>JAKSZT010031995.1:127973-138724 GCA_026826555.1 Tolypeutes matacus
AATAGGCTCTAGCTGGAGTTAAAAATAAGCTTAAAAGAACACCGAACGAGCCCGAGCATCTAACATGCCTGTCATCCTTTCTCTTGAAAAGGGTAATTGCTCCTGATCTCTTGCAGTTACCTTTTCTCTGAACCCAGAGAGGATAATCTCAGGGGCAAAGTGAGATTTCTGAGTCATTGCAATCCTGGAGAGCTCCATGGTTCAATGGGAAATTGTTCCTCTAAAGTTATGTTTCTAATTCTGGGTGGAGGAAAGCAAATAAGTCACCGTCTGTCTAGAGATGCCTTGAAACGTATTGAAGGAACTGACCAAAGAGCTGAACGAGGTAAAGAACTGCAGCCCAAAGAGATTGTCTCCAGGGGCCTCTGACCATTTCTCCCCGCCTCCCTGGAGAGAGAAACTTTTGTCAGTGGATCTTAAATGCACAGTGCGTTCATATGAGTCATAGCTCTAGTGCTTAAAACCATCATAGGAACAAATTGCTACTTTTTCAACCACTGAGCATTCAGTTCCTATCAAGAGCCTACTATGTGCTTCCCACATGGTTATGTACCTAATACTCAACAACTAATATGTGCGACTTGCTGTTCTAGCCTCTGGGGGTACAAAATGAAAAGGCAGACAAAATCTCTCAATCTAAGCAACTTCCTCTCTAGTTGAGGTGGGAGGAAAGATGAATAATTTAGCAATAAACTAATAAGTATATACTAATGTGGTCCTAGTTTATACTTGTTACCCCAAAGAAATTATTGATTAGCATCCTCTTTCATTTCAAAAGCGTCTTGGTTTGGAAGATAAATTACATGGCTATTCTACTGACAGGTCAAGGAAGATAAGGACTGGGCTTACCAATATGGTAACAAGACAGCTGTATTTAAAGTGGAATGTTGGAGAAGAAACTGATTGAAATAGCTTGAAGAAAGAATGGGAGAGGAAGAAATGGAGACCATGAGTATAGATGAGTCTTAAAGAGTTTTGCTCTAAAAGGGAGCATAAGAATGGTACAATAGCTAGTTGGGGGTCAAGGGAGTTTATTTTTAGTATGGGAGAAATAATAACATGTTTGTATGTTTGGTGGCATTGATCCTGTGAGTGGAAATATAGATGATGCAGTGGTGAGTAAGGGATAATAGGGGTAACTGTCAGAGCAATTTCCTTGAGTAGAAGAAGGAGATGAAAACTAGTATGGATGTGGAAGGAATATCTTGGATTAGTGTGAGGACAATTCATTTATTCTAACAGGAAGGAAGACAATGGATGGTTTGTTGATAGATATAGATAGATGACAGACATAGGTAGATGACAGATGATAGATAGATAGATAGATAGATAGATAGATAGATAGATAGATGATAGATAGATAGATAGAGAGATAGATAGATAGATAGATAGATAGATAGATAGATAGATAGATAGATAGATAGATAGATAGATAGATATTTAAGTTAAGGTCCAGGTCAGGTCAGGTGAGATGAGATGAGATGAGGACAGATTCAGGTAGTTAAATAGATGTGAAGGTGGATGTTGAGAGAAGTTCTCTTCATATTGCTTCAATTTTATCAATAAAATAAGAAGCAAGGTCTTCTTTGGTGGAGGCAGACGCATTAGAGGTTTGAGGAAAGGGGAGAAGGTGTGAAATGGGGATTTGGGAGAGTAGGAGAGTGAATAAATGTGGGAAACATAGATTGCTTGGCAATCTTGCTTTGTTTGTGGTCATAAATATGAAGTGAGACGATCAGCATGGTTAAGGGTTTTCTCTCCAGGCACATTCACCTAGTGAATGCATACCTAAAAGAGGTAGAGATTTGGATCTAATCAGCAGTGGGGTTTGGCAGAAAACTACATTAATTACCAAGGAAAGAAGATATATGCAAGACCATGATTAGAATATTGGATTATGGAATATAAGCTGGGTAAGAGAGAAAGGAGGAACATGAGGAGGGTGACTGACAGTGGAAAGGTAGTAAGGTCATTTGACTGAAGGTCTTGGTGGGGTCCAGATCTTGGATTCGGGTTACTAAATTTAGAGAGAGAGGAAGGAGCATCAGAGAACAGGGACTTATGGAGGTGTGTAGTCATTGGCAAGGACAACAGGGCATAACCATGGCAATGGACAGGTAAGAAACTAAAGGGCACAGAGCAAAGTGTAAACCATAATGTAAACTATAGTCCATGGTTAGTAGCAATGTTTCAATATATGTCCATCAATTGGAACAAATGTACCACACTAATGAAAGATGATAACTTGGAAGAGGGAGGGGGGTGAGGTAAATGGCAATCCTTTATATTTTCAGTGTAACATTTATGTAATCTAAAGCTTCTTTAATTTAAAAAAATAAAAAAATAAAATAAAATAAATTCACACCCACAGGAATGGAATAAGATTAAGAACATGTTTCTCTGGGGTCCACTACTCCAAACCGTCACAGAGACCAAACAGTTTATTCACACAGTTACCATTGATTGTTTCAGACTCATTGAACTCTTCCATGTTCCCTACACGAGTGTGGGGCAGGCCTGATCAAAATGTACTTTGTCAGAACTCCTGAAGAAGCGGCTCAAAACTCCTAATGTTGCAAATTTGATTGACACGGTAGCGAAAAGTAAACTAGCCTTGTGAAAAATTATAACTCTGAAATTTCGTTCAACATTTAATGCTATTTGCTATACTTGCAAAAAAAGAAGAAGAAAAAGAAACTAAGGGGCTAGTACATTGGAAGTGTTCTCTCATTGGTAAATCAGTTTATCTCGGATGCTACCATGTACCAAGCACCATGTCAGGTCTTAAAGATACTTAGAGAGGTAAGACATGCTCCCTGTCTGGGAGCAGATCACTATCTGATATAAAAGGCAGACACATAAATAAACAATGATGGTACAATGTGATAGGTGATAAGGTTCTGGGTTCTCTTGAAAAAAAGGTAATTACTGGATTCTCCTGTAATTACCATACAAGTACATGGGAGAAGAATCAAGACAAGGGAGGGATGGGAAAGGAATGTCTGTTTCTTGGTATCTGTCTTGTGATAAGAAAAATCCACAAATATGTGTTGCATTGACTAAAAACAAAACAAAACAAAAAAACAACTTTAATTAAAAAATAAAAATACAGATTCTTTGGACCTACCACTGGTAATTCTGATTGAGTAGATCTGGGGTTAACCTGGGAATCTGCAATCAGAAAAGCTCTCCAGATGATTCTGATCCCCAGGTAAGTCTGGTAAGCATTAGAACAGTGGACTGACCCTCATTCAGTAAATATATTTTTGATTGGCCATTCATCCAATCTCTGTGGCTGGGTTAGAGTACAGGATAGCCATCAAAATATGGTAGGGCCACTTAGCTTGTCGTGAAGCTACCCAAGGATAGGTGCCATGTCTACTTTTGTTCACCACGGCATCCCTGGTGTCTAGTATAGTGGTGTGCACAGGTAGATGCTGGATAAATATTTATTGATAAAAAATTTTAAAGCCAATCCTGATACACTTTATATATTCTATTGTTGGGAAGGGAAAGAGGAATGGCCAAAGAGTGGCTATTCTGCTCTAAGGGTCTGAGCTCTGCCTGGGGGTGAAGGACTTAGAATAGATGCTGCAGGGGTGCTGACCTTTAACCCAGTAACACTGCCTGCTGGCAATCATAGCCCCATTAGGATTTTGTACTCTGGCAATTCAAATTAGCCATTCCTCCTCCCTGGCAAAGAGTAAAGTGTCCAAAGAAAGAGATAGAGGGAAGCGGATGTGGCTCAAGAGACTGGGCTCCCGTTTACCATATAGGAGGTCCAGGGTTCAATTCCTGGGGCCTCCTGGGGAAAATCAAGCTGGCCTGCATGGCGAGCTGGCCCACACAGAGTGCTGACCAACGCAGGAGTGCTGTCCCATGTGGAGAACTGGTGCAGCAAGATGATGCAACAAAAAGAAACACAGAGGAGAGACAATAAGAGATGCAGCAGACCAGAGAGCTGAGGTGGCGCAAGAGAATGCGTACTTCCCTTCTCTCCAGAAGGTCCCAGGATCAGTTCCTGGTGCCGCCTAAAGAGAAGACAAGCAGACACAGAAGATCACATAGAGAGCAGACAGCGAGTGCAAAACAACGAGGCGGTGGTGGAGGAGAGGGAGAAATAAATAAATAAATCTTAGGGGAAAAAAAAAAAAGAAGAAAGAAAGAGAGGCAGCCCTGGTATGGGAAGCTGGACTGATGTCACTCTTCCCATTACCAATGCAATGATGTGCAGTTGCAGAAGCACATAAGAAGGGAGCTTCCTTTGGAATTTTCTTTGGCTAATTCTTCACTGTTGCCTAATGGTCAGGGAAGAGCTGGGCTCTTTAAGTTTTGCTTACATTTAAGAAGTTACAAAAGAAAAATCCAGAAGGGAAAGGGAGGGAAATGTTTAATGAAACCATGCTTGTAAGTAGCCAATCATATGGCTAAAAATGAAAAATTCACTCCAAAAAAATGCATTTAGTGCCAGTAGGGTAGCTGCACCACATTGTTGTAACTAAATCATTTGGTGGATTGCCAGAATTTTCCCAGGTAGATGTTCAAACATTCATTCAATAAATATTTGTTGGAGTAAGGAGAGCATCCACAGATAAGTAATTACCATCACATAAGGATCCTATGATCCTACAGAAGAAGTGGTTCCTAATTTTAATACTGCCAGGAGGCCAAGTGAGCCTTAACATCAAAAAGTCTTTGTCAGAGAAAAGCAGAAAGGACCTTTTGGGCAAAGGGAATAGCTGGGACGTAAGGGCAGCATCTTAGAATGGGATGACAATTTTAGAAAATTACAGGTGCATCATTTTGAGGGACTGGAGCCTAAACTCAGCCTCCTGTTGGATTTCAGCCTTAGCAGCTCCATGCTAGCTTCATCTGATGGTGTCATCAAGCACTCCAAGCCCTTTCTGTCAATCCCCATCAATGTCACTCTTTAATGAAATTGCAATGACTACTTTGCCAAAAAAAAGAAAGTAAGAAACTTAGTTTGATTCCTTATGCTCACCTTAAAACTCCAAATCTCTAGATGCTTTCCCTCTTGCCCTGAGATTATTTTTTGAAGCAGTTCTTTTTCCTCTTGTTTCTCAGTCCAAAGTACCTGGGAAGTCTTTGCTTGATAAAACTGAAGTTAATTAATTCCTCTGTTACCCTCTGACTATCTGTTATCTGAAAAATAGGAAAGACAGCTGCTTTTTCAGACAGAATCACTGTTCTACAGAGGCTCAAGGTAAGGATGCCAGGAAAATCTCATATTATTTTTCAACAGAGTATGAAGATATCTTTCTTTCTGTATTTCACCCAGTTTGAAAACTTGAGAGTTTTTCAGGCTACAACATTTTCCCAAATTATAGTTTTGTTTGTGAGATCCAGAGTTAAGTAGACTCTGCACATACCTTATAGTCCAGGCATTTTGAGGAGGCTTAGTTTTTCAGCTATTAAATCCAACAGCAAAGCCATTGACTCATATCTTGTGACTCTATTATTTCAACCCTCTGAATGTCTGAATTATACAAACATAAGCCTCTCCATTCAGATGCCCATGCTGGAGGTCTCAGAAGCATTGTTTATTTCTTCTCTTTCTTTATTCTCCAAATGCTGGTGGTTCTACTTGAGAAACATCTCCCCTTTCTCCTTCTTTCTGTGCCTTCTTTCAACAGACACTTTCTGAATGCCTCTTATGGGACAATATCTCTCCCATAATTGCTTTCTAACCCACCCTACAACAGGCTCCAAAGCTCAAATGCACACAAGGACTGAACAGGTGACATGATGTGATCTGATGAGTGGAAGGGCCATGGGGTGGTGTGGGCTCCAGCTAACTTTCCAGGGCAGCTGCTGGCTCATCCTTCCACCATTTACTTCCATATTGAAATCAACATAATTAAACAACTGCTCATATATTGTTTTAACATTATTTATTGATTCCTTCTTTTAAAAAATTAGGATTTGGCTGTCTTATTCCCTCTCCACTCATCTTCCCACTACAGTTGTATCACATTAATATAATTGCATAGGTATTCTAGGTAAGCCAAGTAGTGTTACTATGACTTCCTTTCATGTGAATCACTTTTTATTCTCCTAGAGCTAATAATTGTCTATCTTTTCATTTGCTTAGTTTTCTATGTAACTATCACTAATTCACACTCAGACTGTCTGCCAAAGTTGTAAAACTCCTCTTAATGGACTGAAAAATAGGTAATTTATCTATTTCAGTTTTTTCTTGGGTACATCGTCGTGGATTTTCTGCCTTCTTGCTCCAGTATGAACTGGTTACTCTCTAGGCCTGTTACACAAATTCCCCTTGGTATTCCCATCCAACAATATCCTAGAAATCCTCTCCAACTGACAAATGTAGTGAATTTCCTGTATTTTATAGAATGTATCTTTCTCTTTGTTTATTTGTTTTTGTTTAATGCATAACTTTATTACTTTGGTGAATAAAGAAGGCACAGAAGGTCATTTTTTAAAGATCTTGGTTGTTAAAAAGGTTGATGATTGGTTGAGTATGGAATTCTGGTAGGAAATCATTTTCCTTCAGAAGTTGGAAGGTATTGTCTTATCATGTACAAGATTGCTGTTGAGAGATACAGGGTCCTTCCAATTTCTTGATTTTCTGTATGATGTGTGTTTTCCTTCTGAAATGTTTTAGGATAAAGCACTTTCAATAGGAAAACTCATGCTTCTCACTTCTGAGAAATGTCCTTGTTTTATTTTTTGATAAGATTCTAACATTTTGTTGAGACTCTTTCTGTAATATAAATCTTTCTTTGGGGAGAGAAATGCTGATTTCTTCATCAGTAAGTGGTAACTCATCTACATTACTATTCATTATTGTACTAGAGGTATTAGCCAATGCAGTTAGACAGGAGAAATCAATTTGAAGCATAAGAATGAAAAAAGAAAAAGTAAAACTATCTCTATTTGCAGATGATAGAACACATACCTGGAAAACTTCAAAGAATCAATAATGAAACTAACTCAAACAATAAAAGAATTCTGTGAAATAGAAGGATATAAAATTAACAATAAACAGAGGATGCAATGATGGAGAAGCCCCATTTGTAATAGCAATGAAGTTTAAATACTTAGAAATAAACTTAAGAAGAAATGTGCAAAACCTATAGGAGAGCAGTTATTCACAGAGGATGACATGGCTTTGCCTCAAAATCCTATGGGTCTGTGCTGTGATTCTCCTACAGGGGCCTGCCAAAGGTTTCAAACACCATCCCTATCTGCCACGGACACTTTGACCATCATCAAATCTGCTGTTTCATATGGCCCAAGTGGTAAGGTAGTTTATATGGTAGCCTGGAGCTGTTACAGAGCCTTCTCTTGTTCTGGGTCCCATTCAAAACTGGAAACTTTTCAAGTCACTCAGTTAAGGGGCTCAGATGAGCATAAGTTGCCTCCAAACCCCAAATTGATAAAATCAATTCAATGGACCAGCAAATGTCTAATAAAAGGAAAAGACAAACAAGGTCTCTTCTCAGTTGATTTCAATCTAAGACTAGAAGTTAATATATCCCTGAGGAAGGACAAAGAAAGGTGTATTGCTGGTTTTGCTAGCTGAAGGCAAATTGCATCTGATAGTCTTTACAAACAGAGAGGATAAAAGCATTCGCTGATCAAGAGCTACATATCAGGTGCCCGCGGATGTATTAATTTACTCCAGAAAAAAAAAAAAAAAAAACATGTTTTGAACAGCAGCAGTAATTGATGTCATCATCCGATTAAGTTTGCATTAAACTCCTGTTATTCTCTGAGAGCTTTCTGCACAGATCAAATAGGCAAGTTGAATGGGGATGTGGTGGGAATCACCACCCCTGCATCTTTCAGATCCTTGATGGTGGCACTAATCTCTGCAATCCCTCTAGGAATACAATATTGCTTTTAGTAAACTACTTTCATAGGAAGACACAGTTCTAGTAGCTTCCACTTGCTCTTTACTACCATAATAGATTACCCTCACTCCATGGGTCAGGAAACCCTTATAGGGATTCTGCCATTTGCTGAGTGTGTGTATTTCAGAACTGGGGAAGTAACCAACAGGGTGGGTTCTGGGCCCATTGGTCACACTGTGAACAAAAACCCCATTGATCACCTGACCTTCCTAAGCTTCAACCTTGTCTAAAGGACCACAGAGATGTTTTGGGTATCTAGGAATTAGTGTCAGCTCAGAACCAGTACCCAGCAATCCCAGAAATATCTGATTATTTTCTCTTTCCCAACATATAGTTACCCTGGCAAAAGGCTAAAATCCTTTTGGGGAAATTTGGAAGAAGAGATTAACAGCATTGAAAATTTCCTCCCTCTGGGGGACCCTGCTACCCTTCATTCAAGGGCTTCTGGGTTTGTAAATTGGCTTGAGTCTGGAAACTGAGGGGCTGTGACTCTGTTCTGATCATTCAAGCCAAACTTCTGATGATAAGATCTAGAGCTTTTCTTCTTACACAGATCAAATAAGATGTTAGTAGGGTGGCCATATATTTTAGTTTTAGTCTTGCCATCATCAACAAGCCGATGCCAAAAATCTGTAATTCAGGTTTACCTGAGTTGTTTCCTCTGTCTATCACACTCATCACACCTACCTTGTTTTTGTCAATGAAGTGCCACCCCTTGGTCCCTATCACCCAGGATCCCATTATCCCCACTGCATTTTCGAATCTGAGTTCTATGGTATCAGTGCCCACTGTCATTTCTGACCTTCAAAAAAGAGCACCCAAAGAGAGCTTCAATATACAGGGGTCATCTTCCCAAATTTATTTCTCACAACCATGGTAAGAGAGTGTCCTCCAGACCCTCCTGGGAAGGGTGAGCAAGTCTTAAACAATAAATCACTGCAGCATTCCAATCTCCCTAAGCTTTGCCCCAACCCCCACCAAGATGGGCCCCCTTCTGCTTGCTTGTTGTTTTTGCTCGTTGTCTGCTCATTGTTCTTTTGTTTGTAGTCTGCTCATTGTCTGTTTGGTTTTTCTTTAGGAGGCACCAGGAACCGAACCTGGGACTGCCCATGTGGGAGGTGAGCATTGAACTGCTTGAGCTCCATCTGCTCTCCGTAAGCTTTTGAATACCTTCCTTTATAGCATACCAACACATTCTGCTATTTCAACTGCATTTAATATGGGCCACCTTAGGGTCTGTATTTCAGTCAACCAATCAAGCAAACTTTTAGAGCCATTCGTAGTCCCCCAAGCTGAAATACTAAATTTGGAATCTCTGCTTAATAGGCATAAATCAATAAATTTGGCCTCATCCAATTTTATATTCCTCCCATTAAGATCTACACTCCTGTTTCCACACATGTTCTCCAGGATTCTGTCAATTGAGCTTGATCAAATCATGCAAATCTTGGTGTGAATCATATCTGCTTTCAGTTCACACTTTGGACCTCACCCTTTGGGGCCACCTGGGACTTGAGATGGCTAGAGGTCTAGAAGCAAGGAAGTCCTGAGGGGAGGCCACTGTGCCTTACAAAGCAACTACCTCCTGTTCTCCAGGCAATGGTGGGCTAACCTCTTTGGGCAAGGGTAGAAGAACTGCTTCTACCAACAAAGACTGGAGGAATTTAGGGGTCCAAGATCTCTAGCCTCATTGGGAGCTGTCCATGTGCCCCCTAGCTTTAACAGAAGACTTAGAGAATTCACCATGCATTGTAATTCAGCCACACACAAGATTAAATTTTAGATCCTGTTTTCATAAATCTCAGCCGTGTGAGTACAGGATGAAAACATTTCTTTCAGGAAGTTAAGCAGCCACACTGCTGTGGAAAAAATGAGAGTTTAATGCCCACTTTGCTTTGTCCTTGCCTAGGGCTAACTTTTGAATACTGCTGGGTGATACAGATGATTGGCAGGGCCAGATGATAGCTTTCTGATTTCCCAAAGACTCACACTTACTTCTAGCAAGTGAGTGGCATTTGATAGTCAATTCTCAGCATAGATAAATTTAATTAATTCATCAACTTGTTCACCTGAATCCTGTAGGTGTTGAGTCATAGGACAATATCTGGGAGGGGTGGTGTGTTGCCTTCTCCCATGCCTGAAGCATTTTCCACTTTTGAAAACATTTCACATCAATTACAGCACTTGAATTACTCACTAAAACCCACTAAGATCTAGTTTTCCTAGTTAAGAAATCAAGATGCAGACACTTAAGCAATTTACTCAAGGTTATTCAAATACTAAATCCAGGTCCCCTGTCTTCAAGTGTATATGATATTTTTAAGACTCAGAACCCAAAGGCAAGTGGGTTTTTTTCTCTGTAAATAAGTTTAGCTTCTATCTCAAACCTCTATTTATCTTCACAACAGAAAATATAATTTAGTCAATCCAGGCAGATGTGGTCATTTCTGGGTTTTCTTATTCAATTCAGGACTTCTCTCTCAGCTCTTCTTCTCTCTGCCTCCTTGGAACTGGTCTAAATTCAGGGAGTTTGCATGGTGCTATGGATTGAATCATATACCCTACAAAACCATGTTCAAGTCATGAGGTTGGGAACACATTTGCAAATAACATCTTCAAAAATCCTCTTAAGGGAGCGGATGTGGCTCAGGCAGTTGAGCGCCTGCTTCCCACATGGGAGGCCCCAGGTTCGGTTCCCAGTGCCTCCTAAAAACAAAAAACAAAAACAAACAACAAGCAAAATAAATGGAAAAACCAACACAGGGGAGCCGATGTGGCTCAGTGCTTGAGCACCGGCTTCCTACATATGAGGTCCCAGGTTCAATACCTAGCCACTGGTACCAAAAAAAAAAA
>JAKSZT010032012.1:4698-33521 GCA_026826555.1 Tolypeutes matacus
TCAGGGTTGGGATCCCTACATCCAGAGGGCTCATTTATGCCAGGGAACCTTGAGAAAAAGCCCTTCTCTCAGAATGTCCAGACAATCTCTTCAGTGGCTGAAATGCTAGATGGAAATATCTGTTCAGCAATGAGAGAAGTATCGAGATTCCACTCCGAGGCTTCAAAGAGAGTCAGGAGATCATCCCAGAGCTAACGTGTACGCACATCTTAGTAGGATTTCATTCAACACCAAAGTGGATATCACCCCACACAGAGGGGCTCCTGGGGGCTCTGGAGACACCCAGGTCCTCTATAAGGGTGCAAAGCTCCAGAGATTGATGCCTTGTCAGTGGGCTCTTCTTTGGAATCTGTGCTTATGAGAGTGACAGAGTTGGACTCAAATATGTCCTCACTGCACATGGTCCATCAGTCCCTTCTATTCAAACCTATATGTGATCCTGGAGTTTGTAGGTATACTTCCAGGGACTGGAGCCTCTGTCCTACCCATGTGCCAGCTGAGCCTGGAATCTCCTAGGAGCTGCAACTCCTATTCTTCAGCTCAATGGTCTCACCCAAGTCACCTGCTTAGGAGACGATGATGGACAGCTGTCATCCCAGGGAATGCAGGAGTCTGCACCTGCAGACAGGGTAATCCCATCCACCGTACCCATGGCATATAGGCCCCCTCTCTCTTGGAGGTGGGGTGGACATAACCATCCCAGCTCCTCAGGATAGTGGGAAGTGGTATGGACTAGAGTGGACTTAATGGTATTCTGTTCTAGACATAGTGTGATTCAGGCAATGGAAGAAATTGCAAAAGGGAGGGTGAGCCAGTGGCCACTGGACACTTTTGTGGCAGGGAAGGGAAAAGCAGCTGTGGTGCAGTGCTTTTTCGTGACTTCGGAGTCATCCTGGGTGACATTGCAACGACAGATAAAGGCCGGTTTATAACAGCATATCGCCTGCAGGACTGTGTGGAGAGAGTGTGGTCTACGATGTGAACTATGGCCCATGCTTGGCGACAAAGCCCCAGGATGTGTGTATCCATTGCGGGTGATGTGCCACACTGATGAGGGATGTTTGTGTGGCATGTTGTGGGAGGTGTGGGAGGTGGGGAACATGAGAATCCCTGTAATTTTTGTGTAACATTGATGTACTCTGAGCATCCTTTAAAATATATATATATATGAATGTATATATGATAAAACAAACAAACAAACAAATAAACAAATAAAGCTTCCACTCCGAGCGATGCAGTGGGCAAAGCCCTGATGCTTCCCAACCTGAGGCTCCACCTAGCTCTGAGTCACAGATTCATCTCTTCCTCTCTGGGGGCTTGGGTTTTCATTTCCTCCATGAGATGCCTTGTACTGTTAACGCACTCCCCTTTTGCTTAAGCTCCTTCAAATTGGCTTTCTCTTTGCAACCGTGCTATTACACATTAGGGGTGACCAGAAGTACATTCCTCCCACCCCCGGGGTCTCTAAGGAAGCACAGGAAAGTGGTAAAAGGTGTGGGCCCTGGAATAAGAGTGTTCTGCTTCAATCTTGTTTGATCACTTCTCGGCTCTCCCACATCAGTCGAGTCACTCAGCCTCTCTGTGCTTCAGTTTCTTTATCAGAAGAACAAGGATAAGGAAAGTAACCACCTCATAGGATTTTACAGGTAAATCGTTTGGCACCATGACTGGCACATTGTAATTACATAGTGAATTTTATGTATAATTACATAGTTCATTTTTGATGATATTATGTGTTTATTTGCTTGTAAGTCTTTAACAGGCAGAGGCTGTCTTTTTTCCTCATAAATATCCAGAGCGTAGAATATTGCCTGGCCATAATAGGTGCTCTGTAAACAGATTTAAAATTTGTTTTTACATTTCCCTGTATCTTTGGGTTGGAGCCTATATCATCTCTCACAGCTGATTTCCCAAGTCCCCTAAAGATCTTTATAGTGTTGGAGCCATGAAATAATTCTGCCATCTTTCTTGAAAGTAGGATTTTTCAAGAAATAGTGCCCACAGAAAAGTCTTCTGAAAAATATTTATTTTTATGGCTCTTTTATTCTGCAGGTGTCCTGTGAGATGCACAAGGAGTGGACAGTCTCTCTCAGTAATTCTGTTCCCTCCTAAAGCTTGCTAGAAGTCTTATTACAGTGGCTTTTCTTGTTTGTTTTCCATGCAATGCTTGGGGATAGTAGTAGACTCTATTTAAAAGCAAGTTGTGCATTATCCACCTCACTTGCCTACCTCCTCTACATACAGAAGCTGCTAAAAAGAATAAACCATTTTCAGTGGCTGTTGCATATAGGGTTTAGAACCTTTGGGGGGAATAACCTGGTGCCAGGAACCTCATGGGCAATTACCAGGGTGTCTAAAAGAAAGGCTTGGGGAGGGAGCCAAAGCCATTCAGAAGGGTGGTTTCCTCCTCACCCGGATTTTTCCTGAAGGCTCCCTGGGAAAAATGAATCCTCTGGATGTGGGAGGGGCCCCCAATCTCCTTTCCCATAAATAATGAGCATTGGACTATCAAGGTCCCAGTGAGCTCTGTTTATCTCCTGTAGCAGTTTGATATGGTTTATGAATTCCAAAAATAGATACTGAATTATGTTTGTAAACTGGCCTGTACCTGGGCATAATTAAATTATGATCAGGGCTTTGATTGGGCCTCGTCAGTAGGACCTTGAGTCTCTGCCCCGTTGGTGGGCGAGGACTCACAGATAAAACTCCAGGGCAGAACAGAGGAATTAGTTGGAGTTTTGACGTTGGAGTTCTGAGACTGAGCTTTGAGCTGGAGCCCCGAGAAGTCAGCACACAGAGGAGCTTTGTCGTGAGGAAGGAGAGAAGACCCCGGGAAAAGAGACGAGCCGTTCACCTCCTAGTCTACAGCTGGCCTTGTGGAGATAGCAGAGGAGCTGAGCCCGGGAAACAGTCTGGGGATGCCCCGCCCAGGTGAGCTCCGGGGATGCCCTGCCCAGGCGAGCTCTCGGGGTGCCCTGCCCAGGCGAGCTCTGGGGGTGCCCTGCTCAGGCGAGCTCTGGGGGTGCCCTGCTCAGGCGAGCTCTCGGGGTGCCCCGCCCAGGCGAGCTCTGGGGGTGCCCCGCCCAGGCGAGCTCTCGGGGTGCCCCGCCCAGGCGAGCTCTCGGGGTGCCCCGCCCAGGTGAGCTCTCGGGGTGCCCCGCCCAGGTGAGCCCTGGGGGTGCCCCGCCCAGGTGAGCTCTGGGTGTGCCCTGCCCAGTGAGCCGTGTGAGCGTCAAGGTGGGTGTGAGCTCCTCTTTCTGCAGCTGGGAGAGCAGCTCAGAGGAGCCAAGCGACTTGCCCACGGCAGAGCGCAGAGGTGAACACAGGGGTGTCGCAGGCCTTCCTTGAACCCCCACTCTGTGAACGGCCTGAGTGAGGAAGGGAAGGGAAGGGCGGGAGGACGGGCGGTGCTGGACCCTGAAGACTGCTTGACCAAGGCGGCCCCGTTAGTTTCTTCGCCCTAATGCAAATCAAGGAGCAGCTTCTGCAGCCCCTGCTTAGAGCCCCCGGGGCAGGGGGCATCTGGCACCGCCTCCCTCCCCTGGCTGGTTTGAGTCCCAGGGGGAAGCGTGAGGGGGTGCGGAGGGGGAGCTGCCCTGCCCGCTGGGCACCCAGTGGGGCAGCATCTGGGGACCCCGTGCTCGGGGATCGGGGGCGTGGCGGCGGTCCAGTGCGGGAGCTGAGGGAGCTCAAGGGAGCGGCCAGGCGGCCCCGGCAGGTGAGGGCACCTGGGCTGTCCTCCAGGGCTGGCCGTGAAGGTGTGAAACGGGCCTCACTGGAGGGAAGCGGGTTTTGTAGGAGCCCTGCTGAAAGGCAGGCGCTGACGGGCTGGATCCTGGGACGCGGAGGCTCCCTCAGAGGAGCCCCTCGGGCGTCTGTGAGCCGCATCCTGCCAGAGGGACTCGGTGCGGTACCCAGGAGAGCTGGGCACACCGCGCTGTGGGCCGGTGGTTCCGCTATCCAGGTGACTGTTTAGCTCCTGGAGCCTCAGTTTCCCCTCCTGTCGTATGAGGGTGGTGGCAGCTGGGTCCCCTGGGTTGGTGAGTGTAGACTTCCAAGCGCGGGCAGCGGTGTGTCTGAGAGCAGCCTCCTGCGCCAACCTCGCGGGGGCCACTGGGCAGCTTCGGCGCCTGGCGTCCTCTGTGGCTGTCTCAGGTCGGGGTCAGCTGAGAACACGCTGCCGCGGAGGGACACAGGCTCGACTCCTAGTCTGGGCTCTTCTCTTTTTTTATATATATAGATTTATTTTATTTATTTATTTCCCCCCTCGTTGTTTTGCACTTGCTGTCTGCTCTTTGTGTCTGTTTGTTGTCTGCTCATCTTCTTTAGGAGTCACCGGGGAACCGAACCCCACACCTCCCATGTGGTAGGCGGGCGCCCAACTGCTTGAGTCACTTCGGCTTCCCTGACTTTTGTTTTCTGAATCAGAAAGCAGAGCCGTCAGCAGGCAGGAGCTTTCACAAGGACTGGGGATGCGGTGGGGGGTGGGGTGGGGGGGCGGGGGCGGGCGGCATCAGGGGCTGGGAGCAGAAAGGAGTGAAGGCTGATGGGGAGCCCCCCACACAGCCCCCACGGAGCCAAGGAGGTGCAGGGCGGAGGGACCCAGGCAGCACCAGCGGACGGAGCGCGATGAGCTCACCGCCCGTCCACCCTCTCAGGCCACAGAGTCCCTGAGGATCGAGGCTGTCGTCAGGGAGCGGCAGAGGCTGGCCGAGTGTCCCGTATGGGATGAGGCGGGTGGGCAGCTCGTGTACGTGGACATCAGAGCCAGGACACTGTGCCGCTGGGACCCTGCCTGCGGGGAGGTGCGGACCGTGGGCCTGAAGAGAGCGTGGGGAAGCGCCCTGCGGAGGGACGTGCCCGGGAGGCTGCTTCTCTCTGCCGTGCCCCTTGTGGTCACCAGGAGGGTCAGCGCGGCGAGGGCAGCCGAGCCAGGCCCCCTTGGTCTCACGTGGCCTCCGGCAGTGGCCCCCTTGGCTCTGGATGGCACGTGCCGTCAGCAAGGGGGCTGAGCTGTGGCCACGTGGTGACGAGCCCTGGCGGCGTCCAGCAGCCCCCCTGTGCGGTCAGCCCCAGAGCTGCGACTGCGCTGGACGCCGCCCTGAACTTACTTTCAAAGCATTCGGGCGCCATTATGTGGAGCATGACTCAGGTTCAGACAGAAAATTAACACGAGTTCTAGCATCTTCCCACATCCCACTGCCCAGTGAAACAGTGCGTCTGCGCATCACCCCACGTTCTGCTTGTGGGCCGAGAGACGCCTGACTGCTGGCTCACACACCTGTGTGGGCCTCCCACACCTATGTGGGCCTCAAACACCGGAATGGGGATCACACACCTATATGGGGCTCACACACCTGTAAGGAGCCCACACACCTGTACGGGGCTCACACACCTGTACGGGGCTCCCTTGCCCACGTGGGCTCCCACAGCCTATGAAGTGGTGCTGTGCCTTTAAGCACCCCCCACTCACCCTCTCAAACCCTCCAAGGCAGAGACCACCAGCCCCTTGCCGACAAGGAGACCGAGGCCTGCACCTGCTGCCGGCTCATCCACGGCACCGACCGCTTTGTGCGTTGCCTTGACCACAGGTGCAGGCAAGACCGTGGCAAGCATGGGTGGCGCGGCGCGGGCCCAGTGGCCATTTGGGGCCGTGGTGGGTGGATTTGGTGGTCAGTGGGGGCGTGTGAAGGAGGGCTCAGAAGGGCCTCCAGCCTCCAACAGCCGCGTCCCGGGGGCAGGCGGCCTCGGGGAGACGCCACAGCCCCGGCCTCACCTGGCTCCTCTCCCAGGAAGCAGCATTGGCTCCATGGCGCTGCCCTGGGAAGGGTCCTAGGCGGTGGCCGCTGGCTCCTGCGTGGGCTTCCTCGCCTGGCTGGCGTAGCAGGTGGAGTGGGTGGCCTGCGTCGGCCTGGACGGGCCCAGCAGCACGTTCATCGACAGCAAGGTGGGCCCGGCCGGGCGGCTGGTGGCAGGTGGGCCCCGTGGGGGCGGCTTCACCCGCCGGTGCCTGGCCCGAGCCCGTGTGCCCCTCGGCCGCCCTGGGCCGGGCCGAGCCGCAGGCCTGAGGGACAGGGTCAGGGTTAGGCCCTGCCCTCCTGTGGGGCCCGCGTCACCTTGGCCCGTGCCCATGGGGCTGCCGGTCCGGAAGGTTCTGCTCAGCTCTGAGCCCTGGGCCTCTCGCCCAGCTGCCTCCTGGGCCCGGCTGTCCAGCAGGACGCCCGGTCGACCAGACGCCGTGGTGGACGCGAGTCCCCATCTAAGGCATTCGTGGCTTCTTCAGAGCGCCCCGACGGCCGTGTGGCCGGGGCAGCAGCTCAAAGACCCTCGAGGGGCTGGGCTGGTCGGAGAACCAGTCATGGAAACCAGCGCCCTGAGGTGTCCGTGGACCAGTGTCCACTGTCGTGGGGGCCATGGGGGGCGTCAGCGTCTGTACGTGGGCCTGGGGCGGCTGGAGCAGAGCACAAGCCGGGGGGCTTCCAACCCAGGAGTTTGTCCCTCCCCTCAGGCCCAAGTAAGGTGCCAGCAGGGCCGCGCCGCCTCTGCAGCCTGCGGGGAGCCCTTCCCCGCCCCTCCCAGCCTCGGCTCGTGGCCGCGTCGCCCTCCCTGCCTCCAGCCCCACGTGGACCCCCACCCTCTCCGCCTTGAGCTTGTTCTCCTCTGGCGATGAGGAGCTGTCGTTGCATTCAGCCCGGACCTCCCCTCGAGGCGGCACTTAATTCCTTCTGCAAAGACCCACGTCCACGGGCCCGAGCTCAGGTCGCGGCCACGGCATTCGTGGGCACCGTTCGCCCACTCACCTGCCACGCTCCCAGCTGCCCGCTGAGGGCTCCCCCGAGCCCGGGCTTCCTGGGGCGCAGCCCAGCCTGCCGGGCTCCGTCTGCAGAGCCGTCTTTTCCCTCTTGCAGGAGTGGGTGGCTTGTCATAGGAATGGGCAAGTGGGTGGAAGCACCCGGAATCCCTGGGAGGGGTCCAGCTCGCTGACCCTAAGGGTCAATAATAAGGGGCTGTGGGTTTTCCTCTGGACTAAGGAAAACTTTCAGAGGTTCACTGCAGGGATGACAGCACAGCTCTGCGATGAAAGTGAGAGCCACCGAGGGTGTCCTTTAGATGGAATGTACTGGGACTGTGTAACACAGTGACCCACATGGTGGAAGATGGACTGCGGTTAACAGGACACGCAGGAGAGTGTTTTCTCAGGAACTGTAACAGACGTACAATACTAACACATGGTATTAATAGTGGGGGGGGGGGAATATACTAAACGTACCCAGTAGACCATAGCTGGTAACAAATGTTCCACAAAAATGTAAGGCAGGCTTTGGTGGAGGTGATGTATGGGAATTTGGGTGATATAAGGGAATTCTGCACATTATGCATGATTGTTTTGTGAGCTTACAGCTTCCCTATTAAAAAATGAAAGAAAGAAAAAAACAAGAAAATTTGAACACTCTGCACCATGTACTATCTGCAAAGTGATCTGCTCTAACCTAATACAAGCTGAGGCCGGGAGCCAGTGAGACACTCTGGACTCTGAGTATATTCAAAGGGAGGGAAGTGGGTGTCAGAGAAAGAGCACAGAGGGGCTGACTCTGGGGTGTCAGGGATGGAGCTGCGGTTGGTGAAGCAGGAAGCCTAGGGGACCCACCTTGCCTGAAGTTATGCACGTGGCGGGAATTGCAGGTGAACCAAGGACAGGTCTGTCTCCTCATCAGCCTGTTCCCTCAGCCAGGGTGGAAGAGCAACATGGCGGCGGCTTCCCGGCAGGCGCTGCGGCCCCACCTTCCCGCCAGCCACCATGGTCGCTTGGCGCCACGGCTCGCCCCGCCTGGAACTCCCGTTTTTCCCCGGCAAGTGCCGCCCCAGGACGCAAACCCCCACCTCTCTGCCTCAGACAGGCCTTGCCTGAGGGGCCTGCGGGGGAAAGCACAGCCCTGAGGAGGGGGAGGCAGGGAGCAGCCTGGGGCCAAGGAGGACAAGAGGAGGCAGGAGGATCCCTCTGTGAAGGGGAGGCCTGGGGACCCACCTGGGGCTGAGGTGCGCCTCAGGGCAGGTGCTGCAGGAGAAGTGGGGGCAGCTCAGTCCTCCTCAGCCCTTTCCCAGTCAGGGTAGAAGGGCAGCATGGCGGCCGCTCCCCGGCATTCTCTGCGGGTCCAAGACCCAGCAGCCCCTGCGGCTATTGGGTGCTAAAGCTCGCCCCGCCTCCCCCTCACATTGGCTCAGCAGCCGCCCGGCCCTCGGCCCACCGATGGACACTGTGCTTACAGCTCCCAGCAGGCCCGTGGCAGGGTGACCCGAGCTCCTCCTTGGTCAGCGCTTCCGCTCCAAGCCCCAGGCTGACTAATACAGCTGGTACCGGGAGTGGTTCTTGAGGAACAGAGTCTTAAACATGGGATGTCTGAGGTGGCTCTCCACTCTAATTGGACTCAGGGGTACTAATGACTCCCTTTCTAATAATGAAGAGGTTGCTAACAGTCCCTGGCGTGAGCTGGCAATAGAGATACGCATAATAGCATCACTGGATTCCCCTACTTCCACACTTATAAGAAGCAAGGATCTGGGTGAGAGTGTTTTCAACACTTTAACAGAATTTTGTGGAGTAAAAAAATATAATGATGTTGGCTGGCTCCTCCTAGATACTCTGGATACAGTTACAAAAGAAAGGGATGAGCTAAAGTCTTCAATTTTGAAACTTAAATGCCGCGTGAATGATATGAAAGTTTCTACGTGTGCCTTGAAAGAAAATCTTGTCTCCTGTAGCCGCAGACTTGAGATATCTGAGAATCAAACACAGTCTCTCATTGTACGAGTAGCAGAATTACAGAGGAAACTAAAATCTCAACCTGGCAGGGTTTCTGCAATTAAAGTGAGGGCATTGATTGGAAAGGAGTAGAACCCCGAGGATTGGGACGGAGACATATGGGATGATGATAATATTGGTGGTGACATTGGAACCCTAAATTCTGCTGAGACTTTACCAGATAAACCTGTGATGGCCTGCCCTGTGGAGACCACACCTTCTCAACCTTGTATCATCCAGCCTCTGGCCTGCCCAAGGGAGTCTGGACCTCCTCCCAGCCCTGAGGCAGGTACCAGCCTAACTCCAGCATGCACTGCCCAGCCTCCACCTTGCCCCAGAGAGTCTGTACCTCCTCCCAGCCACGAGGCAGGTACCAACCAATCTCCAGCATGCATGGTCCAACTTCCAGTCTGCCCTGAGGAATCTGTCTTCCAACCCCTGCCTGAAGAGAATAATCCTGTCTCACCAGAAGAAAATGCAAAGGAATGCCCTCAGGTCAGTAGCCTGGGAGACATCTCTAATCCTTCTCCTTACCCAGACCGCCCACCCCTCTTGTCTCCGAGACCCATTACTAGATTAAAATCACAACAAGCCCCCAAAGGTGAAATACAAAGTGTGATCCATGAGGAAGTACACTATACTCTGAAAGAACTGCATGAGTTTTCCAACTTACATAGACAGAAATCAGGGGAATATGTGTGGGAATGGATACTAAGGGTATGGGATAATGGTGGAAGGAATATAAAGTTGGATCAGGCTGAATTTATTGATATGGGCCCACTAAGCAGAAATTCTGGATTCAACGCTGTAGCTCGAGGGGTTAGAAAGGGCTGTAACAGTTTGTTTGGGTGGCTGACTGAAGCATGGACCAAACGATGGCCTAGCATGTCTGATGTTGAGATGCCTGATTTGCCGTGGTATACAGTAGATGAGGGGATTCAAAGACTTAGAGAGATTGGAAAGCTAGAATGGATTTACCACTTAAGACCTGCCCACCCACCCCAGGAATGTCCAGAGGACACACCTTTAACCAGGACTGTGAGGAATAAATTTGTAAGACTAACTCCATCTTCTCTGAAGAGCTCTGTGGTTGCTCTTCTCTGCAGTCCAGATATTACTGTAGGGGGGGCTGTAATGGAATTGGAATCCTTAAATATTATGGGGATGATCGGATCAAGGCCCGGTAAAAGTCAAGTATCGGCAGTTAATCGCCAAAGCCAAGGTAGGCGTGGCTACCGCAATGAAAGACAGATTCGAAACAGCACACAGAATAGTCTGAGTCGCATGGAGTTACGGCGTTGGTTAATAGATCACGGGGTACCCAGAAGTGAAATACATGGGCAGTCTACTAGATTTCTTCTGGATCTGTATAAGCAGAAGAGTTCTAGGTCAAGTGAACAAAATCCTAACTCTAATTACAGACGCAGAGAATCACGGCCCCTTAATCAATTCCCAGACTTGAGACAGTTTACAGACCCAGAGCCCCTTGAATGAGGGGAAGGCCGGGTCCCCTTGGGGAAGGATCCTGTTAAACTGCCAAAAATTTATACAGTTAATCTTCCTCCCACCTTTCCCCAGGGAGACCTACGGCCTTTTGCCAGAGTAACAGTGCATTGGGGAAAAGGAAATGATCAGACATTTCGGGGATTATTAGACAATGGCTCAGAAGTCACATTAATTCCAGGAGACCCAAAACATCACTGTGGTCCACCAGTCAGAGCAGGGGCTTATGGAGGTCAGGTGATTAATGGAGTTTAGCTCAGGTCCGTCTCACAGTGGGTCCAGTGGGTCCCCGGACCCATTCTGTGGTTATTTCCCCAGTTCCAGAATGCATAATTGTAATAGACATACTCAGTAACTGGCAGAATCCCCACATTGGATCCCTGACTCATGGAGTGAGGGCTATTATGGTTGGAAAGGCCAAGTGGAAGCCTCTAGAACTGCCCCTGCCTAGCAAAATAGTAAATCAAAGGCAATACCGGATTCCTGGAGGTATTGCAGAGATTAGTGCCACCATCAAGGATTTGAAGGATGCAGGGGTGGTGATTCCCACCACATCCCCATTCAACTCTCCTATTTGGCCTGTGCAGAAAACAGATGGATCTTGGAGGATGACAGTAGATTATCGTAAACTTAACCAGGTGGTGACTCCAATTGCAGCTGCTGTCCCAGATGTGGTATCATTGCTTGAGCAAATCAACACTTCCCCTGGTACCTGGTTTGCAGCTGTTGATCTGGCAAATGCTTTTTGCTCAATGGCCATTAGTAAGGACAACCAGAAACAGTTTGCTTTCAGCTGGCAAGGGCAGCAGTATACCTTCACTGTTCTGCCTCAGGGGTATATCAACTCTCCAGCCCTGTGTCATAATATTGTCTGCAGGGAACTTGATCGTCTCTCCCTCCCGCGAGACATCACACTGGTCCATTATATTGATGATATCATGTTGATAGGACCTACTGAGCAAGAAGTAGCAAAGACTCTAGATTTATTGGTAAGGCATTTGCGTGAGAGAGGATGGGAGATAAATCCAACAAAAATACAGGGTCCTTCCACCTCAGTGAAATTTCTAGGTGTCCAGTGGTGTGGGGCCTGTCGAGATATCCCTTCAAAAGTAAAGGATAAGCTGTTGCACCTGGCCCCTCCTACAACCAAAAAGGAGGCACAACGCTTAGTTGGCCTCTTTGGATTTTGGAGACAACACATTCCTCATTTGGGTGTGTTACTGCGGCCCATTTACCGAGTGACCAGGAAAGCTGCTAGTTTTGATTGGGGACTTGAACAAGAGGAAGCCCTGCGACAGGTCCAGGCTGCTGTGCAAGCTGCACTGCCACTTGGACCATATGATCCAGCAGATCCAATGGTGCTGGAAGTTTCAGTGGCAAACAGAGATGCTGTCTGGAGCCTTTGGCAGGCCCCTATAGGGGAATCACAATGCAGAACCTTAGGATTTTGGAGCAAAGCCTTGCCATCCTCTGCAAATAACTACTCCCTTTTTGAGAAGCAGCTTTCAGCTTGCTACTGGGCCTTAGTAGAGACTGAACGCTTAACCATGGGCCATCAAGTTATCATGACACCTGAGTTGCCTATCATGAGCTGGGTATTGTCTGACCCACCAAACCATAAAGTTGGGCGTGCACAGCAGCACCCCATAATAAAGTGGAAGTGGTATATACGAGATAGGGCTCGAGCAGGTCCTGAAGGCACAAGTAAGTTACATGAGGAAGTGGCCCAAATGCCCATGGTCATCACCCCTGCCATGTTACCTTCTCTTTCCCAGCCCACAGCTTTGGCCTCTTGGGGACTCCCTTACAATCAGTTGACTGAGGATGAGAAAACTCGGGCCTGGTTTACAGATGGTTCTGCACGATATGCAGGTACCACCCGAAAGTGGACAGCTGCGGCACTGCAGCCCTTTTCTGGGACATCCTTGAAGGATAGCGGTGAGGGCAAGTCCTCCCAGTGGGCAGAGCTTCGAGCAGTGCATCTAGTTGTTCATTTTGCTTGGAGGAAGAAATGGCCAGAGGTGCGTTTGTACACTGATTCATGGGCTGTTGCCAATGGTTTGGCTGGATGGTCAGGGACCTGGAAGGAACATGATTGGAAAATTGGTGACAAGGAGGTCTGGGGAAGAGCTATGTGGATAGATCTTTCTGAGTGGGCAAAAAACATGAACATATTTGTGTCCCACGTGAATGCTCACCAGAGGGTGACTTCGGCAGAGGAAGAGTTTAATAATCAAGTGGATAAGATGACCCACTCTGTGGCTAATGCTCAGCCTCTTTCCCCAGCCACTCCTGTCATTGCCCGATGGGCTCATGAACAAAGTGGCCATGGAGGTAGGGATGGAGGTTATGCATGGGCTCAGCAACATGGACTTCCCCTCACCAAGGCTGACTTGGCTACAGCCACTGCTGAATGCCCAATCTGCCAGCAGCAGAGACCCACACTCAGCCCCTGATATGGCACCATTCCTCGGGGTGACCAGCCTGCTACCTGGTGGCAGGTGGACTACATTGGGCCACTTCCATCATGGAAGGGGCAGCGATTTGTTTTAACTGGAATAGACACATACTCTGGGTATGGGTTTGCATTTCCGGCACGCAATGCTTCTTCCAAAACTACCATCCGTGGACTTACTGAATGTCTTATCTACCGCCATGGCATTCCACACAGCATTGCTTCTGATCAAGGAACCCATTTCACAGCAAATGATGTGCGGGAATGGGCACATGCCCATGGAATTCACCGGTCTTACCATGTTCCCCATCACCCTGAAGCAGCTGCATTAATAGAACGGTGGAATGGCCTTTTGAAGACTCAATTACGGCGCCAACTAGGTGGCAGTACCTTGCAGGGCTGGGGCAATGTTCTCCAGGACACTGTGTATGCTCTGAATCAGCGTCCTCTCTATGGTGCTGTTTCTCCCATAGCCAGGATTCATGGGTCCAGGAATCAAGGGGTGGAAATGGGAGTGGCACCACTATTACCCCTAGTGACCCACTAGGAAAATTTTTGCTTCCTGTCCCTGAAACCTTAAGCTCTGCTGGTCTACAGGTTTTAGTCCCAAGAGGAGGAGTGCTGCAACCTGGGAACATAACAGTGATTCCATTGAACTGGAAGTTAAGACTGCCACCTGGCCACTTTGGGCTCCTCTTACCTGTGAATCAACAGGCAAAGAAGGGAATTACTGTACTGGCTGGGGTTATTGATCCTGACTACAAAGGGGAAATAGGACTACATCTACATAATGGGGGTAAAGAAGAGTTTGCCTGGAATGCAGGGGATCCTCTAGGGCGTCTCCTAGTCCTGCCATGCCCTGTGATTAAAGTCAATGGAAAATTGCAACAAACCAATTCAAGCAGGACTAACAATGGCCCAGAATCTTCGGGAATGAAAGTTTGGGTCACCCCACCAGGCAAAGAACCACAGCCAGCTGAAGTGCTTGCTGAATGTAACGGGAACATGGAATGGGTAGTGGAAGAAGGTAGTGATAAATATGAACTTCGACCACGTGACCAGTTACAGAAACGAGGACTGTAATAGTCATGAACCCTTCTTCCATGTTTCATTATGAGTATGATTGTATATGTACACAAAATGAATTTCTTTGTTTTCTTCCCCAATCTTTTCCCCTATCATGAAAAGTTGTATTAATCCCACATCATAATATTTAAGGATGTCGAGTTTAAGAGTGACTATCATCCAAGGACTTGCACCCTGTTCTGTAGGGAATTAATGCGTTTCCGGTTGTACACAGGGGAGTTGAACATTGTTAGGTGGAAATATGTATGTATACTTGTCTGTTATTGTTTTTACTTAGAGACTAAGTATGGTTTAGAGTAATGTGTATGATTGCCAGTTGACAAGGGGTGGACTGTGATGGTTAGGCTAATGTGTCAACTCGGCCAGGTAGTTGTGTCCAGGTGTTTGTTCCAGCAAGCACTGGGCTAATTGTAATATGGGAGCATTTGTGGACTTCGATCACCAGTGAGTTTACTGCATGGATGGCTGATTATATCTGTATCAATCAGGGAGATTGTATTATCAATGGGTGGTGCTTTTATCCAATCAGTTGAATGACTTAAGAGTGGAGGTGATTTCAACATTCAGAGAATTTCCCAGCTCGTTGTTGGACAGGCAACTTCTCCCAGAGACTCATCAACGACCTTTCATCAGGCTTTCATCGGAGCCCCTGGTTTGCAGCTTGCCTGAGGAACCTGGACTTGTGCGTCCCCACGGTCACATGAGAGACTCTTTTAGAGTTCCATATTATTCACAGATATCTCCTGCTGATTCTGTTTCCCGAGAGAACCCTGACTAATACAGGCACTAAGACCACCAGTTCCTGTCAGGAACAGCTACAGATCAGGAGACCCTCCCAGCAAAGCTCTCCCTGCCTGCCAAGGGCTGGTGCCAGTTCCCTAAGGGGACTTTGAATCTCACAGAGGCTGGTGCCAGAAAAGGCCTCCACCGGCCTCTCCTGTTACCTGTGTCTGCCCAGGTGCCTGGAGTGGGACTTAGCTTTCAAAAGGTTAAGCTAGCTAATGACCCCCGGGATGCCCCAGAAGCAAACCTGCACACCTTCCCAAAGACTCCCAGGTGTGCTGGCACTAGGATGACACACTAAGGGGATATGAAAAATTTTCAGGATGTTCATAAAACCAAGGAGCAACAACCAGTTTCCAGACCAGACCTGCGGTGCCATCTCTGGAACAAACAGTAGGAGTCCAGCAGTTTCCATCAGTCAACGTGAACATTAGAAAATGTTAGGAGGCATCACAAGCCCTAAGGTCACAGGCACTGATAAAGGTGGAGGCTCATCTGTGTCTTGCCAGGTGAAGCGATATCAGTCATATAAACCTTCCAAAAAGCCCACAGACCTTACAGGAAAATGGCCCAGTGTCTGCAGGAGGGGAAAAGCTTTGTGATTAAAAGACCCTGCCTAGGAGCCTCTCCAACCGGAGCAAGGTATCCAAGCTCTGACCAGGAAGCAGATACGGAGAAGCCTGCGACCCTGCTCTTCCCCCACAGGCCAGGTGCCCATTCATTTTCTGCTCCACTCGCACTCTTGACACTTGTAGGCAAGCTCATCGGATCCCCAAGGAAGAAGGTGGCTCTAACCTTAAACCTAAGTCCTAACCCAGAAAAAGCACCTGATCATGAACTAGAACAAGGAGTCAGTGCCTCAGAGCTGAGTTGGAAGTGGTAGAAAATCACCCTCTATGCAGAGACTGCATAGAATCACTTAACTACAGGTGAGAATATTTGCAAAGACATGGAGAAAACACTAACTTGGTATGCCCTGAAGTAGAATCTCCTAACATGGGTGACCACTGTGGTGGTAAAAATATGTGGGAAAAAACCATGATGAGAGACACGACAAAGCAGGGAGCAGAGGTTCCCGGTGCCCCCTAGAGAAGACGGGCAGGCACGGCAAGTGCAAACAACGAGGGGGTGGGGAGAGATAAATGAATCTTTAAAAAAGAAAAGGAAGGGGGTTCTGAACCAAGCTGCAACATGGATGAGACTGAAATGAGCAACACACGAAAATATTGCCTAGCTGCACTTATATGAAGAATGCAGAATAAGGAACTACAACCCAGAGCTGGAAAGCAGATTACAGGAGAGCAGGGGCCCAGGGAGGGTGATGGGGAGTCATTGATAGTTGAGTGAAGAGTTTGGTTTGGCCGTGGAGGGAGGTGATAAGAGCACAACACTGTGAATGCAAACGAGACCACGGAACTGCACACTAACAAGTGGTTAAAATGGGAGAAAGGAGACAAGGCCCATGATTCGAGGCGGTTTTCCCAGGCTCTTGGTGAGTCCACGGGAGCTCCTGAGACGGCCTGGCTGTACCTATTTACTGAAAGACTCGGCGCCTCAGTGCCGAGCCGGAAGGGGCTGAAAAATTGGCCTCTGTGCATAGTCTGTGTGGAATTATCTAAGTACAGGTGAAAATATCTTCAAAGAGATGATAAGTCACTAACCCAGTTCCCTGAAGTGGACTCAGCTAACACGGGTTACCACGGACGGTGGTGAAAATACGTGTGGAGGAGAAAAAGGCTTATCTACAAATTCACACAGCAGGTGAAAAGGTGAGGCACTTACAGCCGATGGCTTTTTATCGTGATATTTATCAGCAGCTATTTGTGAGATCTGACCCTCTCATGTGTTCAAGAATGACAGGGTCACGTGGACTTCCATTTGCTCTCGTGCACACAACCAGCATGAACAGATGTATATCTGCAATCTATTCTTTTTTTCTTTTTTTTTTTTTTTAAAGATTTTATTTATTTATTCATTCATCCCCCCCTTGCTGCCCGTGCTCACTGGGTCAGCCAACCACGCCGTGCGGGCGGGCCCGCCCCCACCAGGAGGCCCTGGGAACCGAACCCGGGCCCCCCACATGGTAAACGGGAGCCCCACCGACCGAGCCACAGCCGCTTCCCAACCTGCAATCTATTCTGAAGATAGGAAACACTCAGCAGCTCACTTAAGCAAAACGGTGGTAGCCATTCTGCTCATTATGAGATCTGTATTACAAAACAGTGTACTGATTATTATTATGCTTTGGGTTTTGGCAACAAAAACTTGTGTTTCAATGGCCATCCCAGGGAATGGAGAGGGCCTGCATCTGCAGGCAGGATCATCCCACCCACCATATCCATGGGATATAAGCCCTCTCTCACTTGGAGTTGGAGTGGACATCACCATCCCAGTCGCCTCTGGATTGGGGGAAGAACTATGGACTAGAGTGGACTTGATGGTATTCTCTTGCTCACATATGGTGATTCTTGCAATGCAAGAAATTATAACAATGAGGTGGAGCCAGTGGCCACTTGACAGTTTTTTGGGTAGGGAGGGGATGAGCAGTTGAAATACAGGGGTTTCTTTGGGAGTTGGAGGTTGTCCTGAGTACTGTTGTGGCAATGGATGTAGGCCATTTTAAATCAGCACACACCACTCAGAACTGAGTGGGAGAGAGTGTGGTCTACAGTGTGAACTGTGGTCTATGGTTGGTGGCAAGGCTCCAGGAGGTGTAAGTTCATTGAGGTTGGTGGGCCACACTATGGGAGATGTTTGTGTTGGATGTGGTGGGAGGTGTGGGAGGTGGGCAACATGGGAATCCGAGTGGGTTCCGTATAATATTTTAGGTAATCTAAGCACCTCTTAAAATATATGTATATATATATATATAAAATAACATTTTTGTAAGCAAATACACATATATGCATATATATTTATATATCATTTTACAAATGTTTGTATGTATTGTGAGAATTTTGATTTTTACCCATAATAAAAAAAAAAAGAGGAAAAAAACAAAACAAAACAAAAACAAAAAAAAAAAAAAGAATTATAACAAATTTAACACACTTATAAAAGGGGTTAATAATAGGGTGGTATGTGGAAATTCTGTGTTTTACATATTTTATGCATGACATTTCTACAAACCTACTTCTCTAACAAAAAATTAATAAAAATATTAAAATATAAATATATATTAAAAAATATAAAAGTATATTTTAAAAAGTAAAGGTGTCTAAGATACATTATCATAGGAAAATACCAAGTCATAATAGAGTGTGCATCATTCACTCAGGGAAGCAGGATAAAGGGGGAGGGGCTGAAATTTAAAATACCATAACATTTAAATAAAGGCAGGACCAATAAGCCACGTAAATGTCTCGGGCAAGAGGGAACCAGCGTCTAGCACATGCAAAGGCCCTGCTGTGCAGCGTCCTGTGTGTGGTGGGAGATGCCACAGGAGGCAAAGTGAGCAGGCAGAGCAGGAGCCGTAAAATCTGACAAACACGGTGAGGAGCAGGGCGGGCCTGGAGGCGCTCTGGGAGTGAGCTGGGGGACCGCTGGCGGTTTCTGAGCTTGGCCTGAGGAGCTCGCACTCAGGCTTGGACAGGATGGCTCTGCGGGAAGGGGGTGCGGTGGAAGTGGGAGCCCCGACAGACGGTCACTGCCCCGGCTGAGGCTTGGCACTGGGGCGAGGAGCGTCTGGATTCTGTGTGTATCTAAAGACAGGGCAGTGGGGGTCAGGGGAAGAGCTCAGGGGGGCCGACTGGGGTGTTGGCGACGAGCTGTGGTTAGTGAGGTGGGGAGGCCGCGGGACCCACCTGGCGGCTGATGTCGTGCACGTTGGAGCAGGAATCGCAACCAAAGCTGAGGAAGCTCCAACGCCTCGGCAGTGCCCTCAGCTGAGGTGGAAGAGCAGCATGGCGGCGGCTTCCCGGCAGGCGCTGCGGCGCCACCTTCCCAGCAGCCACCAGGGCCTGGGGCGCCATTGTCCGTCCCGCCTCACACTGCCTCAGTGGCTGGCAGCTGCCGCCCCTGCGCCTGCTGCTCTGTCTCTCCTGCCTGGGGGGCCGGTGGGCAGAAGCGCTGCGCTGGGGAGGTGGGGCGGGATTGCAGAGAAGCAGCGGCAGCTCCACCCCTTCTGCTCAGCCCACTGCACAGTCAGGGGGGAAGGCAGCATGGCGGCATTTCCCGTCACTCCTCGCGGGCCCCAAGTACCCGGCAGCCCCCGCGGCTCTCCGGGAGCTCCCATTGGCTCTGGCAGCCGCCCCCCTCAGCCTACAAGAGACTCTGACTCCTGCTCCCAGCAGGCCTGAGGCAGTCTGATCCTGCTTCTCCTCGGTGCCCACGCTCCAGCCCCCAGTGGGCTGCCTGGACCCGCAGGCTGCAGTCCCCACCCATAGACACTGAGCCTGCCTCAGGCAGACGGGCCTTACCCTGGGAGGTGGGAAGGGGTGCTCGTCCCTGCAGGAAGTGAGGCTGAGCAGGGGTTGGGGGGCAGGAGTGAGAAGTGGGCCCAGAGGAGGCGCTGCCCCCAAGGTGGTGCCCATTTAACAGGAGGGTATCGCCAAGGCGGTGCAGGACAGCTGCTCTGTGCTTCACCCTGCAGGTGCCTGTGGGCTTGTGGGGGTGTTCCCACCTGGGCAGCCACGGGGGCTCGGCCCTCCCTCCAGATGCTGATGGGGCTGCTGCAGCCTAGAGGCCGAGGAAGGCACCTGGGAGCACGATCTCCACCCGGACAACCCTCACACCTGCTCAGATTAGGTCCTGCCGGCCCCATCCCCACTCAGAGCAGGTTCACTGAGACCCCTGGGGCTGAAGGGAGCCTCTGCACATTTCTCCAGAAAGTGCACTAAGATTCTGGCAGGAAGAGCTACCGACCAGAAGACACGCCCAGCAAAGGCCTCCCTGCTGGCGAGAGAAAGGGACTTTGACAATCTTTCAGTGTTTTGTGCCAGAAAAGCCCTCCATGGGCCTTTCCCCTAAGCTGTGTCTTGTCAGGTCACTGGAGTGGGACTTTAAAAGCTTTCCAGAGGCTCGTCCACCAGTGATCCCTGGGATTCCCATCGAGTGACCCTGGACACCATCCCCGGGCCTCCCAGGTGCGCTGACATGAGCAAGACACCCTGAGGGGCCTTGAAAATTTCTCCGGATGTGCATACAACCAAGGAGCAGCAACCAGTGCACAGACCAGAAACTGCGGTGCCATTCACGGGCCTCCAAGTGGGTCTCAGCCGTTTCCACCAGTCAACATGAGTGTCGGAAAAACCCTCACTTTGCAAAATGGAACTGAAAAGGGCTCTGGGATACGGCGTACCTGCCAGGCAGGTAAAGCCTTAGAGTGTGACTGCGCATTTCTGGAGGCTCACCTAGGAGGACGGCTGCTTTTAGCCAAGGGCGTCCTCCCAGATCGACCCTGCCTGGAGAACTGAGCAGGCCATGTTGCTGCCGCCCAAGGGGACCTAGAAAAGAATTTTGCTTTGCCCCCGGGACCCCCTTTCTCACCGAGGATGGCTACCGATCAGGAACCACCTGGAAGCTCCCTGACCAGCACGACTTCGTTCTGGCCGTGGGACTGGACTTGGAATATCTCCCAGAGGCTCAGAGCAGCTGGGGACTGCCCCGGGGCCTCCAGGCAGACGAGGTCTGGGGCTGTTGTGGGCAGATCCTGCTGAGTGGGTGTGGGCTCGCAGCTTGCAACGTTTTCTGGAGCCTCATAGATCCAAGGGGGGAAAGGACGCACCCAGGTCAGGTAAAGGCACTCCATTGCTCAGAGCCTTTGAGTCAGAGGCCTTCTGTGCCTCTGGGGTGGACTTGGACCATTTTGTTGACATTCACCCAACAAGAAGGCACCAAAGGGCAGTGGGGGGCCTCTGAGAACACCCTCCTGGCGCCTCTCTGACAATTCCTGCGTTCAGGATATGGCCTAATATTGTGGGCGGGGCATGAACAGCCAGCACCAGACCTGACTGAGGCTTTCATGGGCCACTGAGGCCACTGTGTCCAGCTCGTGGTCACCCTCACGACCACCTTAACTGCCTCCATAGCTCTCTGACCCAAAAATGAGCACTCCACCTCGCCGTCATCCTGGGCCTCACCCTAACTTGAGGTGGGGACACTGGATTCGGGCCACCTGGTCCCTGTCCTCCACGTTGAGGGAGGTCCACCTGTGACCCCTGCCCCTTCCACCTCCTGCAGGTAGCGCTTCCCGGCGGCCTTCCAGGACGATGCACCAGGAGGCCACGGGGTGGCGCAGATCGCAGGTGCCGCCACGCTGGGACGCCCCGGGGCTGCGCTCGCCGTCCAGGCCAGGCGAGGTGGGTGGGCGAGGGCCCTGAGGTCCAGCGACCTGCCGCCGAGGGTGCCCGGGGAATGTTTGCAGTTCATCCCAGGCCACCGCGCCCCTCCTCCACGGAGGCTGTCTGCGAGTCAGGGCTCTGACCCTCCTGGACACGCCAGCCCGGGAGGCTCCTCTCCCTTTCCAGCTCCAGGCTCGGGTGACCGCCCGGAGCTTCCGGCAGAACAAGCCGTGTGAGGCCTTGTGGGCACAGGCATGGGCGGGCCTGCTGGGGGTAGGGGCTTGGGGGTGTCATGAGGACAATTCTGCAGGCCCCTCAGCAGATGGGGAGCAGCAAGGCGCACGGGGAGGTGCAGGGGCGCCACGCCGAGGGCCCTGAGTGGACTAGGATTGGCCAGGACCGCCGGGGAAGACTGGGATGCTCTGGGGACGCTCAAGTCACTGGTCACGGAGCCTCGGGCCCCCGGGAGCCCCACAGGGATAATTTCCAGCTTACTGGTCATTTGTCTATCTTTTTGGGAGATATGTCTATAGAAGCCTTTTTCCGGTTTATTAATTGAGATTTTTTTTTTTTTTTTGAGTGTTACTAATTCTTTCTATATTCTGTATATACTATTATCAGAAATATGGTATCCAAATACTTCCAATTGGTTTGTTTTCTTTTCATTTTATTGATGAAATATCCATAAATATCCTTTTGTGTCTGGCTTGCTTCACTCAATATAATGTCCTCCAGGTTCACCCATGTTGTCATATGCTTCACAACGTCATTTCTTCTTACAGCTGAATAATATTCCATCATGTGTATACACTAGTTTGTTTATCCATTCATTCATTGATGGACACCTGGGTTGTTTCCAGCTTTTGGCAATGGTGAATAATGTGGCTATGAACATCGGTGTGCAGATGTCTGTTCGTGTCACTGCTCTCAGTTCTTCTGGGTATATACCCAGTAGTGGTATTGCAGGGTCACGTGGCAAGTCTATATTCAACTTCCTTAGGAACTGCCAAACAGTCCTCCACAGTGGCTGTACCATCCTGCATTCCCACCAACAGTGAAGAAGTGTTCCTATCTCTCCACATCCTCTCCAACACTTGTAGTTCTCTGTCTTTTTAACAGTGGCCATTCTGATAGGTGTGAAATGATATCTCATTGTAGTTTTGATTTGCATTTCCCTAATAGCCAGTGATGTTGAACATTTTTTTCGTGTGTTTTTTGCCATTTGTATTTCTTCCTTAGAAAAAATGTCTATACAGGTCTTTTGCCCATTTTTAAATTGGGTCATTTGTCTTTTTTATTGTTGAGTTGTAGGATCTCTTTATGATGGATAGTAGACCCTTGTTGGATGAGTGATGTGCAAATATTTTCTCCCCTTTAGAAGGCTGCCTTTCTACCCTCTTGATAAGGTCCTTTACCCCAGTGTTTCTCACATTTTTATCTCTAGACCACTTAATGGTTATTCAGTATACTCTTAGACCATCAATTTTAAGTGGAGAGAAAGAAACATGATAAGCATTTACATTATTCAAGCACTAGATTCTACATGGAGTATGTTTCGTTTCTCCCTCTTCATTGTTACTAAATTAGAGAATTCAAAATTACAAGTACAGGTCATTGGAATGTTAGCAATGTTTGTTGACTTCATCTGATAATTCTGAATATTCAGATCAAATATGGACCCAGAATTAATGAAAATATTTATCAATGAGTAGTGCCTTGAAAGCTCTAATCGAATTGAAAGGTGGCTGTTTGATTCGTTCCACTTGGGGGGTAATAACAAATAAATTCCTAATCTATTCTGATTGCATTCCACACTGCAGAACAATTCTTTATGTTCTATCACAGCATCTTGATACTTTTTTTTTTTTTAAGTTTTTAATTTATTTATTTTTATTTTTTATTTATTTTTATTTTTAAAGATTTTATTTATTGATTCATTTATCCCACCCTTGCTGCTTGTGCTCGCTGGGTCAGCTAACCACGCCACGCGGGCAGGCTTGCCTTCACCAGGAGGCCCCAGGAACCGAACCCGGGGCCTCCCATATGGTAAACCGGAGCCCTACTGATTGTGCCACAGCCGCTTCCCTCTTGATACTTTTTAAACATGCCAAAGAAGACTTCATTGCTTTGTTTTCTTGCATGAGAAAGAAAATGCTCAAATATTGGGAATGAATCAAATTCCTAATGATTCTTTATTCCACAACTTGTTTTGTTTTGCTCTAATCCTGACACCTTATACTCAGCACTGAAAATTGTCAAAAGTGCATCCCAGAAATAAATGTGGGCTTATCAAGATAATTGAGGACACTGCTGAGATTTAAGACACATTTGAAATGATAGAAATGCTCTTAATCAGATGGGCATTATCAATGTCAAAAAGAAATTTCTCACCCCTCATTTCAACATCTCTTAGGGGAAGCGGCTGTGGCTCAATCAGTAGGGCTCCCGTTTACCATATGGGAGGCCCCGGGTTCGGTTCCTGGGGCCTCCTGGTAAAGGCAAGCTTGCCCGCACGGCGTGGTTAGCTGACCCAGCGAGCACAAGCAGCAAGGGGGGGATAAATGAATAAATAAATAAAATCTTTAAAAAAAAAAAAAAAAAAAAAAAAACATCTCTTAGGAACACAATGCCAACCAGCATTCTTCAGTGGGGAAAAAGCAGTGTCTTGAATTCGCTGCACATATCTTTGCAGAACATACTGGAAAACTATAACACTCATTAACTGCAAGGTGATTGAGGTTATAGTTTTCACTGTTTCCTCAAACATAAATTTGAAATCAGGAGGTACTATGGTAGAGTGCATATTATTCTCTGAAAAGCAAGCAGCGTTTGCATTTTCTTTCCTCATCTTGGAGTAATCTTGACCTCTGTCAGAATTGAGCACAGCACATCTTCTCTAGTCTGTACAATTATTTACAAAAGAACTTTTAGGAAAACAAAAAAACCCTTCTCCTGTGGTACAGGTTTTCTGTGTGACCAGAAGTCATCAGGCTCTCCCTTCATAAATACACCATATGGCACAATTGTCAAAAGCTGAACTTTGGCTGCAAAGTGATGCTGTTGCCATCTGGCTCATTTGACCATAACTGCTCTTCCTCATTGTTCACCAGTGTTTTTTTTTTTCTTTTTTTTAACTTTATTTTGTACATTTAATAATTGAAAACATAAGCAATTAAAAACTAAAAAGTAAACACAGATGAATAAATATATACATTTTTCAGTTAAATGTAATGGATACATGTAAATTTTTTTGTTGTTTAGTTTTTTGTGAATCAAACAATATATTACACAATATATTTGGTTCATAGTAATGCATTCATACAGTATTTGTCCTTTTGTGTCTGGCTTGCTTCACTCAACATAATGTCCTCCAGGTTCATCCATGTTGCCATATGCTTTATGACTTCATTTCTTCTTACAGCTGCATAATATTCCATCGTGTGAATAGACCACAGTTTGTTTATCCATTCGTCTGTTGATGGACACCTGGGTTGTTTCCAGCTTTTGGCAATGGTGAATAATGTGGCTATGAACATCGGTGTGCAGATGTCTGTTCGTGTCACTGCTCTCAGTTCTTCTGGGTATATACCCAGGAGTGGTATTGCAGGGTCACGTGGCAAGTCTATATTCAACTTCCTTAGGAACTGCCAAACAGTCCTCCATAGTGGCTGTACCATCCTGCACTCCCACCAACAGTGAAGAAGTGTTCCTATCTCTCCACATCCTCTCCAACACTTGCAGTTCTCTGTCTTTTTAATAGTGGCCGTTCTGATAGGTGTGAAATGATATCTCATTGTAGTTTTGATTTGCATTTCCCTAATCATGAGTGATGTCGAGCATTTCTTCATGTGTTTTTTTGCCATTTGTATTTCTTCTTTGGACAAATGTCTCTTAAAGTCTTTTGCCCATTTTTAAAATTGGGTCGTTTGTCTTTTTATTGAGTTGTAACATCTCTTATATATCCTGGATATTAAACCCTTATCAGATATGTGATTTCCAAATATTTTTTCCCATTGAGTTGGCTGCCTTTTCACCCTTCTGACAAATTCCTGTGAGGTGCAAAAGTGTTTAATTTTGAGGAGGTCCCATTTATCTAATTTTTCTTTTGTTGCACGTGCTTTGGTTGTGAGGTCCAAGAAACCACCACCTACTACAAGGTCTTGAAGATGTTTCCTTACATTTTCTTCCAGGAGTTTTATGGTCCTGACTTTTATATTTAGATCTTTGATCCATTTTGAGTTGATTCTTGTATAGGGGGTGAGATAGGGGTCCTCTTTCATTCTTTTGGTTATAGATATCCAGTTCTCCCAACGCCATTTGTTGAAGAGACTGTTTTTTCCCATCAGCGTGGGCTTGGTAGGTTTGTCAAAAACCAGTTGACTGTATAGGTGAGGGTATATTTCTGGATTCTCAATTCTATTCCACTGATAGATATGTCTATCTTTATGCCAGTACCATGCTGTTTTGACCACTGTAGCTTTGTAATATGTTTCAAGGTCAGGCAGCGAAATTCCTCCCACATTGCTCTTCTTTTTTAGAATACTTTTGGCTATTCGGGTACACTTACCCTTCCAGATGAATTTGGTAATTGCCTTCTCTAATTCTGTAAAGAAAGCTGTTGGGATTTTGATTGGTATTGCATTGAATCTATAAATCAGTTTGGGCAAGATCGACATCTTCACAATATTTATTCTTCCAATCCCTGAACACGGAATGTCTCTCCATTTGTTTAGGTCTTTTAAAATTTCTTTTAGCATTGTTTTGTAGTTTTCTGCATATAGGTCCTGTACTTCTTTGGTTAAATTAACTCCTCGGTATTTGAGTCTTTTTGTTGCTATTGAAAATGGAATTTTCCTCCTGATTTCCTCCTCAGGTTGTTCAGTACTAGTGTACAAAAACATTACTGATTTTTGCTTGTTGATCTTATATCCTGCCACTTTGCTGAACTCATTTATTAGTTCAAGTAGCTTTGTTGTGGATACTTCAGGATTTTCTAAATACAGGATCATGTCATCCGCAAACAGTGAGAGTTTTACTTCCTCTTTTCCTATTTGGACGCCTTTAATTTTTTTGTCTTGTCTAATTGCCCTCGCTAGAACTTCTAGTACAATGTTGAATAATAATGGTGACAGTGGGCATCCTTGTCTTGTTCCTGATCTTAGGGGGAAAGCTTTCAACCTTTCCCCATTGAGTATGATGTTGGCTGTGGGTTTTTCATATATGCCTTTTATCATATTGAGGAATTTTCCTTTTATTCCTATCGTTTGAAGTATTTTTATCAAAAAAGGATGTTGGATTTTGTCGAATGCCTTTTATGCATCTATTGAGATGATCATGTGGTTTTTTTCCTTCAATTTGTTAATGTGGTACCAGTGTCTTTTAATATAGATATTTAGCAGACATTAACATTGGGTGGATATTTATACAAGCTTATTGGAAAGAGTGTGACTAAGATCTACTTCTGCCATGAGAAGTGTATTTTTGAAGTCTCTTTTCTTCCAGTGGCAAAATTAATCCACTTGATACTGCCAGATAAATTTGGTAAATTTATTTATTTATTTATTTATTTATTTATTTATTTATTTATTTATTTATTTACGACACAGCACACTCTCTGCTTTATGTGCAAACACTCTCTGGCAAAGCTCAAAAAGGACAATGAACTGATTACTAGAGCATATGGATTTTTCAGTTAAATTGCAATTTCCAGATTTTCATTGCTTTTCTTATTTTCACTTTTCTTTTCTGGCTATTTCCATTTTAAAAGCCAGATCCCAAAAATTACCGCTTCCCATTCTTGATTTGCTCTGGAATCCACTTAGGGCTTATACTGTGGTGCACTAGATAATAGGTAGGTTTTCACAACAGCCAGAGAATGCCCTCTGTGTGAGAGGATTAAAAAAAATACTACTGAATGTACGACTCTCTTACAAACAGGGTACAGTGAGGCAGAAAAAGTTCATGAAAATATAGTCAGATATCATTGGCTTTGTCTTTTTATTTTTTTATTATTTTTTTTGTTTTTGGCTTTATTTTTTTAGACAGAAAGGTACTACTTGTATTCTAGGTAATTATGTATCTATGCATCTATATAGACATATGTTTATAAATTTAAAAACATTGGGTAAAAGTATAACGACTTTTTTTTCTACAAATTTTATTCAGCGCATATAAAACATGAAGACAAAAGTTCATGAGGAAAGGTTTTCTAATGTTTTCTTTCGTATAGATTTCACAATCTTTGATTCTGAATATAAGGTTTAAGTGACTCAGGATTTTCAGTACTCAGACTAGGATTTCTTTGATTTTCAGTATTATAGCCTGATGAGCCAGCATACAAGGTGGAAAAGAGGGTATGCCATAGTCATTCAACAAATAGGCACAGGGGTCAAGAGGACAGAGCAAACAGCACGACTTGCCCCTGTGCTGGAAGATTTTAAGTACCAGAGATCTAAACTGGGCTTTGCTTTTTTTTTTTTTTTTTAATCAGTTCATTCATTCATTCCACATATATTTATTGAGCATCCACTAAGCACTGGCATTGTTTTAGGCACTGGGTTTTTTTTGTATTTTAATTTTTATTATAGGCATATATGGTTTCTTAAAAGTTTAGTGCTGTGGGGTGCATGTGTAACTCGGTGGTTGAGCACCTGCAGCTCAGGGGTTGAGTGCCTGCTTCACATGTACAAGTTCCTGGGTTCAATCCCTGGTACCTCTTTTTAAAAAAATAGTGATATAACAAAATGGGAAAAAAGGCAGTGGTTCAATGTTAGGTAAAAATGTAAGACATAAAATTACTATATTACAACTACAAAACACTAAACCATTAAACAAAAGGTGGTGCATAGCTGTACAAAATGGAGGAAATGACCAGAATGCTCACAGAAGCTCACCTCTGTAGCTCCATCTCCTAGCACAGTAAGTAGGCAATACATAATTGTTGCTCTTGAATAGGTATTGGGACTAGGGATGAATTAATCTATTTTCCAAAGTTGCTGTAATGAAATTATATGACCTTCATAATGAAAACAAGCTTAAGTAAAATTTAACTCTAAAAGAGATTTCACACCCCAAAACAATAACAACACAGGGGAAAGGGCTTTGGTTTATAGAAAGGCATCAAAAGCCAAATCTACAGCAGGATTTGCAATTAGCAGCGCCAACACATGGGTACCTTAGAAGCTTGTCCCTTGTTTTTGTTTTTTTTTTCTGTTTTTGGAGTAATGAAAACGCTCCAATATTGATGAATGCACAATTCTGTGATCATACCAACTGCCAGACTGCACACTGAAGACAAACCGCAGGGCCTGTGAGCAGCAAAAGCAGCAGTAGGGAGGGCTGGCGGGAAACACACTAAGTGCAGGGCAGAGTCGTAGTGGTAATACTTTGACGATGCTCTTCCACAACTCGTAACAAATGCGTCACAGCAACGCAAGGTATTGGCGGTGGGTGGTCCTGGGGCCCCTGCAGACTCACGACTCCCCCCACGCGAGGGTCGTCCATGCACGTTCATGCAGGTATGATAAACCCCATAAAATTTTAATAATAAAAAGCGGTCAAATCTACAACGAATTCTGGCTACAACAGAAAAACCATGCCATCTGGACTAAAGGAATTTGAAGTGACCACGTGGAATGCATGACAAGACTCATCCATAACGCTTCACCGTTTTCGACGACTCTGAAATTTGTAAACAGCCGGAGAGTTGGTTTCTTTCTGCACCTTCACCTTGGAGCTTTATGCAGAAGGGCTGTGCGCGTTTGGACTTCCTGCGCCTCCAGCTGCGCCGCCCGGGGGTCCCCACCGGGGCCTGGCGGCCTGTGCGCCCTTAGCAGCCCGTGCGCTGACAGCAACCTGCAAAGCGCGCACGGTGGCCCCCGCCCGGGCCTGGCGGCCTGTGCGCTGACAGCTGGCT
>JAKSZT010032012.1:41033-97606 GCA_026826555.1 Tolypeutes matacus
AAAATCAAAGAACAAAATGGCTGAAGAAAGTCCTGCGTTTACAGTCATAACATTGACTGTTAATAGGTTAAACTCCCCAATCAAAGGAGATTGGAAGAACGGACCAAAAGCATGATCCATCTGTATGTTGTTTACAAGAGACTTGCCTTAGACACAAAGATGAATAGGTTGAAAGTGACAGGATGTAAAAAGATATTCCATGCAAATAGTAACCAAAAAAGATCTGGGTTAGCTATGCTAATATTGGACAAAATAGATTTTTAGTCAAAAGCTGTTAAAAGAGACAAAAAAGGATACCATATATTAATAAAACGTGGCAATCCACAAAGAAGAAAGAGCAATCATAAATATTTATGCACCTAACCAGGGTGCCCCAAGATACATGAGGCACACACTGGCAAAACTGAAAGGACAAATGGACACTTCTACAATAATAGTTGGAAACTTCAATACACCACTCTCACCAATATAGAAAATCTAGACAGAAGATCCATAAGGAAACAAACTTGAATACTATGATAAATGAACTAGACCTAACAGACATATACAGAACATTGCACCCCAAAAGAGGAGGGTATACATTCTTCTCAAGTGAACATGGATCATTCTCCAGGATAGAATATATGTTGGGTCATAAAACAAGTGTCAATAAATTTAAAAAGATTGAAAGCATACAAAGGATCTTCTCTGACCACAATGGAATGAAGCTGAAAATCAATAAGCAGAGAATTGGAAAATCCAGAAATATACAGATGTTAAAAACACACTCTTAAACAAGCAATGGATCAAAGAAGAAATCACAAGGGGAATCAGTAAATATCTTGAGATGAATGAAAATGAGAACACAACATATCAAACTTATGGGCTGCAGCAAAGGCAGTGCTCAAAAGGAAATTTATAGCCCTGAAGGCTAACATTAAAAATGAAGAGATAAGGTCAAATTCATAACTGCACAGTTGGATGATCTAGATTAAAAAAGCAGAAGGAAAGAAATGACAAAGATTGGAGTAGAAATAAATGAAGTAGAGAACAACAACATCAGCAAAAACAAAAAACAATAGAGAGCACTGACAAAACCAAAAATTCATTTTTTGAACAGATAAAATTGACAAGCCATTAACTTGACAAACCGTTAACTTGACAAAAAGAGAGGATACAAATAAATAAAATCAGAAATAACGGGCGGGGGGGGAGATGTTACTACTGATCCCACAGAATTAAGAAGGATCATAAGAGGATAAGAGGATACTATGAACAACTGTGGCAATGAATTAACCTAGATGAAATGGACAAATTCCTAGAAACACCCAAACAACCTACACTGGCTCTAAAAGAAGCAGAAGATCTCAAGAGATCAATTATAAGTAAAGAGATTGACAAAAATCTCCCAACAAAGAAAAGTCCAGGACTTCACAGGTGAATTCTACCAAACATTTCGAGAAGAATTAATGTCAATCCTGCTCAAACTCTTACAATAAACTGTAGAGGAGGGAACATAACCTAACTCATTCTATGAAACCAATTCCATCCTAATGCCAAAGTCAGATAAAGATATTACAAAAAAAAAAGAAAATTACAGACCAATTTCTTTTATGAATATAGATGCAAAAATCATCAACAAAATACTAGCAAACTGAATCCAACAGCACATTAAAAGAATTACACACCATGATCAAGTGTGTTTTATCCCTGGTATGCAAGGGCGGAAATACAAAAATCAACTAATACAATATTCCCTATTAACAGAACAAAGGGAAAAAAACCACATGATCATCTTGATTGACCCAGAAAAGGCAATGACAAAATCCAGCATCCTTTCTTGATAAAAACACTTAGAAAAATAGGAATAGAGGGTAACTTTCTTAACATAATAAAGGGCATACATGAAAAACCCACAGCTAACATATTATACAAAACAGTAAAAGACTGAAAGCTTTCCCTCTAAGCTCTGGAATAAGACAAGGATGTCCACTGTCACCACTGTTATTCAACATTGTACTGGAAGTTCTTGCGAGAGGAATTAGGTATGAAAAAGAAATAAAAGACAACCAAATTGGAAAGGCAGAAGTAAGACTTTCCCTATTGGCAGATGACATGATCCTATATAGAAAGTCCTGAAAAATCTACAACAAAGCTACAAAAGATATTAAACGATTCCAGCAAAATGGCAGGGTACAAGGTCAATAACCAAAAATCAGTAGTGTTTCTATACACTAGTAATGAGCAATCTGAGGAGATCAAGAAAATAATTCCATTTATAATAGGAACTAAAAAAACATCTTGGAAAAATTTAACCAAGGGTATAATTTATTTAACTATAGGTGGAAAACTACAAAACTTGTTAAAAAAAATTAAATGAGATCTAAATAAATGGAAGGGCATTCCATGTGAATGGACTGGAAGACTAAATATTGTTAGGACACTGATTTAATGCAATCCCAATCAAAACCACAAAAGCCTTCTCTGCAGAAATGAAAAGCCAATCATCAAATTTATTTGGAAGGGTAAGGGGCCCTGTCTTCGTCAGCCAAAGGGGGTACTGATGTAAAATACCAGATATCTGTTGGCTTTTATAAAGGGTATTTATTTGGGGTAGAAGCTTAGTTAACAAGCCATAAAGCCTAAGTTACTTCCCTCACCAAAGTCTGTTGCCACATATTGATGCAAGATGGCAGGCGATGTCTGTGAAGGTTCAGTCTTCCTCCTCCTCCCAAGGCGCCATGATCCCAACTTCTTCCAATCTCAGCCGCAGGCTGGGACAAGTCTTGTCTCTCTCCCGGGCTCATTTCTCTCTGGGCTCAGCTGCTGTGCTCGCTCCACAAGGCCAGCTGTGAACTATCAGGCTAACGGCTCCTCTCTCTTCCTGGGGCCTCTGCTGTGTCTAATGGAGCCTTCTCTCCTTCCTCACATATCTGCTTCTCTGTGTGTTCATTTCCTGGGGCTCCAATATCAAAACTCTAACCTCTGCCATGTTGTTTACTTAGGGACTCAACGTCCTACTGACATGGCCTAATCAAAGCCTTAATCATTATTTAATCAATCTAATATGCCCAGAGGAGCAGACCTGTTTATATACATAATCCAATATCTATTTTTGGAATTCGTAAACAATACCAAACTGCTACAGGCCTCAAACAGTCAAAAGCCTCTTGGAAAAGAAGCTGGAGCACTCATACTTTCTCACTTTAAAACTTTTTGCAAAGCTACAGTATGGTACTGACCCCAGGATATATAAGCCAATGGAATCAAATTTGAGAGTTCAGAAATAGACCCTCACATCTGTGATCAATTGATTTTTGACAAGGAGGCCAAGTCCATAAATTAGGAAAAAACAGTCTCTTCATTAAATAGTGCTGGAAGAACTTGATAACCGTATACAAAAGAATGAAGAGGGACCCCTATCTCATACCACACACAAAAATTAACTCAGAATGGATCAAATACCTAAATATAAGAACCAGTACTATCAAACCCCTAGAAGAAAATACAGGGAAGCAGCTTCAGGACCTTATGTTATATAATAGTTCCTTAGACTTGATGCCCAAAACATAAGCAACAAAAGGAAAAGTAGATAAATGGGACCCCATCAAAATTAAACACTTTTGCGCATCAAAGGACTTTATCATGAAAGTGAAAAGAAAATCTACTCAATCCAAGAAAATATTTGGAAACCACATATCCAATAAAATTTAATATCCAGAATATATAAAGAAATTCTCAACTCCACAACAAAAAGACAAACAATTCAACTAAAAAAATGGGCAAAAGTTTTGAATAGACATTCCTCCCAAGAGGATATACAAATGGCCAGAAAGCATATAAAAAGATGCTCAACATCATTAACTATTATAAAAATGCAAATCAAAACCACAATGAGATGTGCTTTCACACTCACTAGAATGGCTACTATTAAAAAACAAACAAACAGAAAATTACAACTGTTGGAGAGGATGTGGAGATATTGCTGGTGGGAAGGTAAAATGATGCAGCTGCTGAGGAAAAGTTTACGGTTCCTCAGAAAGTTAAGTGTAGAATTACCATATGACCTGGCAACCCCACTTCCAGGTGTACACCCAAAAGGACTGAAAGCATGGACTCGAACACATATTTGCACACTGATGTTCATAGTGGCATTATTCACTAGTGCCAAAAGATGGAAGCAACTCAACTTTCCATCAACCGATGAATGGCTAAACAAAACGTGCCATATTTTGTAGTATACAATGGAATGTTATTCAGCCATAAAAAGGAATGAAGTCCTGATATATACAACATGGGTGGACCCTGAAGACATCATGTTGAGTGAAGTAATCCAGACACAACAGGACAGATAGTGTATGATCTTGCTGCTATGATATAATTAGACTAAGCAAAGATATAGAGTCAGAATCTGGAATATAGGTTACCAGGAGACAGGATCAGGGTAGGGAATGGTGAGTTAATGCTTCAATTGCAGAGAGCTCCTATTTGGATGGATTGTTAATTTTTGGTAACGGATGGGTGTTAACAGTAGCATGGCATTGTGAATGTCATTGACAGCAGTGAATTAAATATGTGAATACGGTTAAAAGGGGAAATGTAAGATTATGTTACTAGAATAAAATTATTTTAAAACAGGAAAAACAGTGAACCGTATTGTAAACAATGTACTATAGTTAATAGTACAATTATAAAAATATTCTTTCATGAACTGTAACAAACGTACCACACTAATGCAAGGCGTTAATAATAGGGTGGCATATGGAGACTCTAGATTTTGTTTAGTTCATGCATGATTTTCCTATAAACTTACAACTTCTCTAATAAAAAAAATTAATCCCTATATTTTGTCACATAACTATTTTCTAGCCATTAAGAAAGACGGTGCCTACAACACCTAGGAAAAGGAAGAAACAAAAAGGAGAGCTAAGCCACAACAGGAGAGCTGTCCACGCTCGGCCAGTGGTCTCTGTGCCGTCAAAAGGAACACTGCTTCCTTCCCTTCCTGAGGCTCGAATGGCCTCTGTGCAGGCTTCTGAGAAGTCCCTGGTTTCCTGCTAAAGCCACATATACTATTCAAAGATCACCCGCTTTCAAATTATTAAAATATAATGAGACTCAACATAAAATTAAGTTGAACATCATAGATTATTTTCTGAGATATGATGTGAAAAATGAAAGCTGAACTGGGAGCTTAGATCAGTTCTCTTAATCTCAAAGCTGTGTGACCTTGACCAAGTCACTTAATCTTTCTGGGCCTTCAAAGAGGGAGTTGTATTGGATAACCTCTAAGTTGACAAACACTGCCAGAATCTTGATTATCATTACAAAGATCAATTGCCATTATGAATAATGTGAAATTAATTCTGTTTTTGGAATTTTCTGATGCTTATGTTTTGGTTAAAGGGAGTTTTCTATACTTCCAGAGGCTGATCATAAGTACTTGGCTCTGTAATATAAATATAAGTTATATATCATACACAAAGCTTACTCTGACATTCATGCGATGGTCCAGTGACAGACTTTTGTGATCTATGTAGTTATTTAATTTTCTTACTGTTGAACCCCTGTTCTTTCGACTGGGAGGCAAAATAAGTAGCATGGGGATAAAAGAGAGAGATCATGTTGAAGTATTTCTGGTGAAAAATAATAGAAGCTTTTTATTCTTTAACTTTTTAAAATTTTAATTGTTTTTTAGGTTTTCAATTTCAGAACAAATAATTTTGAAATTATTGATATTACTTTAAACCAAGGATCTGTCATAATTTACCAATATTGGTAAATAATTAAAATTTACTGCCAAAATGTTAATGTTGTGCCAAAAGAATACGGAATTTAGTTCTATTTTTAAGTATATGGCAATGTATTCTACTAGCTCTTCAACCATTTTCAGAATTGAGACAGAAGTAGAAGACTCATAATTTTCCCTCCACTATTTCAAACCAGATGTTAAACATGTTGTACTTAAATTTAGATAGGGACTCTGTGATGTGTCCGCTATGACTCTGGGAGCAGGATAAACAATTTCTTCAACAGTTACATATGTACCTAAGAGGAAACCAACAACTCCAGTGAATGCTATAGAAATGTTTTTCAGGATCATCCATATATTGTACTGCTCCTTAGAAAACGTAAGAATTTCGACCAGAGGGGGCAGGGTCAGGGCCAAGGCGCTGCTGCTTACAGCGCCAACAAAGGAGATCACGATGTCCAAGCGAGGAATCAGAATTGCTCCAGCACCTGGAAACGAAAAGGGAAAACACAGTTTTCTCATTTAAGTATTTGGTACTTACATAAATACAAAATGTGGAAGTTTTCAGTACATTGAAAGTAATGTAAATGTGTACTACTAAATTATTGCTTATAGAAAAATATGCCATATTTGGCACTGAAATTTTAAAAAATGAAACAAAAACAGTGAGTGTGAGTTTTCCTGGATTTATAAATAATTTAAAAATTTTTGCTATAAAATGCTGGGTGAAGAAATTAGGATAGTTTAATTCCAAAGTATTTGCATTACTCTGCCATACAGCTCATTCTACAATGCACAAAACATTTGGTAACAACAGTTAGCAATGATTAAAATACTCCTATTTCATTAGCCGCAAATCAGTTCTAGTCAATTTTTCTAAAATAGAACATTTGTGAATGAAATGAGAACATTTTATTCAAGTATAAATTATTTCTCAGACAAAAAACACAACCCAAGAATCTCAACTTTATTTCATTAAAAGATTATTCTTACCAGCATACTAACATGGTTATTTCTCTGATCTTAAAAAAAATCCCCTATTTTTCTGTTCTCTTGTAGCAACTCTTTACAAACACTGTCCACTCACTACCTGCAATTTTTCTCCTCTCATTCTCTCTAGAGCTCATTCCAATCAGGTCCTCACTGCTTCCATTCTTCTTTGATCAAGGTCATAAATGACCTCCACTTGGTGAAATCCGGTGATCACGTCTCACTGCTTAACTTACACTGTCAGTCAGCAACACGTGGCACTGATTCCTCTCCCCTCCTGAAATACCTTCTCCCTAGGCTATGAAGACACCACGCCCTCCTGAGGTTCTCGCTCCATGGGCTACTCCTTTCAGGCTTCTCCACTGGTTCCACCTTATCTCCCCAACCTCTCAGTGCTGCAGTGCTCCAGAGGTCAGTCCTTCAAAGAAGGGTGACCGACTCATCATGGTTTGCACCCCAGTTTTAGCTCTGAAAGTCCAGTGTCCTAGAAACCCCTTCAGTCCCTGGCAGACTGAGACAGCTGGTCACTACTTGGACCTCATTCTATATGGATTACTCCCAAATTGGTATCTCCAGCTCAAGTTTCTCCTCTGAACTGCAGACGCATATCCATCTAGCTACCTGACATCTCCGCTTGGATGTCTAGCAGGAATCTTACACTTAGCACGTCCAAAGCTAAGCTCCTATATCCTGCAAAATGTATTCTGCAAATCTTCCCATTTCAATTAGTGGCAAATTCATTCTTCAAGTTGCTCAGGTCAAAAACCTTGGAGTCATCAATGACAGCTCTTTCTCACACCTCTTATCAAGTCCAGCAAGAAATCTTATTCTTGGTCTTCCAAATATAGCCTGAATATGACCATTTACACGACTACCATCCTTGCACTACAATGGCCCAAGCCACCATTCTCTCTGGCCTGGATTCTCCAACATCTAATGCTAACCGGTCTCCCTGCTTCAGTTCTTGCTTCTCTTCAGTCTATTCTCAACATAGCAGCCTGAGAAATCCTGTTAAAATATGTCAGGGCACCTTATCCCAAGGCTTCCCGTATCACTCAAAGTAATATGAAAGTTATATTACTGACCTTATCTCTTCCCCTCTTCCTTGGCTCACTCTATTCTTTGCTTTACCCTAACAAGTCAGGCATGCTCCTGCCTCAGGGCCTTTGCACTCGCTACTTCTGCTTGGATATCTCTGTGGCTCACTCCCTCACCTTTTAGGTCTTTACTTAAATGTTACCTCTTAATGAAAGTTTTCTACCTCTTTAAAATTTCACACAACCCCTTATCTATCTTTTCAGTTTTATTTTCTCGTAGCATTTATCACTCTCTAACCTGCTCTGCATTTTTACTTATTGTATCTGTCCACCCAATACAGGTAACAGCTCCATGTGTGTAGACTTCCGGCTGCTTTGCTCCCTGCTTTATCATCAGGCACTACAAGAGTGCCTGGCTTATAGCAGGCAATTGATCATTGTATTTGTTGAACAGAGGAATGGGGGAATCAATTTGAATAATCTTATATGATCAAAACTCACCAAAAATAAATCATACCCTAGATGGCTAAAGGCTAATGAAAACAGACACTTGAAGCTTAGCATACTGAAAACTGAGTTTGTTATAGTCTCAAAATTCTCCCCAATTTCTTTTATAATCAATTACATTACTATCTTCTGATTATCTTGACCAAAAGCCTTAAAAAATACATATACATGTCTATCTGCCAACCTCACCTCATTCCTGCTGTCTTTGAGTGAAGCCTCGCAACTGTTATAGATCTGCTTTCCTCCCATCTCCTGTAGAAACTTGCTGCATTAGTTATTATTCTTGATATGTACTATATTTTCAACCTCCCCTTCTCTACTGACCTCCTCCACAGGGGCTCAAAGTATGTTCAAATCCTAATCTTAGATATTCCATAGATATCTCAAGTTTTTAACCAAAAGACCAGCTTTGCAGGAAATACTAAAAGAAGTGCTACAGCCTGAAATTAAAGACAGGAGAGAGGCTTGGAAGAGAGTCTAGAGATGAAGATTATTAGTAAAAGTAACTAAAAGTGTAAAAAAAAAAAGTGGTGAAAATAAGATATGACACATAAAACCCAAAGGTCAAAATGGATGAAGAACTGCCTTTACGGATTAAAATGTCCAATCAAAAGACATGGACTGGCAGAATGAATAAGAAAATATAAGCCATCTATATGGTGTCTACAAGAGATTCACCTTAGACCCAAGGATACAAATAGACTGAATATGAAAGGCTGGAAAAAAAATATTCCACACACGCAGTAACCAAAAAAAAAGCTGGAGTAGCTATACTTATATCAGATGAAATAGACTTTAAAAGCAAAGCTGATATTAGAGACAAGGAAGGTCATTATATACTAATAAAAGGCAATTCACCAGGAGGAAATAACAATCATAAGTGTATATGCTTCTGTATTAGTCAGAGTTCTCTAGGGAAACAGAATTGACAGGAGGTATCTATGAATAGTATGAGATTTTATAAAATTCTCTCAGGGGACCATGGGGTTGCACAAGTCCAAATTCTGCAGGCAGGCTGTAAGCCAGGGGCTCTGATGAAGGTCCCTGATGACTTCCCAGGAGGCACTGGCTGTCTGAAGTTGAGCTGGATAATTCTCTCCGAATGCTGAAATCACTTCCCCTCTTAAGGCATTCAGCTGAATTAGCTAAAACAGCACTCATTGCTGATGGCAATCACCTTGGTTGATTGTAGATGTAATCAGCCATCTATGCAATCAACTCATTGATGATTACAGTCCATAAATATCCTTGTCTTATAATTAGCCCAGTGCTTCCTTGACCAAACAACTGGGCACAATTACCTGGCCAAGTTGACACATTAGCCTCACCATCACAGCACCTAACCAGGATGCCCCAAATTACATGAGGCAAACACTAGCAAAACTGAAGGGAGAAATAGATGTCTTTACAATAATAGTTGGAGACTTCAATACATCACTCTCATCATTGGATAGAACATCTAGGCAGAGGATCAATAAAGAAACAGAAAGCTTGAATAATATGATAATGGACTAAACCTAACAACATTGCACCCCTCAAAAGCAGGATACTCATTCTTCTCAAAGGCTCATGAATCCTTGTGCAGGATAGACCATATGTTGGGTCATAAAACATCTCAATAAATTTTAAAAGATTGAAATTATACAAAGCACTTTCTGTGATCAAAATGGAATAAAGCTCCATTTTATTTAATGGAATAGAGCCCCATTTGATTCCATAGGAATCAACAGGCATAACAAGGGAAAATTCACAAATATATGGAGATTAAACAACACACTCTCAAATAACCAGTGGATCAAAGAAGAAACTGCAAGAGAAATCTATAAATATCTCAAGATGTATGAAAATGATAACACAACATATCAGAATCTATAGGATGCAGTGAACGCAGTGCTGAGAGGGAAATTTATAGACCTGAATGCTTACATTAAAGAAGAATTAAGAGCTATATTCAATGACCTAACTACACAGCAGGAAGGACTTGAAAAAGAACAGCAAATTATTCCTAAATAAAGCAGGAGAAATGAAATAACAAAGATCAGAGCAGAAATAAATGAAACTGAGAACAAAAAAACAATAGAATTAACAGAACTAAAAGGTAGTTCCTTGAGAAGATCAACAAAATTGACAAACTAAAAAGAGAGAAGATTCAAAAAATAAAATCAGAAATGAAAAGAGGGACTTGATTACAGACCCCGTAGAAATACAAGAGATCATAAGAGGATCCTATAAACAACTGTACAGCAACAACCTAGACAATGCAGATGAAATGCAAAAATCTCTAGGAACATATGAACAACCTATACTGACCCTAGAAGAAATAGAATACCTCAACAAATCAATCACAAGTCATCAAACAACTCCTCAAAATGAAAAGCCTAGGACCAGATGGCTTCATAGGTGAATTCGACCAAACATTCAAAGAAGATTTAATCTTACACAAACTCTCCCAAAAAATTGAACAGAAAGAAACACTATGAAACTCATTCTATGAAGCCAATATCACCCTAATACCACAGCCAGATAAAGTTATTACAGAAAAAAAATTACAGACCCATATCCCTAATAAATACAGATGCAAAACCCATTAAAAATACTCACTAATCAAATCCAACAACACATTAAAGGAATTATTCTTCCTGATCCAATGGGTTTTATATCAGGCAATCAAGGATGGTTCAACATAAGAAAATCAGTCAGCATAATACATCAGGTTAATAAATCAAAGAAGAAAAATCACATGAACATCTCGATTGATGCAAAAGAGGCATTTGACAAAATACAGCATCCTTTATTTATAAAAATACTCCAAAAGATAGGAATTGAAGGAAACTTTCTCAATATGATAAAGGGCCTACAGGAAAAACCCACACTGACTCAATGGTGAAAGACTGAAAATTTTCCTGTTGAGATAAAGAACAAGACAAGGATGCCCACTGTCACCATCATTGTTTAATATAGTGCTAGAGATTCTAGCTAGAGCAATCAGGCAAGAAAAAGAAATAAAAGGCATCTAAACTGGAAAGGAAGAAGTAAAACTTTTGCTATTTGCAGAAAGCAAATATTCTATACCTAGAATATTCTATACCTATAAAGTCCTGAAAAATCCACAACAAAACTATTAGGCTTGAGAAATGAGTTTAGCAGAGTGGCAGGATACAAGATTAATATGCAAAAAATCAGTAATGTTTCTATACCCTAGAAATGAGTAATCTGAGGAGGAAATGAGGAAAAAATGTCCATTTATAATAGTGACAAAAAGAAAAATATTTAGGAATAAACTTAAGCAAGGGCATAAAGCACTTATATTCAGAAAACTACAATGCACTGCTAAAAGAAATGGACTAAATATAAGGTCTTTAACATCGTAAACAAATTGTTTTGAATAAAAGGAATGGAAAAAAAAGAGAAAGAAATCAAAGATGACCTAAATGAAAAGCATACTGTGTTCATGGATTGGAAGACTAAATATCATTAAGATGTCAATTCTACCCAAATTGATAAACAGATTCAATGCATTCCCAATAAAAATTCCAACAGCCTTTTTTGCAGAAATACAAAACCCAATTATCAAATTTATTTGGAAGCATAAGGGTCCCCAAATATCCAGAAACATCTTAAAAAGGAAGAATGAAGTTGGAGGACTTTCACTTCTGGACTTTAAATCATATAACCAAGCTACAGTGGTTAAACAACAACAACAACAACAACATGGCATGGTACTGGCATAGACCAATGGAACCAAAGTGATGGTTCAGAAACAGACCCTCATATCTATAGCCAAGTGATTTTTGACAAGGCTGTCAAGCCTACCCAGCTCGGGCAGAACAGTCTATTCAATAAATGGTACTGAGAGAACTGGATATCCACATCCAAAAGAAAAAAAGGGGACCCCTACCTCACACCTTATATAAAAAATAACTCAAGGGAAACGGGTGTGGCTCGGGAGGTTCGGCGTCCGTCTGCCATATGGAGAGACCGGGGTTCGATCCCCGGTACCTCCCGGTAAAAAAATAAATAAATAAATAAATAACTCAAAATGGATCAAGGACCTAAATATAAAAATGACAACCATAAAACTCCTAGAATTAAATGTAGGGAAATATCTTCAAGACCTGGTGGTAAGTGATGGTTCTTTAAACTTTATAACAAAAGCATGTGCAATAAAAGAAAAAAAATGGATAAATGGGACCTCCTCAAACTTAAACACTTTTGTGCTTCAAAGCACTTTGTCAAAAAAAGTGAAAAGGCAGCACACTCAATGGGAGAAAATATCTGGAATCCTCATATCCCATAAGAGTTTGATTTATATGTTATATAGAGACCATACAACTCAACAATAAAAGAGCAAGCAATCCAATTAAAAATGGGCAAAAGACTTAAGTGGACATTTCTCCAAAGAGAAATACAAATGGCAAAAAAGCACTTGAAAAATGTTCAGTATCACTAGCTATTAGGAAAATGCAAATTAAAACAACGAGATCTCATCTCACAACTCACAGAATGGCCATTATTTAAAAAAAAGAAAACAAGTGCTGGAGAGGATGTGGAGAAATAGGAACACTCCTTCTGTTGGTGGGAATGTAGAATGATACAGCCTCTGTGGAACACAGTTTGGCAGTTCCTCAGGAAGCTAAACATAGAACTACCATATGATCTGGCAATCTCTCTACTAGGAATATATCCAGAAGAACTGAAAACAGTGACGTGAAAAGACATTTGCACACCAATGTTAATAGTGGCCTTATTCACAATTGCCAAAAAATGGAAACAACCCGTGTCCATTAATTGATAAATGGATAAAGAAAATGTGATATATACATACAATGGAATATAATGCTGCTGTAAGATGAAATTATATTGGGACACATATAACATGGATGAACCTTGAGAACATTATGTTGAGTGAAATAAGCCAGACACAAAAGGACAAATATAATATGGTCTCACTAATATGAACTAAGTAAGAAGAATAAATACATAGTGTTAAAACCTATACTATAGGTTACTAGGAGTTAGGATGAGGGCTGAGAAGGGGAACTGATGCTTAATATATGTAGAATTTTTAATTAGCTTGACTGTAAAAGTGTGGAAATGGATAGAGTTGATGGTAACACATTATTGTGAGTATAACTAACACAGCTGGTTTATAAATGGGATTGTGGCTGAAAGGAGTAAGTCTAAGGATATAAATTACAATTGAAAGAAAGCTAGAGAATAATCTAGGGACTGAATAACATAGTGAACTCAGAGGTAGAGGAGGATGGTTAATAATACAAATACAAGAATGTTCTTCCATGAATTAGAACAAATGAACATCACTATTACAAGGTGGTAAGAATGTAGTGATGCATGGGAAAAACACAATTAATGTAACTTACAGACTATAGTTAACAGCAATATTGTAATATTCTTGCATCAATGTCAAAGAAGGTACTGTATCAGCGCTAAGAGCCAATTATAGGGGGGGTATGGGATTTTTTTCTTTTGGACTAAGGAAAACATTCAAAATTTACTGAGGTTATGACTGTACAACTCTGATGAAAGAGCCACTGAGTGTACGCATTGGGCAGACTGTACAAGGCATGAGAATGTATGACACAGTGAATCAGGGAAGATGGGCTGTAGTTAACAATACACACGAGAGTGCTCTCTCGTGAGCTACAACAAATGTGCAACACTAACACATGGTGTGAATAACAGGAGATGTATGGAAAAAACAAAGCAAATGGAGGCCACGGGCCATAGTTGGTGGTAATGGTCTGATGATGTCTGTCATGATCTGTGACTAAAGTTCCACAGCAACGTACGGTGTTGGCGGAGGGTGAGGTGTGGGAATTCTGCACACTATGCACAACCGTTTCATAAACTCACAGCTTCTCTAATATAAAACATACATATTTTTAAAAAGTACCGTTGGGAGGATTAGATAAATCATACATAAATACTTAAGGAAGTGACTGGCACTTAGCAAACATTCAATCAACAACAACTGTTGATGATTTTCTTTATTGGCTGAGCCACACCTTTCCATGTAATGTGTTCCCCAAAGTATTTATTAAAGCCAAATATGCAAAAATCAAACAAGAGACTTTCACGTTACATGGAGAATTTTATACAGAGCCTTCAGACACTATATAGTTACAAAATTAAATATTTGTACTTGATTTTGTCATTCCTTCACAAATGAAGACAAGACACAGTTAACCAGTTTAAGTACAATGAGCATGAGAGAGTGGCGATTTGAAGTTTCCACCATAAAAAGTGCCATTTTTTACTCAATTGTAGGAAGTTTATGAAAATCATACATCTTATAACTTGGATGAGCACTTATATTCTTGGTTTTTCACACATTTTTATAAAATAGAAAGTGAAATACAATATAATCTCCAAATTTTATAAGGAACGGTATTCTTTACTCAAATGAAATCTTACTGGGAAACCAATAAAAGGACAGGAAGTAGCTCTACTATTTAAAGCAGAAACAGGGTACTAGAGCCCTGCCCCCTGACATTACCTCCTTGAAGCACCCTCAGAGAATCCCTAGAGTCACACTGAGCACATAATCACATGCACATTACAACAGGCGGGACAGGAAAATCAAGTCTCATTGTTTTTAGTTTTTCAATAGATTCTTTAAGGAGGTGGAATAATTTGGAACTAAACTGCCACCATGTTCTTCATGAAACCAGAAGTTATTATTTACCATTTCTATTCAAATTATTATTATTATTATAAAACTAGCCTCACTCTTATAGAATTGAAGTGAGAAAACCCTTTATAAATAATTGATTTTGAAAGGGGAAAGTTAGAACTCTAGACTGGAAATATTTAATAATGTGGATTTTTTTTTAATAGATGCTTTTAACATTTCCCTCAGGAGACGATAAAGCGTAACTCCCAAACACAATTGGTACCTTTAAAAATCCATCGAACATATTCATTATGTGAAGAGTTTTTTTACCTACTCACAGTAGGAAGAAGGTCAGACAAATATGAACCTTCCCTCTTAAGAGCCTTTCAATTTGGAATACATACTTCCTCGTTAGGTTTTAAGTCATCAAAGCTGTTACCAGGAAATTAAATGAAATGTTGTTGTTGGGAAATTATGTGGAAGAACACTTTTGTGTTTTAGAATTTATAGACTAAAATTTCATTAATCAAATACTTTTAAATCATAAAGTATAATTTCAATTAAATTTGTGCTTTAAATATTATATAACCTATAGATATTTGCTAGTAAAAGTGACTTGAAATATGTTATATGGTAATGTTATTAGTAGACAAGAAAGAAAAATATGTATACTTTAAGCTAATCCAACATATAAAACTCAAATGCACAAATAAGATAAATCAAAGAAGAGCTTATTCATTGCAAATATAGTTACCATAGAGTTATTGTAAATAGGTTGCCCTATAGCATACAAGGGCAGCTCTTGTGGTTATGTCTAATCAATGCTAGTTAAAATCATTCAGTATTTCCCCAAAAACATACATCCTTAAGGCCCAAAGTTCTCCCTAATAGGAAAATAAAATCCCATCCTAAGTCATTTACATCCAAAGGGGTGAAAGCAGACATATGAGTAGGGAAAAAACCTTGATATTACAGCATCAACAACAAAGTTATGGGAACAATCGCGCACACTGACTTCGTAAAGATCGATGCTGCTGTTCACATACCTACTGATTTCATGCACAGCGCCAGGACGCAGAACGGCGAACGGCACTTCTCCCCTGCAGCACAGCTAACTGAAAGGGCTTCAGTGTGCCTTCAACACTCTACAAACTACTAAAGATTTACGGTTTTTTGTAATTATGAAGACATAGTCTACGAAAAGCAGAAAAAATACTCTCAAAGCCAAGGACAATTAGAAATAGTAGAAAGATCAGTGAATTAGATAATAACTGAGATAAATAATAATATATTTTACAGATTTAATATATACATGGAATTGTAACACTGATATCAGGGTCCATTATAATTCAGATTTTAATGGCTCCTAGTGCAGGTTTGCTTTTAAAATAGAAGATTTACTGTAGTCCACAATGGCCTTCAGTGCATCTCTAGCCACTCTCCTGCCTCACCTGCGAGGTGCCTGTCTACAGGGAAGCGCCTACAGGGCATGTGCAGAAGAGCCCGACATCCTTCTCAGCTTCTGAGCCCACCAAGAAATAACTCAAATGCCAGATGGGGACTTGGACATGACCAACACAATCCAAGCTGATAAGCCCCCTGGTTTATTTTATTTTTTAAAAAGATATTTTTTTTTTTTTTTTTTTTTTTTTACCAGGAGGTCCCGGGGATTGAACCCAGGTCCCTCCATATGGGAGACGGATGACCAACCATTTGAGCCACATCCGTCCCCTAAAAAGATATTTTTAATTTATTTTTAAAAGATACTTAGATTACATAAAATGTTACACAAAAAAATATAAGGGATTCCCATCTGCCCCACTCCCCAGACCTCCCACTTTTCCCCACATTAACAGCTTCTTTCGTCCGTGTGGGACATTCACTGCAATTGATGAACACATTCTGGAGCATTGCCACTGACATGGCCTATAGTCTACACTGCAGTCTAACCCTCCCACTCAATTCTGAAGGCTATGGCAGGAGATATAACGGCCTTTATCTGCCACCTAAATGCCGCCCAGGCCCAAAGCGCAGCGCTCTAAATACAACAGACTTGGCTTTCGTATTTGGAAAGAATTATGGAACAATGAAAGAGACTGTGCTGAAGGAAATCCTGCTGAGCCTTCGCTCTTTGAGTGCTGCCCAGGCTGTTTTGTCACAGCAAAGAGTCCGGCCAAAAATCTTCTTGAGTACTTTAGATAACAAAAATAAAAACAGTCTTATTGTAAATGTTGTTGGCTTTTACTTTGAATTGAAAGGACGTGCCAAAGACTCAGATGAAGTTCCGTGCCCATGCCACGTCCCAGCCATGCTGTAAAATATAACCCTCATAGCTGGCTGAGTAGACATAGCTAGTTTTAAATAAAAGGAAGATGCAGCATGGAAAAGCTGCAGTTCTCGGTGCCAAGACTCAGCTCCTGAGGAAAAGGCTCTGGCTTCTGGAATAACTCATGGCGGCAGATGTTGCGGCGTGGCCTATGGCTCTGTGACAGGCCAGCCAGGGTGTACAAACGGAAGACGCCGCGGACATCCCGACCACTTTCAACACTGCCTCAAGCTCCTTTAAGTGAATTTCAGTAGCTTATTTCAAAAGGGGATTTACTTTCAGATTACAACTGTGTTTCATGCCTATCAGTAAAAGGTCTTTTACCGAAATCAAAGTCTTTTTATTTAGTCCAGTTGTCAATATGTCAATAGAAGTATCACAAAAATTTTTTTCAAAACATTTTAAAGTAACTTTTTTTCTCCCTCCTGGATGTTTCATTAGTTACCAGTATGGGCTTATTGACCTCATTCTTCAATATGATTTCCCTAATTAGTTGATAAAATTCATTGGAATGATTACTTTGAAAAATAACAGTTTTGGCTACTTTTTCCTGCTTGGATTTCACTTTACAAACAAAACATAATACATGTAATTCTTTAATTCTGCCAGTAGCTCCACCCTAAACTGCTCAATACATTCCAATCAGACTTATCCAGAATTTCCAGCGCTACCATTCCCCGACCGTGACTAGTCCAATACTGTTATCAATTTCTTACCCAGAACTCCCTAGAGCACCAGAACCGGGTCCTGGTGTCATCGCGGCAAGCCCACGTGGCTCAGGATTTGTCATCCTTGTTGGCATCATCACTACAGGGACAACAGCGATGACTTCCAGCTGCTTTGCTCCTATTGCCTTTAACGCCCCCCCCCCACCCCCACCCAATGCCATAAGGAAGCCGTATCTTCAGCTCAGCGTCGAGGAAAAGGGGCTCGGAGGCGGCGCCTGACCTGCCTGAAGTTACCTGGTACACCTGAGTTTGAATCCCTCGGCCTGACTAAGATCCAGCCCTGTAAGTGCTATTATTAATGCTTCTTTGCAGAGGCATTTATAATGGGAAACCTCAATAAGAGATTACATACATGCGTTCAAATAGAAAGTCGAATCAGTCACTGAAATTACTGAAGATCACAGTAAAACCCTCACCTGGAGGGAAGGCAGAGGTAGAGTTAAGCTACTAACTATATGAAAGTTAGCAGAAATAAGAAACCTAAGGAAGACCAGAATCAAATAAAATGAGTACCAACAATGTAAGGGACACTTATATTTTAATCACTAAGGGAGTCATTTTCAAAATAATAATTTATTTAGTTCTATTAAGTGTGACAGGATCTCGTTTGTATTTTTCTTATGTAGTAGCAGAATACAGGTTTTTAAACCAAAAGCATCCTGACTAGGTAAATAAAATTGTTTTTAAAATATCAAAAAATTTATTTTAAGTAGTTTCATTATAAGAAATTTAATAAAATTATCATGATATAAGCATGTAGTGATACTTACAAGTAATACTAACCAAAAAGGACCTTACTCCAAATTCACAGATTTGCTTCCATTTAGCATGAAATTTGGATGTGATCACAGGAATAATGATCTCTGCTGGAACATAGAACTGAATTGAATATGTCACAAAAATGCCAAAGGAATACAAAACTTTCACTGATTGATATAACCTGTTGGAAAAAAAAAACAAAATTTAGTCATTCTTAACAAGACTCTAATTTCTTCTCTTTTATTTTTACTGTTAGGACAGACAAGAAATCAAGAACATTAACTTAAGCCCAAATCTTACTAATTAAAAATGCTAGTTTTTTGTTTGGTTGGTTTTTTCTAAAAAGCCACTGATCTCTACTAAATTTCTGATAAGAGATGGACATTCAGTTTGAAAAGCCTGGAAAGCTTTAGGGACATACTGTCAGCAAGTTTCTATTTTGGGCTGAGCCAAATATTCTGACTAGTTAGGCTCAGTCCCATGAGAAAATCAAAGTGTTTCTTTGAAACAACTGAGAATACTGTGTATCTTAGAAATCTTAAGTCATATCCTCAGTGATCTATATGTCAAAGAAAAACTTCATATTAAATTCTAGGTTATAGTTCCCCTTGCTTGAATATCTTGGTGGGTATGTCATTATTTGCAGAAATTTCCAAAAGCAGGGCACCTAAATGGTTTCAAATTGTAAAGTTCTGAACTATAGGTGGATTCTACCTATGTTAAAATTACATTAATAAGGGAAATAACGTTGTTAGGCTTTAAAGGGAGATAAGTAGTAAACAGTCCAGTGTTTCAAAACAACATACTAATCTTCTGTTTTACAAATATCTTTAGATTGCTACATTTTGGACAACCTCATGTCAAAACTCTGTATACATGTTTTGCCAAAGCTTTGGTAAATTTCCTTTTGTCTGGTAAAAGATGATTTAAAATGTTGAAAATGATGTGGAAAGAAAATCCAGAATTATAGGTCTCAGAGGAAAATGATAGAACCTACTCCTTTTGGCTACAGATAATAAAATTAATGTGCTGTATTTTTTAAAATTTTGAATACTTTATAACAGTCCAAAGAAAATCCCAAGCGCTCCTGTAGTCTATGAGAAGCAAAGGAGACTACAGAGTGCATGCAGGGTTAACACGTGTGTCTTCTTCCAGCAGAGACGGCCACTATCTCCCCACCTCCGAGTCCTGTAAACATCCACTTACTGTACAGAAATTCTCAATACTAATTAGGCCTTTAGCTTACTTCTTTAAGCTTATCACTTTTTTTTAAGACTGAAAGAAGTAGGAATTATAAACAGTTCTCTAAATTGTGGCCAAGCGAGGGTAATTCAGTAAGTCTCCTCCTGTAACATACTCATCATAGGAATGAACATAAAGAAATAAGAGAGCCAAGTAATGTGAAAATACTACAAATAGCATAATTCTGGAAAAAAAGATCTCCTTACAGCAAAGCAACAACAAAAAAAAACCCTTCATTTTAAAATAAACTAAGGATATATTCCTCAGTTTAAGGCTTAAAGTTTAAACATAAATGGTCAAGTTACTGAAAATGTACAAAATGACCAAAACACTCCTGTGTCACATACTCTGATATGCAACTGTGAAGACGGCAGAATTACACTAATATTCTTCTTGGCTATTATTAGTTTAAAAGAAGAATATTCCTTTTTTTACTAATTATCTTTTAACTTAGATGTTTTTAAAATATAGATAATATATTTTAAAAATACATCATTATGCATATAAGTATAATTATTTTTCTATTGATATAAAACTGAAGTTATATAGGCTAAGAATCTGGTTATTATTACCATTCAATAATATTGACTATATGCAATAATTATAATTGGGTGTTCTAGAGAACAAAATTGGGAAATAAAATGATTTGAGTCGGCTAGAAGGTGGCGTAGCTGCTAATCATTAAAGAAGAGTAAGGTAGAAACAAGATGGAGTTTCTGAGAAAAGAAGCAAGGCTTTTAAATCAACTGAGAGATTGTTTCATTTTACTTCTTTTCTGTTTCAAGAACCCATTTATTTCTGTGCTTGACATCCACATTTTCAAGTACTCTAAACTCTTTTTATCTTTCTCTACTCAACTTTTCTATAGATTTATCAACCTTTGTTCCCATTCTGGTTTTAAGCAAGCATCTATGGTAAGGATCCTCTTTGTTTTAAATTTTAGAAATGAAAAGAGTTGAAAGAGGAACAATTTACCCAATAAACTCTCCCTCCAAAGAATAAAAAATTTTCCTAAGTCACAGGAATTTGTTTTGAAGACATGTAAGAACTTAAAACAACTTTTAAACAATATTTAGTGCACATTAAAAGGTCTTCTAAAACCTCGCACTGCCAAATAACTTTAGGTTTTTATTTCATACTAGATTTTAAAGTTTGTGAAAAGTAGAGACTATTTTTTACTCTTCTCTGTATACTCCCAATGCACTTTGTAGCTGCACGGCATTCATTAAATATTGAGTTAATATTAGTGATCAAAAATGGGTATAGATAGATTAGTATTAGAAACTACATCCATTCAATATGACAAATAATAATAATACTTCAAAGAATAAGATGGTTCTTGCTGGAAAACAAAATTTATTATACTAGTAGTAAAAACTTAACATTTTAGCAAACATCAGAAATGTATTTTCTTACAATTATTTTGCAGTCATTATACGGGTAAAAAAAACCACAACTAAATGTTCCATTATTTTGAACACATAAGATTAAAAACTCTGTGGTGCTTCTATTATATTCCCCACATTGAACAATCTAAATTTTCAGGTATGAATATCTTTAAAATATTTTTTTAAGCCAATCTTGGAAATAAGGTAATGACTGACTCTCTTTCTCTCAAGGCTGAATACAGAAGCTACCCTGGAAATAATCTGATAATTCACTTTCCCTCTGGGACCCTTCACGATATTCAGGTTAATATTGAGGGTTTAGCTCTGTTAGGAAGAAAAGAAGTCTCCTTAATCAAGAACTAGCTACAATCCTTACCAAGAACCTCACCTCAACCTAAGACTTGAGGTCTCAACTTTAAGACCACTATGGTTATTTAGCATTCATTACAAGATAGACTGAATGACTGAACATTCATACCATGTTTGCTGGAACATAAGAATTAGGAGGGAGAGATTTTTGTCTGTTCACTGCTCTATCTCTACTGCCTGAAACAGCACCTGCTATATAAAGAACATCCAATAAACATCTGATGAATGAATAAATGTGGTAGTACTCTTCATTTCTAATATAATAATAGACATTCTGAAGAGGAAATTAACAGGGGCAGTTTGGGACAGGATCTCTAGATATAAAGCAAATTAATATCAGAAGAAGATTATTAAGAAGTTGCTACTTAGACTTCAGTCAACCAGGATGGCAGTACAGGAAGCTCCAGGGAGCTGTTCCTCTACTGAATCTTTGAACAAGCAAAAATTGGCAGAGCCATCTTACTCAACATTCTGGGAAATGGCTAAAGGGCTGCAGTAATTGGGCAAGTACTGAATGAAGAAAATGCAGCTTTAAAAATGGTAGGAGGGAAGCGGCTGTGGCTCAATCGGTGGGGCTCCCGTTTACCATATGGGAGGCCCCGGGTTCGGTTCCCGGGGCCTCCTGGTGAGGGCAGGCCCGCCCGCACGGCGTGGTTAGCTGACCCAGCAAGCACGAGCAGCAAGGGGGGGATAAATGAATAAATAAAATCTAAAAAAATAAAAAATAAAAAAAAAAATAAAAATGGTAGGAGACGCTCGTGGTGCCCCTGCTGGACCTTCCTCAACCCCTCCCATTGTGGAGCCCTGGCCCTGTTCCAGAGAAGCAGAGTAGCCCCTATGTGCAAAACGGAGCGCCCATATGTCCGTGCCAATCTATCTAGTGGCAGCCTAAATGATAACTAGGACGTTAATTTCTGACTTGCTGCGCAGTCAGCAGCAGCTTGTATATAGCTAAAGCAATATAACAATTAAGTGAAAGCAACCTGGACCAAAGGTTTACCAGCTTTAAGCCATACAATAAAGCACCCAGGAGAAAGGGGAGAAACTCTATTTCATGGGGAATAGAGAGGCTATTTGAATTCTTGTAAATGGGAGAATTCCTAAGGCTACAAGCAAACACACAGCCAAGACACAGGCTCAGAAAAGCTGGAGAGGGCTCTGCATTTCACATTCACTTCAGGCTAATATTCAGATAGGAGGGCTGAACTCAGAAGGAGAGCACTACCAATGGAAAGCCAATCTGCAGAGACTGTGAAAGGTGTCTTTTGTATTGGTTGGTCTATATTAGTCAGCCCCCGGCACTCAAGGGAATCTCTGTCATATTACTATCAGGATAAGCTCAAGGAACAGACAGCTCAGGGACCAAATCCCAGAGCTAACACTTAAAAGATATTAAAAGGTACAGTGTGCTACAAAAGAGTAGAAAACAAACAAAGAAACAAGATAAAACTCCAAAATCCATCAAGGAAGACCAGACTTTGGAACTACCAAAGACTTTTAAAAAATGATATTCAATAGGCTTAAAGAGATAAAGGAAACACACAGAGAAAGGACTAAAGTATATTAGGAAAACAACGAATTTACAATATGTGAATCTCAATAAAAAGATACAAGTTTTAAAAAGGAACCAAACAGAAACACTGGAGTCGAAGACCACTATAGCTGAAATGAAAAATTCTCTAGAGGATTTCAGCAGCATACTGGAGCTGGCAGAAGAAAGAAGCAGTGAACTCAGAGACAAGACAACTGAAATGATTCAGGCTGAGGAGTAGAAAGAAAAAAAAAAGAATGAAAAAAGTAAAAAGAGTTTAAAGGACTGTGAGAACTATACCCATTATGAGAGAGTGAAGAGAGAGAAAAGGGCAGAAAGAATATTCAAAGAATATGACAGAAAACTTCCCAAATTTACCAATAGACATGAAAATGCACATTCAAGAATCCCAACTTACTACAATCAGAAAACACACTCACACACACACAAAATGCTCACCCCAAAAAAGCATGCCCAGAATATTCCAATTATGAAATAGCAAGGACAAGAAGAGAGTTTGAAAGCTAAAAGAAAAAAAAAGCATTACACGTAAAGGTGGCCCGATATGATTAAGTACCGATTTTTTCAAGACAAACCATGGAAGCAAGACAGCAATCTTGCTGTCTATTATACCTGCCCTACAAAGGATGTTAAAGGGACTTCTTCAGACTGAAAGGAAAAGAAAGGACACTGGACAGTTGATTAAAGTAGCATAAAGACCTCTAGAGAAGGTAACCATAAGGGAAATTATAAATATGAAAATTACTATATATTTTTGCTATGCAATTCCACCTTTTACAGCTTACAAGTTCTAAAATACAAATGGAGAAAAAGTTATAAATCAATGGTTTACATGACTAGGTATATACCCAGAAGAACTGAGAGCAGTGACACGAACAGGCATCTGCACACCAATCTTCACAGAGGCGTTATTTGCAATTGTCAAAAGATGGAAACAATCCAGGTGTCCATCAACAGATGAATGGATAAATAAATTGTGAAGTATACACACAATGGAATATTATGCAGCTGTAGAAGAAATGAAGTCATGAAGCATATGACAACATAGATGAACCTGGAGGACATTATGTTGAGTGAAGCAAGCCAGAAACAAAACGACAAATACTGGATGATTGTGCTATTATGAACTCATGGAGTTAAAAATTAGAATACACGTCAACAGAAAATAGAATGAGGTAGAATGAATGGAAAGCTGAGGGTTAATCTGTGAAGTGGTAAAAAGGTTGTTTGTAAATCTTTGGAAATGAATAGAAATGGTGAAAGCACATCACAGTGTTTGTAAGTAGCAGAGTTATATGGGTATGACAGTGGTTGAAAGGAAAACTCTAAGGTCATGTGTATTACTAGAAAGTTTAAAAATGTAGCATGGGACTGTATAGCATAGTAAAACCTCATGTGAAATACAAATATGGGTGATATTGCATATATAAGACTGTTTTTACAAAATATAAATACCAATAAACCAGAGAGATGGAAACAGAATAACTGCTATATACGACAGGGGAAGCATAGAGAGACTGAGAGGTGATGAGGTTTTTTTGGTTTGTTTTTTGTACATAATTATTATTATTGTTGGAATAATGAAAATGCCCTAAGAATGACTGAAGTGATTAAGGCACAACTATGTGATTATACCAAATACCATTCACTGGACACTTTGGATGGATTTATGCTTTATTAATATGTATCAATAAAATAGATTTTTATTTTAAAAATGAATAAATAAAGTAAGATAAACAAACAAAAATCTATGGTTTAGGAAATACCATGTAAAAAGATATAATTTGTAATAAGCACAGCATAAAGGTGGGAAGACAGAGGGGTACAGGAAGTGTATATGTGCAGACTATTAAAGTTAAGTTGGTATCAAATCAAACATGATTGTTCAAACTTTAGGATGTTAAATGTAAGCCCCATGGTAACCACAAAAATAGTATGAAGATACATACAGAAAGAAACAACAGAATACACATTCTTCTCGAGTACACACGGATCATTCTCTAGGACAGACCATATTTTAGGTCACAAAACAACTCACAATAAATTCAGAAATACTGAAATCATACAATAGATCTTTTCTGACCACAAAGAACGAAGCTAGAAATCAGTAACAGAGGGAGAAATGGAAAATGAAAACTCCCCAAATTTAACAAAAGACATGCATGTGCACATTCAAGAAGCCCAACAAACTCCAATAAATGGAAGGACATCCCGTGTTCATGGGTTAGAAGACTAAATTAAGATGTCTGTGTTAGTTTCCTGGACTGCTCAAGTAAATATCATGATATGGGTCAGGTTAAATACAGTTTTGAGACTAAGAGAGGTTCCAAATCAAGCCATCCTCATGGCCATCTCTCTCCCTGAAGGCTGTGGGGCTGTGGGGCTGGCTGCCAGCAATGCAGGCTCCTTTCCCACACGGCACGGCACAGGGCAGCATTTCCCAGCCCTTCCATTCTCTTCAGGGTTTCGTTGATTTCAGCTTTCTTTTTTTTTAACAATCAATTTTGTTGATACATATTAATAAAACACAATTCATCCAAGGTGTACAATCAGTGGTATTTGGTTTAATCACATAGTTTTGCATTCATCACTTCAATTATTAAAGCATTTTCATTATTTCAATAATAATAACAAACAAGAAAATACTTTGCCTCCCAATCTCCCCATGTTTCCCCTGCTGCACATAGCTTCTATTTCTGCCTAGTCTTGCGCATTTACTGAGTGATGGATTTCAGCTTCTTACTTCCTGTGGCTTTCTCTGTCTGAATTTCACTCCTGAATGGGCTGGGCCACACCTTACCTGAAGTGACCTCATCAAAAGTCCCTACTTCCAATGGGTTTACACCCCCAGGAATGGATTAGATTTAAGAACATGTTTACTGGTGTGCAAACATCTGCAAGCCGCCACACTCCACCCTCTGGATCCCAAAACGGGGATTGCAGGGCGTCTGGCTGCCACCCCAGGGTTCAGAGAGGCTGGAGCCTGGGCCATGCGTCCCAGCATTTGCAGAGAGCCTGGCCCCTGTCCTGGTGCTTGGAGTGGGCCTTCACCCCCGCGTTTGGGGAGAGAGTGGCCACTTGCAGGAGCGGGTCTGCTGCCCCATCAGTCTCAGAGGACAAAACACCTATCCATAGATGACTCTTGGACACCGAGATCTAACCGGATTGTTTTGGTCCTGTGAGCCCTGTTTTCCTCCCAGTTTCTCCCTCTAGGAATGGGATGCTTATCCTATGCCTGCCCCTGCATTGTATAATGGGAGCAGATAACTTGTTCTCTGGGTTTCACAGGTCCACAGACTGAGGGAAATTGTGCCCAAAGACAGGCCACAGCCCTGACTGCTGTACTTAGCATTCTTTTGAAATGCCTTAAGGCTTTTGGGACATTGTAATGGAATGAATGTATTTTGCATATAGAAAGAACATGGCAGCCAGACACCCTGCAATCCCCGGCACAGGCTCCTGCCTCTCTGAGCCTCCTGAGCACTGGGGTGGCGGCCAGACGCCAAGGCAGGCTCACGCCTCCCATACCTGGGGGGCCTCCCTCACACGGGGTCCTGCTCTCTCTGCCTGAGAAGAAATCTCTGGTCCAGACCACAGCTTGAAGTGATTTTTCTTTCAATTTGTCCCTTCTCTGTCCCTTTTAGTCCAGGCTGGCAGTGGTTCCATCATACAAACTACACAGAATCTTGTCCGTTTTTCATGTAGTTCATGAACCTTCACACAGAAGAACTTTCCACAGATCTTTTCAGCACATCTGCATTTCCAGTGCTGACTGGCACTGAAACGACTGACTGGACCCGGCTTCAGCTAACACGGAACCCTCAAATGGAGCACTATTCTCTGGGATTCATTTTCCAGAAGCTCAGAATTTCCCAAACCATCAATTTTTGGTTTCTTGGTGCCCAGGAGTCCAGTTCTCAGCTTATCCGTCTCCTCTCGCATTTTACTCTAAGCTGCAAGGAGAAACCAGGCTGCACTTTCCACACTTAGCTTGGAAATCTCCTCAGCTAAAAACCCAAGTTGGCACCACTTTCAAGTTGTGCTTCCATCTGTCAACAGAACTCAATTTCGCCAAGTTCACTGCTATTTTAAACAAGGATCACCTTTTCCTCCAGTTTCCAGTAACACATTCATCACTTTCTTCTTAGGCCTCATTAGAAAGAAGTGCCTTTAGCAATCAAATTTCTATCAACGACCTCTTTAAGGCAATCTAGGCCTTTTCTTTCAAGCACGTCAGCAATTCTTCCTGCCTCTGCCCATCACCCAGTTCCAAAGCAGCTTCTGCATTTTTGGTATTTGCAATAGCAGCTCCCCACTCTCCTGGCATCAGACTCTGTTTCAGTCTCCTGGGCTTCTCAGCAAATAAGATGAGATGGGTTGGGTTAAATAATTGGAATTTATTAGCTTAGAGGTTTAAAGCTAAAAGAAAATCCAAATCAGAGTTTCGCCCCATAGACACTGGCATCCTGGGTCTGACTCCAGCAATCCTTGGCTCCTGTCACAATGTCCATCTGAACCAGAGTGATTTCCGATACAACACAATACCAATCAAAGTTCCAACAACCTCCTCTGCAAAAATGTAAAAGCCAATCATCAAATTTATATCGAAGGGTTAGGGGCCCCAAAAGGACAAAGCCGTTCTGAAAAAAAAAATTAATTTGGAGAACTCACAATTCCTGATCAAAGCAGCATGGTACTGGCACAAGGACATACAGTCCAGACAGCTCAAAAATCAACCTTCACATTTATGGCCAATTGTTTTTTTGGTTTTTTTTTTAAATGAGAAAACATAATTACATTTTGTTTCAAAAACTGGCAGGGATGTGTCAAAGGGCTCCCAAAAGTTCTACTGAAGCTCCAGTCTGAAAAACCTTTTCTGACTCCTCAGTCTTTCCCATGGGGCAGTACTGGCCAATAGAAATATAATGCAAACCATAAATGTAACTTAAAATTTCCATTAGCAGCAGTAAAAAAACGGAAAAGGACATATACGGCATTGATTTTTCTTTTTTTTTTTTTTCCTCGTTTTGTTTTGTTTCTCTTTTTATTAAAAAAAATTTTTTTTTATTTTCTTGTTCTTATTTTCTTTTATTTTTAATTTTCCTATTCTTTTTTACAAACCCTTGTGTCGAGGGCTGACTTTCATTCAATAGATTGCAGCAAGAGAGCTGCTCTGCTACAGAAATTTAATAATATATTTTATGGAACCCAATACATGCCAAATTTTATCATTTTAACATGCAATTAAAAATTATTGACTTTTTTTTCATACTCAGTCTTTGAAATCCTATATTTTACACATTCAGCACATGTCAATTCGGATTACCCTCATTTCAAGGCCTACTTGGCCAGTGGCTCCCATATTGGGTCCTTCCTGCCTCTAGGAGGCGTAGCTCAGCTGAAATTTGTTCTCATGCTCACTTTCCTCCTATCCCCTCAGAAATGCTCCACATCATGTTCTTATGCCTCGTACCTCACCGCACTGTAAATATTTCATCCAGTTAGTATTTACTGAGCCCCTGCAATAAAGCGTCCAACACCCCGACGTGGACCTGGGCCCACAGACCCGCCTTCCAGTGTCCGTGTGGCCCTGCCTGAGCTCAGTGCCGGCGTCTGGCTGCTTTCTGCACTAGCGCCGGCGAGCAGCAGAGAAATCGGGCTGACACAGGCTCCAAGTCAGCTTTAGACGTCAGGCGGCGAGCCGGCGAGGCCGGGCCCAGTGCAGTTGCCGCACAGCCCGAGCGCCTGCGGACCGCCTGGGCAGCGCGGGGCCCGTGCCATCTCGGCCTCGATCACCGCACAATTCCCCACTGATTTCTGTCAAGGGGGCAAAGACCACTCAACTGGAAAAGAACAATCTCTTCAATAAACGGTGCCGGGAAAACGGGATCTCCATTTGTAATACAAAGAAGAGGAGCCCCGCCTCATACCTTACCCCAAGATCAACTCAAGATGAATCAAAAACCTAAATATAAGAGCCAAACTCCTAGAAGCATCTTCAGGACCTTGTGTTAGGCAATGGTTTCCCAGACTTTACACCCAAAGCAAAGGCAACAAAAGAAAAAACAGAACAGGACCTCAACAAAATTAAAAACTTTTATGCTGCCAAGGACTTTATAATGAAAGTAAAATGACAACCTACACAATGGGGGAAATATCTGGGAACCAGATATCCCAGAAAAGGTTTAACAGTCAGAATATATAAAGAAAGCCTACAATGCCATAACAAAAAGACAATCAACCTAACTAAAAAATGGGCAAAAAACTTGTAGAGACATTTCTCCAAAAAGACATACAAGTGGTGAAAGCACAAGAAAAGATGCTCTACATCATCAGCCACCAGGAAAATGCAAACCAAAACCACAACAAAGAGATACCATTTCACACCCACTAGAAGGGAAAAGTCCAGCAAATCACACATGTTGGAGAGGATGTGGAGAAATAGGAACATTCATTTATTGTTGGTAGGAATGTAAAATGGTACAGCCACTGTGGAAGAGAGTTTGGCAGTTCCTCAGAGTTAAGTATAGAATTACCTTATGAACTGGCAATCCCCTTGCTAGCTATATACCCAAAAGAATTGAAAGCAGGTACTTGAACAGATATTTGCACACCAATGTTCATAGCAGAATTATTCACAATTTCCAAAAGATGGAAGTGGCCTAAGTGTCCATCAACAGATGAATGGCCAAACAAAATATGGTATATCCATAGAATGGAATATTATTCAGCCATAAAAAGGAATGAGGTTCTGACACACGTGACAACATGGATGAACCCTGAAGGCATCATGTTGAATGAAATAAGCCAGACAAAAAAGGACAAATATTGTATGACCTCACTGACCTGCAATAATTAGAAGAAGCAAACTCACAGGGTCAGAATCTAGAATATAGATTACCAGGCGACACACAGTAGGGATAGGGAATGAGAAGGTAAGGCTTAAAATGAAGAGCTCCTATTCAGAACGATGGAGATATTTTTTTATTTTTTATTTCTTGAAGTACCAGGGCTGGGGATTGAACCCGGGACCTTGTACCTAGGAAGCAGGTGCTCAGCCACGTAACCACTTCACGTCCACTCCCCTGAACGATGGAAATGTTTTCATGTTGAATCATGGTCACAGCAGCACAACAATCTGAACATAATTAGTGATGCTAAAATATATATCTGAATGTGGATGTACAGAGAAATGTTCGTTCATATATATTGGTAATAGAATAAGCATTTTTAAAAAAAAAACCCATGGAACTGAACTATGCAAGCAATGAACCCTGCCTTGAGCCATGGACTATAACAGTACAATTATAAAAACGTGCTTTCATTCATTGTAGAACTAGGAAGAGAAGGAAAATATGCCACAACAATGCAAGGTGTTAATGATAGGGTGGTAGCTTTCTGCAGCTGCAATATTGGGAGGTCCCTGCTGGTTTGCTGATGTCAGACCTCATCCCCAACCCCTCCTTGACCCCCTAGAAGTCCCTCAATAAAATAAATGGCTTGGCCCTGGGGAAAAAAAAAAAAAAAAAACTGAAGAAGAGAGAACACTGCCCAACTCATTCTACAAGGCCAACATCACCCTAATAAAGTCAGATATAAATATCACAAGAAAAGAAAATTGCAAGCCAATATCTCATGAATATAGATGCAAAAATCTTCAACAAAATGCTAACTGAATTCAACAGCACATTAAAAAAAAAAAAAATTTAAAAGAATTATACACCAAGATCAAATAGGATTTATTCAAGGTATGCAACATAAAATCAAATCTTGTAATATACCACATTAACAGAACGAAGAAAAATATAAGACATGATCATCTCATTTGAAGTAGTAGAGGCATTTGACAAAATCCCAGTATCCTTTCTTGATAAAAACATTTAGAAAACTAGGAAGAGAAGGAAACTTCATCAACATGATAAAGGGCATATATGAAACACCCACTGCTAACATCGTACTCAATAGTGAAAGAATAAAACCTTTCCCTATAATATCAAGAACAAGACAAGATGTCCACTGTCACCACTGTTATTCAGCATTGTATTGGAAGTTCTAGCCAGAGCAATTAGACAAGAAAAAGAAATAAAAGCATCCAAATGGAAAGGAAGAGGTAAAATTTCCCCTATTTGCAGATGATATGATCCTATACACAGAAAATCCTGAAAAATCTACAAGAAGGCTCCTAGAGCTAATAAATAAATACAGCAAAGTGACAGGGGACAAGATCAACACTCAAAAAATCAGCAGTGATTCTGTACCCAAGGAATGCACAATCAGAAGAAGAAATCAAGAAAAAATTCCATTCACAATAGCAACTAAAAGAAACAAATATCTAGGAATAAATTTAACTATGGACATTAAGGACTTATACATGGAAAACTAGAAAACATTTCTAAAAGAAATTAAAGAAGAACTAAATAAACAAAAGATCATTCCATGTTCACGGATTGGAAGATAAAGTATTCTAAGATGTCAATTCTACCCAAAGCAATTTATAGATTCAATACAACTCCAATCAAAACTCTAACAACTTTCTTTTCAGCAATGGAAAAGACACTCATCAAATTTATATGGCAGGGTAGAGGGCCCCCAAAAGCAAAAAACCATCATGAGAAAGAAGAACAAAGTTGGAGGAGTCACATTTCCCAATTTTAGAACTTATTACAAAGCTGCAATAATCAAAACATCATGGTAGTGGCACAAGGACAAACATATGGACCAATGGAATAGAATTGAGAGTTCAGAAATAAAGCTTCACATAAATGACCAAAAGATTTTTTATAAGGGTGCCAAGTTCCCTCAATGGGGAAAGAATATTCTCTACAACAAATGGTGCTGGAAGACAGGATATCCATATGCAAAAGGAAGTGGGCCCCTACTTCCAATACATGTCTACTACATGCTCCATATAGAGAAATTAACTTAAAATGGGTCAAAGATCTGAATAAAGAATCAAAACTGAGACTTCCGGGAAGATGGAGGACTAGTAAGACACGGGAATCTCTTCTCCAGAAAAATAGCTAGGGGACAAGCTGAAACAGCCCTGAAAAAGATCTTCTAGGGTTTAGGACAGCAGGTGAAGGCTGCACACCACCCAGAGGAGAGAGGGACAGAAGAGGGAAATCGCGACGACAGAACCTGCAAGTAGCAGCTTCTGCTGCTGCCGGCATCCTCCCCCACACTCTTCAGAATTCTCGGCCCCTGGGCCTGCGACCACAGACAAAGGGGGCTCCAGGGATCTGCCACTCCCGGAAAGGGGAGAGAGAGGGACACAGCCTTAGGCTGACTCAGGTTCTGACCTGAAATTTGGGCTGCGGAGCCCCACGGACCCTTCCACACGGTTTGCCCTGGGAGCCTGGAAAGGACTGGAGAAATCCGACCCTCGCAACCTCCCTCTCTTCTAGCCTGGACTAATTGTTGAGGACACCACGGGAGAGGGGAGAGAGAGCCTGGGGCTGACCCTGCTTTGGACTCCCAGGTTTGGTTTGCCCTGTCCCGAAAGCCCGTCCAGGCTGGGTGGGGCTGCACCATTGTTTGCCTTGGAGCCTGCAAGGGGCTAAAGATACACAAACCTCCCCAATCTCCTCCTCTACTAACAGGGACTGATTGTTGAGGATTCAGAAGGGAGTGGAAATATTTCCTAGCTGGGAAAAGGGGGGCGCTACGAGAGAAGTCTGGAGAACTGTCTCAGAAAGTTTGAATTACAAGGCTCTTAGCCCCCAGACAGGAAGCTCTACCACATTGATCTGGTCTGTGTCACAACAAATACGCTCCGACCAGGCATTGAATTGAGAGCTGCCAATGAGTGCCATCTCCTGGCAGACCAAGGAAGTGCACATAAGAAAACTAATAAGTAAGAGAGGCTTTTCCTGGCCTCTATAGCCTCCCTGCCCAAGGCCCTAGGAAACGACTCTACAACCAATTACTGGGTCCAGCGCCCAGTTTTGAGCAACCAGCAGAACAATCCTAACAATCAAGGTTGAGCCAAAAATCAAAGAGCTGTGGTAACTCACAGCCTCCTGCCACTAAAACCCCATGAAAGAGAAAGAGATAGAGCACCTAAGTAAAATACAACCTAACCAGATGCCTAAGCACCAGCAAAAAATTATGAGCCATACTACGAAAATAGAAGACATGGCGGAAGAAAAGGAATACAGCAAAGTCCCAGAAGAGATGCAGAATTTGAGAGAACTAATCAGTGAGATGAGCACACATTTCCAAAATCAAATTAATGAGATGAAAGAGAATATAGTTAAAGAGATCAATGACATCAAGAAGTCATTGCACGAACGTAAAGAAGAATTTGAAATCATGAACAGAAAAGTAACGGAGTTCATGGGAATGAAGGACACAATAGGTGAAGTAAAAAATACATTTGGGGGGGCGGATGTGGCTCAAATGGTTGGGCGTCCGTCTGCAATATGGAGGGACCTGGGTTAGATCCCCGGGACCTCCCGGTAAAATTAAAAATATATATATATATATAGAAGGCGCATGGGCTGCCAGGCTCTGTGTGCCGCTGAGCTGTCGGGCCCCGGGAGCCATGCAGCGGAATGGTGACGTAACAGGGGAGAGACAAGATGAGATGCTCCGAGGGCTCCAGAAGCCAGGAGCTGAGGTGGCGCAGGCAGCAGAATACCTCTCTTCTACATCGGAGGTCTCCAGGATCGAATCCTGGTGAAGATTGGAGGAGGAGGATGGGAAGAGATGGCAGGAAGCAGACACGGAGAATTGCCCAGCGAATGGACACAAAACAGCAAGTGGGGAAGGGGGGGTTTAAAATGGATAAAATAAATAAAATCTTAAAAAAAAAAAATACATTTGAAGCATACAACAGCAGACTCGAAATGATAGAAGAAAGAATAAGTGATACTGAAGACAGAGCAGCTAAAATTGAAGAGAGAAAAGAACAGAGAGAGAAAAGAAAGGAAAAAATTGAGCAGGGGATCAGAGAGTTGAATGACAACACAAAACGCAAGAACATATGTGTCATGGGAGTTCCAGAAGGAGAAGAGAAAGGAAAGGGGGCATAAAGAGTATTTGAGGAAATAATAGCTGAAAATTTCCCAACTCTCACGAAAGAAATGAACTTACATGTCAAGAAGCACACCGTACCCCAATAAGAATAAATCCAAATAGACCTACGCCAAGACACATATTATTCAGAATGTCAAATGTAAAAGATAAAGAGAAAATTCTCAGAGCAGCAAGAGAGAAGCAAACGATCACGTACAAAGGACGTCCAGTAAGACTTAGTGCAGATTTCTCTTCAGAAACCGTGGAGGTGAGAAGACAGTGGTATGATACAATTAGGAAACTGAAAGAGAAAAACTGTCAGCCGAGAATTCTTTATCCAGCAAAACTGTCCTTCAAATATGAAGGTGAATATAAAGTATTCACAAACAAACAGAAACTAAGACAGTTTGCAAAAAAGAACCCACCTTTACAGGAAATATTAAAGGAAGCCTTAGAACCTGAAAGAAAAAGACAGGAGAGAGAGGCTTGGAGGAGAGTATAGAAGAAAGAAAAGCAGAAAGGATAACCAAAAGAGTAAAAAGAAAGACAAAAATAAGAGGACATATGAAAACCAAAGAATAAAATGGAGGAAATAAATAGTGCATTTTGAGTAATATCATTGAATGTGAATGGATTAAATTCCCCAATCAAAAGATACAGGCTGACAGAATGGATAAAAAAACATGAGCCATCCATATGCTGCTTACAAGAAACTCACCTCAGACACAAGGATACAAACCGGCTGAAAGTAAAAGGTTGGAAAAAGATACTCCATGCAAATAGTAAACAGAAAAGAGCAGGGGTAGCTATACTAATATCAGACAAAACAGACTTCAAATGCAAAAAAGTGATAAGAGATGCGGAAGGCCATTATATATTAATAAAAGGGAAGATCCTCCAGGAAGATATAACAGTCATAAATATCTACGCATCTAACCAGGGTGCCCCAAAATATATGAGACAAACTCTGGCAAAACTGAAGGGAGAAACAGACATTTCTACAATAATCGTTGGGGACTTCAACACCCCTCTCACATCATTAGATAGAACAACTAGACAGAAGATCAACAAGGAAACAGAGAACTTGAACAATATGATAAACAAGTTAGACCTAATAGATATATACAGAACAGTGCATCCAAACTCAGCGGGTTATACATTCTTCTCAAGTGCCCATGGATCTTTCTCCAGGATAGACCACATGTTAGGTCACAATACAGCTCTCAATAAATATAAAAAGATTGAAATTATACAAAGCACCTTCTCAGATCATAATGGAATGAAACTAGAAATCAATAACAGACAGGAAAAAAGTAAATTTGCAAATCTGTGGAGACTGAACAACACACTCCTAAATATTCGGTGGGTCAAAGAAGAAATTGCAAGTGAAATCAGGAAATATATTGAGACAAATGAAAATGAGAACACAACATATCAAAACTTATGGGATACAGCAAAGGCAGTCCTGAGAGGGAAATTTATAGCCCTAAATGCCTATATTAAGAAACAAGAAAGAGCTAAACTCAAAGATTTAACTGAACAACTTGAGAAACTAGAAAAAGAACAGCAAACCAATCCCAAAGCAAAAAGAAGGAAAGAAATAATAAAGATTAGAGCGGAAATAAATGAAAATGAGAACAAAAAAGCAATAGAGAAAATCAACAAAACCAAAAGCTGGTTCTTTGAGAAGACCAATAAAATTGACAAACCCCTCGCTAGACTAACAAAGAAGAAAAGAGAGAAGGTGCAAATAAATACAATCAGAAATGAAAGGGGGGAAATTACAAATGACCTCACAGAAATAAAAAGAATCATAAGAGGATATTATGAGAAACTATATGCCAACAAACTAGACAACCTGGATGAAATGGACAAATTTCTAGAAACTCATAACCAACCTACCCTGACACAACAAGAAATACAAGAACTTAACAAACCAATCACAATTAAGGAGACTGAATCCGTCATCAAAAATCTCCCAGCAAAGAAAAGTCCAGGACCAGATGGCTTCACAGGTGAGTTCTACCAAGCATTTCTAAAAGAATTAACACCAATCCTGTTTAAACTCTTCCAAAAAATTGAAGAGGAGGGAAAATTACCCAACACATTTTATGAAGCCAACATCACCCTAAAACCAAAGCCAGATAAAGATTCCACAAGAAAAGAAAATTACAGACTAATCTCTCTCATGAACATAGATGCAAAAATTCTCAACAAAATACTTGCAAATAGAATCCAACAGCATATCAAAAGACTTATACATCACGACCAAGTGGGATTTTTTCCTGGTATGCAAGGCTGGTTCAACATAAGAAAATCAATCAATGTAATACACCACATTAACAAATTGAAGGAAAAAAACCACATGATCATCTCAATAGATGCAGAAAAGGCATTCAACAAAATCTAACATCCTTTTTTGATAAAAATACTTCAAAAGATAGGAATAGAGGGAAAATTCCTCAATATGATAAAAGGCATATATGAAAAACCCACAGCCAACATCATACTCAATGGGGAAAGATTGAAAGCTTTCCCCCTAAGATCAGGAACAAGACAAGGATGCCCACTGTCACCATTGTTATTCAACATTTTACTAGAAGTTCTAGCTAGGGCAATTAGACAAGACAAAAAAATTAAAGGCGTCCAAATAGGAAAAGAGGAAGTAAAACTCTCACTGTTTGCGGATGACATGATCCTGTATTTAGAAAATCCTGAAGTATCCACAACAAAGCTACTTGAACTAATAAATGAGTTCAGCAAAGTGGCAGAATATAAGATCAACAAACAAAAATCAGTAATGTTTTTGTACACTAGTACTGAACAATCTGAGGAGGAAATCAGGAGGAAAATTCCATTTTCAAGAGCAACAAAAAGACTCAAATACCTAGGAGTTAATTTAACCAAGGAAGTACAGGACCTATATGTAGAAAACTACAAAACAATGCTAAAAGCAATTTTAAAAGACCTAAACAAATGGAAAGACATTCCATGTTCATGGATTGGAAGAATAAATATCGTGAAGATGTCAATCTTGTCCAAACTGATTTATAGATTCAATGCAATACCAATCAAAATCCCAACAGCTTACTTTACAGAATTAGAGAAGGCAATTACCAAATTCATCTGGAAGGGTAAGTGTACCCGAATAGCCAAAAGTATTCTAAAAAAGAAGAGCAATGTGGGAGGAATTTCGCTGCCTGACCTTGAAACATATTACAAAGCTACAGTGGTCAAAACAGCATGGTACTGGCATAAAGATAGACATATCTATCAGTGGAATAGAATTGAGAATCCAGAAATAAACCCTCACCTATACAGTCAACTGGTTTTTGACAAACCTACCAAGCCCATGCTGATGGGAAAAAACAGTCTCTTCAACAAATGGTATTGGGAGAACTGGATATCTATAACCAAAAGAATGAAAGAGGACCCCTATCTCACCCCCTATACAAGAATCAACTCAAAATGGATGAAAGATTTAAATATAAAAGCCAAGACCATAAAACTATTGGAAGAAAATGTAGGGAAACATCTTCAAGACCTTGTGGTGGTGGTTTCTTGGACCTCACACCCAAAGCATGTGCAACAAAAGAAAAATTAGATAAATGGGATCTCCTCAAAATTAAACACTTTTGCACCTCACAGGAATTTGTCAGAAGGGTGAAAAGGCAGCCAACTCAATGGGAAAAAATATTTGGAAATCACATATCTGATAAGGGTTTAATATCCAGGATATATAAAGAGATGATACAACTCAACAATAAAAAGACAAATGACCCAATTAAAAAATGGGCCAAAGACTAGAATAGACATTTCTCCGAAGAAGAAATACAAATGGCAAAAAAACACATGAAGAAATGCTCAACATCACTCATGATTAGGGAAATGCAAATCAAAACTACAATGAGATATCATTTCACACCTATCAGAATGGCCACTATTAAAAAGACAGAGAACTACCAGTGTTGGAGAGGATGTGGAGAGATGGGAACACTTCTTCACTGTTGGTGGGAATGCAGGATGGTACAACCACTGTGGAGGACTGTTTGGCAGTTCCTAAAGAAGTTGACTATAGACTTGCCATGTGACCCTGCAATACCACTACTGGGTATATACCCAGAAGAACTGAGAGCAGTGACACGAACAGACATCTGCACACCGATGTTCATAGCCACATTATTCACCATTGCCAAAAGTTGGAAACAACCCAGGTGTCCATCAACAGATGAATGGATAAACAAACTGTGGTCTATTTACATGATGGAATATTATGCAGCTGTAAGAAGAAATGAAGTCATAAAGCATATGGCAACATGGATGAACCTGGAGGACATTATGTTGAGTGAAGCAAGCCAGACACAAAAGGACAAATACTGTATGAATGCATTACTATGAACCAAATATATTGTGTAATATTTTGTTTGATTCAAAAAAAAAAACAACAACAAAATTTTACATGTATCCATTACATTTAATTGAGAAATGTATATATTTATTCATCTGTGTTTACTTTTTAGTTTTTAATTGCTTATGTTATCAATTATTAAATGTACAAAATAAAGTTAAAAAAAAAAGGGAAAAAAAAAAAAGAATCAAAACTACATAATTGCTAGAAGAAAACAGAGAGAAGCATCTTTTGGAGCTTTCTTAGGAGTTTATACCAAAAGCACAAGCAACAAGAGAAAAATAGATAAATGGGACCTATCAAAATTTAAAACTAGTGCATCAAAGGATTTCAAAATAAAAGTAAAAAGACAACCTACAGAATGGGAAAAATATTTGCAAACCACATATCTGATAAGGGCTTACTATATAGAATATACAAAGAATTCCTACAAGTCAACAACAAAAAAAGAAAGAACCCAATTTAAAAATGGGCAAAAGACTTGAATACACTTGTCTCCAAAGAAGATATAAACATGGCCAATAAGCATCTTTTCATAGATGCTCAGGATCCTTAACCATTAGGGAAATGCAAAACAAAACCACAACGACATAACATTTCACACCCACTAGAATGGCTACTATTTACAAAATGGAAAATAAATGCTGAGGAGAATGTGGAGAGATAGAACAGTCGTTCATTGTAGGTAGGGATGTAAAATAGTGCAGCTGCTCTGGAAGACAGTTTTGTGGTTCCTCAGAAAGTTAAGTACAGAATTACCATATAAACTGGCAACCTCACTTCTAGGTATATACTCATAGGAATTGAAAGCAGGGACTCAAACTGTTATTTGTACACCAATGTTCACTGCAGCATCACAATTGCCAAAAGATGGAAGCAACCCAAGTGTCCATCAACTGATAAATGGATAAACAAAATACGGTGCATACATACAATGGAATATTATTCAGTTGTAGAAAGGAATGGAGTTCTGATACATACGACAACATGGATGAACTCTGAAGACATCATGTTGAGTGAAATAAGCCAGATACAAAAGGACAAATATTTTATGATCTCACTGATACAATTAGAATAAGCAAATTCATAGAGTCAGAAATTAGAATACAGGTTGCCAGTGGCTGGGGTGGGGGCAGGGAATAGGGAGTTAATATATATATATATTTTTTAAAGATTTTATTTATTTATTCATTTATCTCCCCCTTGCTGCTTGTGCTCGCTGGGTCAGCTAACCACGCCGTGCGGGCGGGCTTGCCCTCACCAGGAGGCCCCGGGAACCGAACCTGGGGCCTCCCACATGGCAAACGGGAGCCCCACTAATTGAGCCACAGCCGCTTCCCGGGAGTTAATATTTAATTGATAGAGTTTCTTTTTGGGGTGATGGGAAATTTTGCTACTGGATGGTGATGTTAGCACAACCTTGTAATGTAATTTACACCAATGAATTACATAGTTGAATGTTGTTAAAAGGGGAAATTTTAGGTTCTATATGTGTTACTAGAATAAAATAAACAAACAAACATAAGAGTATACAACACAAGCAGCGGACCCTAATAGAAACCATGGGCTATAGTTATAGTATAATACTGTCTCATCAATTTTAACAAAGATATCACACTAATGCATAGTTTTAATAACAGGGAAAACTGTGTGTGTGCCTATCTGGGTATTTTCTCCATGATTTTTCTGTAAACCTACAACTTTTCTCATAAAAAAAAATAAATAATAAGTTTTCTCCTCTTGTACAGGATGATGAAGAGAACAGAGAGAACAGCCCAGGACCTGTGAGTCTTGCTTTTCCAGTCCCTTAGGTTTATTTACTTCTTCCTGAGCCTCTTTGTGGTCTGTTGTGGCCCCAGCACGTTCCTCTTAGACAACGTCCTCCTGAGAGCTGAACGCTTTGGTTGCGTAGTCAGATGAATTAAGACGCAGCCTGACTGCCTGCCATGTCCCTGACTACTTGATGGCTTTCCTAGAACACTCAGCTTCCTAGTTCCTGGATGCTACACAGATCGGTCCAGACTTGGGTTTTGTTCTTTTTTTTGGTATAATACAAGATCCCAGCATTCTTGTCCTAATAAATTATAAAATGTCTTTCTTATCTCTTCTCTGTTCTTACATGCATCTTCCCTAATTTTTACTGAACATTTCCTGTCCAATACATGCTCCACAAAGCAGAAGTTACCTTACTGTTTCTCAATGTTTTTAGTACGAAAACCCAATACTCTTGATTTCTTAGTAGAAGTGCTTTGTGAGCTGGTTTAATGATTAGGCCAGTATTCTTCAAAGTCTAAGTCATGACCTATTAATGGGTTATAATATCAATTTAATAAGCAGTGGCGGTTTTTTCCTAATGATACAAATTGGAATAAAAATATCAGGGGACACTATGTAGAAAAAAAATGTTTTTATTTAACCTTTTTGTCACCTGTTATTTATAGGTGTGTGTAGAGGAGGATGTGTACACACACAGACCCATACATATACAATGAGTTCTTCTAATAAAACAGATTCCCCTTTCTAACTATGGGCTAGAGTTTAAAAAGTTAAAAAGTCACTAATTAAAACCAAGTAAGTGAGTTGAAATTGGAATGTTAATTTAACTCTCAATTCTTCTGATGTTTACAATCTGAATAGAGCAGGCACAGAAACTGTGATGGGAAAAAGGTGAAGGTATACAGATGTTGTACTTTTGGTGTACCACACACTGGTAAAAAAGCAAGCAATAAAGCAAAAATGAACAAATGACACTAACAAGGTGTTTGTTCCTATGATTTATAGAACATTACCCAAGAGGACTCTGCAAAGCAGAACCCAAATAAACACTATTTTCTATTTTAAGTCTTTTTGTTATATCACTGATACTCAATAAACCTCAAGTCTATACACCTTAAACTTTCCCTTACAACACTGACGTAAACTAAAAATCTTCATCCTCTGGTTTAAGGTTTAAAATTACTATTTGAGGTGTTTGAGAGAGAAGTTAAATACAGTCAACCAAAAGATTTTAAATGTGACATTCACTCTTTTTTTTTTTTTTTTTTTAAATAAGAACACAGTACATTTTTTTAGGAGGTTGAGGTTCCAGAGATCGCACCCAGGAGATCGCACATGGGAAGCAGACACTCAACCACTGAGCTACATCCGCTCCCCGTGACATTCACTCTTAAGCACAAATTCAAAGAAATATTCCACTCTTGAAGCTTCTGCTGTCAGCCTGCCTAACTCCACATTCCCATTTTTCTTCAAACCAATACAAACATCTCCTATTTCCTTGTTGTAAGAAGATTCTACAAGCTAGAGTAGTATCTAGTAACTTACATCAAAACCCGGGTCAGAACAGAATCTATGTCCCATGTAAGCGACAAGAACGCCACCTCACAGCGCTGCTGCGTCCCCTTCAGGGCTCGGCTGGCTGTTTTCTCTCAGGCGCTGAGCCTCGCGTGTTCCCTCCCGGAGTGTAGCTGGGGCTCTGGGCTAGAGCTCAATAGGGCGGCTCATTCAGAGGCATCAATTTCACTCAAAGTCTTTTTGGGAAAATTATTTTTATATGAAAAGCAACATAGATAACACGAACGAGAATGCAAAAGGTGATTAGTTTTGAATAAAATATGAGCTGGTACTATGCTTCAGGTACTGCCCCAAGACTCCCAAAGGGATGCTTTCTCTCTCCAGTTTGGGTTTAGTGGAAAGCTTGGAAAAAGGCCGTGAAGACATCACTCGACCAGGACTAGCAGTGGTGGTGCCTTGGCTAAAGTATTAGGTCACGAGTGAAATGCTTTTAAACCTAAATTACATTCATCAAGCGTGTCCTGAGTTCCTCTACCTGCTGTGCTAGACTGTGGGGAGCGAGCCGTAGCCCCAGAAGATGCACAATCCCTGCCCACAAGGAGCTGATGCACTGGCTCGGAATTGTGAGTTTACTTCACCATCATCCTTACACTAAACTCCACTTCGAAAGCTAAATGCAATGCCTGGAATGGCATTACTCAGTACTAGTTGTTCAGATGATGGCTCAGGAAGGCTGGTGCTAATGAGCACTTAGAACCTGGAGTCTCCCTAATTCGCACTTGCTTTATCCTGGGGCTTCTTTCTTTTTCTTGAAGACCCGACAGCTCCATGAACTCTGAGACTTTCAGGCAACTTGGCATCAAAAGCCCTTCGTGGTTTCACATGGCTGGTTGCGTATTAGTTCATCAGAGGCTCCCTCTAACTCTCTGGGCGAGCGCCTGAAGCACAGGAGAGGTGAAGGAGGCTCCGGCGTGGTTTACTAAGAAAGGGATCTTAGATTTTATTCCATGGTCGTTCTAGTCCAAACCTCTCAGCTGGCAGAAAACCAAGCCTGTAAAAACACAAGCATCCTGCTGCGGCTATGATTTTAACTGTCCCAGCTGCAGAGACCACAGAGAAAAAGGTCACAGCTGCAAAGCAAAGGCGTTCTCTACAAGTGGAACATTCACCTTGATTTGCTCTCCTATTTTTTTTTCCAGGATTTTTGTTCTTTCTTAGGATTCTTCATCTAGGTTTTCCTCTAAATGAAGAGCAGGTGACTAGCTTGAGTAGAAATTAAGATCTAACATTCTCTTTTTAACTAAGACTCACAACTAATTCCATTCTAACTTGAGAGTTAGAGCAAGTAGAGACGGCCTGAGAGGTGGGAAAGGCTGTGGAAAAGGGGAAGGATAAAGCAGTCGTTGCAGGGACAGGATCATCCCCAAGAGCTAGCTGCAAACCAAAAGCACCACTTACTTATCCCTGCCCACTGTCCCTTTCTCAGGCTCTTAACTCTCTGCGAATGCGAACATCGCAACTTGAAATGCTCGCACACCTGCCCTTGCTTCCTTTCCCTTAAGAGTTTCTTTAAACGCTCTTGTGAATGAGAGTAAGGAAGAATTCTGAAATCATTTCCACCTACATTTTATATTTGACATGAAAATGCCTGTCAAATTTAATTTTAAAACTATTATTTTAAAGATTTATTCTAAGTACTATGCTAACTCGGGGAACATACCATTCTATTTTCTAGACATTATATAGTATTTGAAAAGATGAATAACTACCAAATTTTTCACACCTGATTCTTTTATGTAAAGATTCTAGTCCATGTTAACTATTATAAAAAAGAAAAAAAAATAAGCACAAATGAAAGAAATGAAATTATATAATCAATTAAAATTTAGGTTAACGAAATAAACGCTAAACAACTTATATCTTGCGTGTAGTCATGTCTCCATCTTGAAAAAGTTTATTTATAAAATTTGAAACATGTTTTTATCTTGAAACACATTTATAAAGTATATCAGAGCTAAAGTAAGATTATGATAAAAATGATAAATACAGTGCTTATTCTAACAATATTCTGACTTCCATAAAGGTCCAGGATTCAAATTATTACTGAAAGGGAGACAAACCCGCATCAGCAGGCGAGTCAGAAGTCCAGGTTTCACTGATGCTGGCACTCACTGCTCTGTGAGACATTTAAGCTTCACAGACGTCTATCCAAGCAGCTAAGGAAGCAGCATGACATTGATTAAGATGGCAGTTAAGGGGGAAACGGATGTGGCTCAAGAGGTTCGGCGTCCGTCTACCATATGGAGAGACCGGGGTTCGATCCCCGGTACCTCCCGGTAAAAAAAAAAAAAATGGCAGTTAAGCACTTATTATTGTCATTTACCAAAACTAAAGAGTTACTTTTCCATTTTATAAACTAAAGAGTAAGTCTGCATGTTAATCACTGCCAATATCTTTTTTAAATTAAGGAAGACCAATCTCTGGAAGAAGGAAAATAGCTTCACCTGGCAAAGTATATTTCTAATATTAAAGAGAATATTAAGATATACCATTTTATTTATTCACAGTATGTCCCATCTGTGTTCTGAAATGACTAAGGGTTCATACACTATAAAGCTGACCAGGAAAATAACAAGGTTCATAAACCCTGGGATATGTTATTTTATCAGGAATCCAGGGTGCAGAATTTTCTGGCAGTAAGGAGTATGTAAAATTTGTTTTTTATTAACGTGAATTATAATTAAAAAATACAAGCTTTACCGTTACACTTGACTCAAATCTGCAACATCCTGATTTTATTGTCTTTTTAAAGAATCCTACAAGGACCTATAAATTCTAGAAGAATTGTTTTTCCTTTGAAGATTATGAAAAAATTCTAGATTACAAAAGCAAAGAAATCACAGTAAAATAAGCATTTAAACATTTAAACCTTAATCCAAGAATACATTTTTATCATCTATGTCTACAAAAGCATAATCTAGGATTATGAAACTCATCCACTTACCATACATCCTGAGGAAGATTTAAAGTTATGCTGCCTTTGATTTCATCACGGAAACACATATATCCTAAAGTAGCTAATGTTATGTACAAAGTTGTAACAATTCCCATGCCAATATTCAATGCTTGGGGGAAGCGTTTTGATTCTTTCATTTGGTTTTCCAGTGGAAGGACCTAAGAAGAAAATGCAATTCTTTTCTAAAGGAACTATTTTTAAAGTAATGCAAAACAACCTAGTATCCTGTTTTATGTATACAAATTGATCTTTCTATAGTTTATATGCAAATCATTTTACCTTGGAAACACCTACAAAAGTGTTTCATGTATTGTGCTATTTGTCTTTACACTATGTATTTTTAAATTCTTTTTTTTTTTTTTTTTTTTTTACCAGGAGGTACCGGGGATCGAACCCCGGTCTCTCCATATGGTAGACAGACGCCGAACCTCTTGAGCCACATCCGTTTCCCTATTTTTAAATTCTTAAAGAGATTTGAAATCAGCTCTAAGTGGGCAAACTTGTCTCCATTTTTTTAAAATAAACTTTTTTATTTTGGAGTAATTTAGATTTAGAGAAAAGTTGCAAATATGGTACAGAGAGTTCCCATATTACTCCTCACCCAGTGTCTCCTACTTTTAATATCTTACAATACCATGGTGCATTTGTTACAATTAAGACCCAAACTCAAACCTTTATCTGGATTTCACTAGTTTTGTCACTAAGGCCCTTTTCTGCCCCAGGAGCCCAGCCAGGATGCCACGTTTCATGCGGTCTCCTTGGTCTCCTCTGGGCCCGACAGTGTTTCAATCATTCCTTGTTGTTCAGCACCTTGAGAGTTTCAGGAATACTGGCGAGGTGTTCTGCAGAACGTCCCTCCATGTGGGTGTGCCTGACGGGTTCCTCAGGCCAGACTGGGATTACGGGATGGGGGAGAATACTGCAGAAGCAAAGTGCATGTCTCGTCACGAACGCTGTCAACATGCTTCACTACTGGTGAAAGCGCCTCCCAGGTTCTCCTCTGTAAAGCTACTTTTCTTCCCCTCACCATAATCTATTCTTTAGAATCAAGTTGCTAAATCCAGCACAACATGGAAAACTAGAGGGGATTAAGCTACACATCCTGGGGGTGGGGTTCCTACATAAGTTATTAGAATTCTCCCCATTTACTGATTTAATCATAGTATGGACTCGTGCGTGTTTCCTTTACATTTTGAGTTATAGCACAATTCTACGTTATTTATCTTTTGCCTCATATTGTGCCAGCTTTAGCCACTGCAAATTCTATTGGGTCAGTCCCTGTGTCCTTTGACATGCCTCTATCCTTTGGTTTTTAGATCACGTCCTTACTTTCTGGCACAAAAAGACGGCTCATCTTGAATTTCCTTAGTTCAGCCCTAGAACCAGTCATTTCTCCAGAGACCCTTGGCTCCTCTCACTAGAGAATGGGGTTTAGAAATAAAGACGGAGGTGCTGGGTGTGCTGAGATTTGGGCACCACTGCATGTAAACCTCTCGGCAGACAGAGCTGGAAAACACGTGTGTGCACACGAGCCCACGCACGCACACACATCCACAATGATTTCTGCATCTACCATGTAATCTACTGTCTTCAGTGAAATTAACAAATGATTTTCATTAGGTAAAAAAGGAAGAAAAGGCTCAACGAAAAGTTAAGTTCTTGAGGGAACAAATCTTCAGAGGTTGTGGCCATACAATTTGACCATACGGTGAAGACACTAACTAATAATAATAGCAAATGTTTACTTGTGCTCTGAGGGTGCCAGGCATTAATCTAGAATCTTGGCATCATCCTCACAATAATCCTATGGGACGATAACCCTCGTATTATCCCTGCTCTCAGGTGAGTAAGTTAATGTGGAGACACTGACTGGTTAGCAGCAGAAGAGAAGGCAGGTGCTAAGGGGACGATCAAGCCCGTTAGTCAGAGGCTGGGGTCCGGCATGGCACCAGCGCAGCCAGAAGAGGAGGACGGGAAGGACGTTCCTTACTGAGCCTTCCTCTGGGCCAGGCAGCTCCGTAGGTGTTTACTACAATCTCACTGATGGAACAAGTGTGGGGAACATGAAAGAAGAATCAAATGCCTCCATCACTCACTGGGATGGGAACCAATGAGTAAAAAACGACTCCAGTGTTTCAAGCTTGAGTGCCTGAAAGTAAAACTAAAAGAAATGGCAAAATGAGGAGGAGATGCTGGTTGTGAATGCGCAGGCCGTGGACTGGAGGCGCCAGGGCGGCTACACCTCACTGGAAACCCCCAGCCCTGAGCCAGAGCCAGGAGATCCTGTAAGCTCCCTAAAGGAGAGTGCAGAGAAGACAGGACTCCAGGAAAATTTCATCTTTAACTACATGGTTACAAATGCTTTTTTCTCCCATATGAAACCGTCAGACTATGGAACATAAGAAATGGGACAGATCAGGTAGCAATATTCTATTTCCTCAAACCCACAAATTCTGTCTTTTCATAAATTTGAATCAATATTTGTATGGAAATGTTAAAGATCTTAGACTCCTCAGGATTCTTGTATCTCTTGGTACTAGCTTTAAGATAAGAATGTGTCTCAAAAAATCCTGATATGCAAAAATCTAAAGGGGAAATTTATATTTGACTCTTCTCATGTAACAGTGATTCTGTAACAACTTCAGTATATTTAAAGTCATGTAGTCCATAAAATATGATGTTTTCAATTTGCTTGAATATAACCTGGTGTTGGGAGAGTAGGTAGGATATACAAAAAACAAAAATTAGCCATAAATTGATGAATTTTTGAAAGTGAGTGAATTCAACATACCATGATCATACAATTCTCTATATTTTGTATATGTTTGAAATTTTCCATAGTAAAATGCTAAAAATCAAGTATAATTTCCTCTTTTTACAGATTAAGAAAAAGAGAATTAGCTCAAGTGTTATGCCTAAGGTTAAACTCTTGGTTCATGGAAGAACTAAACTATAATTCAAGTCTATCACACCAAACTGCAATTCATACTCTAGGAATAAGAAAATGAAAACAACAACAAAAAAAAGTGTATGTTTTAAAGGGCCTCACTACATAAATCCTCATTTTGACTTAAGATTTTAAAAAATAATAAAAAAGACTAAATCCTTACCACTCCTATGCCTTCAAAAGCAAACACAGCAGTACCAAAAAAGAGAGGGTATTTCTTCCAACCAGCTACTATTGGAAGGTTGTGGGGATCTGGCATATTCTGGAGAAAGAAAGAAGAAAAAAGACAAGTTACGTCTTTACTTATTTCAAATAATTTATATTGAAAGAGCAAAATCATATACTTCTGAGCTTCGCTGCGGCAAATGTATGTTGCCACAAGCGAGTAATTCTTCCAAAGAGCATTCTGCAGCTCCCATGTTCCATGCAGCCAAGCTGTTAGGATCCCTCGTGTCCATACAGTCTCTGAGCCAAATGCTCCTGACTGCCTGTCTGCAAGGCCCCGCTCTTCACACTGCAACTGGCTGCCCTAGAGCAGGAACCGCTCAGCACGCGCAAGGTCTGAGCGGAGAGCCGGCGCTCGCTCGTCAAGGGCCGCGCTGCTGTCTGAGGCCCATCAGAAACCCATCTGCCACTCCGCTGGCCTTTCTCCTCAGTTCTGAAAGCGTGCTGGCTCCTGACTCTGGCTTTCCACCTCACAGCTCTGTGTTGCTCCCTGGGACAGGAGGCCTCTGGTTCAGGGTCCAGCTCTCCAACCTGGCAGCTGTCGTTACCCTTACTGTCTGTGCATATGTCCCGACTCACAGCCTTGCTCCAAATCTCACTATCTGGATATCTAATGGGTATTCCCGAACAATTATTCTGGCAGCAATTTATAAGATGGATTGGTCAAGAGAGAATAGACAGGGATTCTCAATCAGTTCCAGAAAACTGGCCCCTTTGAAAGATGAAACCTAACAGCTGCTCAGCAGAAAAAGGCATATACACATACCAAAACATTGCAAATAATTTTAAGGGATTTGCAGATCCCCTGAAGCCCTCCAATAGATTCTGCTAAGAAAACTCGATTAAGAACCTATGGACATGGAGTGGAGGTGGCTCAAGCGATTGGGCGCCTCCCTCCCACGTGGGAGGTCCCGGGTTCAGTTCCCGGTGCCTCCTAAAAAAAAAGATGAGCTGACAGTGAGCTCAAAACAATGAGGGGGGAAACGGATGTGGCTCAAGAGGTTCGGCGTCCGTCTACCATATGGAGAGACCGGGGTTCGATCCCTGGTACCTCCCGGTAAAAAAAAACAATGAGGGGGTGGGAGTAAATAAAATAAATCTTAAAAAAAAAAAAAAGGGGAGGCGGCTGTGGCTCAATCAGTGGGGCTCCCGTTTGCCATGTGGGAGGCCCCAGGTTCAGTTCCCGGGGCCTCCTGGTTGGGGCGGGCCCGCCCGCACGGTGTGGTTGGCTGGCCCGGCGAGCACAAGCAGCGAGGAGGGGATGAATGAATAAATAAATAAAATCTTTAAAAAAAAAAAGAACCTATGGACAATGAAACTGGCTAAGGTTACCACATACTTCAGATAAACAGTTTACAAAATAATGTAGTGACAACTGGTAGCAGCAAAGATTCAAAAGCAAAAGAAAATTATGGAATTATATTTATTAAACTCATCTCTTGTGAACGGTTCAAGTCTTAAAGGATAAACCAATCACTCAGTGAGTTCTCCCTTCCATAGCAGGCATGGTACTAAGAGCACAATCTGAAATCTCACAACTCTACCAGGGTAGGTTCTGCTCTCTTCTGAAGCACTGCCCACAAAGCCAAGGAGAATATTCACCAAAATTAAAAACCAGATCTGAAAATAAAAAGTCAACCTGCACAATGGGAGTAAATAGTTGGAAACCACAGATCCAATAAGGATTTAATATCCATAATATATAAGGAAATCCCACAACTCCACAACAAAAAGACAAACAACCTATTTTAAAAATGGGCCAAAGACTTGAATAGACATCTCTCCAAGGAAGACATACAAATGGCCAAAAGGCACATAAAAAGATGCTTAACATCACTAGCTATTAAGGAAATGCAAATAAAAACCATAGTGAGATAACATTTCATACCCACTAGGGTAGCTACTATTGGAAAAAACAGAGAGAAAATGGAAAGCATGCAGATAAATAGAAACAGTCAATGCTGGTGTGAATGTAAAATGGTGCAGCTACTGTAGATGAGTTTGGGAGTTCCTCAGAAAGTTAAGTCTAGAATTACCATATGACCTGACAACCCAACTTCTAGGTATATACCCAAAAGAACTGAAGGCAGGGACTCAAAGAGATATTTACACACCAATATTCATAGCAGCATGATTCACAGTTGCCAAAAGACGGAAGCAACCCAAGTGTCCATCAACCAATGAATGGAGAAATAAAATGTACTGTATACATACATGGAATATTGTTCAGCCATAAAAAGGAAAGAAGTCCTGATACATGCGACAACACGGATGAACCCTGAAGAATTTATGGTGAGTTAAATAAGCCAGATACAAAAGGACAAATATTGTACAATTTCACTGATAAGAAATAATTAGAATAAGAAAACTCAGAGTCAAAATCTAGAATATAGGTTACCAGGGGCTGGGCTGGGGATAGGCAATGGGGAGTTACTGCTTAAATTATTCAGATTTTCTATTTGGGCTGCTCGTAAAATTTTGGTAATGAATGGTAGTGATGGTAGCATGCCATTGTGAACATAATTAACAGCACTGACATATATTTGAATCTGATTAAAAGGGGAAATTTTAGTTTGGCTATGTTTTTAGAATTAAAATGTTTTAAAAAATACATAGACTGTACAAAACAATGAATCCTATGGTGAACAATGGACGACAGTCAATGACACAAATAGGAAAATGTTCTTTCGTGAACTGTAACGAACCTAACACCATGCAAGGTGTCAATGACGGGGTGACCTACGGGAACCCTGTATTCTATGCATGATTTTTAAATTTTAATATTTATTTTATTTTTATAAATACTCCTACTTCCCACTCCCTCTGCCCCCCCCATAAACTCTAATCTGCTTTCTTGATCTGCAAATTTGTTACTTGCAGTCATCTCTCGTAAGTGGCACCATACAGCGCTTGTCCGTCCGTGTCGTAGCTTCACTCTTTCTTCTGCTGAACTACATTCCGTTGGGTGCATGGGCCACGTCTTGTTCACCCTTTCATTTGCAGGTGGACACTTGGGCGGCTTCCAGCTTTTGGCTATTTGAATGGTGCTGCTGGGAACACTGGTTTACAAGGATCCATTTGAGAGCCTGTCTTTTCACTTTTCGGGGGAATATCCTTAGAAGTAGAATTGCCAGGTCATACCGTGAAGACTGTGCTTCCTATCTCTCTGTCACATACTCTTCCAATTAAGCGACATCCCCCCGAAAGGAGACCAACAAATATTTACTGATTGTCCACTATGTGCTACATATCAAATAGAGGTCTTTACATATCATTACTTTTATATCCTAAGTAAACAAAAATTCTACTTATATAAGAAACATATGATAATCAGTTTAAAACATGAGATACTTACCCTAACAACATAGTGGTAAATTATCACAAGACTGACAGCCATGGAAACATTGGCAAGGAATGAAAGCACAAACAGACTCCTCAGGTCACGAATGAAGACCAAAAGAATTATAAATGGAAGAAAGCAAAGCATATATATCCTTAGGTCGACACTTCTCTTCTCACATGGATTTGGTGCACTGGTACTGTTCAGAGCAAACTCTTTACTCTTCAGGAGCCCTTCATGAACCTATATAGGATTTCCAGGAGAATAAGGAAAATGGAAAACTTTCTATCAACTTATAATTACAAGAAAGATACAAAGAAAATTATGATCTATATATGGTATAAATTCCTATGATAAACGGTATAATAAAAATAAAACATTTACATTTTTTTAAAGGATACTCTGGATTCCTAGAAACATATATATCAAATTTAAGGATAATTAAAGTAGAAAAATTTTCTTTGCAAAATAATTTATTTTTTCTCACTGTGAAAATAAAGTGTGCTAAGAAAATGACGATGGATAGGGAAGCGGCTGTGGCTCAATCAGTAGGGCTCCCGTTTGCCATATGGGAGGTCCCGGGTTCGGTTCCCGGGGCCTCCTGGTGAAGGCAAGCCCGCCCGCATGGTGTGGTTAGCTGACTCAGCGAGCACAAGCAGCAAGGGGGGAATAAATGAATAAATAAATAAAATCTTTAAAAAAAAAAAAAAAAAGAAAGAAAATGATGATGGATAAACTACTTTATTTTGAATTTTTGTGACTATCGTGCTCATGATCCCTTCAAAGATTCAATCTGCTTTTGAAATGATCAAAATTGGGAGCATACTTGCCTAGAATGGCGAATGGGTATTCTACCTCAACTTATATTCTTCAGAGAAGGAAACTATGTATCTCTCAGAAATGTAGAATATTGAAAATAAAATTGAAAAATATTTGCCTAACTTTAAAACTGTTTTATAAAGCAATTGTTTATAAATTATCATCACTAGCAACAAATATTAATAATCCACTAAAAGTTCACGCATGGCTAGATAGTAGATACATTTTTGCTAAACTTCTATAAGATAAATCAACTTTATCTGAAAATTTATTCAACCACTTCTATAACCCAATTTTCAGTTTTCAAAAGAGATACAAAGACTTAAAGGATCCATATAATTAAAAACTGTCTCTGACTGAATTAGTCACATAAACCAGCTCACTAAAATATAAATGAAATTACCGAGGTCTTTAGAAACCATCTTATAAACCTGAGTCTCGGCGAGACCCTGCTCCCTACACTGCAGCCTTCCTGGAACACACGGACATTATCAAGGTTCTAGACACACAAATTCTTAAGAAGCAGGCTCTATAATAGTAATAGCTGGCATTTTTAGTACTTTCTATGTGCCAGCTGCTGCACAAAATGATTTATATACATCATCTTATTAAACCCCCAAAACAACTCTCTGAGGTGGTTGGTAATATTGATTTCAATTTATAGTTGAAGAAACTATAAGACTTAGGGAGGGCAAATAATTAGAATGTTAATCAAACCAGTAAGTGATGGTTCTAGGATTCAAGCCCAGGCCTGAGACTCCAGAATCTAGCTTGCAGCACCTAACCTTACCAAGTGCAAGGACTTGAAGGGGGACGCTGCCTAAGAAGCCCGGGGCCTCCTCTCTCTCTAGATGTAGTCAGCATTCAGAGGCCAACAAATCAAAAGTTCAAGACAAAATTTTAATATTATTAACATTATTTACTTCCATTTTATACTTAAAATCTACAACAAGCAATGTCACTATAAATATACATATCATCTGAGACTGCAGGAAATATATTACACTATACAGGCAATTTATAATCACACTGAACTAACAAACTCCCAAATTAAACGTGAACTATTTATGAAACATATAGTTCACTTTTATCATGTAATTAGCAATCAAAATATTAAATTTTATTTTTTTATAATTTGAAACAGAAACAAAATTGGATAATTCACATTACTTGGCTCTAAAGAAGATGTTTATTTGTTGACTCAGTTTTCTCAGTAACCTAATTATTTAAAGCCAAATACTTCTGTATCACAGCAGTACCTACCAATAGATAGTGATCAATAGATAATGATCAAAGTTGAGCTCTAACAAGAATACCTGGCAAGAGAGCAGCAGTTACATAACCAACTTTTTTTTTTTTAAAAAAAAGCTGTTTGAATTGTGAAGCACTAGGGGATTTAATATTACTTCTACAACAAATCTCTGATAGTATTTTAACATTCATTGGCAGAAAGATGCTTACAAAATTTCCTATGGTTAAAAAATAAAATTGAAAGGTAGATACCTACCTAGAGCAAGATTCGGTAGACATGTGAGTCCTTTGGTGCCCTGTAGACAGAGATGGGCTAATAGGACTTTCTATATCTCACATGTTTACCAAAATGCAAAACACTGAAATAAACATTATAAAACAGAATTACTAAATCCAATCTTTCCCATCTGGAGCTCAAACTTACAAAATCCATGACTTGCTGACTTTTCAACAATTCAGTAATTTAATGGTTTTAATTCCAAAGGCAGATTATGTTCTTTACCAAAGCTAAATGCAGAATTGGTCATAATACCCTACATTGTATACTGCTTTACATTTCCTAACGGTTTTCACAAACTTTGTCATCAGAGCCTCACAGCAGGTTTATGTCAAACTAGGGGAGATTTTGTTACTTTCCCACTTTACAAATAGGAAACTGATTTGTAAGAGAGTTTGCCTAATGTGTAAGTTAAAACTGACAGGTAGGAATTTGAACTCAGATCTTCTGCCTCTAAGGTCCAGGCTCTTTGATGTCACGGCAATTTTTTCCTTGTAATGTAATATCCCTGACTCTCTCCCAGTACCTGCTTGCATTATTTTATCTAGCTGGAGTTTTCCAGAACAGTAAGAGAAAGGACAGAGAAGGGCCACTAGAACCCTGACGGCTAGAACAGCAGAGAAGTGCTAGGTTCTTCTTGTCCTACCACTTGTGCAGCCGCGAGGCAGATACAGAGCAGGAGGTCTCCACCTCAGCACGGGAACTGAAGCCTTAATTCTTCAGGGCGATGAGACACTGTGCCTTCATCTCACACAGATTAAGGCGGTAGACCCTTACGGTTTTTAGCTATAACCATAGTGGTCACGGGCAGGGCTTAACCAGCCAGTCTGGATACTACTGCGCGCTGCTACCACATTTAAAAGCCTCTGCAAAGAGCACGGGCAGCTCTGCTCTCACCTGCTTTGAACATCTGACCACCCTGCCCAGGTGACAGGTTGTCCATCTGCCCAGGTGAAGTGTTCGTCGTTGCTTTCAACCATTTTCTCAAGCCTGACTGCATGTCTTTCTATATTTTGTTCCCTTTTTTTAAGATTTATTTATTCCTGCCCCCCGCCCTTGTTGTTTTGCGCTCGCTGTCTGCTCTCTGTGTGTTCTTCTGCGTCTGCTTGTCTTCTCTTTAGGCGGCACTGGGAACTGATCCTGGGGCCTTCCAGAGTGGAGAGAGGCGCTCAATCTCTTGCGCCACCTCAGCTCCCTGGTCTGCCGCGTTTCTTATTGTCTCTCCTCTGTGTCTTTTTTTGGTTGAGTCTTCTTGCTGCGCCAGCTCTCCACACGGGCCAGCTCTCTCTCCACACGGGCCAGCTCGCCTTCACCAGGAGGCCCTGGGAATCGAACCCTAGGTCTCCTGTATGGTAGACGGGAGCCCAATCGCTTGAGCCACATCTGCTTCCCATAGATATTTCTTTTATTTACTTTATCTACTATATCATTTACATGATAAAAATTTGCTAATATCCTCTCCAAAGAAGAACAATCAACACCCTGGGTGGCAGCTGTCAGAGACCTGGGTTTTAGCCAAATGCCACATGACTTAGCATATATTACTTATAATGCCTTGTGAGACTCAGTTTCCTCATCCGTAAGATAAGCATAGCTTTTCCTCCAGAGTAGTTGTAAAGATTAAATGATAAATGTGATAGCTACATAAATATCAGACTATAAGGAGTTAGCAGCACTTTCCATAAACCCAGGGGCTTGCTGGTGGGCTTTCAGGTCACAGGAGAGAGGGGGGGATCAGGCGGCACTTCTGGTGGCACAGCTCCAGGAGTGCTCCGTGTAAATGGCTGGTAAATGCTGTCTCCTTAGTTCTTGGCAATAAACAATCTCTGAAATGAGTGAAGAGGCCTAGGAATATGGAACTTGTGAAATTAACACACTTGTAAAATCAAAAACACGTCATCTATAACGGGGAGTACTAATAAAGGCATTGAAGCTTAGGTTTGATAAGCAAAAAAAATAAGGCGTCTACTTTGCTCGAATCACTGACTGTTCCTCCTTCTCTGTCCCCTCTTCTTCTCACATCTCCTTTTGCTCTCCCTAAAACTTTCACTCTTTTCTATAATAACAGTGTCTTTGAGGGAACACCTGTATCTAAACGGATGGCAATGGATTAATAAGGATTTTTATTCCAGAAAAACTTGTGTTAGAATGTAACTGTTTGCAAATCTCTAGGAAAAGAAAGGAGAAATACTTGTATGTAGGGTATTTGAAAAAGGAAATAAAATCAGGCTGGAGAGAAAAAACTTAACTCACCGAGGCTCTCTGGCCTACAGCATCTCAGGGACTCGGGCCTCAACCGTGGGCAGTCACAAAACTCATCTCAACACAGACATGAGGACAAGCAGCTACGGGAGTGAGAGACTAACAGAACAAGCCTGCAAACGCTGCCAGGGAGGGCGGGGAGGAAATGGGAGCAAGGGTGCCTGCCCAAGGAGGAAGCAGCAGAGACGAAGAAAGAGTCCAACTCGTGCAGTCAACAAAGCTTACGGAGTGTTTGCTCAATGAGCCGGTAAAGTACTAGGTCCAAGAGCCAAATGATGAAAAAGAAATGATCCCTCCCAGTTTGGTGAGCTTGTTTTCCATCTAATTCAAAAACCACACCGAGCACAGGTGCAACGCCAGGCTGCCCTGGATGCTCAGCGCACGGAGCTCGTCCCCGACGGGCCTGCAGTCTAGCTGTGAAAATTAACTTGCACATTAGCACAGTGTGATCAGGCGAG
>JAKSZT010032012.1:110422-174557 GCA_026826555.1 Tolypeutes matacus
ATAAAGGACGGCATGCGTTCTAAGGGTTGGTATAAAGGACGGCATGCATTCTAAGGGTTAGTGAGGTAAAGTCCACGTGATGCCTTGATGGGTCACCTTGGGTGTGAGCAGACTCATGACATAGTCTACTTCACTCCCTGGCTAGTTTGATTCTTAGGTCCTCGGAGTTAGAACAGGTCCAGGAGTCTGATGAACCCTTTTCCAGTCGAGTGATGTGGATCCATGGCTCAGTACACTGTAATTAAGTTGTAGTATCAGAAGTTAGGAGCACATCACAGGGGTCCTTTTAATGAGGCTCTAGGGCTTCTTCTGTCTGTGTCAATTCCAGGAGACCCAGTATCCTGGTGCCAGATATGATTAATAGAGGGTCTGTCAAGTGGGTCAGGAAAGGTGTCCTTTACCTGTTGAAGATAATCTTTGGAATAACACGTTAAGGATTTACAAATCAGGTCATGTTATGGTATGACAATAAGCGATCAGTTCCCAATTTTATTCCTAGAGATAGGTCTTCCAGTCATAATTTCATATGGGGAGAGTTGGTGTTTCCCAAAGGGAATGCTAATAAAAAGCATCTGGGACAAAGGTAAAATATTGGGCGAGGGAAGGCCACATTCTTCAGTTAATTTTGACTGTTTCAGTTTAAGCTTATGATCTCCACTGTTTTAGTGGTGGCTGACTGACATAAAGGCCTGGCCACCAGGGGTTCTGAGTGGAGCGAGAGGGAGGCTATTTGTAACATGAGGGCATTTTTGGGACACTGGAATTGTCCTGCATGACATTGCAATGACAGATACAAGCCACTATACATTTTGTTATAACCTATAAAATTGTGCAGGGCAGAGTGTAAAATATAATGTAAACTACAATGTAAACTACAGTCCACGGTTAGCAGCAATGCTTCAGTATATGTTTATCAATCGTAACAAATGTACCACACTAATGAAAGTCGTTAATGCGGGAAAGGGTGAGGCAGAGGGGGTGGGGCATATGGGAGTCCCCTATATTTTTTATGTAACATTTTTATAAAGCTTCTTTAAAAATAAAAAATAAAAATAAAAAGAATTGGTCTGGTTTTTTCTATTTCTAGGCATTCTGTGGACAGGGATCCTTGTTCAAGAGTGTTCTCAGTTCATTTACTGCACAACGTCACAGCTGTTGATAAGGGAAAGTGATTGTCACGCTTTGTGGTTCTCTTTTGTTTCTGCAGGGTCCTCTTACTTCCTTCTCTCCCTTCACTGCCACAACTGTGAAAGGCATCTCACTTGCCCTGGTTATCTCGCTTTCCTCCAAAGGCAATGCTTTTGCCAAGGAACCCTCCCCAGTCCTGGTCACTTTTAAGACCCTTCACTGAACTCAGAGCTCAGACCTGACCTGTGTTTAGTGCTTTAACACTATAGCACTTTAGGTTGAACTTTCTGTTTCTGAAGGTGATCTTCACTGTGCTTCATCCAAGTCATCTGCTCCCCTCTCCTTTTCCCCACAGAGATTCTAAGGAATCCTTTACCGGCTCTCCACTTTGCAGAAGCAGCAGGGACTCTCTTTGGAATTTGATGCTTACTTCTCTACTTACAAACAATTTGAACTTTGTGGTATTCTCAGTCTCCTAGTAATTCTGAAAGATTAATTTCATAAGTGGTTTTGTGCTCCTTAATGAATTTACACTACATTTGGGGAGGATATGAGCAGAGATTTGGACATAAATAACTGCACTACCCCAGAACTCAGATCAACTTTTCATAAAAGGTGATGTATAAGATAATAGATGATGCTAGAAAATAGCCTATTCTGAAGCCATTTAAATATTCATCCTCAAATAATGTAATTAATAAAGGTATTAAATTTTAGATCCACTTAATTGTCACACATTCCAAATTCCTGGAGTCCAAACTAATGAAAATCTTCTGTAATTCAAATTCCCTAACTTTCACCTTTTTTTCCTCTAACCCTTTAATTATTAGGACATTCTCCAAAGATTCTTTATCAAAAGTGGCACATCCCAGACCCATGCACAGTGAAAATTGTTTGCCCAGTTTTAGGACTACTGGGATATCTACTGTCTCACATTTATTCTAGAGATCTATTTATAATATAACTTTCATTTGCATAGACCCAGTATTAGTAAGCCAAAGGGGTGCTGATGCAAAATATCAGAAATTGGTTGGTTTTCATAAAGGGTATTTATTTGGGGTAGAAGTCCACAGTTACCAGGCCATAAAGCATAAGTTTCTTCTCTCACCAAGGTCCATTGCTACGTGGTGGGTGCAAAGCAGCTGCCGACGTTTGCCAGGGTTCAGGCTTCTTGGGTTCCTCTCTTCCCGGGGCTGCATCTCTCTCCGGGCTCAGCTCCTCTGTTTCCTCCACAAGGTCAGCTGTAGACTAGGAGGCTCTCTAGGCTTTGCCTCTCTCCACAAGGCCAGCTGTGAACTCCCAGGTGACTGGCTCGTCTCTATCCCAGGGCCTTCTCTCCTTCCTCACGACCAAGCTCCTCTGTCTGCTCGCCTCCCTGGGCTCCAGCATCAAAACTCCAACATCAAAACTTCTCCAACACTGTCCTTAGCCGTGTCTTTTACTTTGGAGACCCCACCCACCAAGGGGTGGGGCTCAACGCCCTACTGACATGGCCCAGTTAACGCCCTAATCATAACTTAATCATGCCCAGATTAACAGACCAGTTTACAAGCATAATCCAATATATATTTTTGGAATTCATAATTACATCAAACTGCCAAACAGCTACAGACCCTATATCCTTTTCTGTTATACTCTCTATAAAAAAGTCTTTTAAAACCATCATTACTAGTTGCATCAGCTACAGCTTCAAACAGAAACGTGTTAATATTTTCATTCCTAAATACATTTCATTACCTTTGCCCACCCTTGAGCTCAATTTTTTTCCAGTGTTTTAGTTTCCCAGCTGCTAAAACAAATGCCATGCCACGGGCTGGCTTAACAGTAGAAACTTATTGGCTCATGGTTTCAGAGGCTGGAAGGCTGGCTGCCACTCTTTGGGGTTCCCTAGCCTGACAGTGTCTTCTTTCTCTTGCGGGTTCCACTGACTTCCAGCTTCCAGCTGCTCCTGTGGCTTCTCCGTGTCCATTTCATTTCTTATAAGGACTTCAGCCCTACTGCATCAGGCCCACCCTCACTAGTAACATCCTCACAGGACCAGGGGTTGGGACTTAAACATGCCTTTTGCATGTGCGTGTGGCATGATTCCAACCCAACAGGCAGCTTATCCAAAACCATCAGTTACTTGAACTTTCTAATGTCCCTCTGCCCAGGGCTGCGGAGCACGTACTGTGCAGGACCAGGCACACCACCTGCTCTTAACAAAGACGCTGCCGCTGCCGGCGCCCCAGACAGAGCCTGTGAGTGGAAGCTGCTGCCCAAGAGGTCATCCCCGCAATGGAACCAGGAAAAAAGGTAAGTTTTCTCAAAACTTTAAAAAATCCAAACTCTAAATGATAAATTCACTTTTAATGGCATCACAGGAGAATTTTATTTTTACTATTTTTTTCAGTATTAAATTGAAAATCTGAAATTGTTAAAATGATCTCTAAATACTGTTTCTGTGATTCACAGAATCAAGGTTTTATTAGAGAACTACACTGTGCATTCAAACTCCCAAGTGAACATTAGCTGAGCTAAATCACTCTTAAATTTATGTTGCTTACCAATTATCTTATTTAATTTTATTCAACACTATTATCCCCTACAGTTACAGTTTTCCTTGGTTCTTAAATTCATTATTTCTCAATGTTATGTGTTCGAGAAAACACTAAAATGATATTGTGAAAAACAGCTTTTCATGTATATTTCTTTGCTTTGAATCCATTTGTCTCATCCCTCACATTCAAAATCTTTTTTTAAAAAATTAGTTATTCCAGGAAGCATTTCTAATTAATCTTCCAATGAGCTTAAGAAGAGTGAAATTTTAAAAGTTCAACTATTTGAGAGAAAAATACTTTTTAAGAGTGTTAGGAATTTAAGAAGCACATATTTATATAATATGTGCCTAATTTTTTTTAAAAAACTGCACTTTAAAAAATCTCTTAAGACTCCCCCCCCCCCAGTTTTAGGCTAAATTATTGATGTGTACTAAGAAATGCATATTTGCTAAAGCAAAGAAACTAAAAATAGGTGAAAGTATCTGGTTTTAGAACTTGAATGCAAATCACAATTTAGCTTGAATGACACAAAATATTCCTGCATCCAAAGGGTAAGTTAAAAAGACACCTAAGTACAACTATCTGGGAAAGTGATATACTCACATACAATAAGTTGCTTCTTTACATGATAATAGCCCAATTAGAAGATCCATTTAAGCCTGGATCTCTGTGAACGAGATTTATTAGTAAAGAGAGTAATGAGTCACTTACAACTTTAAGAAACTCTAGGTAATATAGAAAGTGCTAAAGTAAACTGCATATTTGTTCCAAAGTTAGATTTACTGTGTAGGAAAATGTATACTGTTTATATTATATTGTTTTCTTATATTTAACTCTAATTTTTTGGCATTGTTCACAAGACTGAGTGCAGCATTCCAGGCTGAACAATGTCCAACTACTTGAGAAACTTAGGCTGTTTCAAAGGGGCTGAAACAGAAGGTGCATGTATCTGGCAGAAGATTAGGTTGGAAAGCTTGAAAAGATTCTGTGTCTGTGCTAAAGAATTTAGATTTAATCTCATAGGCTGTGAAAAGCCAAAGAGTTATTAAGATTTAAATGATAAGATCCTCACTGGAAGTGTACCACCCAGCAGCAGTGTAAGGATCAATCAGAAGTAAAGACCAGAGTCAGAGAGACCAGTCAGAGGAGAGTCCAGGCGAGCGGCGGCGAGGCCAGGGGACTGACACAAGACTTGTTCACCAACTGGATGTGGAGGGTAAAGGACTCGGGGATGACTCCAGGCTCCTGGCATGGAGAAAAGGGAAAGGACGGTGACGCCATTAAGAAGGGAAACGGAGCAGCACAGCGCAGTGACGAGCTTGGGCTGAACCCCAGTCCTGCTGCCGCTTAGTAGTTCCCTGAATCTCCTGTCCCTGGTCGTCACGCTTGCCGCTCTAACCGCTGTCTTTCTTCCCCCTCTCTCAGGTCTCAGTCTAGACACTTCTTCCCAGTACCTTCCTAACGCTAAGCCTGAATGAGGTGTCTCTGCGACATGTTCCCACAGCATCCCGTAATCTCCCCGTAAGAGTGTCCACCACACTGCACTGTCTTTATTCCCTCCTGGTGACAGGGATGGCATCTAACCTGTCCACAGGTGCACCCTTGGTTTTTGGAACATGGTGGACACTCGATGAATGAATGAATCAATGCATGAAAGAAAAGCAGCCTATTATACAGATGTGAGTTCACGGACATGGTACACACACATGCTGGCGGAGCCCCAGGGCGTGTGGGAATACAGCAACTACTGAAACTGACAAAAATTCCTGCTCTCACGGAGCTCACGTTCTAGTGGGAAAAAGAGACAGTAAGTGCTAAAGAGGAAAACAGGGACTGGGAGGGAGAGCCTGTAGTCTCCGACATGGCAGCCAACGTAGGCCTCAAGGAGAACATGCGTTTTAAAGGCCTGGAGGAGGAGCAGAGGGAGCAGGTAGGTGTCTGGGCCGCAGCAGTCCCAGGCTGAGGACAGAGCGAGCCTGGCGTGTCCGAGGCACAGCGAGAGGCAGAGCAGGAGGAGATGAGCTCGAGGTGACCAAGGTCAGGGTGGACGCGCCCTGAGGCCATGCTCAGTGGGCCAAAGAAACAGAATGCGAGCTACAAACATCATGTAAAATTTCCTGGTAACCTCATTTGAAAAAGTAACAGGTGAAATTAATATTTTTATTTAGCCATATCCAAAATATTATCATTTCAACATGTAACCAACAAAAAAAGTATTAGCAAGATATATAATGTTCTGTTTTTCCTACTAAGTAGTGAGATCCAGTGGATATTTTATGCTTGCAGCACATCTCAGTGTGGATGAGCCACATTTCAAGTGCTCAGTGCCACACCCAGCCAGTGCACCACACAGCACTAGAGTTTTGAGCAGACAGGCTCTGATGATACTTTAACCAGATTCCTCTCGGCCCATTTTCTCATGTGTAAAATGAGAATAATGACTTAAAAATTACATATTCCAATTTATATTACATATAAACTCTATTAATTTACCAGTGTCTTGCTGTAATTTTGAAGCAAGTACTAAACTAGGCAGCTATGAAAAATGCTATGTGATTACCATAGGTAAGCATTAATAAAGCCTTATAAAATTAAACAGTATTAAAAAAAAAATTAAACAGTATTAAGCAATGGATCTCAGACTGCCTAGACACAATTGTGCTATTTATAAGTGGAGTTATTCTTCGCCAGATTTAGTGGTGCGTGCAAACGGAATATTCTTAAATTAGGCAGTTCCTCTAAGCTTTCTCACCCTGCCCAGACTATGGTTTTAGCCTCAATTTTCTATCTTAAAATCAACAAAAATTTCCTGTTGTAGAAAAAAATAAAGAAAAATTACATTAACTTAGCAATATATATTAAGCCTTAAAAAATGTTTATATACCGTTTCACTTAGTAATTCCACTTCTAACAAGCTAGTCTATGGAGAAAAGGCTTTTGGCCTAAAGATAGTAATTGAAACATTCTTTATGATGTAAACCTGGAAACAACCTAAATGTATAACAATCAGAAACTGGCTAAATTAACTACAGAACATTCACCTTATAAGTGAATATATTATATTACACTGGCATTAAATTATAGTTACAACATCAGGGTTAAGATAGGGTAAAGTGTATCATGTTGAGTGGGATAAAGCTACATATTCACACAATGATTGCAATAATCTTTTCAAAAATTAAGTAGAAATGAAAGAATGGAAATATACAAAAATGTAACTAACAAGGATGAAGGCAAAAAACAAAAAAAATCACATATTTTGGCCATGGACAAACCAGAAGTAAAAAGAAGGTAGAAATAGTTTATTTTAAAATATTGAAAAGATGTTGCTAACTTGTATCTGAATCTATAAGCCACTACCTAGACAATAAGATGGGAACGTAACAACTCTAATCATTTCTGAGGTGGAGAGAACGTACACACCAGGAAGTCCCCATTGCCTGTCAAACGGAGAGCAGATCTTGAGGTCATCTGTATAGCTTAGGGCCCCTGTATCTTAACATCTCCACCAAGTATTATTTAATTTATATAAGAGTGCTCTTAATACTTGGTTAATGCAGAAAATCAGGAAATATAGATAAGCAACGTGTTTTAAACTGAAGACTGCCTCCCCACCCTCATGCACTCCCAGAGCTGTAAATACTCTACGGGCTGATGACTCCCAGATGTGTATCTCCAGAGCGGACCTCTAATTCCACACTCAAACCCAACTGCCTGCTCAGCATCCGCGCTTAGGTGTCTAACAGGCATCCCAAACTTAACATGCCCCAATCGGAACTAATCTTTGGGCCCAAATCTGCGCCTGCCGAACCTTTACCTATCTGTACGATTACCTAGAGCTGCGTAAGAACTGGCGGCTGCCAGGAGGCCCCGTTCCTTGCCACAGGGGCCTCTCCTCAGGGCTGCCTGAGTCTGCACAACCCGGCAACTGGCCTCCCCAGGAGTGAGCGACCCAGGAAGGGAGGGCAGGTCATCTGCCGGCCCACTCCCTAGAACTGCGTCACCAAGTGCAGCCCTCACCCAAGGGGAGGGGAATCGAGCCCCTTCTCCTGCAGGGAGAACCGTCCTCAGAAGGCTGCGCTCCCTTCTTCGCGTGCTCACAGAGACCCCCGCTGTCATCCTTGTCTCCTCTGCTTCCCGCTCTCCCTCGTCCAGCCTGCTGGGACGCCCGCAGGGCACTCAGCCTGCGGCCCCTCTCTCCACTGCTGCTGCCGTCTTGCTGCAAGGACTTCTCCTTCCTGGACCCCTAACAGGTCTCCTTGCTTCTACCTCAGTCTCTTCCTGAGGCAGCCAGGGCGACCCTTAAACGCCTCCGCCTTGGTGCCCACAGCTCTGAGCAAAAGCCAAAACCGCTCGTGGCCTAAAGGCCCTAGTTCCCTGCCCTCCTCCAAGTCCTGGCTCAATCTCACCTCTCAACAAGGCCCATCCTTGCGGGCATCCTTGTGTGATACTGAAACCAGCAGCCAACACCAGCCGCCCGACCCCTAACCGGCTTTGCTTTCCATGGCGCTTTCCACTAACATGCCACACAACTTACTGATGACTGCCTACTATTTATTGTCTGCTTCCCCTTACTAGAACAGAACATCTATGAGGTCAGGGATCTTCATCTGTTTTACTCCCAAATTTATCCCCTCCACGTGACTAAAGGTGCCTGGCACATAAGAGAAGCTCAGTGGACATGTGCTTAACTAATGAATACACATTTTTTTTTTAAAAAGTCATTGAAATAATTTTGAAATTTTTTTTCAGTTAATAAAAATATGTTTAGTGAATATCTTTCCAGGTGATTTTAAATGGCTATCTAGTGCACGAGTGAATGGCAATTTACCTGATCACCTTCCTTTAGGTGGACTGTTAAACTGCTACCAGTTTTGCTCTATTATAAATACTGTAATGCACATCTCTTGCTATAAATATATATTTACATGACTTATTTCCTTGAGAAATGTTTGTAGAAGTAGAACTGCTGGGTCAAAGGATATGTACACTTTTAAGGATAAAATGTTTTCCTGTTCCTTCCTACTAGCAATGCAGGAGAATGTCCAACTTCCCACACCCTCACTAAGACACGGTATTAATGAATTTAAAACTGAGTTAGATGAACCTGGGCTCCTAACTGGGCTCTGCCATCATTGAGCTTTAAATTACTATATCCAGGAAACGGCGATAGTAACAACACGGAACTCACAGGATTCTGGGCGGATTAAACCAGGCAAGGCACTTAGCGCGCTGCGTGGCACTGACGGGGAAGGCCTTTCCCTCCTTCACTAGTCTAGACGGCGTCGGGACCTGAGACGCTCTGCACTAGGTGGTCCCTCGTCTGCCCCTGCCTCCCTGCCCCTACAGGCTGCAGGGTCCCACTCCAGGGCCAACCCGGTTACCACCTTCCATGCTTCTCCACTAGGTTAAGTTCTATTATTTCTATCGTTATTATAACTGCAAAGAATAAAGGCCGCAGCGCCCCGCACATTATTACAAGAGGAACCTCTTGGTTACTTAGAGTGTTTTTAAAAGAAGCTCAACGTCATTCTTGACGATGACATTGCATCACTGGGTATCAAGTGTTCAGACTCCTGCGTCCAGGGCGCGCGGCTCGGGCCTGCCCCGTCTCCAGGAGCCTCACTCCTCTCCTGACAGCCGAGCCACGCACCGCATGGCCCGTCGCCGAGAAGTGCGCCGCCCAGCGGCCCCGGCATCGCCCGCGCAGCGGGCCCTGCGGGCAGGGGGTGCACCAGGGAGCCACCGGGGGCTCGGGAGGGGCCGGAGCGTTCGCACAGCAAAGCCACGACCACTTCCTTAGAGCATCGCGGAAAAAGGGCTTCCGGGGCCGTTGACGTGGACGCCCGCGCCGCCGGGTCTAATCCCACCCCGCGCTGGACCCACCGCCCCGGACACCTGACGACCCCGCAGGCCCCAACGCCCGCGCCTGCGGGGAGGCCGCTCGCCGCCCCCGCCCTCCCCGCCGCCCCCGCGCCCCGCAGCGCGACACCCACCGAGCTCCTCGCGCCCCGCGGCCTCGGCCGCCGCCGGCGCCGCCGCTTCCATCGCTCGGGGGTCCCCAGGACGCCGCGGCGAGGCCCGCGTCAGGCCGAGGCCTCCCAGCCGAGGGCCCGCGTCGGAGCCCGCGCCCGCCCCGCGCACCCCACCCGCCCGGCACGAGCATGCGCGGAGCGCGGGGCCGGGCCTCCTGCGCCCCCGTGGCCGGGGCGGGGCTGCGGAGCCTGGAGAGGGGATGGAAACAGGCGCAGAGGGCCTTTTTGGAAATAACTGAGGGGGGCACTCAGAGCTGGGAGACACCCAGGCCTATAGCTCCTTGGGGGTGGGGTGGGGCGCTTTAAAAACGACCAGGAACTTGAATTAGGGCCGCCCATAATTTGCAAGGCTTAACCTTCTGTAAAGCGCCATGGAGAAAGCAAAGTATTGAGAGATTTGTTCCCTAACCATAGTTCTTGACTACTCGGTTACTAGTCACCCAATCCCCTGTTTAGAGATAGCGGATGCACTCAAGTAGAATTTAATTTAACCAATACATTTTTATTTTAAGGGTTTTCCATTGTGGATAATTGACCTTAACAGCGGTGCTGGAAGAAAATTAAGGTTAAGAGTAATTATACAGTATCAATACTCCCAAGCATTCTACCTGCATTATCGTATTTAATTCTGACGCAGCCCTGTGAGATAATTCCAATTAGTATATCGACTTTAAAGGTAAGGAAACTAAGGCACACAGATAAGTAGCTTGTCCAAGGACACAAAGCTAGTAAATGGCAGTGCTGGGATTCTGACACCAGAGTTTGAGCTCTCATCATTCTGTGAAGCTCAGCATGTAGGGGGTACCAAAGAGTATTTCATGAATCAACGAATAAAGCAAGTTTTGGGTTCTAAAGGAAAATATTTATTTTAATCTTTAAATAGATTTCATTTTTTTCATTCATTGTTCTTGAAAGCCAGGATAGCAGATGACACTTTTTTCCTTTTGTTAGTTTCATTTCAGTAGGGTCTTTTAAGGAAAGTTTTGTTGGGGGGTTAATCTAATTTCAAGGACCACTGATATAACAGCATGGTGACAATGTCAAATATTTAAAATCCCAAGATTCAAAAGGTACACAGCTAAGAGGATTGAGGGAAGATGGCAGAATAGGAAACTCCAGGAATTAGTCCTTCCACCAAAACAATTATTAAACTGGCAGTAACTGTTTAAATCAACTGGTTTGGAATTCAGAAGCCTAGTGGAACACTGCAGCATCCAGGGGAAAGTTGCTGTAAATACCAGTGACTTGCAGAGGCCACTGCCCCCACCACCACCCACGTGGCAGGCTGCAGAGGGCCTGCAACCCCAGGGCAGGGTGGGCTGTAAGGACCTCCATAATCCCGGCGAGTCTGGTCCGAGTGCTGCTGGAGCTTTCAGTGAGCTGGCTGGGGCTGCTGGGGGGTGAGGGGGGCAGCTCTAAGGATAGCCATTGCCCCAGCTCGCCTGGGAAGCAGCAGAGGCTTCTTAAAGAGCCAATACCTCTTTTTCTTTTTTCTCCTCTTGACATGTTCCATTCCCTGTTTCTGAGCAAAAATAGTTTGAAAAAGTCATAAACTGATGGCTTCAGCCCCTGACAACAACATCAAAAAAAAGGACAAAATCCCTCGCCTCCCAGAGGAGTGGAAGAAAGAGATTTCCAGAGTTGCACAGCATCATACTCAGAATGTCCTGTTCTCAATGAAAAGTCACAAAACACACAAGAGTCAGCTACGTATGGCCCATTCACAAGGAAAAAAGAATTTTCCCGAAACCATCTGTGGCAGTTTGAAGCTGGATGGACCCCAGAAAATCATGTCCTTAGAGCTGATCCATTCCTGTGGGTGTGAACTTATTGTAGGTGGCATGTTTTGATTGGATTCAGGTGAGGGCCTTTTGATTACATTGCTTCCATAAGGCATAGCCAAGGGTGGGTCTTCATCCTTTCAATGGAGACCTTTATGGATAGGATGTATACAGAGAGAGACCCACACACCCCCAGAAGCTGAGAGAAAAAAACCCCAGAAGCCAGAAGCTGAAATCAACAGAATGCAGAAGCAGAAGGAAAGCAGGAAGCTAAAGGCAAGGAAGCCCAGAGAAGGACGGAGAGCCCCAGCAGATGCTGCCATGTGCCTTGCCATGCGAGAGAGGAGTCCGTGATTGCAGGCAGCAATCTCTGGGGAGAAAAGCATCACCTGATAAAGCCTTGACTTGGACATTTTCATGGCCTCAGAACTGTAAGCTTAGAAGTTCATAAATCCTCACTGTAAATGCCAAGCCATTTCTTGCATATTGCTTTTGGCAGCTTTTTGCAAACTAAAACACCATCCCCAAGGAAGCTCATACATTGGAACAATTAGTCAAAGACTTTAAATCAATTGTCTTAAATATGTACAAGGAGCTATAGGACTCCATATACAAAGAACTAAAGAATGTTAAGGAAAAATTGTTTGAACAAAAGAAAGAGATGGAAATTTTAAAAAGGAACCAAACAAAAAATTTGGAGTTGCAAAGTACAGTAATTGAAATGAAAAAACCCACTAGATGGATCCAACAGCAAATTAGAACAGCCAAAGAAAGGATCAGCAAACTTGAAGATAAGACAATAGTAATTATTCAGTATGAGGAGCAAGAAAAATAATAATAATAAAGAAAAATGAAGAGAGCCTAAGGGACCTGTGGGACATCATCAAGTGAACCAACATATGTATCACTGGAGTCACAGAAGGACAAGAGAGAGAGAAAGGGAAAGAGAAAGTATTTGAAGAAATAATGACAGAAAATTTCTCAAATCTGATGAAAGACATTAATATATACACTGAAAAATAGAAGTGGAGTGAACACTGCCTAACTCATTCTGTGATATCAACATCACCCTAATACCAAAGCCAAAGCTAACAGAAGAAAGAAAAACTATAGACCTATCTCTCTGAAGAACCTAGATGCTAAAATCCTCAACAAAATACTTGCTAATCATATTCAACAACACATCAAATGAATTACACACTATGACCAAGGGTGTGTGGGGTTGCACTGGCCATGGAACTTGGAGGAGGGGCAGGGGTGGGAGCAGATAAACTCTGGGGATTTGCAGGTATGTGGTTGAAACTACAACTTTGGGAGTGTTTTCTTGGCAGTTACGGCAGAGGAGGGTTACTGGTTTAGGGTGTTAGGTGTAGGGGGCATGTGGGACAGGGTGCACCTGGGGCAGGCTTCTAGGGAGTATGTGAGTGTTCATCCTGTCATAAAGCAATGTATCAATGGGTGGAACCCACACAATGAACGGGAAGGTGTTGGACTCCCATCCTGCGGAGTCCTGCTATGTTCTCCAGTTGAGGGGTGGGAGTCTCTTGAGAGCATAGGCAGTGCATAATAGGGGAGGACAGGCCAGTATGTCAGGCCCTCAATGTTGTGGAGTGAAGCTTGGTGATTGCCATGGGTCCTGAGGGGAGGGGAAGGGAGGAAGAGATTAGATGGAACATGGGGCATTTTGGGGGCATTGGAAGTGTTCTACATGATCTTGCAATGATGGATACAGGCCATGTTAAATGTCATCAAAATTTATAAAAGTGTATCGTCCAAAATGTAAACCACAATGTAAATCATTGAACATGGTTAGTAGCAATGCTTCAATATTTGTACATCAGTTGTAACAAATATACCATCCACATGTAAAATATTAATAGGGGAAAGGGGAAAGGGGAGAGGATATTGGGTAAATGGGAATCCTTTATATTCTGTATGTGACTTTTCTGTAACCTAAAGCTTCTTTGAAGATAAAATGAAAAAAATAAGACATTGGGGGAATAAATGGAAGAAAATGTCTATACATACGAGATAACAGATCTTACAGTGATGAAAGACATGATGCCAAACTTATTTTTTAATTTTATTTTTTATTATTTCAATTTTTCAAAAAATATTTTATATTTTATTTGTTATTTTTAAAACTATCATAATTTCATTTTCTTATTAATTTTATTCAGTTATTTTGTTGACTTCATTTTTGAAGAAGTTTTGGGTCACAGAAGGGTTACAGCTGTGGCAGGGGAGGATCATTGGTGCAGAATGTCATGATGGGGGATGCATGGAAAAAGGCTCACCTGGGTCATACCTGTAAGGCATATGAATGAGTTCAAGTGTTCATGGGTGTATTAGTCAGCCAAAGGGGTGCTAATGTGAAATGCCAAAAATGGGTTGGTCTTTATAAAGGGTATTTATTTGGGGTAGAAGTCCACAGATACCAGGCCATAAAGCGTTAAGTTTCTTCTCTCACCACAGTCCATTGCCACGTGTTGGAGCAAGACAGCTGCCGGCGTTTGCCAGGGTTCAGGCTTCTTGGGTTCCTCTCTTCCCGGGGCTGCATTTCTCTCTGGGCTTAGCTCTTCTGGTTCCTCCACAAGGTCAGCTGTAGACGATCAGGCGAATGGCTCACTTTTCTTCTCCTGGGGCCTTCTCTCCAACATCAAAACTCTAACATCAAAAACTGCTTCTCAAAAACTGCTTCCTCTGTCCTTTGCCTTGCCTTTTATATTCGATTCCCCCACCCACCAAGGGGTGGGGCTCAACGCCCTACTGACGTGGCCCAGTCAACGCCCATATCATAAAGTAATCACGCCCAGATTAACAGATCAGTTTCAAGCATGATCAAATTGTATTTTCGGAATTCATAATTACATCAAATTGCCAGACGGCTACAATGGGGCATTGTCACAGTGAATGGAGATTCACACAATAATTGAAAGAATACCAAATTCCCATCCTGGGGAGCTCTGCCACATTCTCTATGGGAAAGAAAGAATCCCCTGTGTACAGGGGCAGTGACTAGTGAAGGAGGATGGACCATTGACAGGCCCTTGATATTGAGGACTGTACTTATGAACCTTTTCATTTGAAATTGAAACTTAGCCTAGTATTATAGGTTGCCTAAGACTTTCCTCCTGAGAGCCTCCTTGTTGCTCAAATATGGCCCCTCTCTAAGCCAAACTCAGAATATAAATGCATTACCTTCCCCCCGGCATGGGATATGACTCATGGGGATGAGCCTCCCAGGCACTGAGGGATTACTACCAAGCACCAACTTTCAATGCAACTGGAAAAAGACCTTGACCAAAAGGGGGAAAGGGTAAAGACAAATGAGTTTATATGGCTAAGAGACTTCAAAGTGAGTCGGGAGGTCATTCCAGAGGTTATGCTTATGCATGTCTCAGCAGGATCTCATTGACTGCTACAGTAAATATTGCCTCAAATAGCAGGGCTCCTGAGGGTTCTGGAGACATCCAGACACTATAGGCAGGGCTGACAGCTCAGGAGTTTGGTGCTCTGCCAGTGGGCCCTACTTTGGAATTTATGCTCCCCAGTGTGACAGAGATGGACTCAGTGGTGGTTCCCCTACACATGGCTCTTCCACCCCTTCTATTTGAACCCAGAGTTAGTGCTAGAGTTGATAGGTTTATGTCCAAGAGACTTAAATCTTTGGTCCGTCCATGTGCTAGTCGGGCCCTGAATCTCAACAGAGTTGCAACATCTACTCTCCAGTTCATTGGACTCACCCAGGACAACTAACAAGGAGATGGTGATGAACAATGACCATCCCAAGGAACAGAGAGAGTCTGCAACTGCCAGCAAGATAGTCCCATCCATCTGCCCCATGGAATCTAAGCCCCTTCTCAGAGGCGGAGTGGGCATCACCATCCCAGAAACCTCAGGATTGGGGAATGAACAATGGACTAGAGTAGACTTACTGTTATTCTACTATAGACCTATTATTATTCTAGCAATCAAAGAACTTTTCTCACTGATGTGGAGGCAGTGGCCACCAGAGGTTCTGAGGAGATGGAGAGGGAAAAATAGGTGTAATATGGGGGCATTTTGGGGACATTGGAACTGTCCTGAGTGACATTGCAATGACAGATACAGGCCATTATACATCTTGTCATCAGTTACAAAATTGTGCAGGAGAGAGTTTAAACTATAATGTAAACTATAATCCACACTTAGTGGCAATGCTCCAAATGTGTTCATCAAATGTAACAAATGTACTACACTAATGAAGGATGTTGTTAATGTGGGAAAGTGTGGGAAGGGTAGGGAATGGGGCATATGAGAATCCTCTACATTTTTTTATGTAACATTTATGTACCTAAGTTACTTTTTTAAAATTTTAAAAAGTATATTTAAAAAAAGAAAGAAAAAATAGTAATTATCTAGTGTGAGGAGCAGGAAGAAAAATAATAATAAAGAAAAATGAACAGAACTAGGGGCCAAGATGGCGTTAGTGTAGGGGGGCACACACTGCAAGCTCCCAGAGCAAGGCCGATTGTGGACGGGGTCCTGCCCGGGGGTCTGTGCTGTGCACGCGTGGAGTGAGAAGCTTGGGACATCTATCTGCACGGATCAACGGCATGGACGGAACGGTGGAGATTCATGAGTTTTAAGGCTCCCGGTGGTGTTTGGCACAGACGGCTGAGCTCCGTGGTTAGGGAGGAAAAATAAAATAAAATAAAATGGCCATTTGGAGCTGCGGGCGGGGCGAAAAAGTTTTATTTTCTGGGGATCTGGCTGCCTGGCGTCCCTTGTACCTTGTGTGAACAGAACAAACGAGCTAATCAGCACCCAGTGAACCGGAGGGGGGATTCTGGTCGGGGACGGAGCTGATTTCCCTAGCGACCCAGGGATAAGACCCGGGCTGCTGCAGAGCCAGAAAGAAGGGACACTTCCCAAAAGAGGGAGGGTTCTGTTGGAGGACAGGGAAGGGTATTTTTTATTTTTAGACATCGATCTGGCTGCCTGCACCGCCCCATAGCTTTGGGGAGCAGATAAGCCGACCTGAAGCAGCATTAGGCTGAGAGCAGACGTGAATCTGCACTCAAACTGATTTACTGAGCAGCCCGGTGATGCTCGAACTCGGCGCCAGAAGGGACGGAATCCGCCATCTTTAGCACTCCTCACTGACTAACATCAGAGCTACAGTTAACCTGGGGAGTCCGGAAAGTGGGATGTGCTTGATTAATTTCCACGGGCCCAGCTAGGGTCCCTTCCATAAGGGGATTGGTCTAGAGGAAGAATTATTTTGGGTCCTGCATTTGGCTAAAAAAAAAAAAAAATTAAAAAAAAAATTGAGGTCACCTAAACAAATGAAAAATAAATTCTTTTTAATTTAGTTTAATAGCTAAAGGCTGCTTTGGAACCTGCATATAGAACCCTGTGGGGAAATTGATTGATAAACACAAGTAGGCAGGAAGGATCCACGTGGACCCTAGGGGAATCATTGATCCCCCTTAGCTCTGTTTGACTGCTTGCCTGTGTGGATCTTTGGTTTCTCTCTGTTTCTTTCTGGTCTCTTGCTATTCTTTCCTCTTTCCTCCCCCCTTCCTTTTTCCTTCTTTTTTTTTTTTTTTTTTTTTAATTAGGTGCTGCCAGCTTGTCGCTTCTTTGCTGGGCTTCTTTTACAGTAATTTCCCACTCGCTGTATATATTGATTCTGTATTACAAACTATCACTTATCCTTCCTGCATCTTTCTGCCTTCTGTTTTCTGTTGTGGCTCTTAGAGACAACATTTTTTCATAGGCCCACAACTTAAGGGTGTCAATTTCTATTCCATCTATTTTGTTTTCTTCTTCTTCTTTTTTTTTTTTTTTATTAGTATTAACTTTTTCCTTTCAGACCTTTCTTTACTATTTCTCTCCCTCCTCATAATTCTAGCCTTCTAAATCACTATATATATATTCCTCCATTTGTTTTCCCAGTCCATTGTAGGAACTCCATATTTTTTCCTAGTACTCTACACTGCCTACACAAGTTAAATATTCATCTCATTAAGTCTCATTTTGCCCCTCTTCTAACTTTTATCAATATTACTATTTTCCTTCTGCCTTCCTTACATCTTTTGATTCCTCTGGCCCTAAACTTTTGCCTTCAAGGGAACATAGAAAGAAGCATGGAAATAAAATAAGAAGAAAAACTGCCAAAGAGAAAACTTAACTCACATACAGAACCAACAGCTAAATAAAATTCTAGAGCATACAGAAAAGCTAATCAACTGAACAAACCCATCAAGATAATATGGTGACCAGAAGGCAACAGAAAAATACAAATGACTCTGAGAAACTGGAAAACATGGACCAGTCCAATGCACAAAATAAAAACCAGGAAGCAATGCAGAACATCGAACAACTAATCAAAGCTATCCAAACAAATATCATGGACCAACTTAAAGAACTGAAGGAAGAGATTAAGGATATAAAGAAGGCACTGTGAGAACATACTGAAGAAATACCTAACATGCCTAAAAAGGTAATGGATATGATGGTGAACAAAGGCACAAGCCAAGAAATGAAAAAGACGCTGGACTCACATGGCAGCAGATTTAAACAGGCAGAGGAAAGAATTAGTGATATGAAAGACAATACAGTTGAAATCAAAGAGATTGTAGAACAGATAGACAAAAAGATAGAAAAAAATCCAGCATGGTCTCAGGGAATTAACCGATAATACAAAACACACAAACATACGCATTATGGGCATCCCAGAAGGAGAAGAGAAGAGAAAGGGAACAGAAGGAGTGTTGAAGGAAATTATGGCTGAAAACTTCCCAACTCTATTGAGAGAGATAGATGTGCAGATCCAGGAAGCACAGCGCACCCCAAATAGTATAAATCCCAACAGGCCAACTCCAAGACATATACTTGTCAAAATGTCCAATGCTCAAGACAAAGAGAAAATACTCAAGGCAGCAAGAGAAAAGAGAACCATCACATAAAGGGAAGCACAATAAGATTAAGTGCTGATTTCTCCCCTGAAACCATGGAGGCAAGAAGACAGTGGTATGACATAGTCAAAACACTAAAAGAAAAAAACTTCCAGCCACGAATTCTCTATCCAGCAAAACTGGCATTCAAAAATGATGGAGACTTCAAAATATTCACAGATAAACAGCAATTAAGAGAGTATGTCAAGAAGAAACCAGCACTTCAAGAAATACTAAAGGAATCTCTACAAGTTGAAAGGAAAAAACAAAGGAGAGAGAGTTGGAGGAGAGTTTAAAAACAACTGAAAAGTCAAAAAGAGAAACAAAACAACATATGACATACATTAACCCAAAGAAAAAATGGCTGAAGTAAGAAATTTGTTATGAGTAATAACACTGAATGTTAATGGATTAAATTCACCAATCAAAAGACACAGATTGGCAGAATGGATAAGAAAATATGATCCATCTATATGCTGTCTACAAGAAACCCACCTTCGACCCAGGGATTCAAGGAGGCTGAAAGTGAATGGCTGGAAAACCATTTTACAAGCTAACAATAGCCAAAAAAGGGCAGGAGTAGCTATTCTAATATCAGACAAAATAGACTTTAAATGCAAAACTATTGTAAGAGACAAAGATGGACACTATATATTAGTAAAAGGAGTAATCTCTCAAGAAGAGAGAACAATCATCAACATTTACGCACCTAATCGAGATGCCTCAAAATACGTGCGGCAAACTCTGTAAAAACTAAGAGGAGAAATAAATTCCTCTACAATTATAGCAGGGGACTTCAACACACCACTATCATCATTAGACAGAACATCTGGGCAGAGAATCAATGAAGAAACTAAGGCACTCAAAAATACATTAGAAGACTTGGACTTAATAGACATATACAGAACACTACACCCAAATACAGTGGGATTTACATTCTTCTCGAGTGCACATGGAACATACTCCAAAATAGACCACATGCTAGGCCACAAAACAACACTCAATGAATTCAGAAAGATTGAGATTATACAAAGTAATTTCTCTGACCACAATGGAATGAAGTTGGAAATCACTAAGGGCCAGAGAAACAGGTTAGGCACAAGGATATGGAAGTTAAACAACACACTCTTAGACAAACAGTGGGTCAAAGAGGAAATTTCAAAAGAAATCAGTAACTACCTTGAAACTAATGAAAATGACAACACAACATATCAAAACCTATGGGATGCAGCAAAAGCAGTCCTGAGAGGGAAGTTCATAGCCATAAATTCATATATAAAAAAAGAAGAAAGAGCTAAAATTGAAGACCTAACTGCACACTTGGAGGAATTGGAAAAACAACAACAAACTAAACCTAAAGAAAGTAGAAAGCAGGAAATAACAAAGATTAGAGCAGAACTAAATGAAATAGAGAATAAGAAAGCACTGGAAACAATAAACAAAACCAAAAGCTGGTTCTTCGAGAATATCAACAAAATTGACAAACCCTTAGCCAGACTAACAAAGAAAAAGAGAGAACAGATGCAAATACATAAAATAAGGAATGAGCAAGGTGATATCACTACTGACCCCACAGAAATAAAGAGTATCATAAGAGGATACTTTGAAAAATTATATGCCAACAAGAATGACAATTTAGAGGAAATGGACAAGTTTCTAGAAACCCACAAACAGCCGACATTGATGAAAGAAGAAATAGATGAACTCAACAGTCCAATTACAAGTAAAGAGATATACTCAGTCATTAAAAACCTCCCAACTAAGAAGAGTCCAGGACCGGATGGCTTCACAGCAGAATTCTACAAAACATTCCGGAAAGAGCTAACACCAATTCTACTTAAGCTCTTCCAAAAAATAGAAGTAGAAGGAATATTACCTAACTCGTTCTATGATGCCAACATTACCCTAATACAAAAACCAAATAAAGATACCACAAGAAAGGAAAATTACAGACCAATTTCACTAACGAACCTGGATGCTAAAATCCTTAACAAAATACTTGCTAATCACATTCAACAACATATCAAAAGGATTATACACCATGACCAAGTGGGTTTCATCCTGGGTATGCAAGGATGGTTCAATATAAGAAAATCAATCAATGTAATACACCACATAAACAGATTTAAAGAAAAAAAACACATGATCATCTCTATAGATGCAGAAAAAGCATTCGACAAAATATAGCACTCTTTCCTCTTAAGAACACTACAAAAGATAGGAATAGATGGAAACTTTCTGAAAATGATAAAGGGTATATATGAAAAACCCAAAGCTAACATCATTTTCAATGGTGAAATCCTAAAAGCCTTCCCTCTGAGATCGGGAACTAGACAAGGATGCCCACTATCACCACTCCTATTTAACATTGTCTTAGAAGTACTTGCATGAGCACTGAGACAAGAAAAGGACATAAAAGGCATCCAGATTGGAAAAGAAGAAGTAAAAATTTCATTATTTGCAGATGACATGATCCTATACATAGAAAACCCTGAGAAATCTACAACAAGGCTTCTAGAACTTATAAAGGAGTTCAGTAATGTTGCAGGCTATAAGATCAACGCTCAAAAATCAGTAGCATTTCTGTACACCAATAACGAGCAAACTGAGGAGGAAATCAGGAAAAAAATACCATTTACAATAGTAACTAAAAGAATCAAATACCTAGGAATAAATTTAACTAAAGATGTAAAGGACTTATATACAGAAAACTACACAACACTGTTAAAGGAAATTAAAGAAGACTTAAATAAATGGAAAAATATTCCCTGTTCATGGATAGGAAGACTAAATATCATCAAGATGTCTATCCTACCCAAACTAATCTACAGATTTAATGCAATCCCAATAAAAGTCAACACTATGTTTTTTAAGGAACTGTAAAAACTAACCACAAAATATATTTGGAGAGGCAAGAGGCCCTGAATTGCCAAAGATATATTGAAAAAGAAAAATGAAGTTGGAGGTATCACACTACCTGACTTTAAAACATACTACAAAGCTACAGTGATCAAAACTGAGTGGTATTGGCACAAGGATAGACCTACTGACCAATGGAACCGAATTGAGAGTTCTGATATAGATCCTCACATATACAGTCATCTGATATTTGACAAGGCCACAAAACCCACTCAGTTGGGAGAGAATGGCCTCTTTAACAAGTGGTGCTTGGAGAACTGGATATCCATATCCAAAAGAATGAGAGAAGAATACCAACTCACACCTTATACAAAAATCAACTCAAGATGCATCAAAGATCTAAATATAAGAGCCAAAACCATAAAGACCTTGGAAGATAATGTAGGGAAGCATCTACAGGACCTTGTAATAGGAAATGGTTTCATGAACTTCACAGCCAAAGCATGCGCAGCAAGAGAAAAAATAGATAAATGGGATCTCCTCAAAATTAAAAACTTCTGCACCTCAAAGGATGTTATTAAGAAAATAAAAAGGCAGCCTACCCAATGGGAAAAAATATTCGGCAACCATATATCTGATAGGAGCCTAATATCCTGCATATATAAAGAAATCCTACACCTTGAAAATAAAAGGACAAACAACCCATTTAAAAAATGGGCAAGTGGGAAGCGGCTGTGGCTCAATCAGTGGGGCTCCTGTTTGCCATATGGGAGGCCCCGGGTTCGGTACCCGGGGCCTCCTGGTGAGGGCAGGCCCGCCCGCATGGCGTGGTTGGCTGACCCAGCGAGCACGAGCAGCAAGGGGGGGATAAATGAATAAATAAATAAAATCTTAAAAAAAAAAAAAATGGGCAAGTGACCTGAAAAGACACTTCTCCAAGGAAGAAATATAAATGGCTAAAAAGCACATGAAAAAATGCTCAACATCGCTTGCTATCAGGGAAATGCAAATCAAAACTACAATGAGATACCATCTTACACCCATCAGAATGGCAGCTATTAAAAAAACAGGAGACACTAAATGTTGGAGAGGATGTGAAGGAATAGGAACCCTCATCCACTGCTGGTGGGACTGCGGTATGGTCCAGCCACTGTGGAGGACAGTTTGGAGGTTCCTCAGAAAACTAACAATAGATCTTCCGTATCATCCAGCGATTCCACTGCTGGGTATATACCCAGATGAACTGAAAGAAGACACAAACAGATATATGCACACCTTCATAGCAGCATTGTTCACCATTGCCAAAAGTTGGAATCAGCCCCGGTGCCCATCAACAGATGAATGGATAAGCAAAATGTGGTACATACATACAATGGAATATTACTCAGGTGTAAGAAGGGACAAAGTGCTAACACATGGAATAACGTGGATGAATCTTGAAGACCTTATGTTGAGTGAAGCAAGCCAGGCACTGAAGGATGAACAGTATATGACCTCACTGATCTGAACTGAGGAAAGTGAGCAGTCTCTGAGAACCATTGTCTGAAAGATAGGTTAACAAAGGAGAGTAAGAGAAGAGCAGGCTTGGAGCCATCACCCATATGGACATAATATATGGTAAAGGGATAGAGTGTGGTTGCATGTTGGGGGATGGGGCAGATGAGTGGTGGTGTTCCTGGGTTTGGTGGTGCAGCACTGGCGGGTGGAAGGGCAGGTTCAAATCCCCAGGGCATGTAACTGTGAATCTTGACATTCCATGGGTAGGGAGAGGGTGATATCATGGGACCTGGGGGGCTGGGGGGAAGGGAACAGTCAAGATCTAATGGGGTGTTTGGTGGTCATGGGGAAGGTTTTTCATTACCTTACAGTAATGGACACAGGGCATGGTAAATATCATCAAAATTATTAAACTGTATCATCTAAATTGTAAACTATACTGTAAATCATTGACAATGTTTAGTTGCTATATTTTGCTATCTGTATAACAGTTATAACAATGCTAACAACCAAAAAAAAAGGGGGGGTTAATATGGGGTGGGGAAGGGGGGGTGGTTTGGTATCTGGGAGTCTCCGGCACTCCGTGTGTGACTTTGCTGTGACCTAAAACTTCTTTGAAAATCAAATGAAAAATTGGGAGGTAGTGGGGATTGAGAGGGGGAAGGTGTCACGGCACACCGGACATCCGATGACACAGTGATAAAAGGAAGGAAAGAAAGGAAAAGAGAAAGGAAAAAAAAAGAATATATATATATATATATATATATATATTTTTTTTAAAGGCATTTCCTTTGCCTTTTTGCCCATTTTTTGAATGTCCCAATCCGCTAATTATATTTTATATTCTTTTGTTTTTTGTTTGATTATTTGTTTTTTATCCCTTCTTTTTTCTTTTTTTTTTTTTTTTTCCCTGAGTTTCCTTATATTTGTCTCTTGCATGTAAGCTTATCATACTTGTTTCTTTTTCCTAGTAGGTGTTATTTGATTATTTTATGGACTACATGTTCGTGGAGGATTTGGATCACAGAAGGGTTACAATGGGCACTGCAGGGGATTATTGGTGGGGGGGTGTCTGGGAGGGGGGTTTCATGGGAATTAGTTCATCCGAATATACATGAAAGATATACAAAATCGTTCGAAGGATCAAAAGATGGGGCATGGTCGCAATGGGTGGACAGTCACACAATAAATGAGGGAATCTGAATTCCTAGCCTGGAGAGCTCTGCCACAGTCTCCAAGGGAGCAGCAATAGTCCTCTGAGTGCAGGGACAGTGTCTGTCAAAAGAGGATGACCCACTGATGTGTTCTTTTTATTGATGACTACCCTTGTGAGTCTCTGCTCTTGTAACTGAGACTTAGCCTGCAGTTGTGGGGTGCCTAAGGGTTGCCACCTGGGAGCCTCCTTGTTGCTCAAATGTGGCCTCTCTCTAAGCCAAACTCAGCATATGATTGCATTACCTTCCCCCCAACGTGGGACATGACTCCCGGGGATGAGCCTCCCTGGCAACGAGGGATTAATACCAAGTGCCAACTGCCAACACAACTGGAAAAAGACCTTGAATTAAAGGGGGAAAAGGTAAAGACAAATGAGTTCAAGTGGCTAAGAGACTTCAAAGAGAGTTGGGGGGTCATCCCAGAGGCAACTCTTACGCACACCTCAGTAGGAGCTCATAGAACATCTAAGTGCCTATCACCCCACACAGAGGGGCTCCTGAGAGCTCTGGAGACACCCAGGTCCTATATAAGTGGGGATAGACCCAGAGACTGATGCCTTATCAGTGGGCTCTATTTTGGAATCTGTGCTCCTGAGAGTGACAGAATTAGACTCAAATGGGTCCTCCCTGCACATGGTTCGTCAGTCCCTTCTATTCAAACCTATATGTGATGCAGAAGTTTTTAGGTATACTTCCAGAGACTGGAGCCTCTGGCCTACCTATGTGCCAGGTGTGCATGGAATCTCGGTGGAGCTGCAACTCCTATCCTACAGCTCAATGGACTCATCCAAGTCACCTGGCAAGGAGACAATGATGGGCAGTGGCCATCCCAGGGAATGGAGAGGGCCTGCATCTGCAGGCAGGATCATCCCACCCACCATATCCATGGGATATAAGCCCTCTCTCACTTGGAGGTGGAGTGGACATCACCATCCCAGTCCCCTCAGGATTGGGGGAAGAACTATGGACTAGAGTGGACTTGATGGTATTCTCTTGTTCACATATGGTGATTCTAGCAATGGAAGAAATTCTAACAATGAGGTGGGGCCAGTGGCCACTAGACACTTTTGGGGCAGGGAGGGGATGACCAGTTGAAATACAGGGGCTTCTTTGGGATTTGGAGATTGTCCTGAGTACCTTTGTGGCAATGGATGTAGGCCATTTTAAGTCAGCACACACCACTCGGAACTGTGTGGGAAAGAGTGTTGTCTGCGGTGTGTGAACTGTGGTCTATGGTTGGTGGCAAGGCCCCAGGATGTGTAAGTCCATTGAAGGTGGTGGGCCACACTTGTGGGAGATGTTTGTGTGGGATGTGGTGGGAGGTGTGGGAGGTGGGCAACATGGGAATCCCAGTGGGTTCCGTGTAATATTTTGGGTATCTAAACACCTCTTAAAATATATTTATATATATACATAAATAACATTTTTGTAAGCAAATGCACATATATGCATATATATTTATATATCATTTTGCAAATGTTGGTATGTATTGTGAAAATTTTGATTTTTATCCACAATTAAAAAAAAGAAAAATGAACAGAGCTTAAGGGACCTGTGGGACACCATCAAGCTAACCAACATGTGCATCACTGGAGTCACAGAAGGATGAGAGAGAAAGGGAAAGAGAAATTATTTGAAGAAATAATGACAGAAAACTTCTCAAATCTGATGAAAGACATGAATATACACAATCAGGAAGCTCAATAAATTCCAAGCAGGATAGACTCTAAAAGATATACTCCAAGACATATTATAGCAAAACTGACAACATACAAAGACAAGAAGAGGATTTTGAAAGCAGTGAGAGAGAAGCAACATCACATGCAAGGGATATGCCAACAAATTAGAAAAGCTAGATGAAATGGAAACATTCTTAGAAAGATGCAAATTACTGAATATGATGCAAAAAGAAATAGAAAATCCCAACATACCTATAACAAGTAAAGAAATTGAATCAGTAATAAAAAACCTCCCAACAAAGAAAATTCCAGGACTGGATGATTTCACTGCTGAATTCTACCAAACATTTAAAGAATATTTAACACCAATCTTGCTTAAACTCTTCCAAACAATAGAAGAGGAAGGATTACTTTCTAAATCATTATATGAGGCCAACATTACCCTGAAACCAAAGCCAAATAAAGACAGTACAAGAAAAGAAAACTTAAAGAAATGGAAGAACTCAAAGACTTTAAAGAAATGGAAGGACATTCTGTATTCATGAATTGGAAGACTAAATATTGTTAAGATGTCAATTCTGCCTAAAGCAGTTTACAAATTCAATGCAATCCCTATCAAAATTCCAGCACCCTTTTTTGCAGAAATGGGAAAGCCAACCCTCAAATTCATATGGAATATGGAATTGTAGAGAGCCCTGAATATCCAAAACAATTTTGAAAAAGAACAGTTGAAAGTCTCACATATCCTGATTTCAAAACTTACTACCAACTTACAAAGCTACAGTAATTAAAACAGTATGGTACTGGTGTAAGTATAGACATATAGTCTATGGAATAGAATTGAGAGTACAAAGTTAAATCTACACTTCTATGGCCAGTTGATGTTTGACAAGTGTGTCAAGTCCATTCAACTGAAAAAGAATAGTCTCTTGAACAAATGGTGCTGGAACAACTGGAAATCCACCTGCAAAGGAATAAATGGGAATTCCTACCTCTCACTGTATACAAAAATTAATTCAAAATGGATCAATCACCAAAATGTAGGAGCTAATATTGTAAAATTCTTACAGGAAATATCTTCAGGACTGTGTAGTAGGCAATGGAAATTTAGATTTTTACACCAAAAGCACAAGCAACAAAATGAAAAATGGATAAGTGGGACTTCATCAAAATTTAAAACTTTTGCGCATCAAAGAACTTCATCATGAAAGTCAAAGGCAACCTACAGAATGGGAGAAAATATTTGCAAAACACATACCCAATAAGAGTTTAATATCCAGAATATATAAAGAACCCCCACAACTCAGCAACAAAAAGACAAACAACCCAATTTAAAAATGGGCCAAGGATTTGAATAAACATTTCTCCAAAGATTATATTCAAATGGCCAATAAGTTTATGAAAAGATGCTCAACATTTTAGCCATTAGAGAAATGCAAATTACATTACAATGAGATACAATTTCACACCCTTTAGGATGGGTATTATTTTAAAAATTGAAAATAACAAATGTTGGTGAGGATGTGGAGAAATAGGAATCCTCATACATTGTTGGTGGGAATGTGAAATGGTGCAGCCATTGTGGACAACAGTTTGGTGGTTCCTCAGAAAATTAAACATAAAATTACCATATGACTCAGCAATTCCACTCCTAGGTATATATCAAAAGGACTCAAACAGATATTTGCACAATGATGTTCATGGCGCATTAGTCACAATAGCCAAAAGTGGAAGCAACCCAAGTGTCCATCGACAAATGAATGCACGAACAGAATGCGGTGTATACGTAGCTTTCACTTCCTAGGCTGCTCAAAGCAGATACCATGAAACGGTTTGGCTTAAACAATGAGAATTTATTTGTTCACAGTTTTGAGACCAGGAAAACATCCAAATCAAGGCATAATCAAGGCGATACTTTCTTCCTGAAGACCAGCTGCCAGCACGGCATAAGATGGCATCTCCTGGTCTCTCCCTTCTCTTTCAGGTTTCGTTGATTTTAGCTTCTTATTTCCATGGCTTTCTCTCTCTCAATTTAGGTGCCCAGAAAGAAACTGGTCTCTTTTTCTCAATTCCAATTTAAAAATTTCTCAGAGAAGAGCTATGAATGGCTCCTGGACTAGTCACTGGGAGGTAGACTAGTCATGGATTGTGGGAGGTGATAATAGAACACCGTGGACGATTTGGAGAGAACACTTTGCGAAAGGAGAGGATGCGCAGACCAAATTTACATGTCTCTGTGCTTTGAGTGAAAATATCACTCATTATGTTTCTTTTTTTTTTTTTTTTTTTACCGGGAGGTCCCGGGGATTGAACCTGGGTCCCTCCACATGGGAGACGGATGCCCAACCATTTGAGCCACATCCGTCCCCCTCATTATGTTTCTTAAGGCCATTTTACATGGTTACATTTTCAGTGGAAATATAGACAACCTTCTCACCACTTTTGAATTAATATTTATCTCGATGAGTTCTCTATTCTGGTAACGAGCTAAGGAAACATACTGAGCAGCATTGGTTCTCTAAGAGGTTCTTTGTTAGCATAATTGTTACTGATAACATTAATTTCATTAACAATGAATTTGGTTTATTTAATTCTTTATGTATTTGCAAAGTTTCTCTTTCAGGCTTTATGTCCCAGTCCCTCCTCACAGAGTCAGGGAATGTTAGAACTGGAAAGGGCCATAGGAATCGTCTAATCTGACACCCTCACTTTATAGAGAATGTCCTAAAAATTCAGCATCTTACATTATGCTAAAGCATAATAAATTAATTAAGCCAGCCATCAAGCCAAAATAATTACTAGTGATAAAGTTTTGTTTATATTTTTTAAGTATGCAAAGTGTGTTTGGTTTATATATTTCCAACGCAATCTACACAAATCCTGTTTAAAATAATGGTTTGAATTCATGCACTCATTTCTGATCTCTCTTCAATACAATAACAATGACAATAAAGGAATAAAATACAAACAGCACAAAAGGACAAAAAATAGCAAAGAAAAAGCCAGCAGAGAAGAGATGTGAACAAAATTTGTGAAGTTGGAAAACAAAGATGAATGTTAACTGATTTAGCACCTTGGGAAAAAAAAAAAAAAAAAAAAAAAAAAAAACAACCTTGAAAACTAAGTGCCTAAAGGAAAGAGAAATGATGCAAGTAGCAAAAGATAAACTTAAAAAAAAAAAACAAATCTATACTTTCCTGAAGAAATTTTTTAAAAGATATTCTATGTTTAAAATAAGAATAGGCTGTCATAGGGAAAGGAACGTTCATGGAACAAAAAGCAGAACAAAAGTGTTTTTTGTTTTGTTTTTTAAAAAGAGGAAAAATAGAAAAGATAAAATTAAAAGATCCATCTAGCAGCCCCAATATCTTAATTCAGAAAGATAAGAGATAAAAGAAGAAAGGAAAATATCAAAGTATTAATACAATAGATTTTCCAAAAACTAAAGGACATTTGTTTCTAGACTGGAAGGATCCACTGAGTGCCCAATACCAGAGATGAGAGAGACCTAAGCCGAAGCATCTCATCATAAGATTTCAAAGCACTAAAGATAACAGGACAATCCTAAAGGTTTCTAGAGATGAAAAGAAAGGTCACATTCAATTGGAGTAGCATCTGACTACTCAACAGCAATACCAAAACCTATAGAATAGTAGAACATTGCATTCCAACTTCTGAAGAAAGGTATGTCCAAACTATAATTCTATACCCAGCCAAGCTATCAATCAAATGAAAGGGTAGAATAAACACATTTTAAGAAATATAAGAGCTCAAAAAGTGTACTTCCCATTTTCCTTTCTTAGAAAGCCACTGGAGGAATGCTCCATCAAAATTAAGGAGTAAACCAAAAAAGAGACACAGAATTTGGGAAACCAGAGATGCAATACAAGAGAGAGGAATTCCCAAATCCCAAAAAGGGAAGTTTCAGGATCACAGTAGTACAACAGGTCTAGAAAGCAGCCAGGCCAGATTGGGGTAGAAGGACAGAAGGCACCAGGAAGGGATAACTCAAGGGGGAAAAAGTAAAACTGATAATTTGAAAAGTGTGTAAAATTGGACAAAGAAGCATTTTTCAGTTTTGGTAGAGTATGAGACAACTTAGCCAGAGATAGGAAGAAAGCCCAGTGACAAAAAAAGACAGCTAAATCCAGTTAATAAAATATTGATTTAAAAAAATATGTGTAGTATGCCTTTTGCCTTGCCAGTGAATAATACACAAAAATTCATAACAAAAAAACACCACAAGATATGAATTTAACCAAGATTGTATTACAACTCTATTGAAAGGTGTGGGCAGGATGGGGAGAAATATTTATGAAGGCTAATATATAAAAGCTAAATTCTTACCTATCACAGTAGTAAGAAAATAGATGATTTCTAAGACTGAGAAATTACTGGTACTCTGAGCATGTTATTTAGAAACAATAAGGTAAATAGCAAAAGGGACAAAGAGGTCAAAGTGGTTGCCTCTTGAGAGAGGGAATTGTAGGGAGATATAGGGCAGGAACTCCTATTTCTCATTTTAAGTCTTATTTGACTCTTTAAGCTAGGTGCATGATAAAAATAAACACCAAGTTTATAAAAAAAAATAGAGTTGGTCTCTGCCAATTGAGAGTTTTTATTAAGACAGATGACCAAGAAAGTCATGTGTAATATGAAGTTTATCTTTTAAGTCATATGTTTTCCTCTTCTGTAGTTGTTTTCAATTTTTTTTTTTTTTTTGCTTTTGATGCCAAAAATCTCTTTGACTGGAAGAGACAGTAGATTCAGAACTTAATTTTTAGTGACTAGGAAAGACTGTGAAGAAAGAATTTTCTAAAATGTTCTTTAAATTTTTATAGTCAAAATGTAAAAGAACTTTACTGTTAAAAACTACTGACAAATAACAAAATAAATAAATAAATAAAAATTACTGACATACAAAAAAATAAATTTAAAAAATGCTAATTTACCCAAGTACCACTACATTCTTCCATAAGAATACTTATATGCAAAATTTTATCACCAATAGTAAATCATACATCTTTTATTCATTTGGATCAGGCAAAGGTAAATTCTCCACACAACGTGGCATTTATTGGAAGCAGAATTGAAAGACTAGTTGTTTCACTAACTGATATAAGGAGGCTTCCACAGGAAAGAGTCACACTCCAGAGAAAAAGGAAGTCCAAACTGAAGAACTGGATCATAGTAGAATTAACATTTACCTCCAGATTTACCACACTTAGCATCTTTTCATGGAATTTTGGAACAAAACTGTTAAACTTGTAATCACAACAGGTACAACTGAGTATACAAGACAATGTTATTGGAAAAACCCTCTTGACAATAAGCAGACTGAAACATTTCTTAAATGTTCAGAAAATTTACATTTATAAAGCTTTGAACATTTCTGAAAAACTCTTGAATACTTGAATTATCCACTATCCTTCTCTCCTAAAGGTGGAGCTAAAATTTGAAATCTATCCTCTGTATTCTTTTCTTTACTGCAATAATTATAGCAAATATCTATGTGCCAACGGCATGCTAAGTATCTCATAAGCTTCACTGGTTATCTTCCATTTTCCCTGCAGATCCACTCTCCTCCTCTTCCACCTGCCTTTGTACCCGGAAAGGCTATCCTGTATGGAATGCTTCAGTGGGCTCCCTTGAGCTCTGGCCTGTGGGCTCCACTAAAGGGGCAGAGGAGAGAAATAAATGCCAGCAGGAGTTCCTGCTCCCCAGGTCGGCTCCCTCCCTCGGTGAAGGCCTTGGCTTCTGTAGGCAGCCCGCTCACAGCTTCCTCGCCTTGCCTTAGGACACCACATCAGACCTTGCTAAGTTTCCTAAAAACTTGCCCCAAAAAACACATGAAGAAATGCTCAACATCACTCATGATTAGGGAAATGCAAATCAAAACTACAATGAGGTATCAATTCACACGTATCAGAATGACCACTATTAGAAAGACAGAGAACTACAAGTGTTGGAGAGGATGTGGAGAGACAGGAACACTTTTTCACTGTTGGTGGGAATGCAGGATGGTACAGCCACTGTGGAGGACTGTTTGGCAGTTCCTAAAGAAGTTGAATATAGACTTGCCACGTGACCCTGCAATACCACTCCTGGGTATATACCCAGAAGAACTGAGAGCAGTGACACGAACAGACATCTGCACACCGATGTTCATAGCCACATTATTCACCATTGCCAAAAGTTGGAAACAACCCAGGTGTCCATTAACAGACGAATGGATAAACAAACTGTGGTCTATTCACATGATGGAATATTATGCAGCTGTAAGAAGAAATGAAGTCATAAAGCATATGGCAACATGGATGAACCTGGAGGACATTATGTTCAGTGAAGCAAGCCAGACACAAAAGGACAAATACTGTATGAATGCATTACTATGAACCAAATATATTGTGTAATATATTGTTTGATTCAAAAAAAATTTATATATATATCCAGTACATTTAATTGAGAAATGTATTTATTTATTCATCTGTGTTTACTTTTTAGTTTTTAATTGTTTATATTTCCAATTATTAAATGTACAAAATAAAGTAAAAAACAAACAAAACAAACAAAACAAACAACAATAACAAAAAAACACCTGCCCATACCATTGTCAATATTTCCTTTATTAAACTCTCTTCAATTGGCAGTTTGTCATGATGGGGGGAAGGGGGCATCTGTTCCCCAGTGAAACCCTGACTCCTGCACCTACATAATCTCATTTATTTCTCTGAAAAAACTCAAGTATTATCTGCACTTTACAAATGAAGAAACTGAGGTTCAGAAAAGTTCACTAATTTTCTCAAAATCAAATAGCAGATCATCCAAGATTCTAATCCGAGTCTGAATGGTTATTGCCCCTTTAGTACACTGTCTTCCAATCACATCCGCATCCCATAAGGTCTTGGAATTTGGGCTCCCAGAGGCTCCCATTCCGACCCCAGTCACATTGCTGGGCATGGTCAGTGCCGGTCAGGGACGAGCCCAGGAGTTAGTGGAGCAACGGTGGCCTTGTTCTGGCCAAACGCCAGGCCTCTGACCCAAAAGGAAAGCTGGAGAGAGCGCCACGCGGGGGCCAGGCGCGCTCTCGCCCAGCTCACTCTTCTTCTTTCTTCAGCGCTGTGAACCTGGGAATTGGATCTGCTGCGATCCTCTCCCCCCTCTTCCCTTCCTCACTCAGGCCTGCAAGGGCCCTCCGGAGAATATGATGTCCTAGGAATGACCCTCAGGCTGTCCATGACCCTGGAAAGGAGGCCTTCTAGTCTGCCGGCCTGCCCAAACCGATACGCGGGAGGCGGCTGTTACAACGGGCGTTTCTGGCATCACCAGCTTACCGCTCTGAGGCTGCGACAATGTCCAAATCAAGGCATCATCAGGCGACACTTCCTCCTGAAGCCCGGCTGCCGGCGAACCTGGCTCCTCTGCCACAGGCAAGGCACACGGCGTGTCTGCTGGCCGCCCCCATCTCTTCCAGTTTCCTGGCTTTCAGCTGCTTGTTTCCATGGCCTTCTCTCTGTCTCTGAATTTCATTCTCTTCTAAAGGACTCCAGGAAGGATTAAGAACCACCCTGGATGAGGTGGACACATCTTAACTTAAGATCCTACTTACAAAGGATCCACTTGCACAGGGATGGATTAGCTTTAAGAACATATTTTTCTGGGGTCCATGCAGTTTCAGACCTTCTCATGGGGTTAACAGCAGGGCATGAAATTATGAGAGAACTAAGTTTATTTCAATTTACTTCCCTTAACTAGATTCTTGCTCTCCACCTTTTCTCCTGTTAGTCATATCTAAAAGATAAGAAAAATGGGAATCCTTGCATCACGAGGCTCTAGTTAATTTTATTAAAAGTAGTAAAAAAATATAAAGAGAAGGCTCTAGCTATCGTTGACCTAAGCCCTATGCTAAGTGCTTTCCAGCATTTACTCATTTATTCACAACAACCCCATGAGGTAGGTATTGTATCAACCCTGGTTTTCAGATGAAGAAACTAAGGCTTAGACAGACTAAGCAACTTGTCCAAAGGCCAGAGCTAGACCAAGTCCAGCGACGACGCTAAGACGTGCGCCCTAAACTGCTCTGCCTCACGCCCCTTCCCCAAGCGCCCCAAGTTCCCGAGCTGGCAGCTTGAGTCTTTCCTGAGTGGTGACCGCTGGCTCCGAGGTGCGATGCAGTTACTACGGCTTCTTACATTTCTGTCTGGGGCCAAGGAAAGCTCAGGAAGATGGAATCAGGTATGGAAGCGTCACTCTAGGGGCTTCACTCTGACAAAAATGTCGCTACTAACATTGTCCTCGGAACGTACTACTCTTTGAAAGGCAGTAGGAAAAGTGACTTACGACAAGTACTGGAAAGCACACACCCATTTTCAAGTATTCCTTTTGGAGTTTAACGTAACTGGTAAAAAGGTTTTAAATCTAGTACTTTAATAAATCTCAGGTGTACCTCCAAAGACTCAAAAGAAAAAAGAGAAAAAATAGTGCTTTCAAAAATTCATTTCTTTCCATTTTAAAACTCTATACTGCTTAAACACTAACCTATAAGGGGATTATTTTACTTTTGTTTTCACCTAATGAAACTATTGTCATAGTGAGTACAAAACTCTGGGGTCTGGATTTTCTCTGGACTCATGATCCTCACATGTGAATTAAATGTGATAAATTCTCTGTTTCAGGATTTTAATGTCAAGAGCTGGTTTGCGACTTAATTTGATAGGCTGTACCTGTCAGCGTGGGTATAGCCTACTTTTCATCAAAGTTTAAAGGGAGAGTGTGAAAGGCTTCTGGTAAGTAGGTCACCAGAGAGATCTGCTGTGCACAGGAATCTTGGAATTCCTGGAACGCTGTCCATGGTGACTCAAGGAGCCTGCTCTCTACTTAATATAGCACTGTGACCAGAGCACGGACAAGGAACAAAACCATCCCTCTTTAAAGCCAAAGCGAAGCAGATCCCCAGTGGCCCTCACGGAGGAAATAAACACCAACATGAAGCCAGCTCGGGCCCAAGTCAGAAAGCTTCCGTTCAGGAGCAAGCAGAAGTTCCGGCCAGAAGTCTCTCAGAGGTTTGTAAGGCATGAGGTCTCCAGAGGGACGCACCATTTAAAAAGAAAATGTCACCAACCCGTTTTCTTTGACACCAAGCCACTAGTCAGTTATAACTATGTTCTCTTAATATGGCATTGTTTGTGTTCATTTCTGTTGTAGCCATAAGAACACATAATTGCTTGTTGTCTGATTTTTCCCTCATGAAAGCAGCTAAGCGCTTTGACCTGTGCCAGTTCCAATTCTGAGGTGATTATGTCTTTACACAGCCCTTCCCAGGCATCTGGCATCATGTGCAGTCACTTAGGAGTTTTACTCCCCTTTACCTCACAGCCACCCTCATGCTCCTGTGGTGGAACCCATCATCTGTCTTAACAGGAACATCAGCAGCTGGCATTTATCGAGGTGACGCAAGGACCATTCTAGGTGCTTTAAATGCCTTTTACACAAAGTGATCTCACTTAAACTTGACCTTGAAGAAAAGGCACACGTGAGAGGACTAGCGATGGGGGGGAGAGGACATCCCAGGAGGCAAGCACCCCCTAATAAGAGCTGATGTCTGGGCGCATTCAGGAAGCAGCGAGCACTGTGACCAGCTTTGCCCGGACTCTGGGATGTGCTGGGAATGAAGGGAGAGAAGGCTCAAAGCAGAAGCTGATGCCTTAAATACCAGAGTGAGAAGACCTGAGACTTGTTCAAGAGGCACTGAGGGTCCATTTGAGCCACCCCACAGGGCACGTGGATGTCCCTTAGGGAGCCTTCCCAATCCCACAGGCCCATGCCCACTCCTGGAAACTGGCTCGCGAGGTCTTATTTTCTTAGCCCAGGAATCTGCCCTTTCCAAAGCTCCTGGGAAATTTTGGTGGACACCCCAGCTGGGGACCACTAAATTCTGGGAACTGCTGTGATTAGATCTGCGTTTTAGGAAGACTTCGGAGCAGTGTAGGGGACGATGACTGCAGGACGCCAAGCTCCTGAACTCCTGCAACACAAGTGAAAGGTAAGGGTGGCTGGAGGAGGGTGACAGGGCCGTGCTCTGCTGGTGTGGACATGGGCCAGGTGAAGGGCCCAGGAGAAGAAGGAATTCGGGTCACTCTGATATACAGGAGGAGCAGGGGGAATGGAGCTGTTCTTGACAGAGAAGACAGAAAAAGGATCACGTCTGGAGACTAAAAGCGTGAGTCTGCTTTCTAGCGTGTGGAGCCTGAGGTGACAGGAGGTGACCTGAGATGGAGATGTGCACCAGAGAATCCGCAGCATGAAATCTAGACCTCAAACGCCTGGTTGCTGCTCGACGATGTGGATTTTGGGGTCATCTGAATTGAGGCAATAGCATGTCTGGTTCATTCAAATTTTGTGGAATAAAGGATAATATAAAAAAAGAAAAGAATCCCAAGGCTACAATTTTAGGAAGTTTGCCATCCAGGGGTAGGAGATGGGGAATTTTGTGTCCAATGCGTCCCAATTGTTAAAGAGCGCACGCACGTAACAGGGCCAGCACTGTAGACACACATCGACTCTGGCTGAGCTAGTGCCTGGGGGAGACAAGGGGGAGGTGAAGAGCCGAGGCTCGGGAAGGGGCCGCAGCGCTGGGGGCTGCCTAGCAATTCACAGCCCTCTGGGGTGCAGCAGACGCTGCCCTTCTGCAGTCCCGGAGAGGAACATTCCACTGCTCCAGCTTGTGTCCATGTCCCTCCCCTGGAGGAAGCAGCTACAGCCAGGGGAGCCAGGCCAGGCTCCGAGATGGGGTCCAGTACAGTGAGAGGAGGCCAATGAAGGCAGGCCCACTGGGCGGTGGAGCCTGTGGGGGCCTCAGGACTTTGGCAAGTGGGAGAGGGAGATGACGTGTGATGGTGGTTTCCACGCCTGCGTGCAGGAGAGGCAGGACAGGCGTGGGGTAGCAGCCTGAGGGGCTACTTCCAGGGGCAGAGGGGGGTGGGGGGAGACTTAGCCTTGCTGGTAGACTGAGGCTCGATTCCTGGAGTAAGAAACTGAAGTAGGGGAAATCAAGCAGATAACGTGCAGAGCCCTAGGCGATGGCCAAAGTATTTTACTTAACATATTGCATAAAAGGGATCTTAAGGCACTTTGTGGAATTACCTATTTTTCCAATACAAAGCAAAATAAATGTCTGGATATATGGCCCCAAGGAACTTGAAGTGATTGCATAAGGAGAAATGGTGAAATCAACAGGCTATGAATCGAAGCAAAGCTGTGCAAAAACTGTTTAAGGAGGAAAACTGGCCTTGGGCATGAAAAACTTGGCAGGAACAGGAATGAATTCAAAGACTGCGGCAGTAAGAAAGGAACTCTGTGCCAGGCAAGTGTCAAAAAACCAGAAAGAGGCACCGCAGCAAATGCTGGTAATTCCCATCAGCACGGCCAGGTGGGCGGGAGCCTGACAGCCCCACAGCAGTGGCAAGGCTCTTAGTCCTGTGCTCTGAGTTCCGAAGCGCCTTCGGGCTATGAGTCGGGGAGCCTGTGTGCTTGCCAAACAGACCTCTGCAAGCTGGTGCTGTGCGGTGACTTCCTCTGCTGATCATGGTCCGCCCAGCCGGGCTCCAGCACCGAAACTTGGTGAGCGGGTGCCTGTCCGGTAGCCTTGTTTCCCGACATCGGGCAACGCTAACGGTGCTGACAAAGTCACGTGGCAGGTCCATGCATGACCCTCTTTTATTTTATTAATTTCATTATCCCATTAACAAATAAAAATAAAAACAATATAAATTAAAAACCACAAGTAAAGCTACACCGCCTTGGGTGGACTCCTGTGAGTTTGATTAATACATGGGACCAACTCCTGGATGTGAGTCTTCTCTCAAAGGGTTGACAAAATTAGCGTTTGAGCTGCCTCCGGAGGCTTTTGAGAATCAGTAGGGACCTTTTCCTGACAGACCTCCTCTTGACACCTGCCACTGATAGACCCAAATGCTCATCTCTCGTCACTACCCATTTGGATCACTGAAAAATGTTGGTGGAACAAGCATAATTTCTACCACTTTTAGTCAACAGCAGAAAAATCCATTTCTTGACTTTTATTCCCCTGCTTCTTTATCAAAGGAAATTAATTTTAAGAGGTACAAAAACTAAAAATAGCTAATATATATCAAGTTATTACTATGTGCCATGCACAATCATAAACATTTTATATGGATTATTTCATTGAATCCCATCACGATCTGCCCAACACGCAGTAAAAATGAGACTGCAGGAAAGAACCTTATCATATATATACCTCATTACGTAGGGATATTTACTTACCTGTATTTCTAACTTTTGCTTGAGAACATGAGTCATTTCCATAATAACAGTGCACCAAATTTCCCGGGGCTGGACCAGCCAATGGTACCATAAGGCCCTTTGAGAAATCTGACGGGCTCCTTCTCCCCACACGCCCCGATCCCCCAGCTTAGGGAGCCTCAGGCAGTCTCCTCGCTCCTCACTCCTTCAGGAGCCGCAGCCCTGCTCTAAGGACATGCCAGTCACAGTGGCGCTCTCGGAGTGCAGAGCTGAGCAGCCCTGGGAGCTGTGGTTTCCTGTAGGGACCAGGTGTGGGAAGGAGAACTTAGTTTTTAAATGTGTGCTCTGTGTGCCTTTTGAATTTATGTCTTATGTGCTTACAGCATTCTCTCAGAGATAAAAAGAGAAAAGCTACATAGCCGTCTAGAATGGCTCCCTAGTTTCTATGGTATATTCTGATGGGAAACAAAAACAAAAACAAAGCAGGGCTGCTTGTGCCTCAGCGTGTCCCCGAATAGACCTGCCCCTTTACTTCTCGGTGCCCACCCTGCCTAAGCAGCAGGGACTGGGAGAGCCGAACAGCAGCCCTGCACTGGGCTTCCCACTTCCTTCTGTGCCGTGATGAGTCAAACTCTCAGCCTCTGCCCCTGAAAAAGGGTTCCATCAGGCACCCCCAGCAGCTCAACAGACAGTCCTCAGCTGAGCCACCCACAGAGACCCAAGCAAGGGCCAACAAGAGTCTAACAAAGACGTTGTTAAAAAGATGAACGCGCTAAGAAACACCAGTTTCCAACCAAAATGCGTAACCAAACGTCTCCTCTCCTAGACCTTTCGGCAGCTAGTGCTATGGTTACAGGAGTGGGCCACCAAAGGGGGTCTGGAAATCCTGACACCTCTAGAAAGGTGGGCAACGCAGGAGCCCCTGCCCCTGAAACGCTTAATACCTTTTGGCTACTTTTATTATTGTCGTAGCTGTTGTTTAGCAAATTTGTGACTATGTCACTTGCTTATGTCAAAACTAAAATCTGCTTTGAAAGCCTGGAGTTTAGTTATCTCAGGAGAGTGACAATGACATCTCAAGACAATTAAACCGTTGTTTTGCCGACAGTTACTCTCCCCAGAATGCCGGGCTCTCAAGACAATCCTGTGGACTCTGCTGCCCCTCGTGGGAGGTCAGATTATTCCGTTCTGTCCCCAGCGACAACTCCTCCGACACCGAAAGTCGCGTTTCTGTCACTGCCCACGGGCTTCCATTAAAGCAGCTAAGGCGAGCCGCCGCGGCCTCTGGCGAGCGCCTCCCCTTCTCCGAAGCAGACCGGGCTTGCGCGTGGGCCGCCGAGCCAGAACCACCAGCATCTTCAGCCACCGAGAGGCTGCCAGGTCCACAGCGAAGGTCCGTGCCCTCGACAAGGAGCTGCCGACTGAGCCCTAAACCCGCCCGCGGGAAGCTCGGGGCGAGCCCGCCTGGCCCTGGCCGCAGGCCCTTCTGGAAGGCAGCCTGTCCTGCCGTGGCTGCTCCGTCCCCCTGGGTGCGACCATGGCCTGCTTCGAAACATTCTTTCTCTGTTCTTTGTTTTTCTGTTTTGTTGCTTTTAAATTATTGTTTTATTTCTTTTTTTCCTTTTAATCACCCCGCCCCTGAGATGGCTCCCTTGTCTGTCTGCTTGTTGTCTGCTCACCTTCTTTAGGAGGCCCTGGGAACTGAACCTGGGACCTCCCATGTGGGAGGCGAGTGCCCAACTGCCTGAGCCACTTCTGCTTCCTGATGGTTGCATCATCTGCTGGTTGCGCCATCTGCTCAGCTGCACACCTGTTCATTGCAGCATCTGCTCATTGTGGTGGTTGCAGCGTCTGCTGGTTGCAGTGTCTGCTCGTTGCATCATCTGCTTGTCTTCTTTAGGAGGCACCAGGAACTGAACCCAGGACTTCCCATGTGGGTGGTGGGTGCCCAATCGCTTGAGTCACATCTGCTCCCCATGATCTAAATCTGAGAGAGGAACTTTATCTTGTCCTGTAGAAATCCAGTTCCAGGATGAAGAGGAAAAAAACAAACTGATTTTGTCATATCCAATATTACCTGTACTCATTTCTTACTAATTTCTTCCCCTTTTTCCTAATCCACATGAAAGTAGATTTGAACACGTTAGTCAGTCTGACCTTCCCATTAAGGCCAGCCACTGCTTTTTGGCATCGCCCTCGTGTATGGCCTGTTTGCTGCCCCAGCGCCTTCTCTTGTTGCTGGTGGAGTTAATGACACAGCCTTCGATGCCTGCTCCTGGCACTGTTGTGTCCAAAGAAATCAATGTCTTCCGAAGCCCTCATCAGGCAGTGATTTTCCTCACTATGAAAAGGGTCGTGTGCTCGCAAGAGTATAAAAACTGTAGGCCAGCCAACTCAGAGTTTGCCTTCTTTGAATGTCTCCAGTATGAAAGGAAATGCAGTTGAAGACGCTGTCCTCACCCCAGGTTGCCAGGACCTTCCCAGCTTTAGCACCGACAGTCCTGCCGCCCTGGAAACCCCGGCCTGGGGAAGCAGGAAGGCTGGTCGTCTTTGGCCATCCTGTCCACCTTTGCTTTCACAGTCCCATTTTAGAGGCAACAAGCCACACACATTACTCTGAAAGCAAATCACCCTCATTCTCCAAGCTCCCCCAGGAGAGCTCTGGCCCCAAAGTCCGTGTCTGTAGCCTGGACCTCTCCCCTGAGCTCCTATTGCATTGGACCTGGGAAACGTCAAACACACTATGTCCAAATCTGCCCTCATCACCTTTACTCAAACCTGCTTCCCCACCAGCTGCCCAAGCTGGGGAAGTAAACGTCATCACAAGGGACAGGCACTAGTGGAAAAGTTAGTGGAAGACTCCACATTTAAAGGGAGAATAATTTTTTATGCCATTTCTTTGGGTAGAGGACCTCACCTAAATGGAGTTTCAAACCTACAGAAAATTTGCAAGATTAGTACAATGAACTCATATAACCTTCGTCTAGAGTCAACGCTTCCTAATGCTTTACCACCTTTGCTTTCTCTCTCTCCATAAATAACTGCTCCTGCTGCTGCCGCTACTGTCACTGCGAAAGCATCTGAGAGCAAGCTGCAAACAGCAAGGCCATCACTCACAAGAACCTTACAACTGTCTTCTAAGAACAGGGACATCCTCTCACAGGGAGCAACGCCCACCCAGGAAATCTGGTGGCAACGCGGCACTATTGTGCACTATGCTGCCCACACCCACAGCTGACCGGTTGTCCCGTCACTGCCCTTCACAGCAATATTGGCTTTTCCTTTTTCCTGGCTGAGCATCCAGCACGACTCACGCTCTGTGTTTAGTTGTCACGGTTCTTTGATGTCCCTTAATCTGAGATGGTTCCCCAGCCTTTTTGGTCTCTTCTGACACTCATATTTTTGAAAAGCAAGGCCAGTTGCTTTGGAGCTTGTCTTTCAGTTTGGGGCTTGGCTGATAGTTTCCTCACTATTAAATTCAAGCTATAAATTTTTAGCAGAAATACTACATAAGTCATGTGCCCTCAACAGTGATTCTTATCAGGAAACATGATCTCCTCCCCTTGTTCATGGTCACTTAACTGCAGGGCTGTCCACTGTAAAAGTTCTCCTTTCCTCTTGTACTTAATAAATAATGTGCGAGGAGAAACTTTCAGACAGCGTAAGCATCCTCATCCCCAAGAAACTTTCACCCAGGAGTTTTAGCATTCCTTGACGATTCTTACATAGACAAATACTAGCATGAAGATTGCAAAATGGTGATTTTTCTAACTCTATCATTCCTTCCACAGGTAGTAATTGGTGTTCTATTATAAAGAAAAGCTTTCTTATCTTACTCATAATTTGTTTGTTCATATTAAGGACTTGTGTATTCTTGTTTTTCCCCCCTAATATGTCAGTCATTACTATACTTATTATTATTTTTTTTTTTTAACTCAAATGGTCTGATTTGGCCAGTAAGAGCCGGTATTAGTCAGCAAAAGGGGTGCTGATACAAAGTAACAGAAATCTGTTGGCTTTTATAAAGGGTATTTATTTGGGGTAAAAGCTTACAGTTACAAGGTCCTGAAGAGTCCAACTCAAGGCTGCTTCCTCACCAAAGTCAGTTGCCACGTGTTGAAGCAGGACGGTCACTGATGGCTTCCTGGTCTCTCCTTCCTGGGCCTCCTCTCCCTCCTGAGGCTCTGTGAGCCCGGCTTCTTCCCAATCTCGGCTACAGACTGGCACAGGGCTTATCTCTCAGGGCTTCCTGTATCGGTCTGGCATAGGGCTTGTTTCTTTCCGGACCTTCTCAGCTGCTCAGCTGCTTTGTTCTCTTTAGCTGCAAACTATCAGGCAAATGGCTCATCTCTCCCTGGGGCCCCAGGATCAAACATGACTGAGCTCTCTCTCTTCCTGCGTGTCAATTTGAGTGAGTGTCAATTTATATTGCCTCACCAAGGAGGCGGGGACACAACCTGAGTCACAACTTACTGAAGTGGTGAATCAAAGCCCTAATCTTAACAGGTAACTTAATCAAAGACATATCAGCTGAATCTAATACAGTCAAAGGGTATCAAACCCAGAGAAATAGCTTAGTTTATAAACATAAACTTTCTCTTTTGGGGATTCATAAACAATCTCAAAATGTCACAAAGCCCATTCAAACTCCCTCCTCTGTCTTTTTGACATGTCCCTCCAAAATGCTTTTTAAAAAATATTTATTTTCTGGTACAGCAAAATGCCCCAGTATTAACTTGTTCTTATCTTATACTTTAGAATAGATTAGACAACAATATCTAGGTGCTATTGTACCGCATTTCTATTGGGTAACATTACTTCTAGGTCTTTTCAGTAGACAGAGTCAGAAAATATATACATGTACATGTACTATTTTAATTTTTAAAAAATTTTTTATCTTGATTTCATTCTGATATACCTAATTCTAAGTCAATATCACAGGTCTTCTCTGTTTTCCCCCATTTCATATTTGTTATTTCCTTTCCAGGCTCCCAGAAGTATCAATATATTTACTCATTTGCGCAATCCTAAAATACACACAAAATAGTTTCTGAATTGCTACATCCATATCACTCCCCAAACAATATTTGTTTGCACTTCTTTTTGTCTTTAGACTGAGGGTATAAAGTCCAAGTACTGTATTCAAAGTGACTTGGATTAAACCTATTTTTATCCTTCCATGTGGTTCTGTCATCCATTGGCTATACTGTTAGGTTAAATTATTTCTGTTTTTATTCAATTCTAGGCACTTCTCCCCAAACTTGTTGATTTAATTTAATGTTTTAAATATATAATACACTAGAATGCTTCCAAGATCCAAAACTAAAAAAAAAGAATACTTAGAGAAGTATCACTCTTTTTCCTAGCCTCTCCACCTCACTCTAGCTAAACAATTTTATTATTAGTTTCTGGCTTATCTTTCCTGAGTTTTCCTTTCTGTGGAAAAAAAAAAAAGAAAAGAAAAGAAGTGCAGATACATGTGTATTAGTCAGCCAAAGGGGTGCTGATGCAAAGTACCAGAACTCTGTTGGCTTTTATAAAGGGTATTTATTTAGGGTAGGAGCTTACAGTCACCAGGCCCTAAAGAGTCCAAATCAAGGTACCACAAGAGGTCCTTGCTCACCCACAGTCATTGGCCACGTGCTGGAGCAAGATGGTGGGTGGCGTCTGCGAGGGCTTAGCCTTCCTTCTTCCTCTTAAAGCTCTGTGGTCCCAGCTTCTTCCAAAATCAGCTGTAGGCTGGCATAAGCCTCATCTCTCTTCCTGGAACAAGTTTCTTTCTGGGCTCAGCTGCCCTGCTTTCTCCACAAGATCAGCTGTAGACTATCAGGCTCTCTCTTCCTGGGGCCTCTGCTGTGTCTAAGGAACCATCTCTGTTCCTCTGTGTTCTTCTCCTGTGTGTTTAACTCCTGGGGCTCCAGCATCAAAACTCAAACTCTCTCCTCTGCTGTGTCATTTTCTCCTACTGACGTGGCCAAATCAAAGTCCTAATTTTAATTTAATCAAGTAAAAGTGAAACCTCTGAACTTAATACAAAGGGGAACATGCCCAGAGGAGCAGACAAGATTACAAACATAATCCAGTATCTATTTTTGGAATTCATAAACAATGTCAAACTGCTACAACATGCATATATTATTTCCTCCTCTTTCTTACAGAACAGGTAGCATTCTAAATCTATTTTCTGCCTATGAAATTTTATCAAGGAAGACTCATAGAAAGGACAGTTTGAAGCTTCTGTTTCTAGTCTCTGTGTAATCTTTTAAAGGCAGATGACTTTGAATAGCTAATTTGTACTCATTTCCTTCTGTGGTTTTTAATTAATTTATTGTGCCTGTGTAGCACTATCATCAACATCCCCTGACAGAAACTTCTAATGATAAGCAAAGATCAGAAGAACTTTCTCCTGCAAACCAAATGTTTAGTTGTAGAAAATTTGAGGCATCAAAGGAAGAGACGAGGCCCTGGATAATACAAGAGTAGACAATGCTCATGCTGCTGCTTTTTCTTACGCATTGATGGAAAAACATGGCTATTAGGAAGAAACTGGGGGGATATTATAATTTTATAGCCTATAAGTTTCTTAAGATTCTGTTGGCAAGATGATCTCTGCCTGATTCTGTATTTTTTAAAAATTATCTCAGTATTCTGGGTGCTACAGGTCAGAAGGAAAATGTCTCACAGCAAAGCAACTCCTCTCTACATTGAGAGGCCACTCTTTCTGCTGGAATTACTATACAGATAGAATGTAAATCTGGACAGCTCAAGACCATTGCTGAGATATATCTCAGGGATATGTCATCTCCCTGAGAATGAAGACAATGTGGAAGAAAGCAGAGCTGAAAGGTGGGGAGTGCCATCACACAGAGGAATAATATAGCATCCTGGATGCAGCCGTGCCTGAAGCTGCCATATCTATGATGCCCCAGCTTCAGGAGCAATACAGTTTGAGCTAGGTTTTCTGATTCTTGAATCCAAACCTTTTCACTAATGTGGAGAGATATGTTACTTGTCAAAGTCATGGTGAAGATTTGCTCCAGAGCCCATGCTCTTTTTTATTTGAGAAGTTGAGAGTTTTCAAAATAATCATGCACACCATACAGGACTCCCATACGTCACCCCACCACCAGCGCCTTACGTTGTTGTGGCATGTGTTACAATTGGTAAAAGAACATCGCCGTACTATCACTGCCATCCACAGTTGATAGCTTATATTTGGTGTATTACTCCCACAAACCATCCCGTTATTAACACCATGTATTAATATCGTGTATTTGTTAGAGTTGGAAATGAATTTAATAAAATACTAAGAGTAAAATTAACAAACAAAAATAAAATAGACTTGAAAACCAGAGCACTGTCCAGCACTTGTGATGAGCAGATGATCGCTGTTAAAGGAAAGAAAAAAGACCCTGACAAACGGTATCAAGTATGTTCTCTCATCTGCACCCGCGGGCACGAACACGACTTTGCATAAGAGCCTTTTCACCGGATGCGGCAAGATCCGTGTCTTAATTTACTCCCTGGGATTTTTCAACACATTAGTAAAGCCAGGGGACCTGAATTAATGGTTCTCAACTAGGGAACCACAGACCCCTGCAGAGGGAGGCTTAGAAACACTTTCTGGGTTGCCTCAGTCTATAGGCTAGTTGTGCAGCTGGAAGTCAGTCTCAGTGAGGTTTTGCTACTGAATGAATAAACCATCACTGCTAAATGAAGTCATATTTAGCCCATACAGACACATTCTACTGTTTTACAAATAAGTAGATGCTTTTGTAATTAATAAAATAAAAGTTCATTAAAAGACCTTGTTAATTTACTAAAAACTTGTTTTTCATTGATAGATCCTCTAGTATGAGCTACTAAAAGACCTAGTTCCTGGAGTTTGACATTTTTTAATGTTAAAAAAGCATCTTCATGGACAATGCCCGCCCCAAGCAACAGACAGTCTACAATTGCGAGCGAGATAGTCCCATACATCTGCCCCATGGGATCACAGCCCCCTCTCAATTAGAGGTGTAGTGGGAATCACCATCCCAGAGTCCTCAGAATTAGGGAATGAATGGTGGACTAGAGTGGACTTTCTGTTATTCTACTATAGACTTATTGTTATTCTAGCAATGGAAGAAATATTATCATTGAAGCGGAGGCAGTGGCCACTGGAGGTTCTGAGGGGAGGGAGAGAGAAAATAGGTGTAATATGGGGCATTTTTGGGATATTGGAATTGTTCTGAATGATGTTTCAATGACAGATACAGGCCATTATACATCTTATTTATTTACTTTATTTTTCTTTATTTATCCCCCCCCCCCCCAAGATGGTTCTCTCAACTGTCTGCTCATTGTTTGCTCGCCTTTTCCAGGAGGCACCAGGAACTGAACCTGGGACCTCCCACATGAGAGGCGAATGCCCAACAGCCTGAGCCATATCCACTCCCATTATACATCTTGTCATCAGTTACAAAATTGTGCGGGAGAGAGTTTAAACTATAATGTAAACTATAATCCACACTTGGCAATGCTCCAATATGTGTTCATCAATTGTAACAAATGTACCACACTAAAGAAGGGTGTTGTTAATTTGGGAAAGTGTGGTAGGGGTAGGGAATGGGGCATATGGGAATCCCCAATATTTTTTATGTAACATTTATGTAATCTAAAATTACTTTAAAATAAATAAATAAAGATTTTAAAAAAGCATCATCAAACTTGAAAAGATTGGGGACCACTGTTCAGATTATAAGTTTCTTGAAGTAAGAAATCTGTCCCCCAGAGTCCCTAGTAGAGTGTCTTTCATGAACTCAGAATGATACAATAAATAGAATATAAGGGGAAGTGGATGTGGCTCAAGCGATTGGGCTCCTGCCTACCATATAGGGGGTCCCGGGATCGGTTCCAGGGGCCTCCTGGTGAAGGTGAGCTGGCCCATGCGGCAAGCTGGTGCAACAAGATGACACAAGAAAAAAGAGACACAGAGGAAAAGACAAGGAGAGAACAACAAGCCAGGGAGCGGAGGTGGCTCAAGCGATTGAGAGCCTCTCTCCCACGTCAGAAGGTCCCAGGATCGGCTCCCGGTGCCTCCTAAAGAGAAGACGGGAAGACAGGCAGACACAGAAGAACGCACAGCGAATGGACACAGAGAGCAGAAAACGAGCGCAAGTGGCCGGGGTGGGGGTGGGGGATAAATAAAATAAACTGTTAGAAAGAAAGAATATAAGGCGGACAATAAATCACATTACATGAGGAGACTCTACTCCTCTCACATTTTATATTCATGAACTAAAATGTCACTCTCTTGCCAAGTATAGCTTACTCTCCCACAAGTGCACATATATGCATGTTTGTAGATGTTTATGAAGTGCACACCCCTAAAGCTGGTTGCCTGAATTCTAGAACACCCTCCCACCCTCAGTGCGTCACCCCTGATGACAAACCCTGCACTTTGCCCAGAAGTGCCTATGCTGGCTTTCATGGTGATGTCGCTACTTCTTTCTGTTTCCCGTTCGCTCTTTGCCCCTTTTGAGCTCTATTTCAGGGCAATCCACTGCATGCACTCTCGTGTCTGACTTCGTTGCTAGTATTAAGCTTGTTTGAGCCATGCTGTTGTCGGTAGCTGCAGTTTGTTCACGTTTTCTGTATAATGTCCCATTGTGTCTAGACTGCATTTGATCCATACAGCTGCAGATGGACGTTCAGGTCGTTTCCAGTTTGAACTGACACAGCTTTAGCTGAAGCATTTAGTTGATTTACATTTGATATAGTTCCTGGTCTGTGGCGAGCTCAGTCCGCCATTTTGTTTGTGCTCCTGTTGGCTCCACCTGCCCTCACCACTATTTTCTCCTTTATAGGCATTTTTTGACTTGAGTGTTCTTTTAATCACTCTTTTTTCTTCTACTAGTTTGGACGATATACCTGCTGTTTCAGCTTTTAGTGGCTCCCTAAATATTACCACATTTATACTTAACTTGTCGAACTCCAAAGTTAGTCTATACTTTGCTCCCTCATTTTACACAATTTTCTCACCCATCCAAATTACATGTTATTATTGTCATGTTTTTAAATTCTTTCTCCTTTTTTAACTTAATGATATGTTATCATTGTTTAGATCTACCCATTTGTTTATCACTTTCTCTGCTCTTAATTTCTTATTGCTTCTCAGACATTTCATCTGGGATTACTTTTCTTCCACCTGAAATATATAGCTTAATGTTTACTTTATTGAGGGTCTGCTGGTGTTTTCTTGTTAAAAATGTTTATTTTACTTTCATTTTTGAAATAGAAATTACACTGGGTAATATCCTAGATTGGTAGTTATTTTCAGCACTTTGAAGATACTCTTGCATTGTAATGGCTGAGAAGTCAGTTTTCCATCCAACTGTTGCTCTTTTAAAGATAATATTTCATCCACGTCTACTTTTAGGATTTTTTCTGTCTTTTGTACTCTTCAGTTTCATTATGTACGTCTATGGTGAATTTCTTTTTATTTATCCTTCTTGAGATGTTGAAACTTCTTGAAACTGTGCCTTATTTCCTCCAGTTTTGGAAAATTCTTAGTTATAATCCTTTAAATATTATCCATGGTTCCACCTTCTCATTCCTCCTTTACTGGGATGCCTTCCAGAAAAATGAAGTGGAAACATTCCACCCCCTTCTTCGTGTCTGTCAACCTCCCTGTCATATTTCCATTTTTTTAGTTTCTTTGTCCTTCATTCTCATTAATTTCTTCATATGTATCTTCTGGTTCACTAATTTTCTCTGCAGTATTTTCTCATCTGCTGTTAAATCTATCCATTGAGTCTCTACTATCAGTTATATGTTGTCCATGTTTTATTTCTAGAAATTCTCTTTTGTTATCTTTCAAATCTGTTAGGTCACTTTTCATAGCTTATGTTCTCTGAAGATATTTTCAAACTTGTCTTTTATTACTTTAAATCTGAATAAATGTCTTAAATCCAGAATAGATGTCTTATTATTTGTATTTGATAATTTCAATATTTTTAACAAATCAATTTTATTGGTACATATTAATAAAGCATACAATTCATCCAAAGTGTACAAACAATGGTATTTGGTATAATCACATAGTTGTGCATTCACCACTTAATCATTATTAGAGCATTTTCATTATTTGAATCATAATAATAAACCAAAAAAAAAAAGACAAACAAGAAAATTCTTCACCTCTCAATCTCTCTATGCTTCCTCTGCTGTACATAGTTGCTATTTCTGACTATTCTTGCACAATTATTTATTTATTAAGCAGTTTTCTTGAGATATATTTGCATACCATACCATCTATGCAAAGTATATAATCAATGGTTTTTAGTATAATCACAATGTTGTGCATTCATCACCACAAAAATTTTTAGAACAATTTCATTACTCTAAAAAGAAAAGCTCCACACCCCTTAGCAGTCACCTCTCAATCCTGCTATCCTTCCCCAGCCCTACATAAGCATTAATCTAATTTCAGCTTTATAAATTGATTTATATTTACATTTTATATAAATGGAATCATACAATATATAGAACATTGTGTCTGGTTTCTTTCACCGAGCATAATGTGCTTTTTGTCTGATTAACATCTTGTAGTATTAACATACATATGTCCATTTTCAAAGAAAAACAGACTTATTTATGCAATTTTACCCATATTCATATTTCACATGCAGTTTTACTATGTTATACAGTCCCATGATAAATTTTTTAGCTTTATCAGTTCTGCCCAAGTTAACCCTCAGCTTTCCATTCTCTCATCTCACTCTATTTTCTGGTGACCCATATTCAAGTTATTAACTCTATGAGATTACACAATAATTTTCGTTCATAGTAGTAGGTTCATATAGTATTTGTCCTTTTGTGTCTGGCTTGCTTCACTCAACATAATGTCCTCCAGGTTCATCCATGTTGTCATATGGTTCATGACTAAACTTCTTATAGCTGCATAATATTCCATTGTGTATATTCACCACAGTTTGTTTATTCATCAATTGATGGACACCAGGGTTGTTTCCATCTTTTGGCAATAGTGAATAATGCCACCATGAACATCGGTGGGCAGATGTCTGTTCGTGTCACTGCTCTTAGTTCTTCTGGGTATATACCCAGTAGTGGTATTGCTGGGTCACATGGCAAATCTATATTCAACTTCTTTAGGAACTGCCAAACAGTCCTCCACAGTGGCTGTACCATCCTGCATTCCCACCAACAGGGAATAAGTGTTCCTATCTCTCCACATCCTCTCCCACACTGGTAGTTTTTTGTTTCATTAATAATGGCCATCCTAATAGGTATGAAATATCTCATTGTAGTTTTGATTTGCATTTGCCTAATCCATAGTGATGTTGAACATTTTTTTCATCTTTTTTTTTTTTGACATTTGTATGACTTTGGACAAATGTCTATTCAAGTCTTTTATCCATTTTTTATTTGGGTCATTTGTCTCCTCCAAGCCTCTCTTTCCTCTCTTTTTCTTTCAGGCTGTAAAGTTCTCTTTAATATTTCCTGCAAAGGTGGATTCTTTTTTATGAACTCTTTTATGTTCATAAAATTATTTAAGAATCTTTTATGGATTCTTTTAGTTTGTGAATGTTTTATATTCACCTTCATATCTGAAGGACAATTCTGCTGGAGAAAGATTTCTCAGCTGGCAGTTTTTCTCTTTCCATTTCCTAATTTTATTATACCACTGTCTTCTCCCCTCCATGGTTTCTGATGAGAAATCTGAGTCGAGTCTTACTGGGCATCCCTTGTAATGTGATGGTTTGCTTCTCCCTTGCTGCTCTCAGAATTTCATTTCTTTTTTTTTTTTTTTTAAGAGGCCCTGGGAATGGAACCTGGGACCTCCCATGTGGGAAGCAGGTGCTCGACTGCTTGAGCCACATCTGCTCCCCCTTATTTATTTTTAATTTCCTCACATGCATTTCTTTGGTCTGCCAGCAGATGGTGCTCTTTGGCAGCCCTCTCAGTTCAATGCCTGGTAGACATGGCTTCCCCATGGCTTCTCTTTCTGTGTCCTATTTCCTCTGCAATTTTCCTATCATGAGGTAAAGTCTATTTCTCTACCCCTCAAATCTAGGTTTGGCGATGTAACTTGCTTTGGCCAAGGGAACAAACGCAGATGAACACAAATAGAGATTTGAAAAGAGCTTGTGTGTCAGGGCTTGCTATCTCTTGGTGCTTTTGAGAACCCTATGACTAGATGTTGAGTTGTTTCCACAGCTCCTGCCAAAGACAGTCAATCATGAGACATATGGGGGATCCCAGTGTCTCGACTGGACCCAGCCAACAGCGCATGAAGCAGAGACAAGCCATCCTGCCTGAGCCTAGCCAAACTGCTAACCCATAAAATTAGGAACAAATGAATAAATAGTGTTTTAAGTTTTGACATAATTTGTTATGGGAAAAAGCTAACTCATATACTCTCTAGCACCTGAAACAGAAGTCCAAATTAATCATTTTATTTTATTTTATTTTTATTTTTTAAGATTTTATTTATTTATTCATTTATCCCCCCCCTTGCTGCTTGTGCTCGCTGGGTCAGCTAACCACGCCGTGCGGGCGGGCCTGCCCTCACCAGGAGGCCCCGGGAACCGAACCCGGGGCCTTCCATATGGTAAACGGGAGCCCCACTGATTGAGCCACAGCCGCTTCCCGAAATTAATCATTTTTAAATGTTTAAATAATATGTCAAGAACTGAGCTGAAGAGAGGGGAGGAGAGGAGAGGGGGAAGGGGAGGGGAGAGGGGGAAGCCCTGACAGTGGCTACTGGAGCGCAAACTGCAGGGCTGTGGTCAGGTGTGATCTTGCAGCCTGGCCCCTCTCCCCCTCCCCAGGTCTAGGTTCTTGGGAAGTCTCCGGAACACCTAAGATGAAAACACAGATTGGCCTAATGGAAGCAGGAAACGACGGCTGGAGGAGGCTCCAGGCAGCGTGTCCACAGCGGCAGCCTGGGTGAATCACCTGAAAGCAGTCGTCTCAGCACTGGGCAGACAAAGCCTGTCTGTCCAGGACTGGCTGGGCATCCGTGGCCTCACGTGACTGCTCCCTCACCAAGGGAAGCCTGAGTGCTCTGAAAGTTGGGGGGCTCTGCTGCATTGGAAAAGGGGCAAATACAAAAGGTACAAAATACAAATGCGACTCCGACATCCCCAACCCCTTGTTCTTTAGGCTGCGTCTTCACCTTTCTCTTCCTCTCCTCCTTTGGAAGCTAGACTTCAGAGTTCCTTTTATCCGGATTATTTCAAAGCATGAAAATGTTGGCTCTCAGGAAGACAACATACTGTGGTTTACCCTGACATCTGCACCTTCTGGAGACAGCCCCTTTGTGCTTGTATGAATTCTCAGGGATTTATAGCATCCTTTGCACAGGCAAAGAGAGTTATAAGGCACCTTCCAAATATAAAGGAAACAGTAATTTTTTAACTTTGATGTTGACTTCATGTGATCTTTATTTAGACCATTATATACTCTAGGTACTTCTGTTAAAAGAAATCTAATTTTGACCCCCTGCTTATTCCTTGACCACTAATGAATCACAGGAATGGGGCTGAGCTTTGTAAATGTTACTATTTTAGAACGGAGAAGATGTTCCTGAAGCTTCCATCTGAGCCGACTGCTGGGCAGGCAGTGCACTCACTGTAAGCAGTACACCAGCCTCTGGCTTTGAATTGTGTGGCGGCTGCTGACAAGCAAAGAGGCAGCTCTTTCTTCCGATTTATATATCCAATTTGAACCGCACTGTGATAGTCTTTTTTTTTTTTTTGAGGAGAATAATCAACACCCCAAATTCATGTTTATTTCTCCATATTAACAATTAATGATCAGAAAATGAAATTAAGAAAGCAATTCCTTTCATAAGAATTATGATATCAAATATCAAATATGACAAAATACTTAGAAAAAAGTTTAACAAAAAAGACAAAACTTATACACTATGTGGCAGTTTGGTATTATTTATGAATTCCAGAAAGAGATATTGATTATGTTTGTAAACTCGTCTGTTCCTCTGGTCTTTTTTTTTTTTTTTTTTTAAAGATTTATTTTATTTCCCCCCTCCCCTTGTTGTTTTGCGCTTGCTGTCTGCTCGTTGTGTGTGTGATAGTCTTTGATGTGGACTGTCTATTATTTTCTAATTAATTCACGTGTTGATTTTTCCCAGGGTTGTGTGAAAGATGGAAGGTGAGAGAAGCTTGGGGCAGTCACTGGGGAGGAGAAAATGGAAGCAGCCTATGTTTGAGGTTTAGCGAAGTGGAGATGAACAGGACATGCATTCCCTACCTGAAAAATGCTGCAAAACTGGAGGCCAAGAGGAATTCCTTCAAGCATAGAAAGAGCTTCAGCAAGTGTTAGCCAAATTTTGTTCCCTAGAATTCTAGTTTCGTGGACTGTTAAAAGTTTTAGGAATACTGACTTCTGGAAGAGTGTTGTGCTGTAAGGCTCTTCAGAAAGTTTAATGTAAATGGGTTTGTAAGCCTGCAGGGGTTGGATAAATTACACATTTCCCAAACTTGTTTGGCTGTGGAATTCTTTTGGAGGTAACTCTCTTAGTATTAGTGTTCTGTAGAAGACATTTTGAGAGAAAATGAGAAATCAGCCAAGACACTGAGGCCTTGCTGGTGAGCCGATATCCTGGATTCAGAGCAGGAAAGGTTTTCAGACATTGAGTGACTCCAGAGAAGGCACTTTTGGATATTGTAGTTGTACTGGATTGAATAATATTTCCCCCAAACCTACGCCCACCGGAACCTGTGAAAGTGCCCTTGCTTTGCAGATGTAAACAAGTTAAGACAAGGCCACACCAGATCCCCAGGGCTCTTGATCCAGTTACTGGCCCCTTTGCAGGAGGAGGTGCGAAGGGTGCACGTGGCAGCAGAGCCACGTGCAGACTGAGGCACAGGCTGGAGCCAAGGAGCGCCGGGGATTGCCAGAAACCACTGGAAGCTACCGGAGAGGCCCGACACAGGCACTCCTTCAGAAGCAGCCAACCATGGTGACACCTTGCTTTCGGACTTCCGGCCTCCAGGATTACGAGAGCATAAATTTCTGTTGTTTTCAGCCACGGAGTTTGTGTACTTTGTTTTGGCTCCAGGACACTAGGGCAGTGGTGGATGCTGCAAACCACCAGACCTTCCTGCAGGGTCAAGGGACTCACTGCCCCAGCCGAGACCCTCTCCAGAAATTTCACTTAGCTGAAGACGGCTGCCCTACCCAAAGTTGTGCTCCCTCCCGGGCAGCCTGCACCCAATGACTGGTCAATAAGGGAGAGCAAAGCCTGGCCCTCTTGCTTCAAGTCATCTCTGAAGGACCATCCCAACTCAGAGGCCTCCGAGATCGGCTGAGGTTTCTGCTCTCTTGCGTTGCCACGGAACCCACCTGCTGAAGAGGCAGCCACGCCCCACGGGAAGGAACCTGCACCCCGGGACCCACGGCCATTACTCAGGCTGCCCTGCACTGAAAGCAGAATATCCAGCATTGCAAGGCCTGTTGGACCCAGTTGGCGCCCACTTGCTTAGCCAAGACCTCTGCTGCATCCACGTCATCACAACTCCTCTAAAAGAATGAGGACCAAGTAATAACACTGTGCGCTCACTGGCTCCATGGCCTCAGCCAGCGCCGGCATCTAAGTGTCCAGAGAGACGAGTCTAGGAGCATGGACTCCTACACGATACTGCAGTTCACCAGGGGGTCCACTTTATAGCCGAGGGGCCACAACCAGGAGCTCCAGCTCTCCTCTTCCCTGGGCACCACCCAGAAGATGCTGGCCCAACGGAGCAGGGCTCAGGAGGCAGAGTTAAGGCACTGTATTGGAGAGGATGCTTTTGTGAGTATGGGCACCATCTTCAGGTCCCAGGATATGCCCTGAAATGCCATTACATTACATGGTTCTGTGCCCCCATTGGGAAGACTGCAGAGGTCCTGGAACTAAGGAGTAGAAGTGGAAGAGGTCCCACTTACCATCACTCCTAGGGACCCACTTGGTTAATCCCGCTACCATTTCTACAATTCTAGGCTCTGCGTATTTAGAGGTTTTGAATCCCAAGGTGGAATGCTTCCACAGGGGAGAGGCAAGGTTCTCATTGAACTTTAAGCTATGGCTGACACTAGTCTCTTTAGACAACTTTTGCCAAAGCCCAGTAGATAAGGAAAAGATTCACCATGACAACAGAGGTAAATGACCCTTATCAACAGGAGCAAAAAGAATATGGTAAGTACCAGGTGCCTTTTATTACTCTCCTGTCCACTACTAACAGTAGCCATGGCCTGAGAATTGCACGCTGACCAGGGGCTCACACCAGGTCAGCCACCCCGGCCAGCAGAGGTGCTAGCTGGGGACGTGGGGCATCGAGAATGGGCACCAAGGAAGGATATCGCTTGCAGCCCTATAACCTTTGCAGTGACAGGATCTTCCTTTGTGAATTCCGCTAAGGAAACAGGCAGGCCAGAATCCTTGAAGGAGCTGTTCCAAGGTGGGGCGAATTTATGAGAAGCAAATGGATCCAAGTCGCACAAGGAGTGGACTTGCGTGGACGCCATGGCCTGCACCCAGACCGAGGCGCCCAGCCCAGCTGCCAGAAGCTTGGTCTGCCAGTGGCATGCGCTGCGGCCGTCCTCAGGAATTGCCGTCCATCAAAGGACCGGTCTTACTGAAGACTGTGGTCCTTCCTGGAGCAGCCCACACCCCACACCTGGTCTATGAGGACACAAAGGTGTGTCCTGCTGGCTCACTGAGGACATCTCAGAGCCTGCAGGTGATCAGCTAAACCTCTGCTGCAGCTGCACCGCAGTTCAGCTTCTGCTTCACACACCCCCTGGCAGGTGTTGTCACTGAGAGCTCCTCCAAGAAACCACAGGCATCTAAATCTTCAACTGAGTCTCTTTCCAAAGGAACCATCCCCTGGCAGATATGAAATATGGGGGTTCTCTAGAGCTGAGGCAGCTGGTGATAATGTCCAACCATGTCACGCGAAATCACGCTGGGTTGATGGACACTGTGTCCTTATCAGTTTCCTACTGATATGGTTGGAGCCCTGAGATTTCCCTGCGTTTGGTAGAGTAGCTTGGTACTTCATTCCTGTGAGCAGGAAGGGGTTTCGGGGAAATGTAAGAGACAGAGATGGCCCCAAGGTGTGGTCGAGAAGGCTGAGTCTTTGGTGAATATCAAGCAACTTTCTATCAGCTGGCCGCCCTCTACCGACAGCAGGAAACGTGTCTCTGGTTATGTCAGAAGAGGAGTCGGTACAAAAATAAGATTGAAAGACTTGTTTCTCCAAATGTAATACAGGATCTTTGAGGAAAAACTCTAAGGCTCATACTTCCCAAGACCCAGTAATCCAACCCTTAGTAAATACCCTCAAAGAAACTCTCATACGTAGGAAAAAATGTTGAAAGCACTCTCTTCACAGTAGCAAAACTTTGAAGCAATCCAAATGCCCATTAAGAGAAAAATGGATGAATATTCATAGAATGGAATATTGTCATATTTAGCAACAGAATTCAGCAGGTGAAATGAATGGAACTACCGTGAAATTTAAAAATATGGATAATCTAGCAATATAATATTGAATGAAAAAAGACCTAAAATATTACATACAGTATGATTCTATTTCTATAACTGTATAGAAACAATGAAAATTAAAAATGTACATTGAGAACATATAATTAAGAGCTATTGTAAATTAAATAATCAAACAATGAAAAAATAGGAAAAAGAACATATGAAGAGTTAATGTAAATTAAATTTACAAAAATCAAACAATAAAAAAATGCACTTTTTAGGAATACATACAGATGCAATAAAACATGAAATTCAGGGTGACGGTTTCCTAGGGTGGGGTAATGTAGGGATGTTTGATTATATGAAGGTTATTGTCAAGAACCTAGCTTTTATCTTGGTAGCGGGTGGGTCCATGATGTTCATTATATTGTTAAAAATAACTGCGGGAGGGAGCGGATGGGGCTCAAGCAGTTGAGCATCTGCTTGCCACATGGGAGTTCCCCAGTTCGGTCCCCAGTGCATCCTAAAAACAAACAAACAAACAAGCAACAAGCAAATAAACAAAAAGCCACCTCAGGAGAGCAAATATGAGGTCCCAGGTTGGTTCAATCCCCAGTCTCGGTACCTCAAAAAAAAAAAAAGATGGAGCAGATGCAGCTCAGTGGTTGAGCACCTGCTTCCCATGTACAAGGTCCTGGGTTCAATCCCCAGTACCTCCTAAAAAAAAAATGAATGAATGAGTGAATAAATTATTGCAGCCATGCATAGATCAATGATGAGATTGAGTAATGAACCAAGGATTATGTTGAATACAACTCCAGTCTGGAAAGGGGAAACAGTAAACCTAAGATGTGACCAAATCTAATTGGAATCCTCAGTTACTTGCACTTTCGGTATTACGTAGTTACTTAGTTTTGGCTTACTCAGTCTCCATTCTGACTCCCTTTGAGCATGTAGAGGCTAGAAAGTTAAAACCTACATTTCTTAGACTTTGTTGCAGCTAGTTTCATCAATCAGATGTACTCAAATGAAATAAGCCACAGGGGAAGAGGACAGGACACGGAACATCCATTTTCCTGGTGTGGATCATGGCAGAGGCCGGCAGGCTGTGGGGCTCAGAGCTGGCAGCTGGAATGTGGGGTTCCTGAGCCTGCTGCCAGCTCACCACCTCCCCAGACCCCCTGCAGTTTGATCAGGGAGCTGTTCTTGGAAGTTCAGCCTCGAGGGTAATTCCTTGACCTTCCCCTGCAGCAGAAAACCATGAAACCTGTTAATAAATCCCCTTACCTTAAAATTTCCAAGTAGATTTTGTTTTTCACTGCTTTACCCTGGCTGATACAATATGCACAGAATTTTTCCCATTTCCCTATTAGTCAGATAATTTTAAAAGAAACAACTGTCGTTGATTAGTCTTGTCTTGCTAAAAGCTTTCTTCCTCTCAAGAAAGACCTTAAGCTCCCATAGTCTTCAACTTAAATAGGAGTAGCATATATAAATTGAAAATTATGACAGCTAAAAATTTTTATGTCTCCGAGCTCCTCTCATTTGAAATACATTATACATGTCTTAATAATACTGAATTACTATACACCAACAATATATCTTTATAATGAAACAATATTGTGCTTAAGTATTAAAATCCTACAAAGGTGGAAAGGCACGTGACAGTGTGATGAAGTCAACTTGCTATTAAAGTCACAGCTACTCAGATATTCCTAATAGATAACCATTAAGGACAAGCCTTATTGCAGTCCTGAAGCGACAAGAAATGGGTGTGATGTGGACACTTAGGCATGGGTCACGCCGGCAGGGAGGATGTGGCGGAGTGTCTGTCCATCATCCGAGAGCGGCTTAGTGCTGCCTCATTCTGTACGTGGCCCCCGAGGCATTTCCTGGAGAGGAGCCTCCTGTTTGCCACTTGTTGAATGTGTGGCCAAATGAGAAATTACAATAACGTAATAACAGTCAGGGCACTGTTTATGTTGGCTCATTCTTCCTGTCATTGTTTCATGCTCTGAGTGTAGCTGACTCATGAAACTCTGTGGAAGACACATTTCATTAGCTGTGCCCCCACAGCCATACACACCGGGGGGCTCAGTGTGCAGGGGGCTCAGCTACAGCTAACCGGGTGTGCACCGAGCATCCGGCTGGAGGATGCCCAGAGAGAACGTGAACTCAGACACACAAGGGGGACAGTCAGCGGGCAGTCTGGTGCCGAGGTGGGGCAGGGCATGACTGGCCCATGAGAAAAAGAGGAGCAAGAAAAAGAATTCATGGACAGAAAGCGCCAGAGGGGGGCAAACAGGCAGAAGGAGGCACAGACACAAAGCCGTTCTGCTACGTATTCCAAACAGGGCCTCAAAGCCATAAGTGAAGAAAAGTGCGACAGCCTTCACGAAGCGTGTTCTCAGACGCGGGCGGCTCCGCAGCGCAACGCAGCATGTCCAGCGCACGCCTCCGCTGGCTGTGCTGGCTCTGGGCACTTTTGTTTTCAAGGGTGCTTTCTTCAAAACATAGGTATTTGGCATAAAGACATATAGAATCCAGGCTGGATTCATTATCATCTACTCATTACTATAGTCTCTTTTATTTTAAAATAAGTTAAAATTAAATCGCCTTCATTGGCCCTGGGATTAGCACAGTGAGCAGTTACAGGGCTTGGTCCACAAAACCAGCGTCACTTCTGACACCAGTCGGAAGCTTCGGGTCCAGAACCGCCTCGGTTTCTGTAACTCCCTGGACTCACGGTTATGGCTCGTAACCGCTGGAGGACGCAGAAGCCGCACGAGCCCCGGGTGCGCGCCCAGGGAGTCGGGCCGGGCCACCCAGGGAAGCGCGCAGGAGCCTGGAGCCCGGAGCCGTCACTGGGCCCCGAGACACGGGCCCGAGGCGTGGCCAAAGCTGCCTGGAGAACGCCTGATACTTCTGGGGGCAGCGCCAAGGCCTGCTGTCGGGCGCAAGTCATCGTCTCAGTCCTTGTGCCTCTCAAGACCCCTTTAATTTTTCTTTTAAGGTGGATTTACATTCCTCAAGTACATTGTTGAAAAATGCATGACTTGCTTGTCAGCAGGTACTTCCTGGGCCAAGTGCATCTGCGATTTGGCCGATGGCTTCTAAGTGTTTGCCATTCCTCTCACGTAAATTGGTACGTTTCCTCTGTTTCCCTTAAGGGCATAGTTGGCTTTGCACTGATTCACCTCAAGGACACGGTCAGCTTCCCAAATGGGTCTGTTTCCTCCGTGCATCAGCCGAGGATAAGAGCTGAGGATCATAGAGGAGATTGCAAAGGACACCATGCAAGCTTCACAGGGAAAACCGTGCATGTGACTCCTTGCTGCCTGTCTGACAGATTTGATGGAGTGACTTGGCCCCTTTTTGTCATACTATAAAAGCCCAGTCACCCTGTGAGTCCCATTCCAAACCTAAAATGAAATAAGCAGAGGCCATTTAGCACTATGATGATAAATAATAAGTGTCAATATGGCTGTGTCTCAGGAATCCTAAATATTAATAAAATAATATTTTTATTTGAAAAGTTTTTAATATAGATTTAAGTTAAGTCAGTAGTTAACTTCTCTTTGCTTTCTTAGTCCTTGACAGATCAAGTAAAATATAGAGTACAAGTTCTTGGTATTTGAAGGTCACAGATCCCTTTGAGAAGATGAAGATAACTGTGAACCTGCTCCTTATAAAAAGACACACAGGGATCCCTGAATCTCATCCATGTATCATCCAGGGAGGTCTCTATTTAAACAATATTAATACAGAAAACATAATTTAATTAAGTGGTAATAAATATATTGTACAATTCTACACCTAAGAAAATTAAAAACAACACTTTTTTTTCCCATGTGCTCATAGGAAGTTACAAAGAAAATCATATATTAAGCCTCAAAGAAAATCTCAATAAATCCCCCCCAATAGAATGTTTAGAATGAATATTCTCTTTACATTCATGCTAAACATTCACACCTTACAATAGAGGTAGAAATTATTAACAGAAATATGAACAGAATAATCCCAACTTTCTGAAAATGTGCAAATTCTCCTAAGTAACTGAGATCAGACCAGAAATCAAACTGCAATTACAGAGCACTTAGAAAATAGCAATAATAAGAACACTACATATCAAAAATTGAGACATAACCAAAGTTGTAGTCGGAGGTAAATTTATGTGATTTTTTTTTTGTTTGTTTGTTTGTTTTTTTTACCAGGAGGTACCGGGGATCGAACCCTGGTCTCTCCATATGGTAGACGGATGCCGAACCTCTTGAGCCACGTCCGTTTCCCTAAATTTATGTTTTAAATTTTCATTTTTAAAAAAAACAAATAGATAGATAAAATGTCAACCCAAGAAATTAGAAAAAGGAATAATAAAACAAATGTAAGAGAAATATAAAAAAGGAATTAATAAAGATTTTAAAAATAAATGGATGCCCACAGCTAACATACTCAATGGTTAAAGACTGAAAGCTTTCCCCCAAAGAACAGGAACAAGACAAGTATGCCTATCCAACATCATGCTGGAGCTTCCAGCCTGAACAGTGAGGAAAGAAAAAGAAATAATAGGCATCCAAATAGGAAAGGAAGAAGTAAAACTTTGCACATGATCTTATATATAGAAAATCCCAAAGAATTTACAAGAAAGCTAATGGAGCTAATAAACGAATTCAGCAGAGTGGTGAAGTACCAGATCAGCACACGTAAATGAGCAGTGTCTCTATACATCAGCAACAAACAACCCAGAAAAGAAAATCAGAAGAAACAAGTTCATTTACAATTGCAACTGAAACTACATTCATGGATTGGAAGACTAGATGTTGTTAAGATGTCAATACCACCAAAGCAATTTACAGATTCATCGCAATCCCAATCAGAATTCCAACAGCCTTCTTCACAGAAATGGAAAACCAGCCATCAGATCCATATGGAAGGGCACAGGACCCTAAACAGCCAAAAACGTCTCGAAAAAGAACTAAGCTGGAGGACTCACACATTGCGATTTCAAAGTTTATTGCAAAGTTGCAGTGATCAAGAGAGTGTGGTACTGGCACAAGGGCAGACATATGGACCAATGGAACAGATCCAAGAGTTCAGAAATAACCCTCACATCTATGGCCAAGTGATTTTAGACAAGGGTGCCAAGTCCACTCAATGGGGAAGAATGATCTCTTCAAAGAATGGTCCTGGGAAAACTGGATATCCACATAAAAAAGAATGAAAGTGGACCCCTCCTCACATACAAAGATAGCTCAAAGTGCATCAGAGACATAAATATAAGAACTAAAAATATAAATATGGAAGAAAATACAGGAGAATATCTTCAGGACCTTGTATTAGGCAGTGGGTTCTTGCACTTTATACTGAAAGCACGAGCAACAACAACAAAAATAGGTGAATTGGACCTTATTGAAATTTAAAACTTTTGTTTAAAGAACTTCATCATGAAAATTAAAAGACAACCTACAGAATGGGAGAAAATGTTGGGAAACCACATATCTGATATGGATTTAATACCCGGAATATATAAAGAATTTCTACAACTCAACAACGAAAAGACAAACAGTCCAATTTTAAAATGGGCAAAAGGCTTGAATAGACATTTCTCCAAAGAGATTCAACTGGCCAATGAGCACCTGAAAAGAGGCTGAATATCATTAGCCATTAGCAGGGGCTCTTAACCAGGGGTCCATGAGCTTGAATTGAAATTCAAAAAACATTATTCTTGTGGGGATGTGTTGGAGTGAGTGTGATATATTTATTAAACAAATAAAGTATAGCGTGGACTTGGTAAGGGGTCCGTGGTTTAGACCTGACTAGCAAAGGGGTCCGTGGAACAAAAAAGGTTAAGAGCCCCTGCATTAGGGAAGTGCAAATCAGAACTACAATAAGAGACTGTATCGCACCCTCTAGAACGGCTATTACTGGAAAACCTCAAAATGACACATGCTGGTGAGGATGTGGAGAAACAGGACCCCTCGTGTAATGTTGATGGGAATGCAAAGTAATGCGGCCACTGTAGGAAACAGTTTGGTGGCGCCTCAGAAAGTTAAAAATAGAATTACCATGTGACCCAGCATTCTCACTTCCAAGTATATATCCAAAAGAATTGAAAGCAGGAACTGAAACAGATATTTGCACACAGATGTTCACAGCAGCATGATTCACAATTGCCAAAAGTTGGAAATCACCCAAGTGTCCATCAACTGATGAACAGAAAAACAAAATGTGGCATATACATGCAATGGGATATTATTCAGCTGTAAAAAAGAATGAAGCTCTGATTCTGACTGCAGCATGGATAAATCTTGAAGACATCAAGTGAGTCAATAAGCCAGGTACAAAAGGACAGATAGTGCATGATCTCATTGATATGCAATAACTAGAGTTTGCAAATTCGTAGAGAAGGAAGATTACAGGATGCCAGGGGCAGGGGTGGTGAGGAGGGCATTCATTGCTGCAGAGGTAAGCGTCTGTCTGGGGAGATGGATGGTGGTGATGGTGGGACAGCACTGTGAGCGTCACTAGTGCCACTGAATTGTACACTTGAAAATGGTTAAAATGGGATATTTTTAATTGTGCATGTTACCACAAAAAATTAATAAATTGATGAGTTATAAAAATGAAAATTTAATTAAATGTACATAATTTTGTGTATTCAATTAACATTAGTGAATTACTTTGGCTATTAACATCCTTACTGAGTTTCTTAATATTTGTCTTTTTCTTTTTTAACGTTAGTACCGAGTGGAACTATGGTTTAAATTTTGAAGCTAATAAAAATACTAGTTTGTGTTTGTATATGTTTTAGTGGTTTACAAAGCAATTTTACTTACATGGTATCAATGAACACTTATAAGAACTCTAGGGGTGGGAGTAAGATTTGCTATTATTCCCATTTTACAGATGAAGGAAATTGTGATTCAGAAAAGCAAGCAGACTTGTTGTATAGCACATTTCTCTAGATTCCATTATGATTAGCCAACCTTTGAGAATGAGGCAGAGTAAAGTGGGTTTCAGTCTGTGCATGGGGATTTTCCTGTTCTTAACATTATTTATCCATTATCCCTGGAAGGAGGAATACAATGCAACTATCACGTTTAGGATTCACACAGTAAGTATGATTTGGCTTAAAAATGTAAGAGCCAGGTAACACAAGCCAGCAAGGGGAATGGCATAATTTATTAAACTTGTCTTCCTAAACAGATAAAAACTGTTGAGCCAATGAAAATTAGACCTTTACTCTTCGTATTGGGCGTGAGGAGAAAATAAATCAATGAGAACGATGCCACAACTTCCAATTGCAACGGTGCAAGAAGGGGCAGCAGTGAGGAGTGGTCACCCTGAATCTGGTGGACAAGAGTTAGGTGAGGTTAGGGTTAGGGTTAGGGCTAGCCCTGAGACACAGGCCTGCCTCCTTCTCCAGCTCTCATAGACTGGAAGAGGTTAGGGTTAGGGTTAGGGTTAGGGTTACAGTTAGGGTTAGGGTTAGGGTTAGGGTTAGGGTTATCCCTGAGACACAGGCCTGCCTGCTTCTCCTGCTCTCATAGACTGGAAGAGGTTAGGGCTAGGGTTAGGTCTAGGGCTAGGGGTAGAGCTAGGCCTAGGGCTAGGGTTAGGTTAGGGTTAGGGCTAGGGCTAGGGCTAGGCTTAGGGCTAGGGTTAGGTTAGGGTTAGGGT
>JAKSZT010032012.1:174567-201314 GCA_026826555.1 Tolypeutes matacus
TTAGGGCTAGGGCTAGGCTTAGGGCTAGGGTTAGGTTAGGGTTAGGGCTAGGGCTAGGGCTAGCTCTGAGATACAGGTCGGCCTCCTTCTCCAGCTTTCATACGCTCGAAGAGTTTATGGTTAGGAAACATTCCGTCCACCTGCTAAAGGCCACACTGCTAACTAAGAGCCGCTGATTTTGAAACTTATGTTCTTTTCATTCTTTCTCCCATCCCACTACTTGAATAATTCCACCCCCGTTCAAAGCCAATCTTAAGATGATTCTGCGTCCCTGATTCTTGCCCACAAATTTCTCATTGTAGGTCCTACATGAAGGATGCCAGAACAAGCTTCCTGTTCCCAAAATATCTTCTCCATTCACTTCCTAAAATGCCACAGTTAGAGCCATTTAGATGAGGCAATCAGGATATAATTTTTTTTTCACTCTTGCAGCAACCAAAAAGTATATAATGGAGAAGACAGACAGATATGATGAATTATAAAAATAAACAAATATGACAAAGGAAGACAGAGTGTGAAAACACTTGTAATAAATAGACACAAAGGTTTGCCCTTAGTCTGAGATAGTTAATATAGTAATTAAATTATTATAGTTTGAGAAGGAACCTACCTCTGTCTACCAAGATCCCTTACATATCCATAATAACAATTCCTTCGCCTGGACTGCAATCCGACACCCCCGCTGTGAAATAGCACAGAGGAGTGAAGGTGCCCACCCAACCCCCCGGGAGGAAGGGGGGGCGGCGAGATCAGGCTGCGGGGGCCCGGCGCAGGCTCTGTGCTGCAGCCCACCAGCAGTCTTTGGCCTAATAATGGTACTCCAAAGCATTTAGTCCAAGAAAAAATCCAGAAACGCTTGTAGCAGCCAATTTGAAACAAAAAACCAGTAATAAGCTAGATGGAAAAGCACCCCGGAAGTGGGGCTCAGCCCGTCCTTCCACGCCAGGCCCTATGTGCACGGACCGTTTCCCTGAATCCTCACAGGCCACTGCTCTTCCCGTGACGTTGGTGGACCAGTGCCGGCCTGACGTCTAAGGAAGTGGTGGCGCCAGGCACTCGTGCTCAAACCCGCTGCTCTCGACCGCCACCTGGTCGTGAGGGCGCTGAAGGTGCTCGCCTCTTCCCCAACCTGTGCCTGCCTCGACGGACTAGGAATGCCTCAAGTGGAAAATCTAGACGCGGCTTTGGGCAAAGCAGAGCTACAGCCAGCAGAGCCACGGGCTCGCCCGTGTCCCAGCCAGCACTGGCCACGTACAGTGGATCTTCTCCAACAGCAGGTGTGGAAAAGGACAATGTCTGCGGCGAATATCCTGGGGGGCAGGGGAGCGTTAGGGTCTAAAGCCAGTAACTGGAACAACGAAGAGTGTCTTCCGTTTTGAGCCTGAAGATGAACTGTGTCCTCCCAGCCTCTATTCCTGATGTAGGGTGGAGACTGGACATAGAGTTGCCAGATTCAGCAAATAAAAACTCAGGACACCCAGCAAAATTTAATTTCTGATAAACAACAAATAATTTCTTAGTAAAAGCATGTCCCACTCAATATTTCACCCGGCAGTCCTAGCTGGACTTCGTGTTTCTGTCTTGTCAAGATGGACTGCCACCTTCACAGGATCACTGTGCCCGTGGTGCTGCCCTGCAGCACTTTGCTGCAGACCTGGCCTCTCTCAAGGGACAGGGGCCGGGCCTTGTTCTCTGGCTCTGCCTTGGTCCCTAGACAAGCACCTGAGGCACGAGAGCTACAGGAAGGAATTTCAACTAGACGCTGATAGATAGGTAATGCCCTATTTCACCGTCTCTCTGAGAAGTCGCCTCCTCCGTGAGGCCCTCCCAGGTCTGTTCCCCAGCAAATTTGTTGTTCCCTGCAGGCTCTTGGGACACCACAGGACGGGCGCTTTTTACTGCTGCTCTAAGCCCTCTAAAGGAATTAGCAGCACGTCACATTTGGCCACTGTCACTCCTCTACTAGGGACTCTTAGTTGACGACACGTCTGAGCTCCACCTGACTGTGATGGCTTCACAACAGGAACTGCCAACAGTGCCTCGTTCAGAACAAACACCTCTGTCCTCCTCTGAGTATTGCTTTGTAGACAAGGTGGATTTGCTCCAGTGTCCGCAATAGGAGGCGCCAGCGTGTGCCAACGTGTCTCCCCAACAGGGAGGACGGGCGGCTGCCCTGGGCTGCAGCACCTGGCAAGCGCGCTGCCCAGGCCCAGCCTCGCTGCTGTGGAGCCGTGGTCGTCTCACACTCCGCCTCTGAAAGGACGTGCCCCGCCCGCTGCACGACTCCCTGCAAAGACCCTCTCGGGTTGGACCTTTGGCCCTTCCCTGGTCAGGGGATCAAGTGCTGATGAGTTTGTGGGTGTGGTCCTTGAGGAGGTCAAAGTGCAGCCGCAGGCCCAAACCCAGGCCGGCCATGCCAGAGTTTCTGAGGCAGGAAATAGTGATTTTGATTAGCTACTCAGTGATTCTTAGACCCATTGAGTTCCGAGGTCCATAGCTTTAGAGTTTTCAAAATGTTTTCGTATGTATTACCCTTTCCCATCCTTACCCCAAGGCTGCGGCTCGTTTTGCAGGTAAGAACAGGACGCGCCCTATCAGCCTTGCGGTACAACCGCCCGCTCAGTCTCTTACTGACCCGGAGGTCGGCAGCCCTTGGCTCGCGGCTGCCACCGCGTGGCCCCCTCCTCCCATCTTCTGCGGCTCTCCTATAAGAACGTCTGTGGCTCCATTCGGCCCAGCTGGGCAATCCCAGCTCCTCTCCCGGCTCAAGAGCCTTAACGCGCTGGCACCTGCGCGGTCCCTTTCTCCGTGAAGGAAACTCTTGCAGGTACCGGGGATTAGGGCGGGGGCGGAATTCCGCCTCCTACAGGCATTCAGTGACTTGCCGGGATCCATAGCTGGACAAGGAGTTTCGATTACAAATTGAAATGAACACATTAAAACACAGTATCCGTGGACACAGCACCGAGCCTGGGTCCCCAGCTCCTGCAGCGAGCAGGAATGTGAGTGGATCGGGCTCCTGACCTGGCAGTTCAGAGCCCGGGGAAAGCTCCCAGGAGAGACCTCCAAGGGGCGGAGGGAGGCAGAGAACCCTGGCAGGCTGACCGGGCCAGCCCACAGGCTTGTGCGCGGCCTCGCGGTCCGCCCCCTCGGACTCCAGAGGGGGCCGCGCCGGCTGCCCAGGGCTGCGCAGGGGCTTCGGGCTCTCGCCATGCAAACTGTGGGCCCAGCACCAGCACCACCTGGGCTCTCATCAGGCCGGAGAACCTCAGGCCCCACCCAGGCCAGTGGAACCTGAACCTGCATCTTAACAAGACGCCCAGGTAATGTGTCAGGACATCGGAGGCTGAGGAGCTTCGGCTTCTGTCACAGTCCACTGCCTCTGGCTGCACGGAAGGGCGCAGCAGGGCCGTCTCAAGCCCCGAAGCCGGTCCTTCTTAGAGGCAGGCGGTAAACTCTGACCGCGGCGCGGCACAGACAGAGCTCTGAGTCAGGACGAGCTTTCTGCTGCAGAGTCGGGATAGATCCTGGGCTCATTAAAAGGAGCAGGTACAAGCAAGAGAGGACAGGAGTCAAGGGCATCCTCTGACGCAGCCTCCATTCACTCATCCAAGTATGAGCTTCGCTGTGATCATGCCACCTTAGGAGCCACTGCTGGGCCAGAGCAAGCTGAAGTGTGAGTGTCACCGGAATATGAAATGAGGATGTAAGTCGCACAAAGGTCAGCATTTTAATAGAAGAGAGGTAAAATTCAAGATGTCATTATGAAGCTTTATTCTATTATTTTTACAAAAGTCAGTTACTAGAGCCAAGGCAGAAAAAGCTATATATGAACTGTATTCTGATTTGGTCAAACCAGCCTTGGATACAATTTTTATTCATTTTGGCAAGCATTTATTGACTCCCTCCTATGTGCCAAATATAGTACCTATAAAGGTAAACAAGACACAGCACTTGCTCTCAAGAAATCTACAGTCTAGTAGAAGAAGCGTGCAATCCAGGGTAGAAGGTACTGTTAGGCATAATCTGTGACAGAGCAGAGAGGAAGAAGTGACCAAGTTGGTGAGTAAAGTACAGTCCATTGAAAAATGCAGAAAACATAAAAAAGCCCGAAGAAAAAAACAAAAAGCACTGAGGTGTTCACAGTTACATTTCTGCCTTATGCCCTTGGAGCTTTTCCCTAGGCACAGTACATCTACCTTGTATTTATTTCTGATTTATATGTTGAACCATCTGGACTTGCTCCTCCTGTAGGTCAAAAATGATGGACTGGGAAGTGGATGTGGCTCAAGTGATTGAGTTCCCCCTTATCACGTGGGAGGTCCCTGGTTCCGTTCCCAGTGCCTCCTAAAGAAGACAGCGAGCTGGCACGACAGGCAGGCATGGCAAGCTGACACAGCAAGAGACACAAGAAGAGATGTGGGGAGGAAAAACAGAATGAGAGACACGGCAAAGCAAGGAGTGCAGGTGGCTCTAGCGATTAGGCACTTCCTTCCCATATCACAGGATCCCAGTGCCTCCTAAAGAAGACAGCGAGCTGGTGCAACGGGCAGGCATGGCGAGCTGACACAACAAAATGACACAACAAGAGACACAAGGAGAAAAGCAAATTGAGGGACACAATAAATCAGGGAGCAGAGGTGGCTCAAACGATTAGGTGCCTCCCTCTCACGTCGAGGTCCTGGGTTTGGTTCCAGTGCCTCCTAAAGAAACAAGGAAAATGAACAAACACATCAAGTGTAAACAACAAGGGGGTGGGGAGAAATAAATAAATAAATTTTTAAAAATTAAAAAAAATAAAAATGGTTATATATATTTAAAAAATGGTGGACTGTTGGTAACTTCAGATGATTCAAACTAACATTTCCAAAAATGTCTGGGGATAACTTATAATAGCAAAACGTATAAAAGAGGTCATTTTAAAAAATGAGAACAAGAACACTTGGACAAAGCAGATATATAAATGGCATCCATTTATTATCACTGTCACACTTCACACTGTAGCTGTGAGTTTCCTGGCAGCTAAGAAAAAATGGAAACCTTATTCATTTTTGAATATTCTCTTTATAATTAAAAGAAGCACGTGTTGTTCCCCTGGAGAAATGAACTTTTCGTCCCAATAAAATAGAAGGAATTTATTATTTTAAATGCTGCTCCTTAAATGATCTCCATTAGAGTAAAAACTATAATACTAAATCTTTACTCAGTGATGACCTAATTTAATGCTCGGAGAGCTGGAAAACTAACAAGTCTCTCAGACTCACTCTCAGATACTGTTTCAAGTAAGCTTTTAGGAAGTGTCAACTCATAGTCAAACTGCCCCCCACGTTCTCTGGAAGTGCTGACAGCCTTTGCATTTGTAAAGAGCTTGCCTCTGTCTTCAGTGCCAAGACTGCGTCAGGGCTAACTTTCTGCTGTGGCTGATCCTGCCCCTGCCCCGTGAAAGACCGTTCCGTGCCGGCTAGGTTTGCTCTTTGAGGAAAAGGCACCTCGTGGGGCTTGAGAGCTGCCAGCATTCAGTGCCTCGCAGCATCTCTGGATCTCGCTGCAGCTGAGCGCCTGCCATTCCTTGTCCCTCCTACCACCCATCCTCCTCGGGCTTTCCTCTCCATCTTCACTTCTCTTCTATTTCTGCTTATTCTCCCATTCAAGATACCCTCCGAGGGAGTGGATCGACTGGGTCAGCTGGGTTATGGGCAAGGGCTCCAGGGTGGGTCCAAGCCAGCCCCCGACTCACCAGCTCCGTGCCCTGGGCCTCGCCACACCGCCTCGATGGTGTGGGCCGGAGGATAACTGACAACATCTTGAATCCTTTCCGGCTGTCCCTGTGATCACACGTGTATTGTTATTGAAATGAGTTTAGTGATGTCCCGATCAGCCTGAACAGGACTGTTGGGAAGATTAAACAGAACAGCCAGGGAAAGGACTCAGCACAGCGCGGGACTCGCAGTAAGTGTGCCTTAAGCAGCAGCTACTGTGTGTTCAGCTGTTGATAATTACTATCTCTGGCCCAGATTTCTTGTTCAATCAATTCTGGACAAGTGAGAAGGTACTCTGGGTCCTTTATTACTTGGGTACTTCCCTTGGAAGTTACCTTGCCCAACCCCAGGCCCCAATTCAGCTTATTTCCTCCTCCTTTACCCATTCTGCCAATGTCTGCTTTTAGTATTCAAGTTAAAATAAGTAAAAAATGTTAGTAAAAGCAAAGTAATCTAAACTCACTAAACTCTAAATTAAATCCATGGTCTGACTCCATGCACTCTAAACTCTGTGCCATGAATAACAAGCATAGCTTGTCCCTCACGCTCCTCTGATAATTCTTCACCTACCTTCTCTCATTTCCGGTTGTTCTCCTGCTCCCTCTCCTTACTTCCTCATTACCAATCTGATATCATGTCTTGTCTATTCTTTTTTTAAAAAATTGATTTATATCTTTTGGATAACAGATCCCTATAGAATAAGGAAAATTGGGTGCTTACTATGTGCTAGGTATTTTACATCCTTGTTGTTGTTGTCTCCAGAAGGTTAAGTGACTTGTCCAAGGTCTCAGAGATGGTAAGTGATAGAGATGGCATTTGAGCCTAAATTTCTAAGCTGAAGTCATTGATCTTAAAACAGGCTATATTGCCTCCACAGAGAGGTTGGTAAAACCCATAAAACTTGCTGTCCATAAAAAATACAGATGAACTACACAAAAAGTCTAAATCTGAGGGTTCGCAAGTCCTAAAGGGATCCATGGACCACAGAATAAGGATTTTGCTTTAAATTACTTCTCAGTTTCACTTTTTATCCCTGTCACCACCGAGGTCCAAATCCCCCATAGACTTTCTTCAGCTTGTATCCCTGTTTCAATCCACTCCGCTGCTAGCTTAGTCTCTAAATTTTGCTCTCACCTTATCCTTCCTCTGTTGAAAACATCCATAGCAATGGTGTGGCTGTGTCTTCGTACATTATAATCATTTACTTAGTTTATAATTTTTTAGATGTTGTCTTATCCACTACACTGAAAACCCATGGAAGTAGGGATCAATTCTGTACTTTCACTGTACCACAGTAAAAGCTAGACACACAATAAATTTTGTTGTTTTACTGCCTTTTTGGGTACTTTCCTACATGGATAGTAGGAATGTCAATTGTAGGAAAATTTGCCAATGTATTTATAGGCATAGAAAAATTGCTGGAGAAACACAAAGATGTTAACAACAGATATCTCTGATAAGTGGAATTATGAGGGTTTTTATTTATAGATAATTAAAAAATAAGGTCCAATGATTTCCCTTAAGTTATCTACACATGTATTTTCCTTTCTTGCTTTGGCTTTTCCTTTAAATGGCCCTTCAAAGTCAGGACACTTCTCCCACTCATCTCTGATTGGAAAGCTCTTCAGCTAAGCAACTTATCCACCTATCCACATAAAACATCTTCACTGAGAACTTGTGGCTTCCCAGACACCGCTGAGTGGGAGAACAGGCCTGTGAACAATTACTTGCACTACGATGTGGTTAGATGCGTTAGGCACACGTGCACACACACGGGCTGTGGGACAGCAGAGGAGGGAGTCTAACTGCCCAGGTGCTGCAGGAAAGCAGGGAAGACTCTGGAAAAGGACACTGTATTTAACCTGGACCTTGGCCACACAGAAAAATGGAAGAAAACTATTCCAGGCAGAATGGGCAGCCCACGGACAGTTTTAAGAGCCTGTCCTGGAGATGACCTGGATAGGATCTGCAGGCAGGCGTGACCGTCCACACCCTCCAGATCTCCCTGGATGGTCCTGCTGCTCGGTGGCCTCTGCTTTCCTGCTCTCCTGTTGCTCTCCTTTTTGGTGTTTGAGCAAAGACTGCCTTTTGCTATTCTCTGCTAGATCCCCATCGGGTTTGTAACCTTTCTAAGAGCAAGACATGCCTTACGTTTCGTTCTCTAGTATCCATATCGGACGGAGAGTCTCCTGATCCCAGTTTCTCTTCTTTTTGTCTTATTCTTTCTTTCTCATCTGCGGCACCATTTTCACGGACCCAGGTCCTGACCGGCAACACTGACCGGCAACATATGGTCAGTGACTTGGGAAAATCAGTCCACTTCAGCAACTGATTAATGCATTTTTTGGTGCATTGTAAAGGCTTAAAACTGACTAATAGTCTGGCAGGAGACTCTGAATAGCGTCTAAGATGGTTAGTCCTAACGATAACTGCCTGGAGTCTCCTGATGTGCCGCTGGGATAATACTGGTGTGCGAACAGCCCGAACCATCTTTGGAACCTTCCCTCAGAGTGAAAGGGCAGACTCACCACTGCTGCAGACCCAGAATTCCTATAAATAAGGCCTGCGGTGGCCCATCAGAACCTCTCAGTACTGACCGAAGCGCTTGCCGCATTCACTGAGCTCCCGAGATCACTCAAGTCTGAAGCCATCGCTCATGCCTCACTAAACTCCAGTGTCTGAAGGAGTCACTGACATGTGATAAGCCTCCAGTCTTTGAAGGTTTAAGGCACACAGAGTGTTGTTTCAGACGACTAATGCCACGTGTGCGTGCCATGCTGCTGTCCAGCCCACATGTAGGGAATGCCCACCGTGTCCACGGCTCCGAGCTAGTGCTTCCCTGTGACCTGCCCTTCTATGCCCGGACCACTCTCTGTCATAATTAAAAGTGGCGGAGTGGAGGCAGCTCAGTGGCTGAGTGCCTGCTTCCATGTACGAGGTCCTGGGCTGGAAATGATATGAATGCAAATTAAGGGAATATTTTAGTGTTCAAATAGACCAGAGGAACTTTTCCCATTGGCTTAAGGATAAAGACTTGGAGATTCATCCATCCATCCATCCATCCATCCATCCACCCACCCACCCATCCATCCATCCATCCATCCATCCATCCATCCACCCACCCACCCATCCATCCATCCATCCACCCACCCATCCATCCATCCACCCACCCACCCACCCATCCACCCACCCATCCATCCATCCACCCACCCATCCATCCATCCATCCATCCACCCACCCACCCATCCATCCACCCATCCATCCACCCACCCATCCATCCATCCATTCAAGGAATGTTTGCAGAGACCGTGTGATGTGCCAGGCACTGCGCTGGAAACCAGGAATGTAGAGATGAGTAGAAGAGCCACGGCTCTGCCTGTACGGAGCACGCCTTGCACACAGAACGAGGGTCAGCCAGAGCTAGGTCAACCTTCCTGTACTCCACACTCGCTGCCTGTCAGGCACTACTGTGGTCACGCCGAGGGAATTAGCATGTGCTTTACTTTAAGGCATGTCCTTTATTTGGATAATGATAACTGTTTAGGATATGGAATTTAGAGTTAAAAGACTGAAATTCCACTTTGCCTTGTATGGAGTATGTGACTTGGGAAAATCATTTCCTTTTTTGTGCCTCACTTTCCTAATTGTAAAATTGGGATACTGACAAATAACTGCTTCCTGGGGTTACTGAGGAGAGCACGTAAGACAGCTCGTGTGCCTTTGTGCATGGCTGCCCATCTCCCATCTCTTTTGCCAAACTCCTACTTACCTTCAAAGCCTCAGGTTAAGCAAGTGCCACTTCATCTAGGACATCTTCTCTTTCTCTCCTGGCTGGAGCTGAGCTCTTCCTTGTACCCCGTTAAGGCTTTTGTGCTGCAATTGCCACATGATAGCGCCATGCCGAGGGCAGAGCCTGGCTTATTCCTGTGTTCTCTGTCTAGCACAGGGCTGGGCCCGCGGCCAGGGCTTAAAGCAGTCTTTGCAGAACATGTGAATGAAAAGGATTCAGGGAACTTCAGAGTGTTAAACAAAAGCAAGGCCATTCAAGCAGCTCATTCCTGCAAAACATGCCATGTGTTTTGGCCCAGTTCTGCTACTAGCTGTGGTGGGCTTTAGGCTCCTTCTGGAGGAGAATGCACTCCCTGCCCCTCTGAAGGGGCATTAGCACGTGACTTGCTTTAGCCCGTGAAACACACAGCATTGGCCACTTCTGGGGGGAGCATTTAATTGCCAGTGCCCCCCCCCACAAAATTTTTAAACAACAAGCAAAATCTGGTAGAACCAGCTTTCTCCGAGCCCTGGGAAACAGTTAATGGGTTGTAGTAACTGGCTGAGCACCAAATCAAAAGGCAACGTAGAAACGGTAGGAAACCCTTGTGGCAGCTTCGCTGGCCCTTTCCTCATCCCCTCCCCAGCTCAGTGTGGAGCTGGCCCATGTTCACAGCGGGGGTCCCTGGTCTAGGTGACGGGGAGAGCAGGGTCACCCTTTTGCACGTACTGGGGTATGTCTGTCTGCTCCAAGCTGCCTAGTGGCAGCCTGAGGGCCTGAAACAGAACACCTGCCTCTGGCTTGCCATCACAGAAGTGTCTTTGTACAGAGAACCAGATCACAGGACAGCTAAAACAGTGCAAGAAAAACCAAATCACAGCAGTCTGAGGCAAAGGATCACTGGCTTTGAGACACACAATAGGGTGCTCTGAACCAGGAGGAAAAACTATTTCCTAGCAAAGAAGGGCATTCAGATCCATACAAATTTGGGCAGCCCCAAGGCCATGTGCACAAGCTCAGGCTAAGACAAGAGAAGAGCCTACATGTTTCCCTCAGGCTGTTCTTCAAGCTCATTGATAGGCTGGCTAAGCTCTGAAGGAGAGAAACAGCCAGCACAGAGCCAATCTGAAAAGACCACAGAAGGAGTTTCCTTTTCTTTTTCCTTTTCTCCCTCTTTCTCTCTCTCTTTTATTAGCTTTTGGCATTCCAGGAAATCTCTGTCATAATATAAGCTGGATAGAATTTAAGGAATAGACATATCATTGACTAAATTCTGGAGTAAACACATTAAAATATCATATGTCCAGTGTGCAACAAAAGATTACAAGGCATACAAAGAAACAGGAAATGACTCATCTAAAAGATCAAGATAAAACATCAAAATTCATCAATGAAGGAGCCCAGACTGTGGATATACCAGACACTTTTTAAAAAAAAATGTCTTAAATATGTGCAAAGAGCTAGAGGAAACCATAAACAAAGGACTAAAGGAAATCAGCAAGACAATATATGAACAAAACAAAAATTTCAATAAAGCAATAGAAACCATAAGAAAGGAACCAAACAGAGCTGAAGGCCACAATAACAGATAAAAAATTCCCCAGAATGGTTCAGCAACAGATTAGAGCTGGCAGAAGACAGAATAAGTGAAGTTGAAGAAAAGACAATTGAAATTATTCAGTCAGAGGAGCAGAAAGATAAAAGAATGAAGAAAAGTGAACAGAGCCCAAGACACATGTGGGACACCATCAAGCATTCCAATATATATATTACCGAAGTTCCAGAAGGAGAAGAGAGAGAAAGGGGCAGAAAGAATTTTCGAAGAAATAATGGCTGAAATTTCCTCAATTTAACAAAAGATGAATATACACATCCAACAAGCTCAAAGAACTCTGAAACAGGATAAACTCAAAGAGATCCATGCAGAGATACATTATAATCAAACTGTCAAATGCCAAAGACAAAGAGAGATCTTGAGATCTGCAAAAGAAAAGCAACACATCCTGTACAAAGGAGCCTCAATAAGATTAAATGCTGATTTCTCATCAGAAAACATGGAGGCAAGAAGGCAGTATGATGACATATTTAAAGTGGTGAAAGAAAAATATTGCCAACCAAGAATTCTGCAACAAGCAAAAATGTCTTTCAAAAATTAGGAAGAGATTTGACATTCCCAATTAAACAAAAGTGGAGGCGTTCATTACCACTAGTCTGACCATATGAGAAAGGCTAAAAGGAGTTCTTCAGGTTGAAAGAAAGGACACGAGACAGTACGCTGAAGCTGCACAAAGAAATAAAAGTCTCCAGTAAAGGTAATTGCATGGGTAAATAAAAATTCAGGTACTCTCGTATATATGGTTTGTAATACCAGCTTTTACTTCTCACAGATTCCAAAGTGCAAATGCATACACAGTAATGATAAGCCTATGGTTTTGGACACACACTCTATAAAGACATAATTCTGCTAAGAACAACATAAAGGTAGGGGTAGAGGGATATAGGAACATGGCCACTGAAGTTAAGCTGGTATCAAATCAGACAAGATTATTTTTATTTATGATGTTAAATTTAAGCCCCATGGTAACAACAAAGAAATATGAAGGATGTGAGAAGGGATTCTAAATGTTTCACAACTAAATACAAAAGCAAGCAGTAAGGGGAGAATTGAGGGACCAAAAAGCTTTAAGACTTATAAAAACCAAATAGTAAAGTGGCAGAATAAATCCTGCATTATTAGTTATGACTTCAAATATATATGGTGAAAAGGCAGAGATTGGCAGAATAGATAAAAATAACATGGCCCAAGTATATGCTCTTTACAAGACACTCACCTTAAATCCAAAGACACTAGTAGGTTGCAGATGACATGAATTCTATACATAGAAAATCCTGAAGAATCTACAAGAAAGCTACTAGAGCCAATAAATAAATTCAGCAAAGTGGCAAGGTTCAAGATCAACACACAAAAATCAGTGGTGTTTTTATATACCATCAATGAACTATCTAAAAAGGAAATCAAGAAAACAATTCCATTACGATAGCAACTAAAAGAATCAAATGTCTAGGAATAAATTCAACTAACATGTAAAGGAATGGTACACAGAAAATTACAAATCATTGTTGAAAGAAATTAAAGAAGAGCTAAATAAATGGAAAGATTTCCCATGTTCATGCATTGGAAAACTCAGTATTGTTTAGATGTCACTACTACCCAAAGTGATTTATAGATTCAACATAACCCCAATCAAAATTCCAACAGCTTTCTTTACAGAAGTGGAAAAACCAATCATCAAATTTCATATGAAAAAGCAAGGGGGTATCAAAGAGCCAAAATCCTCCTGAAAAAGAACAAAGTTGGAGGACTTACTCATGATTTAAAATCCTATTACAAACTGCAGTAATAAAAATATAGTTACTGGCACAAGGACAGACAATGGAATAGAATCAATAGTTCAGAAACCCTCAAAACTATGGCCAATTGATTTTTTAAAGATTTATTTTATCTATTTCTCCCTGCCCTGTTGTTTGCACTCGCTGTCTGCTCTCTGTTTGTTGTGTGTTCGTCTTTTTTTCAGGAGGCACTGGGAACTGAACCCAGGACCTCCCATGTGGGAGGGAGGTGCCCAGTCACTGAGCCACCTCTGCTCCCTGCTTGCTGTATCTCTCATTGTGTTTGCTTACTGTTTCTCTTGGTTTCATCAGCTTGCTGTGCCATCTTGTTGCATCATTTTGTTGTGTCAGCTCGCCGCGCCAGCCCATCGCGTCTGCTCGCTGTCTTGCTCGTCTTCTTTAGGAGGCATTGGGAACTGAACCACCACGTGGTAGGTGGGCGCCCAACTGCCTGAGCCACATCCACTTCCCAGCCAATTGATTTTTGACTAGGGTGCCAACACACTCAATGGGGAAGGAAGAGTCTCTTCAACAAATGTTGCTGGGAAACCTCAATATTTAGATGGAAAAGAATGAAAGTGCACCCCTACCTCACACATAAGCAAAAAAATTAACTCAAAATGGACCAGCAACTTAAGTATAAGAACATAACTATAAAACTCTTAGAAGAAAACATAGGGAATTAACTTTTATTAGGCAATGGATTCTTAGACTATACACAAAAACACAAGAAATAAAAGGAAAAAAATAGATAAAATTGGACTTCATGAAAATTAAAAACTTCTGTGCATCAAAGGATATTATCAAGAAAATGAAAAGACAACTTACAGAATGAGAGAAAATATTTGGAAACCAAATATCTAGAATATATTATAAAGAACTCCTACAACTCAACAAAAAGACAACCCAATTTTAAAAATGGGTAAAGGACTTGAACACACATTTCTTTAAAGAAGACATACACATGGCCAATAAGCCCATGAAAAGATGCTCAGCATCTTTAGCTGTTAGGGAAACGCAAATCAAAACCACAATGAGGTACCTCTTCCACCCAGCTGAATGGCAGTGTTTTACTTTCCTCTGCTGCTCAAACAAATGCCATGCAATGGATTGGCTTAAAAAATGGGAATTCATTAGTACACGCTTTTGAAGCTAAAAGAATGTCCAAATCAAGGCATCATCAAGGCAATGATTTCTTCCCAAAAACTGGCGTTCCGGGGCTCACTGCCGGTGGTCTTTGCTCCTCAGCTCTCCCGACACATGGCAATGCACATGGCAGCCTCCCGTGGCCTCTCCATTCTCTTCCTGGTTCCCTGGAATTTCACCTTCTGGCTGCTCCCTGTGGCTTTCTCTCTCTGTGTCTGAATCTGCTCAAAAAGGACTCCAAAAAACCAGCCAAACATAAAAAGGGCCCAGTAACAGGGTCAAGCCCCTCCTGACGGAGGCAGGCCACACCTTAGCTGAAGGAGCCTCATCAAAAGGCCCTGCTTAAGGGGTTCGTACACCCACAGCATGGAGTAAGCCTAAGAACAGGTTTCTCTGGGACCCATAGCTCCAAACCACCACAGTCTATGATTTTAAACAATGAAATGAAATGAAATGAAAAAATAAGATATGCTAGTGAAGATGCAGGAAGACAGGAAAACTCTTACATTGTTAGTGGAAATGTAAAATGCTGCAGCCCATATGACCCAGCAGTTTCACTTCAGGACACATGCCCAAAGGAACTGACAGCAGAGACCGGAACAGATATTTGTGCACCACTGTTCACAGCAGCATATTTACAATAGCCAAAAGGTGGGAGCAACTGAAGTGACCGTCAGTGGATGAATGAATGACGAAAATGTGATCGATACGCCAATGGCCTGTTACTCAGCTTTAAAAAGGAACGAATTTCTTTCTTTCTTTTTTTTTTTTTTTTTAAAGATTTTATTTATTTATTCATTTATCCCCCCCTTGCTGCTTGTGCTCGCTGGGTCAGCTAACCACGCCGTGCAGGCGGGCTTTGCCTTCACCAGGAGGCCCCGGGAACCGAACCCAGGGCCTCCCATATGGTAAACAGGAGCCCTACTGATTGAGCCACAGCCGCTTCCCTGGAATGAATTTCTGATACATGCTACAACATGCCTGAATCTTGACGACATCAAGTTGAGTGAGATAAGCCAGACGCAAAAGGACAGATAGTGTATACGTTAACTTATATGAAATAGTGAGAATATGCAAATTCATAGACAGAAAGTAGATTAGTTTATCACGGGGGAGAAGGGAGAGTGCGGAGTCGATGCTTAATGGGTGCAGTTTCAGTCTGGAGTGATAGTTACCCCCACACACAAATATGCTAAGGGCTCTCAAGGAGAAGTGGGTCACATGCAGGAACGGGAGAGAGCTGGGAGCAGCTGCCTGGAGGCTCTGGCAGTGGCAGTGGGGTCTTCACCATATTTGGGGACGTGTTCTTGGTACGTTGACCCGAAGCCTTCGGTCCTCCTGGTGATTTTGTGAGTGACACAAAACCCTCAAGATAAATTCCTTCCTACTTAAGTCAACCAGAATTAGTTTCTGTTCCTTGTTGCTAAGAACCCTGAGAGAGCAGTTGTTTGTTTTAAGGCTTTTTCTTGACAATCTAAATGATGTCAACATTAAACATTTCCTCATTTTAAAAAATCATTGTTTTATAAAACAAAATATCGTGGAACTACTGCTATATACTCTAATGCCTTTGCTTGTGCATTGAACGCTCTATCTAAGGAAAAACCAAATGAACTAAATAGAACTGATTTTCTTTTGGGCAAGCGTGACTGACCCTGACTGGATAGCCAGGCGGTCTGTGTTATTTAGTTGTCAATATGGCCAAGGTAACCAAACCGACTCTTGCCTGTGTTCTTGGCAAATCAAAAAGATTGATTATGTGTCTATATAACTGCTTTTTCAGCAGTTATTCTGAAATATTTGATCAAATTAACAATATGGATCAGCTCCTCTTTTTAAGAGATCAAAATAGTATGCAATTAATTCACTAAGTAATGCATTGATTCAGTATAGATAGAGGTTTACATCGAGCAAGTTGCTAGCATGCACAGAAGATCGGAGGTGTATGGCCTAATTGAGGAGACAACAATTATAAAGCATTCTTTGCATCTCCCCTGCTACGAGGTCAGTGGCAAGCCCACTATGACCTCTTGTCTGGACTTGTGATTATTCCCTGCAACCCATTTCCCACTGAGAAGCTAGGACATTTTATTTTAAAACATTAATTGTGTCATATTACTGCTCTTCTATAACTCTTCAACAGCTTCCCCAATATCCTTAGCTTTAAATCCAAACTTTTTAACGTGCCCTGCAAGGTCCCAGCTAATCTTCCTATACTTATAAACCTGTCTCACTTCTGCCACCCTCCAACCCCACCACAGTGTCCTTTCAACTCTCGACACGCTTCCACCTCTGTCCTGACTCAAGACTTTAAGCATGCAATTCCTCCTGCTCGGATGGTCTTCCCCCCACCGCTCATCTGGCCCACCTCCAGCTCTGCTTCCCACCTTAAACGCCCCCGCCTCAGGGACTCCGCATCCCGCCAGCCAGCTTAAGACGGGCCCTGGCTCGCGCGGGATCTGCCTGTTTCCCTTCAAGCTCTGGCGTGCTCTGCAGTTGGATATTTGCTTCTTTACAGTCTGGATCCTCCACATTGTCTTTCAGCTGAAAAAGCGCAGGGGCGATGCCTGGCCTGTTCGCCGCCGAGCACCCAGCCTCGGGCAGAGCGCCTTGGCTGTGCTCCATCAACGGGGCTGAATGAGTGAACCAACGGGTGCCCGAGCCAAAGGCCAGTTCAATAGTGGGTGAACACGGCATTCCGGGAGGAAGGGCTGTGAAACAGAAAAGAGGCCCTCAGAAGAGACTAGAAATCTGAGGAGAGCGCTTCAGCTGGATCCTGGGGAGTGGGTGAGACGTGGACGGGCCCCGTGGGGGGTAGACTGGCCCCGTGGGGGGTGGACGGGCCCCGTGGGGGTGGACGGGCCCCGTGGGGGGTGGACGGGCCCCGTGGGGGTGGACAGGCCCCGTGGGGGGTGGACGGGCCCCGTGGGGGGTGGACGGGCCCTGGAGGGTGGACGGGCCCCGTGGAGGGTGGACGGGCCTCGTGGAGGGTGGACGGGCCCCGTGGCGGGTGGACGGGCCCCGTGGGGGGTGGACGGGCCCCGTGGAGGGTGGACGGGCCCCGTGGAGGGTGGAAAGGCTCCTTGGAGACTTGCAGGGAAGCGCTTCATTGCTCCAGGACAGGGGAAAGGTGGCCTCAAGCAGGCTCAGCTCTGAATGTCAGTGAGTCAATGGTTTCCAAGTATGCTGTGAAGCCACGAAGCAAGCAATTTCTCAGGAACCATTTCTTTGTTTGTTTTTTGAGTAAATACTTTCAAGCAGTGAAATACCCAGGAAATAGATCACCGGCTGTGCAGAGTGCACTGCGGCAGATGCTGCAGGCTGGCTCACTCGGTCCCCTGCCAGCCCCTGCAGGGAGTGCCTGCTGGGGAGTGGGTGAGACGTGGACAGGCCCCGTGGGGGTGGACGGGCCCCGTGGCGGGTGGACGGGCCCTGTGGGGGGTGGACGGGCCCCGTGGGGGGTGGAGGCTGGGGGCTGGGACTACACCCGGTGTCTCTGAGCTCTGCGTTCTGTCAGGCAGATACGTCGTTCTAGAACTGGGAGGAAGCGAGCATAGTGAACAAGAAACCGTACTTCTGCAGCTGCTATTTGCAAGCACAGCAGTCAAGGCATTTGTTTTGTTTGTGTCTGTTTTTTATGTTTCACTGTAATCCTCTTAGTGTATTTGATTTTTATTGTGGAAACATGCAACACAAAACTTCCCATTTTAATCACTTTTAGGCATACAAGTCCGTGACCCTAATCACATCCACAACACTGCACTGCCGCCACCACCGCCCATTCCCCAAATCTTCATCACCCCAAACAAGCTCGCCAAGCGCCCCCTCGCCGCCCCCTCCGCCCCCCTGGCAAACCACAACCTGCCTGCGTCTCCATGAAGTCGCACATTCTCACGATCTCATACAAGTGAAGTCACATGACATTTGTGACTTGTTCTCCTAAAGCACCTGAGGCTGAGGCTCCAGGGTTGGTCCCGAGCCTCCTGGCTGTTGGAAAGCGGGGCGCAGGGCCTCCCTGTGCTCCCGTAGGTCACGGCCAAGGAGAAGAGGTTCCAGGGTGAAGACTGGAGAGAGCCTGTGGATTTTAGGCTCTTATCCTCAAGAAGGATAAGAAGATTTAGATTCCAGAAGAATCTAAAGCTCAAAAGTCATTTTAGAGTGTGAACAGTGTCAATTTAATAACTTAAAATGTTCCGCCCCAGATAATGATTAAAGCTCCACACTTGATTTGAACTCCTATCCTCTCCCCTCTTCTACAGCTAAAGTCCATGTTCCTCCTCCAGCTTCTAATTTGGCCGTTGCCATTGTGTGGTGGCTTCCCACGGCCTGGATCAGTACATGCTTAAAGCTGGCTTGCTCTGGGGAGTTCCCTAGAGATCTCTGTATCCCTGGTGGTCTTCCACCTGCAGTTTCTCTGATACCGGCAAAGGCATGGGATTCCCGCATTTATTTCCTCCACAATCTCCAGGAAATGGGTGATCCCCTGAAACTTCATTTCGGTTGAGATCCCATTGTTCCTCTGACATCCTTAATGGAAAGGATTTAAGATGATTCCCACACCAGCTCAAAAGTGCATGCATAGCCACATCACCTGGAAGTGACTTTCCGGGAACCAAAGGACGCACCCCTCCGACACACACACACACACACACACACACACACACACTTATTTTGGGAAAGAAGAGGCAAAGGGATGCCAGGGAGGCAAACACCCCACTTTTAAAGTAACTTTAAAGACCTTTTTTGTTTTTTTAGAATATTCTTTTTTTATTTTTATTTTATTGTTTTATTTTACTGGGAGGTCCTGGGGATCGAACTTAGTTCCCTCCATATGGGAGACGGAGGCCCAGCCATTTGAGCCACATCCACTCCCCCTTAAAGACCTTTTAAAGTAACTTCTGGAACCCTTCTCTTTTGTGGGAAGGAACTGGGCTGCAGTTTCAACGCAGCTGCCTGAGTACTGATTAACAGAACCTGGGCAATTAATTAATAATGTAATTAGCAGTTCTTGCTTCTCATACATTGCAGAAGTCCACCATGCTCAATTATTTCCTTCTCAGCTAGATTTTTAACCTAAATTTTATATATGGAGCTAATTGGTAGTTTGAAAAAAAACACTGCAAATGTATTTTATAGATCCAAATCAACGCATGAACTTCTGAACAGTTTTTTTTTTTTTTTTTTTTTTTAATTTTATTTTTTTTTTAATTCATCCCCCCCTTGCTGCTTGTGCTCGCCGGGTCAGCTAACCACGCCGCGCGGGCAGGCCCGCCCCCACCAGGAGGCCCCAGGAACCGAACCCAGGGCCCCCCATATGGCAAACGGGAGCCCCACCGATTGAGCCACAGCCGCCTCCCTGAACAGAGCTTTTAATTAAATAAATGTCTTTATGGGAAGTTGCTGTTTCCAGCCAAGGCTCTTTAACTATTTTGTCTTTCTTCTATTAGAGTATTTAATTCTATCAGTTTGGTAAATTACCACGCACTCTGCGTGTCTCTGGGAAGCTTGGAATCTCTTTGTGAGTTTTATGATGTATGCACTGGCAGGAGTATGAGCGTGCAATAAGCAATGCCACTTTGCTTCCAGCGCCCTATAGCTTTGGTCATAAAAACAGAGGAGTGACAGTTGGGGAGGCCCCATCCGTGAGGTGGGCGGAGAAGACCGACAGCACCTGAATGCCTCTCACACCCCCTTTGTATTTCCTCCACCACTTTCCTTCAGGCTCTCGTGAGTTTGCTGGCTCGCTGCAGAGCTGCGGCCATGGCATCGCTTTGCTCACCGTCTTTGCTCTTCTGTCCGAGCTTCAGAGTTTCCAGAAGAATCTTGCAGATGCGCAGCTCCGCAGCACCACTGCCTCACTCAGAGGCCTTCGGGGATCCCCCACTGCCCGCCAAAGTCAAGGGAGCAGTGTCTGCTGCCGCGATGGCGTGGCCCCTACGTGCCATCGGCTGGACGGTGTGCTGGCCCAGTGCCCTCGCGCTCCAGTCCTCCGAGCCTGGCCGCGGCCGTCCTCCTGCCACCCTCCTCCCACTGGACTTCCTCCTCTTCCTTCCCAGCTCGTGTCAAGGCAAATAATTCGCCCCCACACATTTATCACCTTCTCTCCACGCTCGGCACCAAGGGTAACGATGCCAGGAAGGCCCCTCTGTCTTCCAGGGGTGCACCACCCAGGGCCGCTTGCCAGACTTGCCCAGTCACAAGCAGCGCCTAAGAAGCGGGCTGAAACTGCCTCGGGCTTATCAGACCAAGCATGCACAGGAAGCTTGGGAACTGGCATTTTCAACAAGTCCCTCGGTGCGTCCCGTGATTAGACGAGTTGTTTCTGGCATGTGAGAGTTAAGTGCTATAAAAGATGTGGTGAAGGGGTGGTGGTCAATGAAATGCCCACAGCAAGAAATGTTCACGTTGCTTCCCTGGCAAGGCGGGAAGAAAGGGTGTTCCAGAAAGAAGGAAGAATGTGTGCACAAAGGCGATTGAAAAAAAAAAGCCAGCATATATCAAGCACCCACGCACTGGGATCAGCCTGCAGCTTTCTAGGCCAGCAGTTCTTCACCTTTTTTCTTCCACGGACCCCTTTGCCAGTCAGGTGAAAACCATGGACCCCTGACTAAGTCCTCACTACTCTGTGTATTATTTAATAAATACATCACCCCCCACCAACATGTCCCCACGAGAATAATCTTTATTTGAATTTCAATTCAAGCTCACGGACCCCTTGAAGAGACCCCTGCTCTAGACATTAATTCTTAAAACGATTCTGTAAAGGAAATCTCATATCACCACCATTCTGCAGATGAGTAAGCTGAGTGCAGCAGTGAGGGCATGGGGCTTGGTCAGACAGGCACATGTGGAACTTGCCTTCACCCCTAGCGGCTAAGTGGCCGCACTGGGGGCGGTTTACACCTCTACTGCCAGTTTTCCCACCAGCATACTTCCTCTTTGCCTCACTTACACAGGACCTCTTCACTTTCCCCCTCAACTTTTCTTTTTACCTATTACTAATTATTTACCACAAAATCCAATGAAATAGTTCATTTTCAGCTTAGCTGTATTAGAAATCTAAAATTACATGGTTTAAACAAAATAGAAGTTTACCTCACTCTTACATCAAAGTCCAGAGCTAAGCAGTCCAGGCCTGGTATGGCAGATCCGCTCCAGAATTCCACCTATGTTCTTCCCTGTGCTTGTCACTATATTCCAAAGTGGCTGCTTCAGCTCTGGCCAGCTCATCTGTATTCCAACCAGCAGAAAGGTGGAAAAGATCAGGGAACAAGGAGAAAGGACAAAGAGCGGATGCAAACAGACTTCTGAAGAAGGTCTCCACAAGCTGCTATGCATACTTGCGTTTGCCCACACTTAGTCACCTGACCACACTAAATGCCGCAGAGGCTAGAAAGCGAGTTTATTCTGGGCAGCCACGTGTCTAACTAAAAGCAAGGATTCTATTCTTAAGGGAGCAGGATAGAATTGCTGGAAGATAAGTAGCAGTCTGTGCCACGGCAACCATTTACAAGCTGGATTAAGTATTGAATTTGCACAATTTAGGAGGTACTCCAGCAAATAAAAAGGCAGCCTTCAGAGTTGTAAACTAGAGAAGCACTGGGGAGTGAAGGGTGGGGAGATAATGATGGCTCACATAGAGATTCACAGTCAGTCTGAATATCCTACTCTGTTTTATTTAGAGCTACAAACATCACTCTCTCTTCCCCTCCTATTGGAAATAAGTCTATGGAAACAGCAGCGATCTAGGCTGTAGATTGTTACTCTAATCAACGTTCAAGCCAAGAGGCCCACAGCCCAAACAGGGGCCCCCGAGTGAGGCAAAGAGGAAGAGTGCTGAAGGAAAACAGCAGGAAGAGGGGTCACCCTGAACGGCTACTGGGAAGGCTGTTTTCATGAAAGGACTTTCCTTCCAAGTGGATGAGGTGAAAGCAGTTGGATAAAGTCTACTTTTCCACTGTAGGATGATGCACCATTAGAATTTTTATGTAGCCATAATTGTTAATGCCCTACAATTTATATTATTCCCCACAGATTATAATGTCTTTGGTTTAATATAGGAAGTTCCTGCAATTTGGACCTCATTTTCTACAGTTTATGTCCATAGTTGGAAAACATCCCCATTATTTGTTTGTTCATACGTCCCGAAGTGCAAACCAAGATTCTTTACAGAATGAGAGCTCAGCGTATTAAAAACTCACAAGTGCCTTAAAAGTTTCTTGGACATGGGCCACATTATCAGATTTAAATGACTATGGGAAGTTTTGTTTGTAAATTTCATACCAAACTAATTTTTTGACGTAACTACTGAATTGATAAGTATGTGATTTATTACCCTTATTAGTGAGTACATATTTTGCTGTAAAAATACTAATGGTTTTTTTTATAAAATGCTGTTCCAGAACTTACATGAGGTGTTAGTGAACATTCAAATGTATGTAGCAAATTACTTTATAAAACTAAAAATAAATGAATTTGAAAAAAAAAAAAAAAAAAAAAGACTATGGGTTGTTTCCTAAGTTAATGTGAGGAGGTGTTTTTGGAAGGCCGACGTTTACTGAACTCCTGTTATGAGGTAGGCTGTGCCAGAGGAGCACACCCGAGGCGACGGCTGCCTAACGGGGCAGGGAGGGACGCGGTGGCCCTCGCGCCGCCCAAAGCATTGCTCGCAGATGAGGATTCTGATGCAGCAGCTCTGCTGTCCTGTTTCCTTCTGGTCTGGGCTCCCCGAGGTAGGAACTGATTGACTCCTGCTGCAAGGCCAGCGGGGGACAAAGTGCTTTTCCAAGGGACGGCAGCCGTGTCAGCGCATCACCGGGCTGAAGCCTTGAGCTTACACCCCTGTCTGCTTCGCCAAGCTCTCTGCTCAGCCTCTAGGAGGCCAGTCCATGGAATCACACATTCTGACTTATCAAAATATTCATTCGACCTTGAAAGCATTCTTATTGATGCCGTGTGGGGAGAAAACAAGTAGAGTACTCGAACAAAATGTTTGCATCTGTGACTTCAAATTTTCACAGACTCTGTAGGTCGCTGGGGACTCGGAAACTCTCTCAGGCTCATTTTGTCTCATTCCTGCAGGGTTTTGTCGTTCTTTGTGTTAAAGGATGACAAGCAGGAGCAGCATGTTAATTAGAAAACTGACATCCTTCAATTTATTCTTTTCTCGCTATTTGTGATATTCCTCTTCCTCCCCAACTCCCATCCAACTCTTTCCCTTCCCAGAGAAGCGTAAATGAAAGGTTTCAGTTTCTTACATGAGTAATTTTGGGGCAGATACTGTCCTTCTCATCAACCACTTCTCAGCAAAGTCAAGCTGTGCGCCCTGTTACGGTGAATTTTTATCTTTTTAATGCAAGAAAAAAACCATTTTGATAAAGGTTAATGCCTCCTTAATATTTATATACTTGAATCATATTGAAAATGCAATTTAAAGTTCTGAGATCGTGAATCAATATGACAATGTGCAGAGACGGTGTGACACCACTTGTGATTCGTTAGCACATGCTTCACCCCGTGTTAGCATCGAGGGCGAAGCCCGACGTCATGATGCTGGCAAGTCTTTGGATTTCATCCTAGTCCATTCTCTGGCACTTTAAGACTTTGCCATGGAGGTCCAGGGACAATTCCAAATGATTCTTGCAGATCAGGAATGAAGTAGTATACCCGCAACCTGCTGGGCATGAGGCATTATTCTGAGAAACGTGCTCACCTAGCAGCCATCTAGCATGGCTTTGTCGAGCTTCGAGCAGATTTCCGAGCACCAGGCTGCCATGATGCGAGCGAGCTGTGACGTGGTCCTGGGAAACTGCAGGCAGCACCTGCTGTACTGCGCCTGGCAGCGCAGGCGCCTCACGTAGTGCGCCTGCAGACGACTCACAGTTCCAACAGCTCGCGCCACCCTCAAAGGGCGCCTGGAGAGATGGCCCTGCGTGAACTGCCAGCAGCTCCCGGAGCAGATGGGGATCAGGGCCACAGATTTCTTGTTTGCTCTTTGCTCTGCTCAGGCCCTCTGGGGAGTTTGTTTAATGACCTATTCTCCTAGCACTCCAAAATCCAGCCTCTGACTGAGAGATACACATGGTGGCCAAAACAGTAATTTAATGGCCATGCTTAGTTTGACTATAATCTCAGAATTTTAAAATCTTAGTTCTTGAAAATTCCCCAGTCTCCAAATAGCCTTTGACATCATATAAATTCAGAGCTCCCCTGAGCTTGAGAACTTTTGTAAGGAGCATAGCACAAGAATTTATCTTTTAAAATATTTATAAGGATGTTTCTGGTTTTATTATTAAAGAGAAAGTTGAATTATCTGAATTTTAGAAATGACAGGGCTACTTCCTGCTTATTACTAATCTCTGTGACCAAACTGTTCAGACCTGTACTTAGGTCCGTGCTGTGGTAGGTACACGTGTGTCTGGGGGGGTGTGTGTGCGTCTACATGTACAGATTTTTATGGAACAAATCAAACGCGCTAGTGGGTGCATGGCCACGGCCTTGTCTTTGTGATCACTGGGGCTGCTCGAGGGAACTGGCTCTTCCTTTCCCCCTCTGGGCAATGACTGACAGTTTCACCCTCAGACTCATGCCTGCCATGCTGCTGCACAAGCTTCAGCAGCCTTCTTGTACTATTATTAGATGAGGTCATACCATGAGCTGGAAGGACCCTTATTCTCTGGCAACTGGGGACCTTTCCAGCCCCACACTGCCTAGCTTTGGATTATTTTATGTAAGAGGAATAAACTATATTGGTCTAGGCACTGCTTTTCCTGCTGTCGTGGGCAATCCTAATCCTAACAAATACAAGAGCCCTGGCCCTTTTTTCCACGTGTGTCCTTGATGGTGACTGCTCCTCCCCGAACCCTGCCATCCACGCCTTCTGTTGTGCTCCCAGGAACCACTTCCCACCTGTCTAGTATCCTCGACTAATCACATCACAAGAGCTACGACTGCCTCGCTGTCCAGCCTCACACCAGCCACTCCTCCACACCTGCAGTTCCGTGCTTCAGCAATACTGTCACACCTACTCATGCTTTGGCTTTGGGTTTGTTTTCTCGGTCTAGCATGCCCTCCCTGTGCTTGGCAACCTGGGAAACTCAAGTGTCTGCTCAAACGCTCACCCCTCTTCAAAATCTTCCATGTTGCTCCAGATGGAGCAGACTCTTGTGTCTTTTCTCTTATGTGACTCCTGCAATGAGTACATGCTCAAATTATAGCAATTAACTAATTTGCATTGAAATTCTGTGTATGTCTGTCTCCATGTTAAACTATAAACTTCTAGAAAGCAAGGGCTCAATTATTTCTTCCTTGCATATCTTGTAACATGCACATTGTAGTCACTCACTGTATGGTTGCTGAATAAATGAATGGATGAATGATTTAGCCCAGGATACATTTTCTTAGGGAGCCCCTCATGCCCCACTAAAATAACTTAGCTTCCATTCCTCAGTTGTCTGTGTGACAAAGGGCATTGGTGATTTTTAAAACCACACGAGAACCTTGAAGTATACTCTGTTAACTTTGTAAAAATGTTTTGTTTTCTTTATCTTGAATCTTTGTTAGGTAAGAAATATGATATACATTATAAATAAGTACATCTTATGTTTAATTATTCTAATAACAATTTATTATCTGATTGTACCAACTTGGCACTGCCAAGCACTGTGCTTTATGTGCTCTGTTTTTTTTTTTTTTTTCCATTTTTGCCATAACCCTATGTGACAGTTGGTTTTGTGAATACCAGAAAAGATCATGTTCTTTGAAATAATTCCCATGGGTGTGGGAGCCTTTGATTGCATTAGATTCCGTCAAGGGACCTTTTGATTAGATTGCTTTAGGGCCTTTGATTGAACAACTCAATGAGGCATGACCCAGTTTGGGTCTCTACCCTCTTGTAGAGTCTTATATAAACTGCGAACTGAAAGCAGAAACAGATAGAGAAAGACAGCCACCACTTTTACCCTGCCACGTGAGAGCAGACTCCAGGATTTCTTACAGCTCCAGAAAGACAGAGAAACCCCGTGAAACTGAGAGAGCAACCGAGAGAAACCCTAAGAGGCTGAAAAAGAGGCCAGAGGCTGGAATCAGCGAAAAAACCTGAAGCAACAAGTACCCCAAGAGGCAAGGCCCGTGGAGCAGCTCAAAGCTGAAAGAGAAGGTGAGCTTGGAGGAGAAAACAGAGAGAACCTGAAAGAACCACCATCTTGCCTCGCCTTAAGACAAGAGTCTAGGATCTGCCAGTAGCCAGCCTTTGGTGAGAAAGCATCTTTGATGATGCCTTGATTTGGACATTTTTACAGCCTTGGAACGGTAAACTTTTACCCTAAAAACTTCCTGTTATAAAAGCCAACCCATTTCTGGTATTTTGTTCCCAGCAGATTTACCAAAATAAAACCCCATGAAGTAAATGTCATGTTCCTTAGGACTCTTTCAGTTGTCCGTGATAGGAATCCAAATCAACTTAGCTTAAGCAAAAGGGAAACTTATTGGCTCATGTGATGAAAACATCTGAGGGTAGTGGTTCAGCTGGATCCAAGGCTCAAACAATGCCATTAAGGTGCTATCCCTATTCCCATGCCTAAATCTATCCCCAGCCCCATCTCTGTGTCCATCCCATCCCCATCTCTAACTCTATCCCTAGCCCCATCCCCATCTCTAACTCTATCCCCATCTCTAACCCTGTC
>JAKSZT010032012.1:210547-228418 GCA_026826555.1 Tolypeutes matacus
CGAGGGGCCGTGGCCTCCCGCCAGCAGCCAGCGAGGGGCCGTGGCCTTCTGCCGACAGCCATGTGAGTAAGCCACGATGGATGCAGATCCTCCTGTCCTCCTGTCCCAGTCAAGCTTTCAGATGGCTGCAGCTCTGACTGATGTCTTGACTATAATTGCTTAAGAGACCCTGAATCAGAACCACCCAACTAAGCTGCAACCTTATTTCTGACTCACAGAAACTGTGTGATAATAAATGTTGGTTGTTATAAGCTGCTAATTTTTGGAATAATTTGTACACAGCAGTAGATAACTAATATAGATTTTGGTACCTGGAGGTGGGGTGTTGCCATAACAAATACTAAAAATGTGGAAGTGGCTTTGGAACTTGGAATTGAGCAAAGTTGAAAGGACTTTGAAGAGTGAATTAGTAAAAGTCTAAAGAAAATAATAGAAGCCTGATAACTGTAGGGGGACCGTATGTGAGGGCTTAAGGAAAGTGAGGAAAAGCTTACTGGAAACTGGAAACTGAAGGAAAGGAGACCCATGTTATGTAGTGGCAAAAAGTATAGTAAGATTGTCCTCTGTGGTAATGTGGAAAGAAGACAATGTCCCTAATGAATGACATGATCTAGCTAAGGAGATTTCCAAGCAAAGTGCTGAAGGTGCTGCCTGGTTCCCTCTTGCTGCTTATAATAAAAAGTGAAAAGAAAGAGATAAACTAAAGGAAGGATTGTTAAACACAAAGAAGCCAGACCTTGATAGCAACCTTTCCAGATGGCAAACCAGGCTAAAATTAAGATCAAATCCAGGGCAAATGACAGTAAATGCCAGCAAAGATTAACTTCCAGGAAAGCATGGTCTAGAGATATATACAAGGATGTGGTTCCATCTCTTAGGGAGATCTAAGGTGGTGCCTCAGAAAACTGGTCAGCCAAATAACAGGGCTTCAAAGCAGCTTAAAGACTTCCAAAGTCGCAGCAGAAATCCAAGGTACAGAAGGGCTTTCTTGGAGAGATTTGTGTGTGGTTTTTGTCTAAGGGCATGAACTCCAGTAAGATTCACAGGAGACCCACAAAGAGTTTGATAATTTTATTGACAGAAATACTGAGAGCTTAGGTTGAAGGGGGAAAAGATAGTACAAAATGAAGAGAGGTATTTTGACCCCCAAAATTCTACTGGCAGAAAGCAGGCTGAAAAAACAACCTACCACCAAAGCAGGAAAAGGAAGGATGAATCAGAGGAGGGAACCAAGAACCCAATGTGGAGCCAAAAGCCATGGAGAATCATTCCTACACAAGAGTTGGACCAAGTTCCAATCAAGGAACTTCTAACATGTGCCCGGCTGGATTTCAGAATCGCTATGGACCACTGATTCCTTTGTGTCTCCCATGTCCCCCTCTCTGAACAGAATGTCTGTGTGGTTAGCCTATGTGCATGATGAATGAGTGCTGGAACAGATTACTTGCCTCTTTGCCCTCAGGTCTTCAGACCAAAAGAGACTGCACTCCAGGAGCAGCACTTAAGGAATAACAGCTGAGGAGCCTCAGCCACAACTGGTCTGGATTAAGATGACAAGATTCTGGACTTTGAGTGATGCTGTAAAGGGTTGAGAGTTCTTGGGCAGAGTGGTGTGGAAGGGTATAAGTATATGTGAATATAATCTAAATAATTTGTGGCCAGAGATCAAACTGGAGTAATTTTTAAATATGTCTACAAATTCTTCAACACTCCTCCCAAAAGGTAGAGCCTAATTTTCTCCCCCTTGAGCATAGACTGGACTTGGTGAATAGAATAGTGTGGAAATGACAGTGTGTGACTTCTGATACTAGGTCATAAAAGGATGGCAGCTTCCTTCTTGCTCAGTCACGGGTCACTTGGTCTGGGAGAAGCCAGTTACATGTAAAAGGATAGTCAAGCAGCTCTATGGAGAAGTCCATGTGGCAAGAGATTGAGGTCCCCTGCCAACAGACATGTGATTGAGTCAGCTTATTAGTCTAGCAAGTGCTCAGAAGATTGCGTTTCTGGTCAACATTTTGACCATAACCTGAAAAACCATGAGCTGGGACAATTTTCAACTAAGCCACTCCCAAATTCCTGACCCATAAGAACTGTGAGATAGTAAATGTTGTTTTGAGTGACTATTTTGGGGGAAATTTTTTTACACAGCAATATATAACAAATATTGGTATACAGTATTCTGTTGCTCTACCCCTACCATTTTTGCTATTATAAACAAAGCTGCAACAAATCTCTTTATATGTATACCCTTATGTTCTTGTGACATCATTTCTGTAGAATAAATTTCTGAAACTAGAATTGCTGGCTATGTATATTTTAAATGTAGATAGATATTGTCATATTACCTTCCAAAACTAATAGTAATAATTTACACTCTCCCAAACAGTGGATGAAACTGTCCTCATATCTTTGCCAATTTCAAATGTTATTAATCTTTCTAATTTTTCTCAATCCAGTGAGATAAAGTATCTCATTATTATATTAATTTATATTATTCAATTATTGGTGAGGGTGAGTAAACATCTTTTTTTTGCTTGTCATTTGAAAAAAGCATCTTGCTTATTTCAGATGGAATTCTCTTTGCATCCCCCATCCCTTGATCTTTTCTCTTCCACAATGCCTAGCATAGAGCTCATATTACATAAATGTGTGGTGTCTTAATGGATGAATGATTGAATAAATGAAATTTATATATGTAGAAAGTCTTCATTTAACTTCATGGGAGTGAATTTTAATTGAGAAAATGTTATTTTAGCAGCCAGTTAATTTAACCTTTTCTTTTCACCTTTACCAATAGTCAATTGTCATTCAACCGTACTCTAAGCTCTTTAGCTTTACAACTTGTTCAGGCTAATCTGTTTCTAAAAGTAGCCATATACTTTTTCTCTCTGAATATTTTAAACATAGCAGAATAGTTTTATAGCAAATAATAATAGCAATTACAACAATAATACCAGTAACAACAACAATAATAGTAGGAGAGATCCAAGATGGCAGAGTAGAGAGCAGCAGGGTGCGCTCATCCTACAGAAACAGCAGGAAAACAGGCAGACTTGCCACTGCTCCCAGCATGGGAGCAGGATGGGCAGCCTCTGAGGGCAGTCCGCCAGGTGCGGGGGAAGTGGCGGGGAGAGCAGCACAGGCGACCTTCAAGGGCATCCTTGCCAGGCTCAGGGAGAGTGTCACAGGAGGCCTGCAAGAGCAGTCTTGCTGGGTGCAGGCAGAAGCGATGTGGACAACCCATGAGAGAGGTCTCGTCAGGCACAGGCAGGCACAGATGAATGCAGGAGGGAAGCCAGATGTCAGTGCTTGGGTTCCAGAGGCCAGGGACTATGGTACAACATCAAGGAAGGTGTAGGATGGGGAGATTGAGAGAGGCCACCCCAGAGGAGCTAACTCTTTGGAACTGGTCTGCACCCCCTTTCTGTGCACTGGCCTGATTTAAGTCAGTTAAACACAGGCAAATTGTAAAGAATTAGAATAAGCTGAAACAAGTGTCAAAGAAGAACCCTATCACATAGTCAAACAGCAATAAAACCCTAAACAAGAGAGAGAAACTGGCTATCAGGATAAACTCATCAAGATAAGCAGATGTCTAGACACTAGTAAAAAGGTACAAGCCATACTAAGAAATTGGAAGTTATGGTCCAGTGAAAGGAACAAACTAATAAGTCAAAGGAGATGTAGAATTTGGGACATCTAAGACATGAGCATACAGAAGAAATTGAAAACATGCATAGAAAAATAACTGCTCTTATGGTAATGAAAAATCACAAGAGAAGAGATTAAAAATACGCTAGAATCACACAACAGCAGAATTGAACAGGTAGAGGAAAGAATTAGTGAATTAGAAGATAGGACATCCAAAATCACTCAGAAGAACAATGTGACAGTTTGAAGATTTTTGTGAATCCCAGAAAAGATCATATTCTTAAACTAATCCATTCCTGTGGGTGTGGAGTCCTTTGGGTGCTTTAAGGGACCCTTTGATTAGATCACTTGATTAGATTGCTTTAGGTCCTTTGATTAGACTATACCAATGGGGTGTGACCCAGGGTGAGTTTCCTCCCTCTTGCTGGGGTGTCTTATATAAATTGAGAACTGGAAGCAGAAACACACAGAGAAAGGAAGCAGCCATTTTGACAATACCATGTGAGAGAGAGGATCGTGTGCAGTCACAGAAAGATAAAGAAGCCTTGAGAGGCTGAGAAAGGTCCTGGAGGCTGGAGGCTGTGTATGCTCTCAACCAGTAGAGCACAGAGGTATGGGAAGAGCCCCTGAGAGGCTAGGCCCATGGAATAGATCAAGGCCGAAGAGATGAGCCCTGTCATATGCTTGATCACCCATAGCTGAACCCAGGGAGAAAGCAGCCTGGAGGAGAAGGCAGAAACCCAGACAAAGAGCTGCCATTTTGCCTCACCACATGGCAGGAGCCCAGGATCCAGCAGCCAACATTTGATGAGAAAGCATCTCTTATGGTGCCTTGATTTAGACATTTTCACAGCCTCAGAACTATAAGCTTTCACCCTAATAAATTACCCATTATAAAAGCCAATCCATTTCTGGTATTTTTCATTGGCAACCTTAATAAACTAAAACACACAGATACAGGGAAAAAATGGAAAAAAAATTGAGCAGGGTCTCAGGGAATTGAATGACAGCACGAAGTGAACAAACATATGAGCTATGGTATTCCAGAGGGAGAAGAGAAGGGGAAAGGGGCAGAAGGAATGATTGAGGAAATAATGCCTGAAATTTTCCAAACTCTTATGAGGGACATGGATATACATGTCCAGGAAGCATAGCATACTCCAAACAGAATAAATCCTAACAGAAATACTCTAAGACACATATTAATCAGATTTCCAAATGCCAAAGATAAAGAGAGAATCCTGAAGGCAGCAAAAGAAAAGTGATCCATCACATATAAGGGATACATGATAAGATTAAGTACTGATTTCTCATTAGAAACCATGGAGGCATGAAGGCAGTGGTATGATATATTTAAGGTACTGAAAGAGAAAAACTGCCAGCCAAGAATTATGTACACAGCAAAATTATCCTTCAAAAATGAGGGAGAGATTAAAACATTCACAGATAAATAGAAACTGAGAGAATTCATCAACATGAGGCTTGCCCTACAAGAAATAGTAAAGGGAGTTCTGCAGGCTGAAAGGAACAGACAGGGGCCATCCAATAAGTTGAAGACTTTAAAAAGAGAAATAATTTCAGCAGTCAGAGAATGAATTCCCATTTCTACTTCAGACAGTTGATTTCTCCTGGGGAAGTCACTGAGGACCTTCATCGGAATTCCTGGCTTGCAGTCTGCCCTACAGAATTTGGACTCATGCATCCTCATGGTCATGTGAGACAATCCTATAAAATCTCAATATTTTAAAAAAATTTTAATTTCTGTTTTAGTTTGCTACATGATGCTAATGCAAAAATAACAGAAATGGGTTGGCTTTTCTGATGGGAATTTGTCTGGGGTAAAATCGTACAGTCTGAGACTGAATATGTCCAAATCAAGGCAGCAAAAATGTCTTACCAAAGGGCAGCTGCTGGATCCTGGACTCCTGCCAAGTGGCAAGGCAAAATGGCAGGTCTGCTAATCTCTTGCTGCCTTCTCCTCCAGGCTCACCTTCTCTTTCTGCTTCAAGCTGCTCTGCGGGCTCCAGCCCCTCTCTCAGCCTCTAAGGGTTTCTCTTTCTTTCTGCAACTATAGGAGATCCTAGAGTCTTCTCTCACATAGCAGGGTAAAATGTCAGCTGTCTTTCTCTGTGTGCTTCTGCTTTCAGTTCTCTGCTTATATAAGACTCCAGCAAGAGGGCCAAGACCCAACTTGGGTCATGTCTCACCGATGTAGTCCCATCAAAGGCCCTAAAATGATCTAATCAAAATTGATCTTATCAAAAGTTCCCTTAACTGAATCTCATGCAATCAAAGGGTCCCACCACATATCATAGGCACAGGAATGGCTTAGCTTAAGAACATAATTTTCTGGGGTCCATGAAAAGACTTCAACCAAGATACCTCCCAACAAAGAAAATCCCAGGACCAGATGGCTTCACAGGTGAATTCTACCAAGGATTCCAAAAAGAATTAATACCAATCCTGCTCAAACTCTTCTAAAAAATTGAAGAGGAGGGAACATTACCTAACTCATTCTATGAAACCAGCATTATTCTATACCAAAGCCAGATTAAGATACTACAAGAAAAGATAATTACAGACCCATCTCTCTGATGAATTTAGAAGCAAAAATCCTCAACAAATTACTGGAAAATAGAATCCAACAGCACATTAAATGAATTATACACTATGATCAAGTGGGTTTTATCCCAGGTATGCAAGAGTGCTTCAACTCAAGAAAATTAATTAATGTAATACACCACATTAACAAATCAAGGTGAAAAATCACATATCTCTATTGAGACAGAAAAGGCATTTGACAAAATCCAGCATCCTTTCTTGATAAAAATACTTTGAAAGATAGGAATAGAAGGAAATGTCCTCAACATGATAAAGGGCATATATGAAAAACCAACAGCTAATGATGAAAGACTGAAAGCTTTCCATTTAAGATCTGGAACAAGACAAAGATGCCCACTGTTACCACTCTTATTCAAAATTGTGATAGAAGTTCTTGCTAGAGCAGTTAGGCAACATAAACAGATAAAAGGTATCCATATTGGAAAGGAAGAAGTAAAACTTTCACTATTTGTCAATGGCATGCTCCATATAGAAAGTCCTGTAAAATCTACAATGATAGTAGCGCTAATAAATAAGTTCAGCAAGTGGTAGGATATAAGATCAATATGCAAAAATAAGAAGCATTTCTATATACCAGTAATGAGCAAGCTGATGAGGAAGTCAAGAAAAAATTTCATTTACAATAGCAACCAAAAGAATCAAATATCTAGGATAAATTTAACTGAGGATGTAAAGGACTTGTACACAGAAAACTAAACAACGTTGCTAAAAGAAATCAAGGCAGACCTAAATAAATGGAAAGATATTCTGTCTTCATGGATTGGAAGATTAAATATTTTTAATATGTCAGTTCTACTCAAATTGATTTACAGAGTCAATGCAATCCCAATAAAAATTCCATCAGCCTTTTTTTTTTTTTTTTTGTAGAAATGGAAAAGCCAATTATCAAATTTATTTGGAAGAGTAAGAGGCCCCCAAATAGCCAAAAACATCTTGAGAAAGAACGAAGTTGGAGGACTCACACTACCTGACTTTAAAGCATATTACAAAGCCACAGTGGTCAAAACAGCATGATACTGACACAAGGATAGACATATTGACCAATGGAATTAAAATGAGAGCTCAGAAATAGACCTGTACATCTATGGCCAAATGATATTTGATAAGACTGCCAAGTCCACGGAACTTCAGCAAATGATGCTGGGAGAACTGGATATCCATATTCAGAAGAATGAAAGAGGACCCCTATCTCACACCCTATACAATAATCAACTCAAGATTTATCAAAGACCTAAATATAAGAACCAGGATAACAAAAGTCCTAGGAGAAAATGTAAGGAAGTATCATCAAGATCTTGTGGTAGGCAACAGTTTCATAAATTTTATACCCAAAGCATGAGCAATGAAAGAAAAAAATAGATAAATGGGACCTCTTCAAAATTAAAAATGTTTGTTCTTCTAAGGAATTTGTCAAGAAAGTGAAAAGGCAGACTACTCAATGGGAGAAAATATTTGGAAGCTATATATCCACTAAGGGTCTAATATCCAGCAAATATAGAGATCCTACAACTCAACAATAAAAAGACAAACAACCCAATTTAAAATATAGGCAAAGGACTTGAAGAGACATTTTTCCAAAGAGGAAGTACAAGTGGCTAAAAAGCACATGAAAAGATGCTCAACATAACCAGCTATTAGGGAAATGCAAATGAAAACCACAATGAGATATCATTTCACCTCTACTAAACTGGCCACTATTTGAAAAACAGAAAACTACAAGTGTTGGAGAGGATGTGGAGAAATGGGCACACTCATTCACTGCTGGTAGAGATGTAGAATGGTGCAGCTGCTGTGGAAGGCAGTGTGGTAGTTCCTCAGGAAGCAAAATATAGAATTGCCATTTGATCTGGCAATCCCACTTCTGGGTATATACCCAGAAGAACTGAAAGCAGGACCCAAATAGATATATGTGCACACCAATGTTCATAGTGGTATTATTCACAGTTGCCAAAAGATGGAAGCAACCCAAATGTCCACCAACAGATGAATGGATAAATAAATTATGGTGCATACATACAATGCAATATTATCCAGCTGTGAGAAGTAAGGAAGTACTGATGTATGCAACAACATGGATGAACCTCAAGGACCTTATATTGAAGGAAATAACTCAGACACAAAAAGACAAGTATTGCCTGATCTCACTAATATAAACTAATTATAATAAGCAAACTCATGGGAGCAGATGTGGCTCAAGTGGTTGAATACTTGTCTCTCATATGGGAGGTCCCAGGTTCAGTTCCTAGTGTCTCCTGAAAAAACAAACAAAACATATACTGTCAAATTGTCTAATGCTCAAGACAAAGAGAGAATACTGAAAGCAGCAAGAGAAAAAGAGATCCATCATATACAAGAGAAGCTTGATAATATTAAGTGCTGATTTCTCATCTGAAACCATGGAGGCAAGAAGGCAGTGGTGTGACATAGTTAAGGTGCTAAAAGAAAAAAACTTCCAGCCAAGAATTTTCTATCCAGCAAAACTGGCATTCAAAAATGAAGAAGAGTTCAAATATTCACAGATAAACAGAAATTAAGAGAGTTTGTCAATAAGAAACTTACCCCTCAAGAAATACTAAAGGGAGTTCTGCAGGTCGAAAGGAAACAACAGGAGAAAGAGAATTGAAGAGTGTAAGAACTACTAAAAAGAGAAATAAAAACAATATATGGCATACATAAATCTAAAGAAAATATGGCTAATGTAAGTAATTTCTTGATAGTAGTAACATTGAATGTTAATGGATTAAACTCTCCAGTCAAAACACACAGACTGTCAGAATGGATAAGGAAATATGACTTATCTATATGTTGTCTACCCATCTATATATAAACTCACCTTAGATCCAGAGATGCAAGGAGGCTGAAAGTGAATGGTTGGAAAACAATCTTACATGCAAACAATAACCAAAAAAGGGCAGGAGTAGCTATACTAATATCAAACAAAATAGATTTTAAATGCAAAACTACTGTAAGAGACAAAGAAGGACACTATATGTTAATAAAAGGGATAACCTATCAAGAAGAAAGAACAATCATAAACATTTATGCACCTAATCAGGGTGCCTCAAAATATACGAGGCAAACACTGGAAAAACTAAGTGGAGAAATGGATGCCTCTACAATTATAGTGGGAGACTTTAATACACCATTATCACCGTTAGAATAACAGAGAATCAATAAAGAAACAAAGACCTTGAATAGTGCATTAGAGGGCCTGGACATAATAGACATATACAGAACATTACACCCAAATACAGTGGGATATACATTCTTCTTGAGTGCACATGGATCATTCTCCTGGATAGACCACATGCTAGGCCACAGAATGACTCTCAATGAATTAAGAAAGATTAAAATTGTACAAAGTAATTTCTCTGACCACAAGAAATGAAGCTGGAAATCAGTAAGGGGCAGAGAGCCAGATTAGGCACAAAGATATGGAAGTTAAATAACACACTCTTAGAAAAACAATGGGTCAAGGAGAAAATCACAAAAGAAACCAGTAACTACCTTGAAATGAATGAAAATGAAAACACAACAAATCAAAACCTAGGGGACACAGCAAAAGCTGTACTGAGAGGGAAATTCATAGCTATAAATGTCTATATTAAAAAAGAAGAAAGAGCTAAAATCAAAGACCTAACTGCACACCTGGAGGAATTAGAAAAAGAACAACAAACTAACCGCAAAACAAGTAGAAAGAAGGAATTAACAAAGATTAGAGTAGCATTAAATGAAATTGAAAATAAGAAAGCACTAGGAAAAATAAACCAAGCCAAAAGCTGGTTCTTTGAGAAGATTAATAAAATTGGCAAGCCCTTAGCAAGACTAACAAAGAAATAAAGAGACAAGATGCAAATACATAAAATAAGAAACAAGGAAGGGGATATCACCACTGATCCCACAGAAATAAAGAGTATCATAAGGGGTTACTTTGAAAAATTGTATGCCAACATGGAGGATAATTTAGAGGAAATAGACAAGTTCCTAGAAACACACAAGCAGCCTACAATGACAAAAGAAGAAACTGATGAACCCAACAGAATAATCACAAGTAACGTGTTAGAATTACTCATCAAAAACCTCCCTACTAAGATGACCCCAGGACCAGACAGCTTCACAGGTGAATTCTACCAAACATTTTGGAAAGAAAAAACACCAATCTTGCTTAAACTCTTCCAAAAATTAGAAGTGGAGTGAGTGAACACTGCCTAAGTCAATCTATGATGCCAACATCACCTTAATACCAAAGCCAAACGATGCCACAAGAAAGGAAAACTATAGACCCATCTCTCTAATGAACCAAGATTCTAAAATCCTCAACAAAATACTTGCTAATTGTATTCAACAACACATCAAATGAATTATACACCATGACCAAGAAAGGTTTCAGCCCTGGCATGCAAGGATGTTTCAACATAAGAAAACCAATCAATGTAATATACCACAAAAACAGATCGAAAGAAAAAAATCACATGATCAACTCTATAGATGAAGAAAAAGCATTCAACAAAATATAGCACCCTTTCTTGATAAAAGCATTTTAAAAGATAGGAATAGAAGGAAACTTCCTCAATATTATAAAAGGTATATATGAAAAACCCATAGCCAACATCATATTCAATGGTGAAATCCTAAAAGCTTTCCCTCTAAGATCTGGAATAAGACAAGGATGCCCACTTTCACCTCTCTTACTTAACTTTGTGTTAGAAGTACTTGCTCAAGCATTGAGGCAAGAAAAAGATATAAAAGGCATCCAAATAAAAAAAGGAAGAAGTAAAAATTTTACTATTTGCAGACGACATGATCCTATACATAGAAGTCCTGAGAAATCTACAACAAAGCTTCTGGAGCTTATAAATGAGTTCAGTAAAGTGGCAGGTTATAAGATCAATGTGCAAAAATCAGTAGCATTTCTGTACACCAGTAATGAGCAAACTGAAGAGGAAATCAAGAAAAAAAATCCCATTTATAATAGCAACTAAAAGAATCAAATACCTAGGAATAAATTTAACTAAAGATATAAATATTTGTATGCAGAGAACTACACAAAAGGAAATCAAAGAAGACCTAAACAAATGAAAGAGTATTTCCTGTTCATGGATAGAAGACTAAACATCATTAAGATGTCTATCCTACCCAAATTGATTTGCAGATTTAATGCAATCCCAACAAAAATCACCACAGCATTTTTTTACTGAATTGGAAAAGCTAACTATGAAATTTATTTTGAAGTGTAAAGGGCCCCAATAACCAAAGACATATTTTTAAAAAAAGGAATGGAAAAAAAAAAAAAAAGAAAGAAATCAGAGGAATCACACTATCTGACTTTAAAACATACTATGAAGCTACAGTGGTCAAATCTGCATGGTATTGGCACAGGGATAGACATACTGACCAATGGAACCAAATTGGGAGTTCTGATATAGATCCCCACATATATAGTCAATTGATATTCGACAAGGCCACCAAACCCACTCAACTGGGAGAGAATGGCTTCTTCAACAAATGGTACTTGGATAACTGACTATCCATATCAAAAAGAATGAGAAAGGAATGCCACCTTACACCTTAAACAAAAATTAACTCAAGATGCATCAAAGATCTAAATACAAGAGCCAAGACCTTAAAGATCTTGGAAGAAAATATAGGGAAGCATCTATAGGATCTTGTATTAGGAAATGGTTTCATGAACTTTACACCCAAAGCACGAGAAACAAAAGAAAAACTAGATAAATGGGACTTCCTCAAAATTAAAACCTTTTGCACCTCAAAGGAGTTTGTCAAGAAAGTGAAAAGGCAACCTGCTCAATGGGAGAAAATATTTGGTAATCATATATCTGATAGGGGCCTAATATCCAGCATATATAAAGAAATCCTACACCTTGAAAAAAAAAAAGACAGACAACCCATTTTAAAAATGGGCAGGTGATTTGAATAGACACTTCTCCAAAGAAGAAATACAAATGGCTAAAAAGCACATGAAAAGATGCTCAACATCACTAGCTAGTAGGGAAATGCAAATCAAAACTATAATGAGATATCATTTTACACCCATTAGACTGGCAGCTATTAAAAAAATAGAGGACTACAAGTGTTGGAGAGGATGTGGAGGAATGGGAACCCTCATCCACTGCTGGTGGGAACGTAGAATGGTGCAGACATTGTGGAGGACAGTTTGGTAGTTCCTCAAGAAGCTAACTATAGAACTGCCATATAATCCAGCAATCCCACTGCTGGGTATATAACCAGAAAAATTGAAAGCAGGGACACAAACAGATACATGCACAACAATGTTCATAGTAGCATTATTCACAATTACCAAAAGTTGGAAACAACCCAAATGCCCATCAACAAATGAATGGATAATCAAACTCTGGCATATACATACAATGGAATATTACTCAGCCATAAGAAGGAATGCAGTATTAACACATGGGATAACATGGATGAATCTTGAAGACCTTATGTTGAGTGAAACAAGCCAGGAACTGAAGGACAAATATTACATGATCTCACTGATATGAATTATGCAAATTGAGTAGACTCACAGAGATAAAGTCTGGAAGATAGGTTTACAGGAGACAGAAAAGGGAAGAAGGATGTGAGTCAATGCCCATATGGACAAAATCTATGACAAGGTAGAAGGGTGTCGTTGTGCAGTGGATGGGCATGTGATGCTATTGGGCTGGGTGCTGCTGATCTTTGAGGGGTGTAGGGTGGGGAGGGTGGATTGGACTGCCCATGGAACTGGAAGGAGGGTTGGGGCAGGGAGCAGGTCAACTATGGGAATTTGCGAGTATGTGGCTGAAACTACAACAATGGGAATGTTCTTTTGGCAAATATGGCAAGGGAGGGTTACTGGTTTAAGGTGTTGGACATGGGGGGCATGTGTGACAGGGTGCACCTGGTGCAGGCTTCTAGGGTGTGTTGTATCAGTAAGTGGAGACTCACATAATAAGTGAGAAGGTGTTGGACTCCCATCCTGGGGAGGACTGTTATGATCTCAAATAGAGGGGTGGGAGTCTTTTGGGAGTATAGGCAGTTCCTAATAGGGGAGGACAGGCCAGTATGTGAAGCCCTGTTGTTGCAAGTAACTATGAATATTGTCCTTCAATGAGTTTATCTTGGTGGTTACCATGGGTCCTTGGGATAGGGGGAGGGAGGAGTAGAATGGATGGAACACGGGACATTTTTGGGACAATGGAGTTGTTCTGCACGATCTTCCAATGATGGATACAGACCATGTCAAACTTCAACAAAATCTATGGAAGTGTGCAGTCCAAAATGTAAACCACGGTGTAGATCGTTGACCATGATTGGTGGCAGTGTTTCAATATTTGTGCATCAATGGTAGCAGGTGTGCCATCCACATGTAAAATGGTATTGGTGGGGGAGGGGGGAAATGGGGGAGGATGTTGGGTATATGGGAAACACCTATGTTTTGTATGTGGCCTTTCTGTAGCCTGAAGCTTCTTTGAAGATGAAATGAAGAAGATAGGACACTGGGGGAATGAATGGAGGAGGGTGTCTCTGTGCATGCAGGACGGCTGATCTTACAGTGATTAAAGACATAATGTCAAAAAAACATTTTTTAATGTTATATTTTAAAATTATTTCAATTAAAAATTTTTTTAAGTATTTTATTCATCATTTTAAAAGCTATCATTATTATATCACTTTCTTATTAATTGTATTTGGTTATTTTGTTGGTTTCAGTTTTGGGGAGGTTTTGGATTGCAGAGGGGTTGAGGCTGTGGTGGGAGAGGATCATTGGTGCAGGGTGTCAGAGATGGGGGGTGCGTGTGGGGTTCATCTGGGGCATTCCTGTGAGGAATGTGTGTTCAGGTATTCATGGGGCATCATCATGGTGGGTGGAGAGTCACATAGTGACTGAGAAAATGTCATGTTCCCACCCTGGGGACTCTGCCACATTCTCTAGTGGGACAGTGGGAGTCCCCTGAGTCCAGGGGTGGTGACTGGTGGGGGAGGATGGGCCATCGACAGGCCCTTGATATCAATGACTGTACTTATGAACCTTTTCTTTTGAAATTGAAACTTAGCCTAGTATTATAGGTTGCCTAAGCGTTACCTCCTGAGAGCCTTCTTGTTGCTCAAATGTGGCCTCTCTCCAGGCAAAACTCAGCATATAAATGCATTACATTCCTCCCAGCATGGGACATGACTCCCAGGGATGAGCCTCTCTGGCACTGAGGGATTACTACCAAGCACCAACTAACAATGCAACTGGGAAAAAAAACCTTGACCAAAAGGAGGAAAGTGTAAAGGCAAATGAGTTTATATGGGTAAGAGACTGCAAAGTGAGTTTGGAGGTCATTCCAGGGTATGCACATCTCAGCAGGAACTCATTGACTGCCATAGTAAATATTCCCTCAAATGGTGGGGCTCCTGGGGGCTCTGGAGACATCCAGACACTGTGGGAAGGGCAGATGGCTTGGGGGCTTGGTGCCCTGCCAGTGGGCCCTACTTTGGAGTTTATGCTCACCAGTGTGACAGAGTTGGATTCAGTGATGGTTTCCCTGCACATGGCTCATCTGCCCCTTCTATTTGAACCTAAGAGTTAGTACTAGAGTTGATAGGTTTATGTCCAAGAGACTTAAATCTTTGGGCTTTCCATGTGCCAGTCAGGCCCTGAATCTCAACAGAGTTGTAACACCTACTATCTGGTTCACTGGATTCACCCAGGACAACTAACAAGGAGATGATGATGGACAATGACCATTCTAAGGAACAGAGAGAGACTGCAACTGCAAGCAAGATCATCCCATCCATCTGCCCCATGGGATCTAAGCTCCCTCTCAATTAGAGGCAGAGTGGGTATCACCATCCCAGAATCCTCAGGCTTGGGGAATGAATGATGGACTAGAGTAGACTTACTAGTATTCTACTATAGACTTACTGTGATCCTAGCAATGGAAGAACTCTTATCATTGATGTGGAGGCAGTGGCCACTGGAGGTTCTGAGGGGAGGGAGAGGGAAGAATAGGTGTAATTGGGGGGCATTTTTTTGAATTGGGAATTGTCCTGAATGACATTGCAATAACAGATACGGGCCATTGTATATCTTGTAACAACTTAAAAAAATGTGTGGGAGAGAGTGTAAACTACAATGCAAACTATAATCCACACTCATAGCAACATTATTCACAATTGCCAAAAGCTGGAAACAACCCAGGTATCCATCAACATTGAATGGATAAACAAAGTGTGGTCTATTCACATGATGGAATATTATGCAGCTGTAAGAAGAAATGAAGTCATAAAGCATATGACAGCATGGATGAACCTGGAGCGAAGCAAGCCAGACACAAAAGGACAAATATTGTATGATTGCTTTACTATGAACCAAATATATTGTTTTACATATTGTTTGATTAAAAAAAAAATGTATATGTATCCAGTACATTTAATTGAGAAATGTATTATTTAATTCATCTGTGTTTACTTTTAGTTTTGAATTTTTTATATTTCAATTATTAAATGTACAAAATAAAGTTAAAAAAAAATAAATATATATATATTTAATAACATAATTCATAAGACTCTACAACAGTGAAACATAATGTACATGATGGACTATTGGTAATAACAAAAGTACAAAAATGTTCTTTCATGAATTATAACAAATGTATGATACTAATACAAGGTGGTAATTATAGGGTGAAGTATTGGAAAAATACACCTAAAAATTATGCATGCTAGATAACAGTATAATTTTAATAATCCTTCAGTTGTATCAAAGGTAACTACTATTAAAAAATAGTACAATTATTTTTAAAAATTCTGCCATAAATTGTAACAAATATTCCAAACCAATGCATTGGGTTGCTGGTGGTGTGGTGTATGGGAATCCTGTATTTTATGTATAATTATTTTGTAAGCGCCACAATTTCTTTTATAAAAATATTAAAAGAAAAATCAAAAAAAAATATTATAATAAGCAAACTCATGGAATCCGATGTGCTCTGTGGTTGACCACCGGCTTCTCACATACGAGGTCCTGGGTTCAATCCCTGGCCCTGGTATCGCCCACCGCCCCGCCCCCAAAAAAGGGAAAAAAAAGCAAACTCATAAAGGTAGAGTCTACAAGAGAGGTTACCATGAGCTAGAGTAGGGGTAGATCGTGGGAGCTGATGCTTACTCTGTGCAGAATTTATAATTAGGTTGATTGTAGCGGCTGGCGGGGGACAGCGGTGAGGCTAGCCTGAGAGTGTGAGTGGCAGCACTGAGGCGTGTGTGCGCCTAGCTAAAGGGGGAGCTTTTGGGTTGTATATTTTACTAGAAGTAAAGCTAGAGGGTAAAACACAGTGAACCTTGTGGTGGACGAAGATTGTGGTTAATAATACAATTCTTAGAATGTTCTTTCAGGATTTTAAACAAAAGTAGATCACTAGTACAGTGTGTTAATAATAGGGTGGTATATGGGGAAAATGCACCCAAATCAAAACATGGAATATCGTTAACAGTAACGTTTTAACAGTCTTGCATCAACTGTGACAAAGGTGCCACACACCAATGTCAAGTGTCGACAGTGGGGGGGGTATGGGATGTTGCATGTTCAATTCTTAGAAGAATGTTCTATGTCACAGAAACAACCAGATTTCCCTGTAAGGTGCACTGCTTTACACAGTCAGGTGTCTAGACAGACAGGGGCTTCTGAACCACTTGAATGTTATGTAGCTACACACTTCCATGGTGTATTAAAGCATCCTTGTTGCCTTAGGTATATTCTGGATTGGTAGATGCCTGCACAGTAGCAAACAAAATGTCAAACTTCCCTCCTGTGGAAGTCCTGCTACTTTCTCAAATAAAATGGCCAAAAGCTCTGAAACAGATAAGCCTTGCCTGATAAAAGCAAACCCGCTGATAAGCCAAGCCCTTGATCTTAACGCCTGCACCTAGGAACCTTTTCCTCTAATAAGGAAACTAAGCCTAATCATAGTTAATGCCTAAGCGTTGCCTCCTGAAAACCTCCTTGCTATTCAAATGTGGTCTCTCTCTAAGCCAAACTCCGCAAATAAACCCGCTACCTTCTCTCCAATGTGGGACGTGACTCCCAGGGACCAAGGGATTATTACCAAGTATTAATCAGTGATGCCTTTGAAGAAAGGCCTTGATCAAAAACGGGAAGTAAAAAATCCCCCAAAGTCTAATAAAACAGAGCTTTGATGGCTAAGATATTTCAAAGTGAGTCGGGAGGTCACTCTGGAGGTGACACGTGTGCAGGTCTCAGCCAGACTTCACAAACTGCCACAGTAAACAAAGCCTCAAACAAAAGTGCTCCCGAGGGCCCTCGGGATGTCCGGACACCATAGGCAAGCCACGTGGCCTCCTGAAACCAACACCCCCTCGGCTTTATCTGGGAATTTGTGAAAAGCTGTTTACCCAGCATAGCACGGCTGCACTCAAATGCAGGCCATCTAATCACGATTCTTCTACTTTTTTTTTTTTTTTTTTTTTATTATGTGTAAGAATCAAAATTCTCACAATACATACAAACATTTGCAAAATGATATATAAATATATATGCATATATGTGTATTTGCTTACAAAAATGTTATTTATATATATATATATACA
>JAKSZT010032012.1:228818-311207 GCA_026826555.1 Tolypeutes matacus
AGTGTGGCCCACCAACCTCAATGAACTTACACATCCTGGAGCCTTGCCACCAACCATAGACCACAGTTCACACTGTAGACCACACTCTCTCCCACTCAGTTCTGAGTGGTGTGTGCTGATTTAAAATGGCCTACATCCATTGCCACAACAGTACTCAGGACAACCTCCAACTCCCAAAGAAGCCCCTGTATTTCAACTGCTCATCCCCTCCCTACCCAAAAACTGTCAAGTGGCCACTGGCTCCACCTCATTGTTATAATTTCTTGCATTGCAAGAATCACCATATGTGAGCAAGAGAATACTATCAAGTCCACTCTAGTCCATAGTTCTTCCCACAATCCTGAGGGGACTGGGATGGTGATGTCCACTCCACCTCCAAGTGAGAGAGGGCTTATATCCCATGGATATGGTGGGTGGGATGATCCTGCCTGCAGATGCAGGCCCTCTCCATTCCCTGGGATGGCCATTGCCCATCGTTGTCTCCTCACCAGGTGACTTGGATGAGTCCATTGAGCTGTAGGGTAGGAGTTGCAGCTCCACCGAGATTTCATGCACACCTGGCACATAGGTAGGCGGGAGGCTCCAGTCTCTGGAAGTATACCTAAAAACTCCAGCATCACATGTAGGTTTGAATAGAAGGGACTGGTGAACCATGTGCAGGGAGGACTTATTTGTGTCTAATTCTGTCACTCTCAGGAGGATTCTTCTACTTTTTAAAATCTGAACCTATCATGTTCAGAATATTCGTTAAGAGCACTTCTCAGGGACTTAGAAGTCCTCAGATCCATCCTATGCAAGGCAAGCCCAGAAACCCAGCAGATATGAGCTGACTCCTGTTCTACAGTTCTTCAGACGCGCCCTGGACAACTAGGAAAACAATAGGGCTGGACCAGCCCCACCCCAAAAGGAAGGAGTGCCTTCAACTGCGAGCAAACCAATTCCATTCCTCTGCCCCATAATATCCACGTCCCTTCTCAGCCTGAAGCAGTCAGAGTGGACATTGTCCCAAATCCCTTATGACTGAGGAATGAACAACAATAAGGGGGGAATGTAACCTCTAACTAAGGCAGATTTACTGTTATTGTAGTTATTACCTTGTGTTAACTGAGTAACTTGCAACAATTGATTTAAAAATAAATTAATGCTCTCTCTGCCTACAGGAGCCCGCACCAAATCTTGGTGTGTTTTTCCATTTTTCTTTCCCATTTCTCAGCAAGCTCTGTTCTTTCCCTATTTCCCAAAAAAATTATTTTTACTGGCCTAACTAAAAATGATGATAATAGCAAATATTCTTCGGCACCTACTACATGACAAGTGTATTATATAAATATCTGACCTCATTTAATCTTTACTACACCTCTGTAAGTATCATTATCTCCATTATAGAAATTAGAAAACTAATATTTAATGAGGTTAAATAAATTAACCACAGTCATATAGCTAATAAATTGTAGAGTTGGGATTCAAACTTTTGTATGAATTCAAAGCTCATATTCTTACTACAATACTCAGCTGATTTCCTTAAAAATAAATCCTATATATAGTGGTTTTCTCGCATTTTATATCCAAAGAAAAAGGAACATTCAAGAAAAGGGAAAAATTCTACAATTTTCAATGATGAACTTTGGAATGATATATTTTTCTGACTGGGAAGACAACTGCCCACAGCTAATGTTTTTTTCCCCCCAATAACCACTTGAGAGAAAAGAAGATGATTAAGTACAGAAGAATCAATGCTTCCCTTTTCTACATGGATTACACACCTAATTTAGACGTCAATGGGTAAGTGACTCAAACCCAGTTAAAAAGAGAAAATGCAATTGGACATTTAACTATGAGAACATTTAATGATGGAAACTAAGCATGTGGTTTCTTCTCACAACCATTATCAGGCTTCACCATCTGGGGATTCCTGTCAAGCTGAGAAATCTCTCCCAAGTGGTTCAGAAATAGGACTGCACGATGGATTTTAACACAACACACGACAATGAGGTTCATTCCTTCTTTCCAAAGCAATCTAACACCTTACAGAGATGATTTGGGTTTCTAGACGTTGAGGTCACCACAGACAGGAGAGGATACTTTTCCAGTGACATTCCAAAATACTCCATCAGAATGACACAAACTTATTTTTTGGAGATGATAAGTCACCCCAATTGTCAACAGTCATTTTCCAGCAAGCCTTGTACAGAACCCCAGCACTGAAACGGAAGCATGCGGTGAGCAAATGGCCCTGCTTATGAGGGCGCTGGGAGCCACATTTCATGGGCAGGCTCTGCTCTGCTTCCTTTTCTGAAGGTCTATGAGTTTTCATAATTTTATTCCCAGAAAAAGAAAAATGACTTTTTTCCTGTTGAATGTGGCAAACTCACGTTCCTTCCATGTTGAACTCAAACACCTCCTAGAATAATGTTTTATTGTAGGCATAACAACTCATGTTCAGTAGCAACAGCAACAGTGACAGGCTTTATATCAGGAACAAAAAGAGGCATAATGGTGGCATGATGGGTTGTAACACAAATCCAAGTAAAGAGGGCAAGGGAGAAATTTTTCTTCAACCTGCATATGGCTCCCTATGATCATGGAAAGTTGACACTCAAATAGATAAAACACCGGCATCTCTCCAAAGCAGGTGCTGCACTCTCTCACGGCCACGGCAGAAGGCCAGCTCACTAACATTTGTCCATGCACCACTAGCTCAGTGTTATTCAGCCAACGGGTTTACAGGGCAGCAAGAAAGCATGACATTCAGAGATAAGCAGTAAGTGATTCCCAATTCATGGAAGTTCAATAAAACTAAACCACAACAAAAATAACAATAATCGAATTTCTTAATAGGAAATCTTGTGTTCTAAATAGATTTTGAAGACATATCCTCTTATTTTATAAATGGCTGTATTGTGTTCTTTATTTTTTCCCTAATCTCACTATTTATAACAGGTTAGATCCGATCTTGAAGCATTATTTATTTAACCTATTCATAATTTTCACCCTTCCTGTTGTTGAAAATAAAGATCTGAGGGAACTTAACAAAAGACATTTATGTTTATAGAATATGAAAGAAAATTAAGATAACTTAGAAAGACGTTTCTGGCATCATGTTTGATTAGATACCTTGAACAACCCCCTTGATTAAAATAAATAAAATATTATAGAAAAGATAAACACATTGCTGAGTTGGAATGAAAGAAAGGAAACCACAGATTTCAAAACTGTAATGAAAGCAGGAATCCTAGCAAGGGAATGTGATGGTGAATTTTATGTGTCAGTTTGGCTAGAGGTCCAGTTGCTTGGTCAAACACTGGCCTAGTTTTCACTGTGGAGGTATTTTGTAGGTGGGATTAGCATCTACAATCAGTTGGCTTTAAATAACGGAGATGACCCTCTGTAACGTGGGTGGGTCTCAGCCAATCAGTTGGAGGTCTTAACAGCAAAAACTGAGAGTTCCAGAGGTCAGAGGAATTTCTGCTTCAAGACTTCAATATCAACTCTTACCAGAATTTCATGGTAAGAAAAAAACCCAGCTAGCTTCCGTAAGGAATTGGGACTCAAGACTTCACCATCACCTTCACTGGAATTTCTAGCCTGGAACTTGCCTTACAGAATTCAGACTTGCCAGCCCCCATAACCACATAACCATGTGAGCCAATTCTTTGTAACGAATCTCTTTACACACACGTGCACGCACGCACACACACACTTGGTTCCATTTCTCTGGAGAACCTGACTGATAGAGGGAATGAATGCTAACAGTAGTTTTTGCCCTGGGTGTTTCTGTTTACACTTTGTTGGCTACATGCAGAGGGGCAATAGGTTCTAAAGCCCAGGACCAGCCCAGGTGAAGATGCCAGTGGAAGAACTCTGCATAAAACTTGAACCCCAAAGGCTTCCCTCACTATAAAAGTAAATGAGGCACAAAAAGTGAACCTCAATGTATGCAAATTTTAAAGAATATTTAGGGGGTGAGGATCCCAGAGTGGAATGCAGAATGTCAAAACAATCTAACTGGATCACAAATATATGAAACAGTGGCAGAAAAAAGTGCTGCTCTAACTTTGTTAACTTCGTGAACCAGTGGAATCTGTAAGACTAAAGGCAAAAGTAACTCTAAACAAGATAAGGAATTGAGCCTAGAGCTTCTTACAGTGCCACAAAGTAAGAAAGTGCTCAAAACAACAACAACAACAAACCCATCACAATGATGGGGGCAGGTCAAAGGGACAGGAGTCAACTGAAAGAGCTCCCAATGGCCAAAGTTGGGACGACTTGAGCAAGAAAAATCCAAAATAAAGTAGTTTTGTATTATAACCCAAAGCATACAATAAATAGCCATGAGTCCATACCGATATAAATAAATGATTGAATAAAGAAATAGAGACGACGAGACAAATCCTCCATGCAGAAGAATTCCAAATAATCTATGTAGATACTTCACCCTTGAGGAGGTGTAGCATAATTCCTGACTCCTTAAGTGCCAACTGTGCAAAGTAACTTCCATCTAAAGAGTATGGTCTGAAAAGGAGGAAAAAAGGGTAATTTTACAGCTGGAGAAACCTGACAAACACTATTTCAGCCAGATGCTCAAGGTCAACACCAACAATCATAAATCACGCTGAAAGTATACCCTCGATATGATGTGATAAAAATGGCACTTTACCACTATAGTCTTCCTCCCCAAAACTCATAATCCTAGGCTAACCACGAGAAAAACAACAGACAAGTTCCAATTGAGGCACATTTCACAAAATACTTGTCCCATGTATTAGTCAGTCAAAGGGGTGCTGATGCAAAGTGCCAGAAATCTCTTGGCTTTTATAAAAGATATTTATTTGGGGTAGAAGCTTACAGTTAGAAGGTCCTAAAGAGTCCAACTCAAGGTACCATAGGAGGTACTTTCTCACCCAAGTCTGTTATCACCTGTTGAAGCAAGATTGTTGTTGATCTCTGCAAGTGTTCAGCCTTCCTCTTCCTCTTCCTCTTCAGGCTCCATGGGCCCAGCTTCTTCTGATCTCAGCTGTGGGCTGGAGGGCTCGTTACTTTCCCGGCGTTCTCAGCTGCTCAGGGCTCTGGTCTCCTCAGTTGAAAACCATCAGGTAAATGGCTCACCTCTCCCCAGGGCTTTAGCTGTTTGAACCTTCTCCTTTCTGTCACATGGCAGGACCAAAATGACCAGGTTCTCTCCTCTTTCATATCTTCTTGTGTGTGTCTGTTTCTATCAGCCCACCAAAGGATCAGGGACTCAACCCTGAGTCACACCTCACTGATATAGTCGGATCAATCTCTAATCTTAATTTAATTAAGTAAACATAAAACCTTTGAGTTTAATACAATCAAAGGATATCACGCCCAGAGGAACAGACCAGTTTACAAACATAATCAATATATTTTTTGGAATTCATAAATAATATCAAACTGCTACATCCCATATTCCTCAAACTTCAAGGTCATCAAAAACAAGGAAATCCTGAGAAACTGTCATGGCCGAGAGAAGCGTAAGGAGACATGACAACTAAATGTAATGTGGTATCTTGGATGGGCTCTTGCATCAGAAAAAGTACCAAAAGTAAAATTAAGGCTATCTGAATAAAGTATGGAATTTTGGTAATAATATCAGTATAGGGTTATTAATTATATCAAATGCTCCATACCAATATAAGCTATTAAAGACAAGGGACAATGTATGTGGAGTATACGGGGACTCTCTGTACTATATTTACAATTGTTCGATAAATCTAACACTGTTCTAAAATTAAAACTTTAATTTAAAAAGGAAAAAATAGACTTCCGGGAAGATGAAGGATTAGTAAGACACAGGAATCTCTTCTTGTCTGGAAAAATAGCTAGAAGAGAGGCTGAAACAGTCCTGAAAAAGATCTTCTAGGGTTTAGGACAGGAGGTGAAGGCTGCACACCACCCAGAGGAGAAAGGGACAGAGGAGGGAAATCGCCATGACAGAACCGTGAATTGAAACCTGTGGCTGCTGTGGCTGGCACCCTCCCCCACACTAAAGACACTTTAGAATTCTCGGGCCTCTGGGCCTGTGACTACAGACAAAGGGGGCTCCAGGAATCTACCACCCCAGGAAAGGGGAGAGAGAGGGACACAGCCTAAGGCTGACTCAGCTTTTGACTCACAAATTTGGTCTGCTGTGTCCCAAGAGCCCTTCCAGGCTGGGTGGGGCTGCACCATTGTTTGCCTTGGAGCCTGCAAGGGGCTAAAGATATACAACCCTCCCAATCTCCTTCTCTACTAACAGGGACTGATTGTTGAGGACTCAGAGGGGAGTGGAAATATTTCCTAGCCAGGAAAAGGGAGGGGACTGCCAGAGAAGACTGGAGAACTATGTCAGAGAAAGTTTGAATTACAAGGCTCTTAGCCTCCAGAAAGGAAGCTCTATCACATTTATCTGGTCTGTGTTGCAACAATTACACTCAGACCATGCATTGAATTGAGAGCTGCCAAAGAGTGTCATCTCCTGGTAGACCAAGGAAGTGCACACAAGAAAATTAAAAATAAGTAGGAGAGGCTTTTTCTCGCCTCTATATCCCCCTTGCCCAAGGCCCTAGGAAGTGACTCTACAACCAATTACTGGTTCCAGTGCCAAGTTTTGAGCAACCAGCAGGACGATCCTAACAATCCAGGTCAAACCAAAAATCAAAGAGCAGTGGTAACCCACAACCTCCTGCCACTAAATCCCTACAAAAGGGAAAGAGATTGAGCATCTGAGTAAACTACATCCTAATCATATGCCTAAACACCAGAAAAAAATTATGAGCCATACTAAGAAAATAGAAGACATGGCCCAAGAAAATGAATACATCAAAGTCCCAGAAGAGATGCAGAATTTGAGAGAACTAATCAGCAAGATGCACACAAATTGATTTCCAAAATCAAATTAATGAGTTGAAAGACAATACAGTTAAAGAGATAAATGACATCAAGAAGACATTGAGTGAACACAAAGAAGAATTTGAATCCTGAACAGAAAAGTAACAGAGCTCATGGGAATGAAAGACACAATAGATGAGATCAAAAACACATTTGAGGCATACAACAGCAGACTCGAAATAATAGAAGAAAGAATAAGTGATACCAGAGACAGAACAGCTAAAATTGAAGAGAAAAAAGAACAGAGAGAAAAAAGAATGGAAAAAATTCAGCAGGAGCTCAGAGAGTTGAATGACAACACAAAATGCAACAGCAGATGTGTCATGGGAGTTCCAGAAGGAGAAGAGAAGGGAAGACGGGCAGAAAGAGTATTTGAGGAAATAATAGCTGAAAATTTCCCAACTCTCATGAAAGAAATGAACTTACATGTCCAAGAAACACACTGTACTCCAATCAGAATAAATTCAAATAGACCTACTCCAAGACACATACTACTCAGAATGTCAAATGTCAAGGATAAAGAGAAAATTCTCTGAGCAGCAAGAGAGATGCAAACGATTACATACAAGGGACGTCCAGTAAGACTTAGCACAGATTACTCTTCAGAAACCATGGAAGTGAGAAGACAATGGTATGCTACAATTAGGAAACTGAAAAACTGCCAGCCAAGAATTCTCTATCCAGCAAAACTGTCCTTCAAATACAAAGGTGAGTCTAAAATATTCACAAACAAGCAGAAACTAAGAGAGTTTGCAAAAACGATCCACCTTTACAGGAAATATTAAAGAAAGGCTTAGAACCTGAAAGAAAAACACAGGAGAGAGAGGCTTGGAGGAGAGTATAGAAGAAAGAATAGCAGAAAGGATAAACAAAAGAGTAAAAAGATAGACAGAAACAAGATGACATATGAAAACCAAAGAATAAAATGGAGGAAGTAAATAGTGCATTTACAGTAACATCATTGAATTGAATGGATTAAACTCCCCAGTCAAAAGATACAGGCTGGTAGAATGGATAAAAAAACATGAGCCATCTATATGCTGCTTACAAGAAACTCACCTTAGACCCAGGGATACAACCCAGCTGAAAGTGAAAGGTTGGAAAAAGATACTCCACACAAATAGTAACCAGAAAAGAGCAGGGGTAGCTATACTAATATCAGACAAAACAGACTTTAAATGCAAAAAAGTTATAAGAGATACAGAAGGCCATTATATATTAATACAAGGGGCAATCCACCAGGAAGATATAACAGTCATAAAATATCTACACACCTAACCAGGGTGCCCCAAAATACATGAGACAAACTCTGTCAAAACTGAAGGGAGAAATAGACATTCTACAATAATGGTTGGAGACTTCAACACCCCACTCACATCATTAGATAGAACAACTAGATAGAAGATCAAAAAGGAAACAGAGAACTTGAACAATGTGATAAACCAGTTAGACCTAACAGACATATACAGAACACTGCATAAAAACTCAGCGAGTTATACATACTTCTCAAGTGCCCATGAATCTTTCTCCAGTATGGACCACATGTTAGGGCACAATGCAGTTCTCAATAAATACAAAAAGACTGAAATTATACAAAGTACCTTCTCAGATCATAATGGAATGAAACTAGAAATCAATAATATACAGGAAAAAAGTAAATTCTCAAATGTGTGGAGGCTGAACAACACACTTCTAAATAATCGGTGGGTCAAAGAAAAAATTGCAAGTGAAACCAGTAAATATATTGAGACAAATGAAAACGAGAACACAACTTATCAAAACTTATGGGATACAGCAAAGGCAGTCTTGAGAGGGAAATTTATAGCCCTAAATGCCTATATTACAAAACAAGAAAGAGCTAAACTCTAAGATTTAACTAAACAACTTGAGAAACTAGAAAAAGAACAGCAAACCAATCCCAAAGCAAAAAGAAGAAAAGGAATAATAAAGATTAGAGCAGAAATAAATGAAAATGAGAACAGAAAAACAATAGAGAAAATCAACAAAACCCAAAGCTGGTTCATTGAGAAGATCAATAAAATTGCAAACCCCTAGCTAGACCAATAAAGAAAAAAAGAGAGAAGATGCAAATAAATACAATCAGAAATGAAAGGGGGGAAGTTACAAGTGATCCCACAGAAATAAAAAGAATCATAAGAGGATATTATGAGAAACTGTATGCCAACAAACTAGACAACCTAGATGAAATGGACAAACTCCTAGAAATGCACAACCAACCTACAATGACACTACAAGAAATACAAGGACTTAACAAACCAATCACATTTAAGGAGATTGAATCCGTCATCAAAAATCTCCCAGCAGGGAAACGGATGTGGCTCAAAAGGTTTGGCGTCTGTCTACCATATGGAGAGACCGGGGTTCGATCCCCAGTACCTCCCGGTAAAAAAAAAAAAAAATCTCCCAGCAAAGAAAAGTCCAGGACCAGATGGCTTTACAGGTGAATTCTACCAAGCATTTAGAAAAGAATTAACACCAATCCTGTTTAAACTCTTCCAAAAAATTGAAGAGGAGGGAAAATTACCCAACACATTTTATGAAGCCAACATCACCCTAATACCAAAGACAGATAAAGATACTACAAGAAAAGAAAATTACAGGCCAATCTCTCTAATGAACATAGATGCAAAAATTCTCAACAAAATACTTGCAAATAGAATACAACAGCTTATCAAAAGACTTATACATCACGACCAACTGGGATTTATTCCTGGTATGCAAGGCTGGTTCAACATAAGAAAATCAATCAATGTAATACACCACATTAACAAATTGAAGGGAAAAAACCGCATGATCATCTCAATAGATGCAGAAAAGGCATTCAACAAAATCCAACATCCTTTTTTGATAAAAACACTTCAAAAGATAGGAATAGAGGGAAAATTCCTCAATATGATAAAAGGCATATATGAAAAACCCACAGCCAACATCATACTCAATGGGGAAAGGTTGAAAGCTTTCCCTCTATGATTGGGAACAAGACAAGGATGCCCACTGTCACCATTGTTATTCAACACTGTACTAGAAGTTCTAGCTAGGGCAATTAGACAAGAAAAAAAAAATTAAAGACATCCAAATAGGAAAAGAGGAAGTAAAACTCTCACCGTTTTAGGATGACATGATCCTGTACTTAGAAAATCCTGAAGTATCCACGACAAAGCTACTTGAGCTAATAAATGAGTTCAGCAAAGTGGCAGGATACAAGATCAACATGCAAAAATCAGTAATGTTTTTGTATACTAGTACTGAACAATCTGAGGAGGAAATCAGGGCAAAAATTCCATTTTCAATAACAACAAAAATACTCAAATACCTAGAGTTAATTTAACCAAAGAAGTACAGGACCTATATGCAGAAAACTACAAAACAATGCTAAAAGAAATTTTAAAAGACCTAAACAAATGGAAAGACATTCCATGTTCTTGGATTGTAAGAATAAGTATTGTGAAGATGTCAGTCTTACCCAAACTGGTTTATAGATAAATGCAATACTAATCAAAATCCCAACAGCTTACTTCACAGAATTAGAGAAAGCAATTACCAAATTCATGTGGAAGGGTAAGTGCACCCAAATAGCTAAAAGCATTCTAAAAAAGATCGACGTGGGAGGAATTTCACTGCCTGACCTTGAAACATATTACAAAGCTACAGTGGTCAAAAGAGCATGGTACTGGCATAAAGACAGACATATCGATCAGTGGAATAGAATTGAGAACCCAGAAATAGACGCTCACCTATACAGTCAACTGGTTTTTGACAAACCTACCAAGTCCATGTTAACGGGACAAAACAGTCTCTTCAACAAATGGTGTTGGGACAACTGGGCATCTATAACCAAGAGAATGAAAGAAGACCCCTATCTCACCCCCTATACAAGAATCAACTAAAAATGGATCAAAGATCTAAATATAAAAGCCAGGACCATAACACTACTAGAAGAAAATGTAGGGAAATATCTTCAAGACTTTGTAGTGGATGGTGGTTTCTTGGACCTTACACCTAAAGCATGTGCAACAACAACAAAAATAGATAAATGGGACCTCCTCAAAATTAAACAGTTTTGCACCCCACAGGACTTTGTCAAAAAGATGAAAAGGCAGCCAATTCAATGGGAAAAAATATTTGGAAATCACATATCTGATAAGGGTTTAATATCTAAGATATATAAAGAGATGTTACAATTCAACAATAAAAAGGCAAATGACCCAATTAAAAAATGGGCAAAAGACTTGACTAGACATTTTTCCAAAGAAGAATTACAAATGGCAAAAAAACACGTGAAGAAATGCTCAACATCACTCATGATTAGGGAAATGCAAATCAAAACTACAAGTGTTGGAGAGGATGTGGAGAGATAGGAACACTTATTCACTGTTGGTGGGAATGCAGGATGGTACAGCCACTGTGGAGGACTGTTTGGCAGTTCCTAAAGAAGTTGAATATAGACTTGCCATGTGACCTGGCAATACCAGTACTGGGTAGAACTGAGGATAGTGACACAAACAGACATCTGCCCACCAATGTTCATAGCAACGTTTTTCACGATTGCCAAAAGTTGAAAACAACCCAGGTGTCCATCAACAGAAGAATGGATAAACAAACTGTGGTCTATTACATGATGGAATATTATGCAGCTGTAAGAAGAAATGAAGTCGTGAAGCATATGACAGCATGGATGAACCTGGAGGACATTATGTTGAGTGAAGCAAGCCAGACACAAAAGGACAAATACTGTATGAATGTGTTACTATGAACCAAATATATTGTGTACCATATTGTTTGATCCAAAAAAAAATTTATATGTATACAGTACATATAATTGAGAAATGTATGTATTTGCTCATCTGTGTTTAATTTTTAATTGTTTATATTTTCAATTATTAAATGTACAAAATAAAGTTAAAAAATTACTAAAACACTAAAAAAATAATAATCTAATGTATGGATATACTATAATTTATTAAATAAATCTCTTGTTGGACACATTAAAAAAAAAAGGAAATAAGAAGGAAGCAGATGTGCCCAATTGGGTGCCTGTCTACCACATGGGAGGTCCCAGGTTCGGATCCTGGTACCTCCTAAAGAAGACAAGCTAGACACTGCACCACTGCAAACGAGCTAGACACCAGACCCACTGCAACGAGCAGATGCCACACACCAGCAGACGCTTCAGCCCATGGGGAATGGATGTGGCTCAGGCCATTGGGTACTCACCTCCCATGTGGGAGGTCCCAGGTTCGGTTCCCGGTGCCTCCTGGAGAATGTGAGCAAACAATGAGCGACAGATGAGAGAACTATCTGGGGGAGGGGGGATAAATAACAAAAAAAAATATTTTTTAAGTAATAAATAAATCTTTAAAAAAAAAATAAAAAAAAAAGGATTTAAGAAAGAAACTCTTCTACACAAAAATGTACCAGCAGAAAACATATCTCTCTTGTAATTGGCATCAATGAATGGAAAAAAATTCTCTGGAAATTTGTATCATAAGCTCATCCTAACACTTATTTTCCATTTATTCATACTACTTCTGTCATCTGAAAAACCTCCTGTGAAGAACTGAATGTAAAGTGGTTTGGGTTGGTCATGCCCCAGGCAACTTTTTTTTTTTTTTTTTTTTTTTTAATTTTTATTATGAAATATTTTAATCAAACAGAAAAATATAAAAAATAATATAATGAGCACCCATGTATATCCAGGTTGGAAAATCTTAACATTTTGCTGTATTTGTTTCAGATTTTTAAAAAATTAAACATTAGAGATACTATTAAAACCCTTCGTATGTTTACCTTCTCCTCTCCAGAGGTAACCGCTATCTTGAATTTGGTTTTAACATTCCCACACATATCTTTATATTTTAAAACTACATAATTATGTCTCTATAATTAAGAGAGGGCTTAGACCCCATGGGGCAGATAGTTTGTTTGTATTTATTTTAAAACTTCACATGTGTGGTGTTACAATGTTTGCATTTTCTGATAATTTGTTCTAACATAATGTTTTTGAAATTTTACTATATTGATAGACATAGCTGCAAGTCATATTTAATTTTTTGCATATATCTGATCTGTGTGAAGTGTTCTTTCTCATAAATTACAATGATCTCTACAAACTATTTTTCCCTATTTCTCAGATCTAATGAGAGTTATCTGTTTTGTTTTCTGCCTCCTTTTTCCCATTGGAATGGCAATATGTTTGTCTATTTTGTTGAGCATTTCAAAGAGTCAGCTCTTAATTTTATTTATCAAATACATTTAAAAATTTGTCTTATATATCATTACTTTCTACCTTTTCTTTATTTTTTTTTTACTTCCTTTCTGTTTCTTTTGGTTTATTGTATATTTGTTACTATTTTATTTTAATACATGCTTCATTTATTTTTAGTTTTCTTCATTGCCTAATAAGAGCATTTGCAAGCATAGATTTTTTCCCCTTTACCATTTTTGCTATAATTCGTAGGTTTTAAGATGAACTTCTCATTGTCAGTCATTTCTAATATTTCTAAATATTCTGGAATTTCATAATAAGTTTCGTTTTATTTCAAGTGTCGCTGAGTAGGCTGTTTCAACCAGTCAAAATGGTTGAAATTCTTTTTGGTTAGATCTTTGTCAGTAATTTCTGTGTGCCTTGCAATGTGATTAAAGAATGTGTCTTACATGTTTGCCTCATACTTGAGTGATAGTTTGTTGGGTATTGAATTCTGCCCTAGCTAGAACTCCTAGTACAATGTTGAATAACAATGGTGACAGTGGGCATCCTTGTTTTGTTCCCAATCTTAGAGGGAAAGCTTTCGACCTTTCCCCATTGAGTATGATGTTGGCTGTGGGTTTTTCATATATGCCTTTTATTATATTGAGGAATTTTCCTTTTATTCCTATATTTTGAAGTATTTTTATCAAAAAAGGATGTTGGATTTTGTCGAATGCCTTTTCTGCATCTATTGAGATGATCATGTGTTTTTTTTCCTTCAATTTGTTAATGTGGTGTATTGATTGATTTTCTTATGTTGAACCAGCCTTGCATAGCAGGAATAAATCCCACTTGGTCATGATGTATAAGTCTTTTGATATGCTGTTGGATTCTATTTGCAAGTATTTTGTTGAGAATTTTTGCATCTATGTTCATGAGAGAGATTAGTCTGTAATTTTCTTTTCTTGTGGAATCTTTATCTGGCTTTGGTATTAGGGTGATGTTGGCTTCATAAAATGTGTTGGGTAATTTTCCCTCCTCTTCAATTTTTTGGAAGAGTTTAAACAGGATTGGTGTTAATTCTTTTAGAAATGATTGGTAGAACTCACCTGTGAAGCCATCTGGTCCTGGAATTTCTTTGCTGGGAGATTTTTGATGACGGATTCAATCTCCTTAAATGTGATTGGTTTGTTAAGTTCTTGTATTTCTTGTTGTGTCAGGGTAGGTTGGTTATGAGTTTCTAGAAATTTGTCCATTTCATCCAGGTTGTCTAGTTTGTTGGCATATAGTTTCTCATAATATCCTCTTATGATTCTTTTTATTTCTGTGTGGTCATTTGTAATTTCCCCCCTTTCATTTTTGATTGTATTTATTTGCACCTTCTCTCTTTTTTTCTTTGTTAGTCTAGCAAGGGGTTTGTCAATTTTATTGATCTTCTCAAAGAACCAGCTTTTGGTTTTGTTGATTTTCTCTATTGCTTTTTTGTTCTCATTTTCATTTATTTCCGCTCTAATCTTTATTATTTCTTTCCTTCTTTTTGCTTTAGGATTGGTTTGCTGTTCTTTTTCTAGTTTCTCAAGTTGTTCAGTTAAATCTTTGAGTTTAGCTCTTTCTTGTTTCTTAATATAGGCATTTAGGGCTATAAATTTCCCTCTCAAGACTGCCTTTCAACATGGATGAACCTGGAGGACATTATGTTGAGTGAAGCAAGCCAGACACAAAAGGACAAATACTGTATGAATGCATTACTATGAACCAAATATATTGTGTAATATATTGTTTGATTCACACACACACAAAAAAAAAACAAACAAAAAACAAAACAAAAAAATTTACATGTATCCATTACATTTAATTGAGAAATGTATATATTTATTCATCTGTGTTTACTTTTTAGTTTTTAATTGCTTATGTTTTCAATTATTAAATGTACAAAATAAAGTTAAAATAAATAAATAAATAAATAAACAAACAAACAAACAAATAAATAAATAAATAAATAAAAAGACTGCCTTTGCTGTATCCCATAAGTTTTGTTATGTTGTGTTCTCATTTTCATTTGTCTCAATATATTTACGGAGTTCACTTGCAATTTCTTCTTTGACCCACTGAATATTTAGGAGTGTGTTGTTCAGTCTCCACACATTTGCAAATTTCCTTTTTTCTTGTCTGTTATTGATTTTTTGCATTTGAAGTCTGTTTTGTCTGATATTAGTATAGCTACCCCTGCTCTTTTCTGTTTACTATTCGCATGGAGTATCTTTTTCCAACCTTTTACTTTCAGCCGGCTTGTATCCTTGGGTCTGAGGTGAGTTTCTTGTAAGCAGCATATGGATGGCTCATGTTTTTTTATCCATTCTGTCCGCCTGTATCTTTTGATTGGGGAATTTAATCCATTCACATTCAATGATATTACTGAAAATGCACTATTTATTTCCTCCATTTTATTCTTTGGTTTTCATATGTCATCTTATTTTTGTCTTTCTTTTTACTCTTTTGGTTATCCTTTCTGCTTTTCTTTCTTCTATACTCTCCTCCAAGCCTCTCTCTCCGGTCTTTTTCTTTCAGGTTTAAGGCTTCCTTTAATATTTCCTGCAAAGTTGGGTTCTTTTTTGCAGACTCTCTTAGTTTCTGTTTGTTTGTGAATACTTTATATTCACCTTCATATTTGAAGGACAGTTTTGCTGGATAAAGAATTCTCGGCTGGCAGTTTTTCTCTTTCAGTTTCCTAATTGTATCATACCACTGTCTTCTCGCCTCCATGGTTTCTGAAGAGAAATCTGCACACAGTCTTACTGGACGTCCTTTGTACGTGATCGTTTGCTTCTCTCTTGCTGCTCTGAGAATTTTCTCTTTATCTTTTACATTTGACTTTCTGAATAATATGTGTCTTGGTGTAGGTCTATTTGGATTTATTCTCATTGGGGTACAGTGTGCTTCTTGGACATGTAAGTTCATTTCTTTCGTGAGACTTGGGAAATTTTCAGCTATTATTTCCTCAAACACTCTTTCTGCCCCTTTTCGTTTCTCTTCCCCTTCTGGAACTCACATGACACGTATGTTCTTGCATTTTATGTTGTCATTCAACTCTCTGAGCCCCTGCTTAATTTTTTCCATTCTTTTCTCTCTCTGTTCTTTTCTCTCTTCAATTTTAGCTGCTCTGTCTTCAGTATCACTTATTTTTTCTTCTATCATTTTGAGTCTGCTGTTGTATGCTTCAAATGTATTTTTTACTTCACCTATTATGTCTTTCATTCCCATGAACTCCGTTACTTTTCTGTTCATGATTTCAAATTCTTCTTTACATTCGCACAATGACTTCTTGATGTCATTGATCTCTTTAACTATATTCTCTTTCATCTCATTAATTTGAATTTGGAAATGTGTGCTCATCTCACTGATTAGTTCTCTCAAATTCTGCATCTCTTCTGGGACTTTGCTGTATTCCTTTTCTTGGGCCATGTCTTCTATTTTCTTAGTATGGCCCGTAATTTTTTGCTGGTGCTTAGGCATCTGGTTAGTTTGTATTTTACTTAGATGCTCTCTTTCTCTTTTATGGGGTTTTAGTGGCAGGTGGCTGTGGGTTACCACCGCTCTTTGATTTTTGGCTCAACCTTGATTGTTAGGATTGTTCTGCTGGTTGCTCAAAACTGGGCACTGGACCCAGTAATTGGTTGTAGAGTCGTTTCCTAGGGCCTTGGGCAGGGAGGCCAGGAAAAGCCTCTCTTACTTATTAATTTTCTTATGTGCACTTCCTTGGTCTGCCAGAGATGGCGCGTGTTGGCAGCTCTCAATTCAATGCCTGGTCGGAGCGTATTTGTTGTGACACAGACCAGATCAATGTGATAGAGCTTCCTGTCTGGGGGTTAAGAGCCCTGTGATTCAAACTTTCTGAGACAGTTCTCCAGACTTCTCTCGGAGCGCCCCCCTTTTCCCAGCTAGGAAATATTTCCACTCCCTTCTGAGTCCTCAGCAATCAGTCCCTGTTAGTAGAGGAGGAGATTGGGAGGTTTGTATATCTTTAGCCCCTTGCAGGCTCCAAGGCAAACAATGGCGCAGCCCCACCTGGCCTGGAAGGACTCTCGGGACAGGGCAGACCTAACCTCGGAGTCCAAAGCAGGGTCAGCCCCAGGCTCTCTCTCCTCTCTCCTGTGATGTCCTCAGCAATTAGTCCAGGCTAGAAGAGAGGGAGGTTGCGAGGGTCGGATTTCTCCAGTCCTTTCCGGGCTTCCAGGGCAAACCGCCGTGTGGAAGGGTCGGTGGGGCTCTGCAGCCCAAATTTACAGATCAGAACCTGAGTCAGCCTAAGGCTGTGTCCCTCTCTCCCCCCTTTCTGGGAGTGGCAGATCCCTGAAGCCCCCTTGTCTGTGGTCGCAGGCCCAGAGGCCCGAGAGTTCTGAAGAATGTAGGGGAGGGTGCCGGCAGCAGCAGAAGCTGCTACTTGCAACTCACAGTTCTGTAGTCACGATTTCCCTCTTCTGTCCCTCTCTCCTCTGGGTGGTGTGCAGCCTTCACCTGCTGTCCTAAACCCTAGAAGATCTTTTTCAGGGCTGTTTCAGCTTGTCCTCTAGCTATTTTTTTGGAGAAGAGATTCCCGTGTCTTACTAGTCCGCCATCTTCCCGGAAGTCCCCAGGCAACTCTTAACCTTAATTCAGTCCTCAAAGATGTCCCAGAAATAAAGCTCCCAAGAAAAAGTATGTCATGGTCAAAAACAAAACAAAACAAAACAAAAAAACCCAACCAAACACACACACACAAGAAAATGAGACAATGTGATTAAGAACTACCAGTAATAGATTTCAGAGACTAGAATCATAAAACACAAATTAGAAAATGACTATGATAAATATGTTTAAAGAATTAAAAGAGAAGCTTGAAATTTTTGGCAGAAGATGGAAATGACAAGAAATGACACAGATGATTTGCAAAATAACCAAATGATTTTTTTTAAACTTCAAATTCAACAAATACTTCTGAAGTATCTACTATATGCCTTGGCAAGTAGTAGCAACTTTCACATTTACTTTCTATTTTTATCTTCACAACAAGCAATTCTATTAATAAGTGCTAAAGTTGTAAAGCCATCATATTAAAATATTTTCCATTATTTTGTCTTTTCCTTACAATAAGGATACTTTCTTTGTATCTATTTTCCAGCTCAGAAATTCTCTCTTCACCTGTATCAAATCTACTAGTACACATATCTGTTGTATTCTTAACTTTGGTTATCATTAATTTTTAGTTCTAGTATTTCTATTTACTTCCTTTTCAAATTTGCTGTCACATTTTATATTTAGTGTTACCTGCAGATTTTTCAATCTTGTCTTTTATTTGTTTAAGCATAATATACATTTTAAAAATAATCTTTGTCTGATTCCAATTTCTGAAGCTTTTCTGGTTCTCTTTTTTTTTTTTATTGTTTCTACTTGTTTTCCCTGATGGTGTCTTGCTTCCTTGTCCTGGATTATACTTGAGTATGTTCTGGTAATGATTTTTTTAAATAATTTGAGGCCTAGAATAATTCTATCTTTACCATGGAACTTTTTTTTTTCAGATATATTCCTTCTTTAAAAATATATTTTTATTACAGAAGTTATGAACTTACAAAACAATCATGCACATGTGTGGAATTCCCATACAACACCCCTTCACCAACTCACTACACTGTTGTGGAACATTTGTTATAGATTATGAGATAATATCATCAGACTATTGCCACTAACTACGGTCCATAGCATACATTTGGCATATTTTTTCCATATACCCTTATTAACACAGTACATCTTTGGTATTGATGCAAGAATATGACAGTATTGTAGTTAACTATAGTCCATAGGTTACATTCACTGTATTTTTCCCATTCTTCTCCACATTCTCACTACCCTGCAATAGTGATGTACATCTGTTCTAGTTCACAGAAGGACACTCTTGCATTTGTACTCTTAACCACAATCCTCATCCACCTCTAGGTTTATTGTGTTACTCAGTCCCTAGATTATTCTCTAGCTTTCTTTCAATTGACATTTACATCCCTAGACTACCTTTTTTTACCAGGGAATATTTTTGTTTGCTCCTTCCAGATGTCTTAATCTACCAGTCCAGAACCACCTTATTCCATGTTCAAAGACCGAGGCTGTCCTGAATCACCTAGGGGATCCACAGCTCGGCTGAAAGTCATCGAGGGTACTAGGTTATTTCCACTTAACCATCCTCCTGAGGGCAAAGTCCTTTGGGGTCACCGATTTAAGACAGAAAGTATTTATTGGCTCCCTTTGTGAGCCAATCCAAGGCCTTTGGGGAATCTGGGCTTTGTCTTCTGTCCCCTTCACTTCATAAGGCTGCTAAAACTCCTGCTCAATTTTAGCTATTTCTTCCAGAGTAATAGCTAATAGTAATTTCTTCCAATGCCCTCTGGGAAAAAGTAGCATTGGGCCTGGGCTCACTTATTGGGTTATTGCTTTCACCTAGATTTTGACCCAATACTTTCTCACTATAATATTAGCTCTGTGATATTTTAAGAACATTTTTTTTTTTCAACATTTCATCAAGCTTTTAAAATTATCTTTAGTGGGAGGGCTAATTTAAATTACTTACCTTGCCATTGTTGGCAGCAGAAGTCTTACTATTAAAATAGAAATAACTAAACCCTTCAGATAGGCAATGATAACTTGTAATACTTTACCTATGGCCCATCACCCTGAACATTTTTAAGAGTTCATTTCCATCAAGTTTGTGTATTTGAAGAGTTCAAAATTTATAAGGATAATCTAGTTCTGTGAGGTATGTACCATAACCTTAGCCCTGCTTTCTCCATTTCCCCTTCTCATAGGCAATCACTTAAAACACTTTTAACTGAATCTTTTGCATTTTCCTCCATATAATATATCCTTCTATATGTATGTATGTGTGCATGGATGATGTGTGTGTGTTTCAGTTTTTGCCATTATCCCTTGACTTCTCAGAGGGAAGATGAGGATTTAACTTTAAATATACACATGTACTTATCCCCTTATCTTCTAGATGCAATATTATGTTGAGATTTTAGTTAGATCAATACATTACCATGACTATAAATGCTCTGAAGAGCTTGGCTTTGAACTGAAAAACTAGTTAAAAATACAGATTTTTAGACACCATTTCAGTCGCACTGCTTTAGAATCTTGGAGATAGAACTCCTGGAGTCTGTACCTTTATCACTGTCCCCAGGTGAACCCTTAGAGGCCAATTCAGCACAATTTAAGAGGTCAGAGTTAGGTTTCCTGACTCCTACTTCTATAATCATTTTTTTGTGAACCTATTATGTGCTAAATGCTATTAATTCTGGGGATATTAACTGGTCCTGTTAATCACAGCTGATGAGAACAGGGATATGCACCTGATCTAAGTCAACCAATCTACAGGCAAGCCAGAAGCTACTACCTGTGGGCTAATTAAGAATGTCAGCTAAAACACAGAGAGCAGCCACTGGCTAGCTGTGGAGAACAGGGTGAAAGAATGCTTTCAGGTAAAGTGGGTGTTATGGCAAAGCAAACAAAATACTGCAGACAGAGTTATGAAAAGGCACAAATTATGAGTAAGCAGAGGAATAGAGGAAAGTATGTGGTTTTAAAAATAGCGTTGAGCAGAAGCCAAATTTTAGCAAATCTCCCTGGCTCCTAGGATAGGCAGAGTACAGCTTGACCCCGAGCCACTTTGATCCCTGATACATTCCACTTGCCATTCTTATCCGCATCGATTATCCATTCTTTCTAATAAGAGTGTTTACTGCTTTCTGTAGAGTTCTTATTACTTCCAGGCACTGTGCTACATCCTGGTAATATAACGGCAAAACCAATCCCATGCCTCAAGGAGCCAATAGTCTAGCAGGAGAGACAGATATGAAATGAATGCTTTCACAGGTTATTTCATTATAAAATTGCAATAAATGCTACAAGGAGGACGTTCAGGATACGGTAAAGTGTTTGAGAGGTGGGCCTCTCCTAGTCCAAGGGGCTAGGGAATGTAGTATCCTTGGAGTAAATCCCCTTTTGCTTGAGGTTTCCTAAGGACATGGATCTCTCTATTCTTGCAGCCAGGAGAGCCTAAAAAGAAAGAGTGACAGTTTCTTACAGTCAAAAAGGAGTGATCACCAAAACCAACTCAAATCACTATAAGAGCACGATTCGGAGATACAGGTAGAGTGGTGTGGACCCAGGGATGGAGAGGGGAGGCCAGCGATGGTTTCCCAGAGAAGGTGGCCCCAAAATGAGTTCCTGTGCTCTTCCCTCACAGCCTTACAGAACTGAAAGGTGAAAGGTTTTAACACAGATGAGCTCTTGGAAGGAGCTGAACGGGTGGAGAGAGGCAGCGCTAAGATTATTACATATTCTGTGTCTTAGGTTTTGTTCAAAGATCATCCTATTTCCACCAATCGTCTATGCTTCCTTTACTTGCTCTTTTAAGCATTTCTGGTTATATTTTTTTATCTTTTTTTTTTTTTCAGTAGAATCTTTTTTTATTCAGAAAACAAAACAAAACAAAACAAAACAAAAAAACATGCCAAAAAAAGCAGTTTTCCAACCAGGCCCAGGAGGGTACGGGTAGGGGAAGGTGTCTGTACATCCAGCCCCGGCCCCCGCCCCATGTGGTTTGACAGCAATAAGGGATGTGGTGTACGTGTGTGTATGGGAAGGAGAGGGGCACAAAAGTGGTGGCCAGTGGTGGGGGGAAGGGACGATGAGGCCAGTACGGGGAGGGCTGCAGGTGGGAGGCCATCTCAGGGCAGTTCTTGTTGCTCAAACCCCCGTGGACACCTTCTCTGCCCATCAGCAGGACCAGCGTCTTGGCAGTCACGGTGGCAGTGAGGGTGACGGTGGGGGCTTCCTGGTGCCCCTGGTAGGAAGATCCGTGGTGAATTCCCCATCCTGCAGCAGCGGGCCCCGACCACAGAACATTTCTGGCCCCCGAGTGTCAGCCCATTCACAAAAACACTTGACCGGTCTTTGCCAACCAGGACACCAAGCTCAGCTGGCGTGATGCCGACGAGGTCTTCCCAGGACGGCGGTCCAGAGGGGGGCCAGTCCTTGTAGCCCACGGTGGCCTCGGCCTGACAGGCCCCGCCCACCACCAGGTGGTCGACGGAAGCCCTCCACCCGGCCACGGTGCTGCTGCTGGTGCCAGGGGCCTCAGGCTGGTGGGAGATCACCACCCTCCCGGCCTATCCCTTCACTGCCCACTGCACACTGCCACCTTACCATGGATTTCACCCCTATGGGCATTGGCTCACAACCTTCTTCTCCCTTTCTGGAAATCTCCTGTAAACCTATCTTCCAGACAACAGCTCTCTGAGTCTGCTCAATTTGCTTAATTCATATCAGAGAGGTCATGTAACATTTGTCCTTCAATGTCTGGCTTGCTTCACTCAACATAAGATCCTTAAGATTCATCCATCCTGTGTGTTAGCACTGTATTCCTTCTTACAGCTGAGTAATATTCCAGGGTGTGTAGGTACCAGATTTTGTTTATCCATTCATTTGTTAATGGGCATTTGGGTTGATTCCAACTTTTGGCAATAGTGAGTGATGCCACTATGAACTTTGGTGAGCTTATATCTGTTCGCGTCTTTGCTTTCAATTCTTCTGGGTATATACCCAGCAGTGGAATTGCTGGATCATACGGAAATTCTATAGTTAGTCTTTTGAGGAACCACTAAACTGTCCTCCACAATGGCTGCACCATTCAACATTCCCACCAGCAGCGGACGAGGGCTACCATTCCTCCACATCCTCTCCAGCACTTGTAGTCCTGTTTTTTTAATAGCCGCCAATCTAATGAATGTAAGATGGGATCTCATTGTAGTTTTGATTTGCATTTCCCTAATAGCTAGTGATGTTGAGCATCTTTTCAGGTGCTTTTTAGCCATTTGTATTTCTTCTTTGGAGAAGTGTCTTTTCAAATAGCTTGCCCATTTTTTTAAATGGGTCGTGTTTTTATTTTTGAGGTGTAGGATTTCTTTATATATGCTGGATATTAGGCTCATATCAGATGTATGGCTGCCAAGCATTCTCTCCCATTGGGTAGGCTGCCTTTTAAGTTTCTTGATAACCTCCTTTAAGGTGCAAAAGTTTTTTATCTTAACATCACTTTGATGTGTCCTCTAATTCTCTCCCAGGGCTGGGCTCGACACTACTTGCCAGCTCCTTTCAGGTACCTTTGCCCCCTGGTCACACTTGTCCCCTCTTTTTTTTTTTTTTTTTTTAAAGATTTTATTTTATTTATTTCTCTCTACCCTCCCCCTCTTTGTCTGCTCTCCGTGTCCATTCACTGTGTGCTCTTCTGTATCTGCTTGCCTTTGCTTCAGGTCGCACTCCACTGGGACCTTCTGGAGTGGGAGAGAGATGCTCAATCTCTTGCACCACCTCAGCTCCTTGGCAAGCTGCATGTCTTATCGTCTCTCCTCTGGGTCTCTTTTTGTTGCATCATCTTGCTGTGCCAGCTCTCCACGTGGGCCAGCTTGCCTTCACCAGGAGGCCCCAGGAATCGAACCCTGGACTTCCTATATGGTAGATGGGAGGTCAATTGCTTGAGCCACATCTGTTTCCTTTGTCCCCTCCTTTAGATTCAGGGCCTTCTCTTTTCAAAACAGGTCACCTGAAAGGCTGTAATAGCAGGTGCATTTCAGGGTGAATGCCTTACTGGGGAGAGGACAGCCTTTGCATTTGAAGCCTCAACTCTCATCTTGAAATGAAAATTTTTATTCCTACTAAATTGAATTGGGAGTTTCTATTCTCTTTTTCCATTTTCCTAAAATCCTTCACATGTGTCCTCTCACACACAAGCCCAGCCCACACACTTTCATGTGAAAATGTGGTTTTAAATACATTTTCAGGTGTGTATGCAAAATCCAGACTGCTACAAGAAACCTACTTAGGTTTTTTTAGACAGAGTTGGAAGAGCCCTGGATTTGGAGTATGATGCCCTAGGTTCATACCCTAGCTGTACTTAAACTAGATGCATCATCTTAAACACCTTCAAACCTAGGGTTTCTGATCTGTTAAATGGAGCTATTAATAACCCTGTTACACCTGCCTCACAGGGAACTTCTGAGCATCTAAGGCAGGGGTTCTTAATCTTTTTTGTTCCACAGACCCTTTTTCCAGTCATGTGAAATTAATATTACTGTAATTTATTTATTGCATACATTTATAAGTGAAGGAAATGCTAGATTTCAATTAGAGGCCAGAGAAAATAAAGATAAGTTGATTTTTTTCGATTCAAGCTCACAGGCCACCCAGAATCTTTCCACGGACCCCCAAGCAGACTGTGGACCCCTGGTTAAGAACCCCTGATCTAAGGAGATACTCAGTGTGAAAGAGATTACCACAGATAAAGAGCTATGCAACCATAGATGATCTCGGGCATCCTGAAATTTATTTACATTTCTTTCCCAAATTTCATTTTCCCTCCCTAGGGCCAGGAAACGTACATTGACTCATTTGGTTTAAAGAAGAATGAAGAACATGACCAAGGTTTTCAGAATAATGGAAAGTTACGATGAAATGGTCACCATCTTCATTCAATAACATGAGTGCCATGAAACACCTATCATACCTAGTAACTTGAGTTACTTTATACAACTCATCTGTGAAACTCAATTTGTCAAGAAACAGCAAATAGCTTCATGAAATTCAAATGGAACCCGGATGATGTGGGGTGGCATTACACTGGTAGGCATATTAAAGTTCCAAGTTAGTGTTAAAGGTATGGAAGTGGAGTGAGAATAAAAGATTTTAAGAATTAGAAGTTAATCAAACTGGATGTATTGGGGAGGAATTCTGTTCCTAAAATAGGCACAAGGACTTTTCCAAATGCAAAATTCAAGTGCTGAAAAATAATTCCCTCAAGATAGCAGAACATATATTTTTAAGTACGATATATAATATGCATATATATTCTGTCCCGTCATTCTGTGAAATCAGGACCGGAGGACAGGGCTGCTGTCATCAATTATTCTTGGAATTTGGTGGAAAGAATTTGGAAGCAGTTACCCGGGTTCCGTCCCAGTCCCCCCACTTGGGAACTAAAAGGGAGGCAGCGTGCCCTGCGCGGCCTAACTCGCAGAGCTGCTCTAGGGAGCCCGCGCGCTGCATGAGGAAGGCGGGTACGGGTGCTGCGGCCGCTGGGCAGTCCTTTAAAGCCTGGGCCTTCCCCCTGGGAGACCCTGTGGCGCGAGAGGGGAAGGAGGGGTGGGCTGAGGAGCCCCCGGCGTCCACCCTGTGTCGTTCACTCCACAAACATCTAGCGGCTCTGGGGGTGCCAGCCCGCGCCGGGCACCGGAGGCCCCGCACGAGGCTGCCGGGAGCCCTCTGCTGGGTGGACGCTCCACGCCAGACCGAGGCGCGGAGAGGGGGCCCGCCTGGGGCCAGGAGGCCGCCGCCCCTCTCCTGCCCGCGCCCACCTGCCCCGCTCCTGTGCGCCCGCCCCTGCCCGCGCCCGCCCGGCTCCTGCCCGCGGGGCTCCTTCCCGCGCCCACAAGCCCCGCTCCCGCCCGCTGGGCTCCTTCCCGCGCCCGCCCGGCTCCCGCCCGGCTCCCGCCCGGCTCCTGCCCGCGGGGCTCCTTCCCGCGCCCACAAGCCCCGCTCCCGCCCGCGGGCCTCCTTCCCGCGCCCACCTGCCCCGCTCCTGCCCGCGGGGCTCCTTCCCGCGCCCACCTGCCCCGCTCCCGCCCGCGGGCCTCCTTCCCGCGCCCACCTGCCCCGCTCCCGCCCGCGGGCCTCCTTCCCGCGCCCGCCCGGCTCCTGCCCGCCAGCGCGTTCGCCCCGTCCCCATGGCAACCAGGGGCCGCGCGGCGGCTAGAGCCCGAGGCCGAGAGCGCCTGGGAGGCCGCAGGGCGGGCGCGGGGGCTCGGGCGGGTCCTGGGGGCCGCGGCCTCCCTGCTCCAGGGCCAGACCCCTCGGGCGGGCGCGGCGCAGGTAGGGCCCGGGCCTCCGCGGCCGGGGGTGGGGGTGGGGGTGGGGGTGGGGGTGGGGCGGGACCGGCACCGGCGATCCAGGGGGGCCGGGGGCGCCCCAGCAGGCGGCGGGGCCTGGCTTGACCTGTGCGCGGGCGGGTGCGCGGCGGGGGACGAGCCGGGTGCGGGGAGTGGGAAGCGTAGGTTCTGGTCGTGTGCTCCACGCAGGCCACGATTTAAGAGTCGTGCCGCGTTTCCCTGGGGTGAAAGCGCGGGCGTCGTCTGCCCTGCGGGTGGTTCAGACCCGGCTCGCGCCCCCCTCTCCAGCCACAGATTCAGGATCGTCTTAAATTCCTCCGGTTTGGGTGACAAACGGGCCTTCCCCCTCCCCTTCCTACAACTTTGAACGCTATTTAATTGGCTTTAATCAATAACTTGGAGTTGAACTCTTTTTCAACACTTTGACCATTTATCTTCAGATATTAATTTTTTTAAATTAAAACTTTGTCGCTGGGAAAAATATTTTGCTTTAGTCAAGTAATTATCCCCATTTTGCCAAGATGGTGAGCCAGTACCTATAGAGCCATTAAGGAATCGTATGTTTTCTCTTTTCAGAGAATTCTTCAGCTTTTTGTCCTAAATTTCTTGGTGTTTGTTCTAACAAACAGCAGAAATGGCACACCATTTAGGGCATCCACACGGAAGGAAAGTTGGAACTCCTCTTTGAGGAGGAATTCGACTTTACGCGCACTTTGCATAGTACCTGGTACCTCGCTGTTCAGAAAGTAGGAATGCCCATTTCAGTCAGTGCCACGTACTTCAACTCATCACTAAGCCAATGTCATAAATACTTGGGAGCACTCCCTCCCCCCCCAAAAAAAGCCAAGTTTCTCCTTTTTAGAACCAAGAGCTAATACCAACTCAGAAAAACCAAAACTAAATGGCTTACCAATAGCAAAATTTCTATGTTTTATATGTTAATAATTGTAAGCATTTTAGGAATCTAGATCATTTTTTCTCCCTAGCAAATTAAAAATCAAGAAATATAAACCGGATGCAACAGCTTTTTGACATGGAGAACAAGGCCCCTAATGCAATAGGGTAAGTGCTGCAAAATTTCTATTTAATAAGTTGGTACTTTACTTTGCCAAAACTTTGTGATTATGCATGAGTTTTGAAATTCAGTATTAATAGAAGGATGTGCCAATTATTTTTGGTGAAGAGGGTGGGGGGTATTTCAAGAGACTGTAGGAATCTGTAGCATGAGTCTTTTGAATTTTGACCCTGGATCTGCACTCTAGGGGTGTCCACAGAAAATCACCCTTTTCCAGCTTTTAGTGGCTTGTCCAGCGTCTTGGTGGGATGGATGCACACACCTGGGGATGGGCACCCATGCCTGGCGCTGCAGAGGTCCCCACGCTGCAGCCGCTCCTGGCCAGCCAGCTCCAGGTCCTTTTCAGAAACACCTGTCCCCACCCTCTCCCTGCACCGGCACTGCAGAGGTTCCTCTTCCTGCTGCTTCACTGGCCAGCTGGCCACTGGCTGACGCCTGAGCACGGGGTACCTAATGCCTGCTCTTGACTCTGACTTACCTGGCCCTAGTTACATGACTCCAGGTGTCTCACTTTCAGTTACTCTGCTTAGACCATGGCTTTGACGTCAGGATGAAGGAAAGCTGCACAAGTCTGGATAAAAATAGCTATCACCTTTTTAGTTTCTATTGCATACTCCTCTTTACACAGCCCTGCTAGATTTTTTTTTTTTTTTTTTTAGGAGGTACCAGGGATTGAACCCAGGACCTTATACATGGGAAACAGGCACTCAACCACTTGAGCTACATCCACTCCCAACCCTGCTAGATTTTACTCTCATTTTACAACTAAAAAACCTGAGTATATTAGTTAGAGTATAGTCCAAGCTCTTGTAATAAAGAGACCCCAAAATATAGTGGCCTAAGTAAGAATGAAGGTTATTTCTGTCTCACATAATAATCCAGAGATAAGCAGACCAGGACTGGGAGGTAGCTCTGCCAACCTTAATACATCATTTCCGTTTCTGGACTCCCACCACTGTGACTGTGCTAGGGGAAGGCAGGAGGGCAGGAGGACAGAGTGTGACCTTTTAGGAGTAAGACGTGAACGTGCAGGCATCACCTTTGTTTTCCTCTCATTGGCCAGGACTTGGTCACAGAGCCACAGCTAGCTGCAGGGAAGGTGGGGACTATGCTCTCCAGCTGGGCAGCCCTATAGCCAGCCAGAGCTTGGAAATAAAGCTTAGAAGTTCTATAAAGAAGGATGAAGAACGGGTTTTGGGACAGCTAGCACCTCTGTATGAAAGGAGTTTAGCCAGACTTCAAAGTTTTGGGAACAGTGCCCTCAGGACTACCCTCACTTCAGACACCAGCCTCAAATTTGGGGGTCCCCAGGGTCACGCTTACTTCAGACCAGCTGGCTATAAGTTTGGAGGTCCCCACAGACTCCCTTAGGTTTGGTAATTCACTAGAAAGACACAGAATTCACTGAAAGCACTTCACTTACGATTACAGTCTTGATACAGCAACAGGATACAAACACGGAGCAGCCAAGAAGAGAGGCATAGGGCCGCATTAGGCTGGGAAGTGCCAAGAGCGAAGCTGGGATATCCTCAAGCACATCACCCTTCTGGGGTGGAAGTGTGACAGAGGGCTGCCGGCCAGGGCAGCTCACCCAAGCTGCGGCGTCCGTCCGGAGGGTTTCTTAGGGATTCACTGCACAGGCATGATTGGTTGAGCCCAGTCTCTGGCCTCCTCCCTTCCCGGGAGGTCGGGCTGCCCTCAGGATAATATCCCTGGCTCACAGTTCCAGTCCTCTAATCCCAGGAACCCAGCCCTCTTCCGGAGCCACTCATTAGCACAGACCACCAGGGCCCACCCTGAGCCGCTCGTCAGCACAGACCACCAGGGCCCACCCTGAGCCGCTCGTCAGCACAGACCACCAGGGCCCACCCTGACCCGCTCGTCAGCACAGACCACCAGGGCCCACCCTGAGCCGCTCGTCAGCACAGACCACCAGGGCCCACCCTGAGCCGCTCGTCGGCACAGACCACCAGGGCCCACCCTGACCCGCTCGTCGGCACAGACCACCAGGGCCCACCCTGACCCGCTCGTCGGCACAGACCACCAGGGCCCACCCTGAGCCGCTCGTCGGCACAGACCACCAGGGCCCACCCTGACTCCCTCATCAGGATAAAGCCCCGGGAATGGAGGGCAGTCCCGGAGCTCTCCTGGGCTAGCCCAAAGGCCTTTCTACAGGCTGGAGAGAGACGGCAGCCCTGGCTGGTGCTGGAGGCCCCAGCCCCGCACTCCTCCCTACACTGGAGATGGATGGTGACGGGCCGTGGGCACGGCACTCTGCCGAATCGGCAGGCGCAGGCGTCGGGTCCCCATGGGGTGATGGCCTGAGGCTGCGCAGAGCGCCGGCCTTGAACCTGGCCTGGTGCCGCTGCCCTTTCCTCCTGCGAGGCAAGGCGGGGACACTGCAGCTGCTCTTCATTCCCTGCTTGGAAAAAGCTTCTGAGCATGGAATGTAGACCCGGCACAACACCAGGCCCAGAGTTCAGGCAGCCGGTGAAGAAGCGACCCCCTTAGCACTTAGTCGAGAGCCGTCGAGCTGTCTGTGCTCACGAGCTGTGATCACACGTGTAATCACAGACAAGCGGGTGAGGCCTCGTGCCCAGGGTTCCAAGGCACAGCCCTCGGTATGGGTAAAAATCTCCGTCCTGGATGCAGTAAAATTCCATTCCGAAGGGACTTGTAACATGCATTAGCAACAGTGTCACCTACATGCACCGTGACCTTTCGTGGAGAGACCTTCGTCCAAGAAACACTTATTAGGGTCTATGTGCCACTTGCTGGTTGAGGCCCTGGGAAGAGAGCAGCAAACAAAGCAGACTCCCCCTCAAGGGGCTTATAGAGTGGGAGAGACAGACAATAAATAACACAGACATACACCATGGGGTGATATGACGAGAAATAAAGCAGGATAAGCAAAGAATCGCGTGCGGACGGGGTGGCCAAAGCTGTCTCTATTGAGCAGGGGTCTGAAAGAACTGCGATTTTGAGCTGTGTGGAAATGCGGGCAAAGAGAATGCCAGACACGCAGGAACAGAGGTGCAGAAGGGCCAGTGGAGCTGCACACGTGTGGACATGTTCTCGGATGTCAGCGTTATGACACGGTTCGATGTTAAATTACTGGTGGCTTCTTCCAATTGTTTTATTTGTGCCATAAAATTGAACCTAAACTTCTAATCTGAACTGTCATATTTATGTGAGTTTGTCCTTTTTGTTTCTGTAGTGTGCCCAGAACATAAATGATTATAGAATAAATAAATGATGTATTTTTATTGGTCTTTTTAAGAGAACCACCTGTAGATTTTTTGTTTTGGTTTGTTTTTGTTTTCTTAGTGATTTTACTCTTAGTAATTTGTCCTTTTTGGTTTATTTTGTTTATGTTCTTTTGGGTTTTGAGTTGAACATTTTGGTTCAAAGATTTTCATGATTTCTGGATTTCATAATTTCTTCACTATAATAACTATAATAAGAAATTAGAAAGTGTATTAGTCAGCCAAAGGGGTGCTGATGTAAAGTACCAGAACTCTGTTGGCTTTTATAAAGGGTGTTTATTTGGGGCAGAAGCTCACAGTCACAAGGCCCTAAAGAGTCCAGCTCAAGGTACCATAAGAGGTACCTTCTCACCCCGAGTCTGTTGCTATGTGTTGAAGCAAGATGGCGGGCGATGTCTGCAGGGCTCAGCCTTCCTCTCTCTCTTAAGGCTCCGTGGGCCTAGCTTCTTCTGGTCTCGGCTGGAGGCTGGAGGCTCGTTTCTTTCCGGGGCTTTCTCAGTGCTGCTAGGGCTCTGGTCTCCTCAGCTGCAAACTTTGAGGTGAATTGCTCATCTCTCTTCCTTGGCCGTGTCTATGGAGCACTCTCTCTTCCTGTGTATCTGCTTCTGAATATCTACTTCCGTCTTCTCCCAGGGGGAGTGTCCATATATATAGCCACAAGCTGGGCGGGGACTCAAACCGCGTCACCCTAATGATGTGGTTGAATCAAAGCCCTAATCTTAACATAGTTCAAGAGTATGTTAAGGCATCTCAGTTGACTCTATTACAATCAAGGGGGATCACACCCAGAGGAACAGACCACTTTACAAACATAATCTATAACTTTTTTTGGAATTCATAAATAATATCAAACTGCTATAGGAGGCTAAAGTCCCCCTAGCACAGCTTTACTGCCTGCTATAGGGTTAGTGCTTCAACTGTCATTCTTTTCTAAATAGTCTGTTATTTCAAATTTTATCTCCATGTTGGACCAAGAGATATTGAGAAGATGTAATTTTAGGGTTTTTTGTTCCTAACCCCCAACCACCAGGGCCATAGGTGCAGCCTGAACGAGAGCTACTCTTTCCATTTCACGTGATCTAATACACGACCAACTTTTAAGAAACTTTCTATTTTTAAATCATTTCAAACATACAGGACAGTCACGGAAATAAACACCAAGATATCCAGACACCAATTTCAACATTTTGCCACATTTGCTGTATTATTCTCTCTCTCTCTCTCATTTTCTGAACATTTAAGAGCAGGTTATGTACATCACTTTCCATGTACTTAGTATCCTTAGTGGCATAACTCCAAACCCTACTTCACTGCCCAGTTGGGCAACTCTCTTAATTCTCTCAATTGCAGTCTACTTAAAGAAACCATCTTATCCATCTGATCAGCTCAGTCTGGACTGATTACTTTTCAGCATTCTACACAGCTATTGCCTTGGGTTTTTTCCTTCCTATCCAGAAAATATCTTTGACTTCTCTCTCATGTTGTATCCCATTTTTTGGCCCCCCATGGCTTCTTGTTTCTTGGTTTATTCTCTTGTGGAGGTGATACATTAACTTCATGAGAAAGGGTATATAAGGATGTAAAACATTTTCGGATCACAAATATCCTAAAATGATGGTTTAAGACTATTTGCCCTTATTCTCAGTTGATGATTTACTTGGGTGTTGAATTTTAGATTAGAAATAATTTTCCCTTAGAATATTTGTGATATTGCTCTCTTATCTTCTAGCTCCCATTGTTGTTGGGAAGGGTTTCGGATTAGTTAAATATGATTCTAAATTCGGTTCTGGGTGGAGGTGAGGTGTGACATAATGCCTGGGAAAAGATAGTGTTACTTACAGGCTCCACGGAGAGAAGGATGCCAGGAGCATGGGCTGGGATCGGCCGGGCCGCTCACCCAGCCTGTAGGGAGCACACAGGCAGAGTGAGAGGGTGCTGGGGCTTGTGCCTTTACGGTGGCCCGGGATGGAGGTCAGTAGGTTTCCTGGAAGAGTCAAGGAAAAGGAGAGATAAGGGGCAAAAAGAGAAACTCAAAAGAGCATCATTGAGACCCAGTAATGGCACAGGCCAGTGGATTCTTGGGAGCTCTGCTCTGCTCTGCAGTTTGTCTCCCCTACTGTTTTACTGCAGGGATTGGGATGGTTATTTGTACAGGGCTGGCATACAGCAGACATTTTTGAATGAGTGGATTAATTAAATAAAGAGTGAAAGCCTATTAAAGGGAACAAACTGTCAAACAACAGATCAAATACAAATACCAAATTCAAAGGACCAGAGAAGAGCTGAGTTAAGAGCTCAGACTTAGCTAGGAACAGGGTTGTATTAAGGGCAGCCAGGACTGCTGCCGAGAGTCCAGGACTAGTGTGTGTCAGTTCCGGATAGCGAGGGCTCGTCGTGTTAACTGGTGAGGACGAGGTGCCTGGTTACGCCGGGGACGAGAGCAGGCTCCCACAGCAGCCTGAAGGTGCCGTGCTGTGAAACACTCTGTAAGGTATCGTTCAAGTCAGTTACATTAGGATGTGTGCTAAGATCCGAAGGTACTTTTCACTCTCATTCTATTTTCCCCTAAACGCTGATATTAAATTGGGGGTTAAAAGGGGAAATTTTAGGTTGTTTATATATTACTAGAGTAAAAGTTTTCTAAAAAACATAGGACTGTGCAACACAAACAGTGAGCCCCATTGTAAATGATGGACTATAGTCAATAGTATAATTATAAAGTTGTCCTTTTATGAATTGTAACAAATGTATCACACTAATGCAAGGTGTTAATTATAGGGTGGTATATGGGAATTCTGTATTTTATGCATGATTTTTCTATTAACCTACAACTTCTCCAATTAAAAAATTATTGTTGCATCTTATAATAGAAAGTATTGTAGAATGAGGGGACTATGTTTCAAATATTTCCATACTAAAGCATGCACAATATATGACTAAGCCATAGTGCAGTGGAATAACTATAATCTGTACAAATGCTAAAGTGTACAAAAAGCAGAGCAGAGCTGGGTGTGCTGTAGAACCCAGGCAATGAAATACCTTCTAAATTTTCTCTAATAAAAAGAAAAAGGGGGAAATGGATGTGGCTCAAGTGATTGGGCTTCTGTCTACCATACAGGAGGTCCAGGGTGAAGGCGAGCTGGCCCGTGTGGCGAGCGGGCCCGTGCGGTGAAGCTGGCCCGTGCGGTGAAGCTGGCCCGTGCGGCGAGCGGGCCCATGCGGAGAGCTGGCCCACGCGGAGAGCTGGCGCACGCAGAGAGCTGGCGCAGCAAGACGATGCAACAAAAAGAGACACAGAGGAGAGACAATAAGAGACGCAGCAGACCAGGGAGCTGAGGTGGCACAAGAGATTGAGCGCCTCTCTCCACTCCAGAAGGCCCCAGGATCGGTTCCCAGTGCTGCCTAAAGAGAAGACAAGCAGACGCAGAAGAACACAGAGAGCAGACAGCGAGCGCAAAACAACAAGGGGCTCACCCGCGCCCGGGGCCTGGCGGCTCACCTGGGGCCTGGCGGCTCACCTGGAACCTGGCAGTGCACCCACACACGGGGCCTGGTGGACCACGCGCATTCTATAGTTTTCTTTTTTTAATTTTAGCAGGAGGTCCTGGGGGTTTCTAATATAGCGAATGTTTAGCCCACTCTGATTACTACAAAATCAGGACAGCGAGAATATTTGCAGTCTGTGTCTATTTTTGTTGCGTCAACTTGCTGCACCAGCTCTCTGCGCGGGACAGCCCTCCGCGTGGGCCAGCTCGCTGCAAGGGCCAGCTTCCTTTCCCCAGGAGGCCCCAGGAATCGAACCTTGGACCTCCTATATGGTAGACGGGAGCCCAGTTGCTTGAGCCACATCTGTTTCCCCAAATACCTTTTGCTAATCTTATAATTTTCAAGTTAAATCCTACTTAAAAGGTTTAAGTATAGAAAAAGGTTGATGGATCAACAAAACAGCAGACTCATAAAGGTCAGCTGGTCAGAGTCTCTGTAAAGTTTGTGTCTGTTCACATTAGAAATTGAGGTGGGATATGAAGCATAATCAGATAGTGCTATGGCTCAGGGTCTCAGGAATGTCCAAATCTTGTCTCATCACAGACAATCTGAAGGGAGGTACATACACAATCCCAATGGCAAAGGAAAGCAAAACACTTTATTATTAATCTGGGCCTTTACTCCAAATTCCAATTCAGTTAACACGGATGAGCTCAGCTGCAGTACACAGCATCGGCCAGGGATTGAGGCAGCTTCTTCAAGGCTTCCTCCAATGTATTCCTTTCTTTTTTCGTCTTTCAGAAATATTCACTGGGGCAGTTCTGCTGCTGGGAAGATAGAGAAGGTGTGCTTTCCCCTGCTTCTCACTTAGTATAACGAAAACCCCTAGACCTTAGATGTAAAACGAGCATAAGACGACTCTGGAAGATGGAGAGAAGGCAGGCTTGCTTGGGAACCTGCGACCTACAAAATGAACACCAGTGAGGGCCCTGGGTTTTCGTTTGTTTGTTTCACTTATCCCAGACTGGGCACTAGGGAAACTGACAACCCAGAAACACCAACAGGAGCAGGCAAATAAACCCCCAAGAAAAGCCTGCTCTCTTTTTACAAAGAACCAGGAAAGGGGAAGCCTACAAGAAAGAACGCTTGTAGGCAGTAACTGCTCTACTCGAGCCAAACGCCACACGCAAAACGATACAGTCCCACCCTGCCACCACCAGCAAAGGCCAGGTAGAAAGCCTGAGCTTCCGTCCTCCACCGCGGGCTGGTTTTGAGGAAGGCCCAGTGTGTGGCCAGGACTCTGACCCCGCAGTGCGTTAACCAGGCCTTCCCTAAGCCGCCACGTTCTCGGGGACCTCTGCACCGGCCCTGTGGGAAGGAGGCGCCCTCCTCCTCCTCTCTGCAGTGATATCAGAAGAGGGCTAGTAGAGAGTCAGGACTTCCACTGCTGCTCAGTGGCACAAGGTCACACACACACACAACCTGCAGTGCCTGGACTTTACCTCTGCTTGGTAGCATAAGACACCCTCCCCATCCAGGACAGGGTGCTGTCAGAGGAAGGTAGGGCTTCCAACACCTACAAGTGGCATTGAGGCAAGCCTCCCCACCTGGATTGGGGTGTTGACAAAGAAGGAATAGTGGAGTGGGGACATTTGCCATGGCTCAGGAGTAATGAGACCACCCCCTGTAGTGTCCCTGGAGACCAGGTGGGAAGCAGTAACAAGGCAACCCTGCCTTTCCCACCCAGGGTGGTATAGGCAAAGCACTAGCAAGGAGCCTGACCTTCCATCCCACCCAGCAGAAATGAGGAACTTTCCCCACTGGATGTCAAGAGAGGCTGAGTTAAGACACTGGACATACACCACAACCTGGCAGGTTGTCCGAAAAGGCCTGTTAAAACACAATATTTTGAGCAACAACAACAAAATAGATTAATGGGACCTCCTCAAAATTAAACTTTTGTAGTGCACAGGACCTAGTCAAAAGGGTGAAAAGGCAGTCAACTCAATGGGAGAAAATATTTGGCAATCACATATCTGATAAGGGTTTAATATCTATGATATATAAAGAGATCATACAACTCAACAATAAAAAGACAAACTACCCAATTAAAAAATGGGCAAACGACTTGAAAAGACAATTGTCCAAAGAAGAAATAAAAATGACAAAGAAACAAATGAAAAAATGTTCAACATCACTAGTGATTTAGAGAAATGCAAATCAAAACTACAGTGAGATATCATTTCACACCTATTAGACTGGCCGCTTTTAAAAAGTCGGAAAACTGTAAATTTTGGAGAGATGTGGAGAAATAGGAATGCTTATTCACATTCTGTGGGAATGTAGAATGGTACAGCCACTGTGGAGGACTGTTTGGCTGTTCCTAAGGAAGTTGAATATAGACTTGCCATGTGACCCTGCAATATCATTACTAGGTACATACGCAGAGAAACTGAGAGCAGAGACATGAACAGACATCTGCACACCAATGTTCACAGTGACATTATTCACCATTGCCAAAAGATGGAAAGAACCCAGGTGTTCATCAACAGATGAATGGATAAACAAATTGTGGTCTATTCACACGATGGAATATTATGCAGCTGTAAGAAGAAATGAAGTCGTGAAGCATATGGCAACATGGATGAACCTGGAGGACATTATGTTGAGTGAAGCAAGCCAGACACAAAAAAGATAAATACTGTATTATTGCACTATTATGAACTAAATAATACTGTGTAAACTCATGGAGTTAATAATTAGAATATAGGTCACCAGCAAATAGAAGGAGGGTAGAGAATGGAAAGCTAAAGGTTAATCTGTGCAGAATTATTAAAAAGGTTGTTTGTAAATCTTTGGAAATGAATAGAAATGGTTAAAGCATATCATGGTGTTGTAACTAGCAGTGCCTTTTTATGGGTATGACAGTGGTTGAAAAGGAAAGTCTAAGGTCATGTATGTTACTAGACAGAAAGCTAGAAACTGTAACATGGGACTGTATAAGATAGTAAAACCTCATATAAAACACAAATATGGGTGATAATGCATATGTAAGACTGTTTTTACAAAGTATAAATACAAATATCCTAGAAAGAAGGAAAAAGAATAGAAGCTATATATGCCAGGTGAGGCATAGAGAGATTGAGAGGTGATGAGTTTTGCTTGTTGTTTTTTAGTATTATTATTGGAATAATGAAAGTGCTCTGGGAGTGATTGGGGTGATGAATGTACAAACATGTGGTTACACGAAATACTACTGATTGTACTCTTTGGATGGATTTATGCTTTATTAATATGTAGCAATAAAATTGAAAAAACCACAATAATATACAGTCTCATAACAAAAATACACAAAATGTCCAGATAGCAATTGCAAATCAGTCATATACCAAGAACCTGGAAGACCTCAACTTGAAGGAGAAATGACAATCAACAGATGCCGACACTGAGATGACACAGATGACAGAATTATCTGACAAGAATTGTAAAGCAACAATTATAAAAATCTGCAACAAACATGAACATGCTTGAAACAAAACAAATTCTCAGCAAAGAAATAGAAGATGTAAAAAAGAATCAATTGTAAATTTTATAACTGAAAGATACAATAACTGAAATAAAAACTCAAAAGCTTAGAATTGAAAGACAGTTATCAGAATAAAACTCAGTGGAAGGGTGCACTAGCAGAATGGAGAGGACAAAGGGAAGAATCCATGAACTTGAAGACAGAACAGTAGATATTACACAATCTGAACAACAGAGAAATTTGACTAAAAAAATGAACAGAGCTTCAGGAATGTATGGGACTATGACAGAAGATCCAACATTAGTGTCATTGAAGCCCCAGAAAGAGAGGGGAAAGAGGGTGGGGCAATAAATGCTTAACGAAATCATAGTTAAAAATTTCACAAATGATATACACCAGATTCAAGAAGAATATCCAAAAGAAACTCCACCAAGGCTCAACCCAGTCAAAGTTCTGAAAACAAAAGGTAAAAAGTCTTGGAAACAGCAAGAGAGAAATGATACCTTACCAACAAAAGATAAACAATGAAGATGACAGAACCCCATGGAGGCCAGAAGGAACTGACTCTGACAAAATATTTTTCAAGTACTGAAAGGAACGAACTGGTAACCTAGAATTCTATATCTAGCAAAAATATCTCTAAGGATGAATAAGAAATCAATACATTTTCAAATGAAAGAAAACTAAGAAAATTTGTTGCCAGTAGACCTATCCGAAAAGTATGGCTAAAGGAAATTATATAAACAAAGGAAATGGTCAAGGAAAGAATCTTGAAATCTCAGAAAGGAAGAAAGAACACGAAAAGAGTAAAATATGGGTAAATACAATAGACTTCCCTTGTCCTATTGAGAATTCTAAATGATGTTTGACAGTTTGACACTGTCTAATGTGGTTCTCAAGTATATTGAGGAAATACTTAAGGGAATTATATTATGAATGGGAGAGGGTAAAGGGATATAAAGTGAAGGAAGGTTTCTCCACTGCACTCAAACTGATAAAAATAGATACCACTAGGCTGTGATGCTCTCTCGCTCGCTCTCTCTCTCTCTCTATATATATATATATAATAATAATAATATCTAGAACAATCAGTTAAAAAGCTATAGAAAGACATACACTCAAAAACACACTATAAATATAAAACCACCAAATGACCTGGCAATCCCACTTCTAGATACATGGCCCAAAGAATTGAAAGCAGGGACTTAGATATATGTATAATAATGTTCATAGCAGCATTACTCACAATATCCAAAGAGTGGAAGCAACCTAAATGTCCATCAGCAGATGAATGGATGAACAAAATGTGGTGTATATAAATGGTGGAATATTATTCAACCCTAAAAAGGAAGGATGTTCTGATACATGCTCCTACATGGATGAATCTTGAAAACATCATGTTGAGTGAAATAAATCAGATACAAAGGGACAGATATCTTATGATTTTACTTATATGAAATAGCTAGAATATTCAAATTCATAGAGACATAAAGTATAATAAGGTTATCGGGCAGGAGAAGAGGGAGCACAGGAGTGAATGCATAATGGACACAGGGTTTCTGTTTGGGGTGAGGGGGAAGTTCTGATAATGGATGGCCCTCTCCCACCCCCTCCCCAGTGTGGGTGGAGCTCTCCTGCATTGTGGGTTGCTGTCCCTGTCCCAGAGGGAGCAGAATAACCCCTATGTGCATCCTGGGGTACCTGTATGTCAGTGCTGATCTATCAGGTGGCAACCTTAAAGACTGAACCAGAAGACTCCTCTCTGGCTTGACCCACAGAACTTGCCCTGCAAGCAGAAGCAGCTTGTAGACAGCTAAAACAGTATATAAGAAGAAGTTAAGTCAAAGGAGCCTGGAGCAAAGGATTACCTGTTTTAAGACATACAACAGAGCAGCTAGAAGAGGGGGAAGCCTGTTTGATAGGGAGTAGAGGGGACATTTGGATTCCTGTAAATGGGGAATTCCTAAGGCCGGGAGTGAGTGAGAACAACCCCAGGAGTGAGATGCAGGCTATGAGAGGACCCCATACTTCACTTTTGTCTGGAGCTGATCTTCTTAATAGGAGAGCTAAACTCAGAAGGAGAGTACTAGCCAACACAGAGTCAATTTGCAAAGACTGTGAAAGGTGTTTTTTGCATTGGTTTATTTGGTTTTTATTAGTTCTTGGCACTCAAGAAATCTCTGTCATACCACTTGGTAGAGATAAACTTATGGAACAGACAGCTCAGGACTAAATACCAGAGTTAACACATTAAAATATACAGTGTGCAATAAGATTACTAGACAAACAGGAAATAATGGCTCATCCAAAGGAAAAAGATAAAAATTCAGAAACCATCAGAGACCAGACATTGGACATATTTAAAATATGATCATTCAGCAGGTGTAGCTCAGTGGTTGAGCACCTGCCTTGCATGTACGAGGTCCTGGGCTCAATCCCCAGTACTTTTTTTTTTAAAAGATTTATTTTGTTTAGCCCCTGCCCCCTTGCTGCTTGTGCTCATTGTGTCCCTTCGCTGTACATCGCTTTGAGTCTGCCTGTCTCCCTTTGTTGCGTCACCTTGCTGCGCCAGCTCTCCGCGCTGCGCAGGCCGTCAGCTCTCTGCACTGCGCAGGCAGGCTTGCCTTCACCAGGAGGCTCTGGGAATTGAACCCGGGGCCTCCCATATGGTAGACAGGAGCCCAATCCCCTGAGCCACATCCGCCTCCCCCAGTATTTTCTAAAAATATATATATCTATACACACACAAACACACACACACACACTATCATCAATATTCTCACATAGAAAAAGAAAACATAGATAGGTAAAAGATATCAGGAAAATGATGAATGAACAACATGGGAATCTCAACAAAGAGAAAATAATTTTAAAAAGGAACGAAACAGAAATACTGCAGTTGGAAGACTACCCAAAATGAAAAATTCCTTAGAGGATTTTATCAGCAGATTGGAGCTGGCAGAAGAAAGAATCAGTGAATTCAAAGAAAAGACAACTGAAATGATTCAGGCTGAGGAGCAGGAAGAAAAAAGAATGAAAAGTAAGTGAGCAGAGCCTGAGGCCTGTTAGATACCATCAAGTTACCAAAATATGCATTATGGGAATCCCAAAAGGAGAGGAAATAGAGAAAAGGGCAGAGAAAATATTCAAAGAAATAATGGCTGAAAATTTCCCAAATTTAGTGAAAGGCATGAATACACACATTCCAAGAGCCCACTGAACACTAAACAGGATAAATTCAAAAAGAATCATGTCTAGACACATGGTAGTCAACCTGCCAAATGCCAGTGACAAGGAAAGAGTTCTGAAAGCTGCAAGAGAAAAGCAACATGCTATGTACAAGACAGTCCCAATAAGATTGCCAATCTCTCATCAGAAACCATGAGGCAAAAAGGCAATGGGAAAAAATAAAGTACTAAAAGAAAACAATTGCCAACCAAGAATTTTATATCCTGTGAGACTGTCTCAAAAATGAGGAAGAGATTAAGACATTCCAAGGTAGGTAGAAGCTGAGGGAGTCCATCACCACTTGACCTGCCCTACAAGCAATAGCAAAGGGAGTTCTTCAGACTGAAAGGAAAGGACACTAGGTAGTGGATTGAAGCAGTGCAAAAAATAAAGACCTCCAGCAAAGGAGTCCTGTGGGTAATTAAAAATGCCAGTGCTACTGTATTGCCTTTTCAGGTATGTAACTCTACTTTTTACTTCTTAAAGGTTCTAAAAATGTAAATTTCTAAAAAGTAATGATAAATCCGTGGATTTGGTCATTCAGTGTGTAAAGATATAATTTGTAAAATATACAAAAAGGTGGGGGTACTAAGGGGTATAGGAACAGAGCTTGTGTATGCTATTGAATTTAAGTTGGCATTGAATCAAATGTGATTGTTATAGATGTAGGATGATAAATGTAAGCTCCATGGTAACCACAAAGAAAACACCTGAAAAATATATACAGAAGGAACTGAGAAAGGACTTAAAATGCAACTATTGCGAAAAAAATCAAATAAATTTGAAAGTAGAAATTAATGGAAGAATTGAGGACAAAAAGTGTAGGACTCACAAAGACCAAATAGTAAAATGGCAGAAGAAAGTCCTGCATTACCAGTAGTTATTAAAAGGCAGACATTGGCAAAATAGATAAAAAGCATGACCCAACTATAAGCTGTTCACAAGACACTTACTTGGAATTCAAAGATGCAAGTAGGTTGAAAGTGAAGGGATGGAAACAAATTCCATGCAAATAGTATATAAAAATACAAAAGAGAGCTGAGGTAGTTATACTAATATCAGATAAAATAGACTTTAAATCAAAAACTGGTATGAGGGATAAAAAAGATGACTATAAACTGATAAAGGGGTCAATTCAACAAGAATATATAACAATTATAAATGTATATACACATAATGGAGAGCCCCAAAATATATGAAGCAAATATTGACAGATTTAAAGGGAGTAATAGTTCTATATTAGTAGTAGGAAACTTCAGTACACCACTTTCAATAACGGATAGAACATCTAGACAGAAGATCAGTAAGGAAATAGAAGACTAGAACAATTTTATAAGCCACTATACCTAACAGAAATACGTAGCACACACACACAAAGAAATAGATGCCACCCAGCAGCAGCAGAGCTCCATTCTGTTCTAGTGCATTTGCGTCATCCTCCAGGATAGACCATATGTTACATCACAAGACAAACCTCAATAAGTTTAAAAATATTAAAATAATATGAAACTAGAAATAAGTAACAGAGGGAGAGCTGGAAAATTCACAAATGTGTGGAAATTAAATAACACAATCCTAAAAACCAATTGGTCAAAGAAGAAAGCAATAGGGAAATTAGGAAATATCTTGAGGCAGATGAAAATGAAAACATAACATACCAAAACTTATGGGATGCAGCAAAGGTAGAATTGAGAGGGAAATTTGCAGCTCTAAATGCTTACATTAAAAAGAAGAAAGATCTCAAATTAGAGCTCTAACCCCATACCTGGAGGTGTGAAAAAGAAGAGCAAGCTGAAGCCAAAGTGAGCAGAAGGAAGGAAATAACAAATTAGAACAAAGATGAAATAGAGAATTTAAAAAAGACAGAACCAACGAAACCAGAAGTGATTTTTCAAAAAAAGATCAATAAAATTGACAAACCTTTAGCTAGACTGACAAAAAAAAAAAAAAAAGTGAGAGGATGCCAATAACTAAAATACGAAATCAAAGAAGGGGACATTACTACTGACTCCACAAAAATAAAAAGGATTATAAGAGGATACTATGAACATTGTATGCTAGTAAATTAGATAACCTCGATGAAATGGACAAATTCCTAGAAACGCACAAACTACCTACACTGACTCAAGAAAAAATAGAAGATCTCAGCAGACCAGTAACAAGTAAAGAGATTGAACCAGTCATCAATACCTCCTTACAGAGAAAAGCTCAGAACCAGATGGCTTCACTGGTGAATTTTACCAGACATTCCAAGAAGAATTAACACATTTCCTGCTCACAGTCTTCCAGAAAATTGAAGAGGATGGAACACTTCCTAACTTATTCTCTGAGGCCAACATTACCCTAATATCAAAGCCAGATAAAGATACCACAAAAAAGGAGATAATAGACCAATATCCCTCATGAAAATAGATGCCAAAATTCTCAATACTAGCGAACCATATCCAGCAGCACATTAAAAGAATTATACACCCTGATCAAGTGAGGTATGCAAGGGTGGCTCAACATAAAATCAGTTAATGTACTACACCACATTAATAGAACAGTGGGAAAAACCACTTGAATACATGTTTGTACACTTATGTTTGTAGCAGCATTATTCACAATTGCCAAAAGATAGAAGCAACCCACGTGTCCATCGAGATGAATGGAAAAACAAAATATGGTATATACATATACTTTAATATTATTCAGCCTTAAAAAGGAATGAAGTTCTGATAGATGTAACAACATGGATGAACCTTGAAGACGTTACATTGAGTAAAATGAGCCAGACACAAAGAGACAAATAATTGTATGATCTTACTTACGTGAAATATTTAGAAAAAAGAAATTCATAGAGTCAGAAAGCACAATACAGGTTGCCAAGGGCCACGTGGAGGTAGAGAATGAGGAATTAATGCTTAATTGTTACAGAGACCAAGGCCACGATGTCCACTGTCATAACTGCTATTCAGAATCGCAGTGAATTTCTAGCCAAATCAGTAAGGAAAGAAAACGGAGAAAAGTCATGATAAAGGGGGAAAAAACTGTCCCTATATGCAGATTACATGGTTGTTTACATACAAAATTCGAAGGAATCTTGAAAAAAAAATCTAATAGATTTCAGCAAGGTTACAGGGTACAAGCACAACATACAAAAATCGATTATTATTTCTATAAACTAACAATGGACACATGGAATGCAATATTAAAAATAGAAACCCATTGACAATCACTCAAAAAATAAATACTTAGATGTAAATCTAATAAACCTCATGTAAGAATTTGTATATTAAAACACTGATAATGAAATCAAAGAAAATCCAAATAAGTGGAGAGATATATTATGTACATGGATTGGAAGACTCAACATAGTAATGGTGTCAGTTTTCCCCAAATTGATACACAGGTTTCATGCAATTCCTGTAAATATCTCAAAGTTTTTTGTAGATATAGCCAAGATAATTCTAAAATTTATATGTAAAGGAACTATAATAGCTAAAACAATTCTGAGAGAAGAAGAAAGGGGGAGGATTCACTCTGATTACAATATTTATTACATATACAGTCATCAAGTCTGTGGTTTATTGATAGAGGGATTGAAACATAGATCAATGAAATGGAATAAAGAACCCAGAAATAGCCCCACAAAAGTATGGCCAACTGAGTTTTGATGAAATCACAAAAACAATTCAACAAATGGTGCTGGACCAACTGGATATTCATAGCTCCCTCAAAGCACCTTGACCTAAATCTCATACCTTATACAGAAAATCAGCTCAAAAATGGATCTCAGACTTAAATGTAAACTGTAAAACGAGGAGACTTTTAGAAGATGATACAGGAGAAAAGTGTTCTGGATCTAGGACTTGGTGACGAGATCTTCAACATGACACCAAAAGCTCAATCCATAGCAGCATAATTGATAAATTGGTCCTCATCAAAACTAAAAGCTTTTGCTCCACAAAGACCCTGATAAAAAGATGACAAGACAAGCTACACAGTTGGAGAAATATTTACAAACCACTTATCCAACAAAGGACTAGGATCTGGAATACACACAAACATCAAAACTCAACAGTAACTAAAACAACCACTTTAGGCTGTGGGCCAAAAAAAGAGCTAATGAGACATCACTGTGGCACACCTAATAGAACATCTAAATTAAAAAATAATTCTAATACCAAATTCTGGCAAGAATGCGTTGAAACTGGATCTTTCCTTCATTATTGGTGGGAATATAAAATGGTAGAGCCACTCAGGAAAATTGTTTGGTAGTTTAAAAAAAAACACAAACTAAACAGATACTAAGCAAATGACTCAACAGTTGTACTCCTGGACCTTTATCTGAGAGAAATGAAAACTTCATTCCACAAAAACCTGTCTGTGATTTTCACAGCAGTTCTATTCATAATAGCCCCAAACTGGAAACAACCAAAATGTCCCTCAAGGTAAATGCCCAAACTGTGGAATACTACTCAATAATAAAAGGAAAGAACTATTGATACCAGCAACAATTTGGATGGATCGCAAAGGCATTACACTGAACGACAAAAAACCAATCTCAAAAGGTCACATAAGTGACAAAAGTACTGAGATGGAAAACAGATTGGAAAGAGAAAGCATCAGGCGAACAAACACAGTTCTGGCCGCTGGGACCCAGGCCCGAGGACCCTGCGGTGGTGAGCCTGAGGGTAAGCAGGGCGTGGTGCTAGGTAGCAACTTCCAGTTCCATTTCAGGGTCAGCTTGTTACCTGGCCATGCCTGGCCCCAACAGAGGCTGGGAAATGTCGCTGTCTCGTTAGCTGGACACATTTCCACCCTGAAAAACGTCAGAGTTCTGTTAGTGTGAGGAAGGGGAGGAGGAGTGTTGGGCAGGCAACTGGCTCATGAATGGAAGCAGAAAGGAGAGGAGGAGGATTCCCACCTGAGCTTTACCACTGGGCATGGTGAGAAGTGGTCAGAATTTAGGACACATACCAGAGATCCTGCCAGCAGAACTTGGTGTTTGAGGGAAACGCAAATCTAGGAACATGCAGGGTTCTTGTCTTGAGCAGCTGGTAGCTGTGGTGCCCAAGGAGAAGATGGAAGGCAGGGTCATGGGGCTGCTGGAGCACAGGAAATTTGAGATGATGCCTCTTAGACATCCTGTGGAAACATCAGTGTTGAATTAGGTTTTTGGATATGGAATTCTGGATCTCGAACGTTCGTGCTGCAGATACAGATTTGGAAGTAATCAGAACAAACTGACATTAGAATGTTCATTAGAAATTTCTGACATTCAGGAAACATATTTCCAAAAGAGTTTCTGGTATTGGGAAAACAGATTTTATCAATGCTTGCCTGATTCTTCCCTTTTAGGATCCAGTGAAACAACTGGCTCCAACAATGGCTCCAGGTTTAAACAGAAAAAGCATAAAATGCCTATGCCTAGATGTACTTAACATTGCACTCTCTCATCAAATAGACCTTTTGGCAAGAGGGAATTTTAGTTGTCCTGGAGATTGGTGTACAGAGCCCTGTCTCCTATTAATTGTATGGTTTGCATGCATTAACATGAAATAATATTTCAGATAAGTTTATGAGGATAGTGGAGCTATTTGTATTTATAGATAAAAATCACCCAGGAGAAAGATTAGTACCTGGTGATATTTCAGTCTTCTCTTTCCATCTGTGAACCAAGATGTTATTTGGAATGTGAAAAGTTATTGTAGAAAGAAATTCAAGAAAAAGTCGATCTACAATGTAGGTATTTTAACAGAACTTTCACTCTTTTCTGAACATAAAAACTGAGGCTTTACATTTGTATCATGTAGCTTTCTGAGAAAAGTTAAACATTGATAGGGAGTTGGAGGCTATGGCATTGCATTTTATTTCTCTAAGTGCCTTACTTTGGTGACGACATTGAAGGCTTTATAATAGGTCTGTATAAGTACATTTGAACACACTTTCTTGGAATAGTGAGGTTTATTCCACCTTCACATCCCAGTGTTAAGCTTATTGCAAATGAGAGAGAAGAATGGGCTGAATATAAAACACATCTCGGTCAAGCAGTAAAAATAGGCATTTTAGTGCCACTAAGTCAGCAAACACTAACGATGGTAGTAAATGACATTTTCTGGAGGACAAGAAAAATGCTTGAGAAAAAGGTATTTTGACCTAGATTCAATAATTAATTTTGAACAAGGGTAACCATGAAACCATGACCTAAATGTCATAAAGTGATAAATCTTTCACTTGACTGTTTTAGGAGAGAGCATCAACTAAAGACCAGGCTGACATCACAGACATGTCTAGTGAAGTGTGTTCTAGAACTTCTCTTGGAGTCTCTCCTTTTCGGTCCTTTTTATGTCTATGGTGTGATACAGTGTTTTACTTGCAGTATAGGGCCTATAAACCACTAAGAAAACTTAAATCATATTTAGTATAGTCTACTAACTAGGACAAATAAGCATGTAATGCACCTTAGAACAGAGGTTCTTAACCAGGGGTCCACAGACCCCCAAGGGGCCAATGGAAAGACTTCAGGGGGTCTGTGAGCTTGAATTGAAAAAAATCAATTTATTACCTTTATTATCTCTGACCTCTAACTGAAATCTAGCATTTCCTTCACTTACGAACGTATGCAATAAATAAATTACAGTAGTAGTCATTTCATCTGACTGGCAAAGGGGTCCATGGACCAAAAAAGGTTAAGAACCCCTGCCTTAGAATGCGTTCCATTAAAATAGTTTGAAAAAAGTTAAGACTTAATATTACTCATTGGCCTTTTAGAAGCTCGTTTTTGCAGATTCTTCCATGTTGCATGGAAAAGTCTTTCTCCCTCTCCTCCCCTCCCCTCCTGTCCTCTCTTTGTCCTCGAGGACATCTGTTTCTTGTCTTTCCCAAGCTCCGGGCCCATTTCTCTTTGGACATCTCACGTGTCCCAAACGGAACTCACTCCCTTTTCTTTAAGATAAATATAAAAACTAAACGAGCACAAGATAGTGAAGAGGTGGCTTTCTTGTAGCATGCATGAAAAAAATAAGGTTTTTAGACAAGACTAAACCCACCTTGGAACAGTGTAACAGTGCCTTTCCCTCCCTTCCACTCCACCTCCCAGCCCGAAGCTGCTCGCATAAAAACATGTGGCACCTAAACCAAGGAGTTGGTTAGACAGCACCTATGACATGGACGTTTCAGGAAGGAAACTGATGAAAAGGGGCTGTTCACGGTGAGCCACCAGGCGTGGAGGGTGCAAACACTCGCCACCGTTCCTTCCTTCATCCAGCAGAGGTGTAGCAGCACCTGGTGTCTGCCAGGCAGCGTACTAGGCACTGAGTATAGTGTGGTGGGGAAATAAAAGCACCCCTAGGGGCAAATGAAGGAAATAAATAGACTATTTCTGGAAATAAAGGAAGACCACCCAGGTGGGAGCCAGCCACCACCACTTGTGTGGCAGGCAGGGGGCAGGAAACACATAGCCTGAACGGAAGGGGAGGCTTTGGGTCTGCTCTGAAAGGAGGTTGCTGGCATGGGGAGAAGCTGGGGTGCGTGGGCTCTAACTAGGTGTGGGGCATCTTCTGTGGCTGGTCCAGAGAAACATTTGTGGAGAGAATGCAGACACTGGATGGGTGCTTGGACTAGACGACTTAGGAGATGCCTTCCACCTGAGAGTCTAGGATTCTAACTTGCACAGCATCGCCATTCCCAGGAGATAAAGCAGTCCTTCCTTTATCTAGCAGCCAGCGCTGGTTGAGCACCTGGTGCTATGCCCATGCTCTGCCTTAGGCCTGTGTTTCCATTCCATTAGCACATTGCATTCCTGCATGCCAAGGAGACAGCCAGTTGTTCATTCTTCTGAGATTTATTGAGATCCTACTCTGTGCTGGGTTGCTGTGGTAGACTGGTGGATCGTGTCCAACAGGACTGATAGCAGAGGCCTCTTTCCTTCAGAGCATACACTAGCAGAAAAAATGGACAAAATGTATGTACGGTAAAAGGTGAGGTAGAGTGTTAGGAAAAAGAGAAAATGGTGTGAAAACACCATGCCATAGTTCTGTCCTTTTCCTCACACCATAAACTCCAATTAAAATCCAATCAAGCTATTTATAGAGGAATTACTTCTTCCTTTCTTCAGACTTGTTTCAGGTTTTAAGTAAAATTGAGAGCCTTTTCCTAGGAATGCTAGAAGACTTCAGAATGGCACTTTGTGCTTAAAACCTCTCTGATGTCAAGACCAGTGAATCTGCTGAATAAACTAATCAAAGGGCCATCTCTTGTTGAGGGTGGCTCTGCGTGGTTTAGGGGGAGACTCTGGGAGTGCTGACGTGGTTGGGTTCTGGCCGTGTTGCAGTGGAGATAATCTGTGCGGCATTTCCCAGGCGCGCTCATCCGCATCTCCACGTCTTCTGCTGCGTGGGGCCCAGGAAGCAGCCTCAGAGGCGAGCAGCTGCCCAGCGTCTAGCTCTGGCTCTTGCTCTGATCAGCTCCGTGATCGTGGGCTTCTCAGGCTCATGCCGAGTGATCCGTAATTGGCACTAAAAGTCTGATTTGGTGTCATTTAGCACCTGCCTCTTCCTCCTGCCCTCCTCCCAGCTATACAAATACCTTAGGAGCCAGCCCCAGCACTGAGCAGGTGCTGAAATAACTGACTTTTCTGACCTGGAAATCTGCGTGCTCCTTTGCTGAAGCCTTAGGCTCCAATATCTACCGTCCATCCCATCTGATGACTGCACTTTGGCCAGGTCCCTGGCTTTTTCCATTTGAAGGAGAATCCTGCTCTGGGAACACCCAGCAATCTGTCTTCTTACCACTTCTCAGTCCCTGTAATTCCAGCTGTCACCAAGGGTCTTCCTTCCACCATGGTGGGCTCGCCGAGACTCAGGCTGGCCGCCTCGCTGATTATCAGTGTCTCCCTTATCTGGAGACCTACACTGCCCTCCACCTGCCCGGCGGCTCCTTCCAGGCTGACGCAGCCAGGCCGCCTTCCCTCCTGGGGAGCGGCACTGTAGCCCCTTGGGGCGCTCGAGTCTGGTCCTGCCTCACCCCCTCGCTGTTCTTTCCCCGCCAGGTTTGCCTGTGGTCATCCTCAAGCAATGATATGAATTTACATGTTAGACCATTAATCAGCTGTCCTACCATTTTTCATAGTCTGCATTTTCCCTGAAATAGCCCACTGTAGAAAATATTATTTTAAAAAATTAAATGTATATACAATTAGTTCTGAAATTAGCTTTTAGTTTCAATAAAATAAAAATTGACCTCTAGCTTTTAAACTTTTTCCATTTTAAATAATTGAACATTTGAGAAAATAACAATCAAGCTATTTGGATCAATATGTAATTTTTCTTGCTCTCACACTGCACTCTTTTTAAATGTATTTTACTTTTCTACAATTGCCAGAGCTTCTCCTTGTGAGGCTGAGCTTCAGGAATTAATGGAACAAATTGACATCATGGTAAGCAACAAAAAATTGGACTGGGAAAGGAAGATGCGGGCTTTAGAGATGCGATTAGATCTTCGGGATCAAGAACTGGCAAATGCACAAACTTGTTTGGATCAGAAAGGTCAAGAGGTACTGAATTTGTATGTTAATAAATCATTAATTTCTCTGACTCTTATAAAAAAAGTATTTATGCTACCAGAGTACATTTTCGATTATATACATTTTCCATTATATATATTTCTCATCAGGCACCTGGAACCGACAGCATTTATTGCTTGAAATATCTGTCAGCAAAGTGTGTTAAATGTTTTCTATCAAATCATTGCCCATAAGAGTCTAAATCCATAGGGTTTCCCTGATGCAGTCAGGCATAAAATGTCAATTTGGTCAGAAAAGTAAACATTTAATATATACGTGAAATACTGTTTGTAGGCAAAGACATAAGGGTCTTTGCTGCTATGGAAATAAAGACAAGGCAGAGTTCAGGAGCATTTGTCTCGTCTAATCTGCTAGGAGAATGTTTCCTGACAAAAGCGAGATGTGAGGACAAAGGAGGAAAGAGTTTGGTGACTGTGTCTGTGACTGTGACCGTGTCTGTCCACTCAGGAGGCGCCTTTTCAGGCCTTCTAGGCTGTTCACTGCCAAGCCAGGGATTGTACAAGAATGTGTGAGTGCTCTGAGGAAAACCATGTGCGTTTTGTTCTTTGCATTTTTCTCTTGGGGGAGGCACAAGAGAGATGCTTACTAGTCACATACTACATCAGTTTGCATGTTCCTCAGCTGTCTTCCTACCTAACAAGTCCGTAGCATCTGGTTTCCCTCCACAGAAGCTCGTCATCAGGCCCGACACGTGTCGGAAACAGGTGCCTCACCTGCTGTCTAAGCAGGCAAATTCTATAAGCCAAATCCTTAAGAACTGCTGTTAGACATTTTTCTTTTTAAAATATATTAGTTGTTATGAAAATGTAACCATTATTCCATAGTACCACTCCAGAGGAGCTCCCATTGAAGACAGTAGGGTCTTAAAGAGAGGGAAAAAAAAAAGCAAGCAAGCTGAAGTGTGTTGGTAGAGGAGTTACCTGCGGAGGTAAGGCAAAGCAAATTCTAAGCCTTTATTTAAAATGTGATCATGGAAAGGATCTTATGTTAAACATCCGTACAACACTGTCCTAATGTGTGCCCAGTGGAATAGTGCTAGCAGTGTTAGGTTTTTGTGAGTTTAATTATTAATAGTTTATTTTAAGAACTGCAGAACAAATATTTATTCTTGGTTTGGTACAGCAGTTTTATTTGAATTGCACTCCTCTTTTGCACATTTTCTGATTTTGCCAGGCAAAATTTAGAAGCAGCAAAATTAAATTTTATTCTTAATGCAGGTGGGGTTACTTCGCCAGAAGTTGGATAGTCTGGAGAAATGTAACTTAGCCATGACTCAGAATTATGAAGGACAGCTTCAAACCTTAAAAGCCCAAGTAAGGAAACTTATGAGGATTTAATATCACAAGTTCTGATGTGTGCTACTGATCAATAAAATTGCCTTAATTTTATTAAAATGTATTGTTTTAATACAAGCAAAAGTTCATCTATTTTAATTATAGGTTATGTTTGCCCTGTCATGGTTTTATATGTATAGATTTTGTCTTTTATTAGATTGTCAGTACTATGCTTTTAACTGTTAACATAGTACTAGACTAATAGCTTTCTATATTCTCAAGAGACTTCTTGATTAATTAAATGATAATAATTATGTGAAAAAATCTTTTTATGGTCATCAATACATAATAGGGATGCCCTTTGTGCAATGGCAGTTAAGACATGGAAATTTGCTATTTTGAAATAGGTAATTAAAATAAAACCAGTCTTTATTACTTTATTACAGAGTTGTTTCATAAATGATAAAGTACATCTGAATATTTAATGGGAAGGATGCTGATTTCTCACTTACTTATCCCTATATCTCTCCACCATGGTAGCAACTAAAAACTCTTCTCTCCTTTGCCACAGATAGCACATAGGGAAGTAATTGTCTAAGCATCTCAGACTTGGTAGATGCTATATCTCTACTTAACGTAGTCAATGAATCAGTAAGAAATATGGTTTGATTATGAAATTTTACTTTACAACAATCTAGTTAAAGAAGCCCAAAATACCTGTTTGTGGATGGCATTCTGCCATTCAGATCGGCATCTGAAGCATATGATGCCACTTGATGGTTATAGTCTTAAAAGACTAGCTCTTAAGCCTAATTGGACATTCTGCTTGCAATTCAGGTAACTGCCACTAGATAGTATCTTGGATTATGAATTGTTATATAAATTTTCGTGGCTGGGACTCTAGAATCCATACTTAAGTTAATTAGCTTTGCTTTTTCTATAAAGATAAATCTCGTACTACAGTAACTACAGTACGTATATTTAATCATCAAATTGTTGGATATAAATAAAGAAACCTCAATCTAGAGTAAGTTTGAAAAAAATTAAAGAAACCTAGATAGATGTACCATCTCTAAATTACATTGGACTAGTTCAATCACTACTTACCGAATTTTTTATTTCTTTTTCTCTTTTTCACTTCTGTCACTGAAAGGTTTTGGGCCTTGTTTACAGGTGCTGAGTGGTCATTTGACATGTCCTTGCCTTCTGGTGCTTTGCTGCTGACGGTTTTCAGGGCTAAGCAACACATTCTTTACGGCAGTGTCAAAAGACTTTTTGGTGGAGCAGCAGCACTGAGTGTTTCGGAAGCGCTGTTTACCCTCACCTCTGCTCCCGGGGATTCACAGCGCACACGAGCACACTGCTGCCTCTGAGAAGCCCGCGTGGAAGGGCCACTTAACCTTCTTAATCCATCATCTCCCAAACATGTTTGACCATGGAACCCTTTTTCTTTCTGTTAAACTGAAGCCTACTAATACCACTGTTTGGAAACACTACATTATGGTTGAGAAACTGCCAACTTCTTCCACTGAGATTTCCTGCTTCTCTTCTTTTTTGTGCCTCTGGTTAAAAGGAAGGAAAGGAAGGAAGGAAGGAAAGGAAGGAAGGAAGGGAGGGAAAGAGTGAGGGAGGGAGAGAGGGAGTTATGGTTAAGGAGGGAGTGAGGATAAAGAGAAAAAGTAAAGCACTATATATACATGACTCAGTTTGCATAAAACTTAGTGTCATTTTTCTAAGTAGAAAATGGCATCTGTGGCAAACATCCTTTTGTTTCTGCTGGCTCACTCTACTGCCTCCTTCTTTGAAACTCCTGTTTTATTTGCAATTTGATTTTTGTAAAACATCTTAAGGATACAATTTGCCAAACCCTACCTTGAACTCTGTCAAAGCTTTCATGTAGAAATTGCTTCCTTTTTCAAAAGGGGCTATTTTCTTTTCCTTATAACCACTAAAAACTAATTTTTTTAAAAAATTGAGACTTCTGGAAAGATGTCTTAAAAACCGGGACATTATTTATGAAACAACATAAGAAGGCTCTGAGAGGTGAAGTGTATTAGCCAGGGGGTGCTGATGCAAAGTACCAGAAAGCTGTTGGCTTTTATAAAGGGTGTTTACTTGGGGTAAAAGCTTACAGTTAGAAGGCCATAAAAACCCCAACTCAAGGCTGCTTTCTTACCAGAGTCAGTTGCCACGTGTTGAAGCAAGACAGCCGCTGATCTCTGGCTGGCCTCAGCCTTCCCTGCTGGGCTCCTTCCTCTTGAGGCTCCGTGGGCTCTGGAGGCTGCATGCTCAAGCGATTCTGCGGTCCTCCCTCTCTTTCTTTCTTGTTTCTTTCTGGACCGTCTATATTAGTCTCAGCTGTTTTGCTTTCTTCCCATGGTCAGCTGTAAACTATCAGCCGATAGTGAAGACGAGATGCTCCAAAAGCCAGGAACTGAGGTGGTGCAGGTGGCAGAACACCTCTCTCCTACATCGGAGGTCTCCAGGATCGAATCCTGGTGAAGACTGGAGAAGAAGGATGAGAAGAGATGGCAGGAAACAGACACAGAGAATTGCCCAGCAAATGAACACAAAACAGCAAAATGGTGAAGGGGGGGTTTAAAGTGGATAAATAAACAAATCTTTGGAAAAAAAATACATTAGAGGCACATAAGAACAGATTTGAATTTCTTGAAGACAGAATTAGTGATTTCAAAGACAGAACATCTGAACTGGAAAAGACAGGAGAACAGAAAGAGCAGAGAACGGAAAAAATGGAACAGAGTCTCAGGAATTGAATGACAATGCAAAACACACAAACATTCACATTATTGGTATCCCAGAAGGAGAAGAGAATGGAAAAGGGGCAGAAGGAATATTTGAGGAAATAATGACTGAGAACTTCCCAACCCTTATGAAGGACATAAATATCAATATCCAAGAAGGACAACGCACCCCAAACAGAATAAATCCAAACAGACCTACCCCGAGATACCTACTATTCAGAATGACAAATATCAGAGATAATGAGAGGATTCTGGGGGGTGGACGTGGCTTAAATGGTTGGGCGCCCATCTCCCATATGGAGGGACCTGGGTTCAATCCCCAGGACCTCCTGTAAAATAAAAGAAAAACATAGAAGGCACACAGGCTGCCAGGCCCCATGCATGGGTGCGCTGTCAGGCCCTGTGAGTGGGCGAGCCCCGAGGCCCCACGCGCGGGTGCGCCACCAGGCCCCGCATGTGGGTGTGCCAGGTCCCGGCGAGCCACACAGCAAGATGATGATGTAACAGGAGAGTGGCACAAAGGGAGAGCCAAGATGAGATGCACTGAAAAACCAGGAACTGAGGTGGCACAGGTGGCAGAGCACCTCTCTCCCACATCGGAGGTTCCCAGGATCAAATCCTGGTGAAGACAGGAGGAGAAGGATGAGAAGAGAGGGCAGGAAACAGACACAGAAAATTGCCTAGCAAATGGACACAAAAACAGCAAAAATGGGGGGGGGGCAGTTAAAAAGGGATAAAAGTAAAATAAATCTTAAAAAAAAAAAAAAAAAAGAGGATTCTGAAAGCAGCAAGAGAAACTCAATAAGATTAAGTGTAGACCTCTCATCAGAAACCATGGAGGAGAGAAGAAAGTGGTATGGTGTATTTAAGGTACTGAAAGAGAAAAACTGCCAGCCAAGAATTCTGTGTCCAGCAAAGCTGTCCTTCAAAAATGAGGGTGAGTTCATTCATAGTCTTCTCAGACAAACAAAAACTGATAGAGTATGTTACCAAAAGACCAGATTTGCAAGAGATACTAAAGGGGGTGCTACAGCCTGAAAGGAAAAAACAAGGGTGAGAGATTTGGAGAAGAGTTCAGAAATGAAGATTATGAGGAAGGGTAACTAAAGGATAAGAAGACAGACAACAGAACAATATGACAACAGAGAGCCAAAGGACAAAATGGATGAAGTAATGCCTTCACAGTAATAACAATGAATGCTAATGGATTGAACTCCCCAATCAAAAGCCATAGACTGATAGACTGGATAAAGAAATATAAGCTGTTTATATGTTGTCCACAAGAGACCCACCTCAGATGTAAGGACACAACCAGGGTAAGAGTGAAAGGCTGGAAAAAGGTATTCCATGCAAATAGTAACCAAAAAAGAGCTGGAGTAGACCAGATAAATGTAAAATAGGCAAATTGTTCCTGTGATCAGTATTCCGTAATTTTTTTCATACAAAATAAATGCTTTCTTTTAATGGAGGGAAAAAATTATACATTAGTTTGGGAAAAATAATATCTGTCCATACAAGTCTTCTTTTAAATGACTATTCAGTTCATTTTGTATCTTCTCTTATTTTTCATTTGTCAGTCTAAAGGTTTTTCAGTTTTGTTCATCTTTTCAAACAGCCAACTTTGGTTTTGGCAATTCTCTTTGTTTTTCTATTCTCTATTTTATCTCTGCATTTTACTGTTAATAATAAGTCAACTTCATTGTTTTCTTCCTTCTGGCTTTGGGCATGGTTTGTTCTTTTCTAATTGCTAAATGTATATAGTAAGGCGACTGTGAAGGCTCAGCACAAGGGAGCTTTCTGCGGGGACGGAATAGCTGCATCCTAGCCGCGGCGCACAAACCTGCACGTGAGAAAGTGGCTAGAGCCAAGCACCCAGGCCACGCCAAGATCCATTGCCTGGTCCTGCGCTGTGGCCTCATCGCACAAGGTGGGACGATTGGGGGAGACCAAGTGGAGGCGGCACAGGGCCTCTCTACTATCTTCACAACGTTCTGTGAGCCTACAATTATTTCACAATAAAAAGCTTTTAAAAATGGAAAATAGTTATATAGAAATTTCCTCACAGATATTGAGACACTATGCTGCATGTAATCTATTGTTTGAAGGCAGAGCAAGTAATGAAAAAAATAAGAGAATAAATTATGAAAAATTTTGGTGTTTAAATTTATTTGTATGTTTTTAATTAAGTATTTGGTTTTCTTCATTAAAACATAAGCTGGTTATTTCATAGGTTGGATTACTGAAATTAAAATTGTCAACACAAGATGGCACTAAATAAAAGTTAGAATAAAAATCCTGTTTTTTAGAAATTGTGAGCTTCGTTACATATGGTTAAAACAAAACTGAATAAAACATTTATCAAGTGAATCATTGTTTAACTGTGCAGTTAATGAAGCCCCAGGTTTATGTGGAAGCTGAATTGTGTTCCACTCCAATAATTTAGTTCTAATAACTGTTCTATGTTCACTAATTGGAATATTTAAGCTTTACTGAATTTTCTAATTAGGACTTAAATTTTCAAAGAGGTACATAAGAAATCAAGTTAGAAATTACTGGTAATAGTATAATGCTCACATTATTATTTTCAGTTCTCCAAGCTGACAAATAGCTTTGAAAAACTGAGATTACACCAGATGAAACAAAACAAAGTTCACCAAAAAGAATTACAGCAACCCAAAGAAGAAACACCATTTGAAATGAGCAATTTGAACCAGAAGTTGGAGGTGAGGTACATTCTCTTACAGTCTTTGTGGGCACTAAAGAGTGACTTTCATTATGGTGGCAGCTTTTTGCCACTTCTGTATACAACGGCCTGCACAGTTGTGTGACAAACACCATCACAGATCAAGCTGGCTTTGAACTTGTTTTCTTCAGGTGTTTAGTGAATTTACTGATGCTTAATGTATGTAGAATTTTTAATTAGCTTGACTGTAAAAGTGTGGAAATGGATGGAGTTGGTGGTAACACATTATGGTGAGTATAACAAGGCTGGTTCACAAATGGGATTGCGGCCGAAAGGGGCAGTCTAGGGAGGTTAATGTCAATTGAAAGAAAGCTAGAGAATAATCTAGGGACTGAACAACACAGTGAACCCAGAGGTGGATGAGGATTGTGCTTAATAATACAAACACAAGAATGTTCTTCCCTGAACTAGAACAAATGTACGTCACTATTACAAGGTGGTAAGAATATGGAGATGCATGGGAAAAATACAATTTATGTAACTTACGGACTGTAGTTTACAGCAGTACTGTAACATTCTTGCATCCATGTCAAGGAAGGTACCAGCCGCTAAGGGTCCGTAATAGAAGGGGGATCTCCTTCTGGACTAAGGCAGGGGCAGCACAGCTCTGCGAGGAGGGCGAGGGCCTCTGAGCGCGCTCGGACGGACTGTCCAAGGCCGGCGACCGTGCAGCGCGGGGGGCCGTGCGGGGGGACGGGCTCCGGCCAGCGCGCAGCCGACGCCGCCGGTCGTCACGGGGGCTGCGGGGCAAGGCCCCCGGCACGCCGCGGAGCGTGGCAGCACCGGCCTCCGCGCCCTGTCCCTCACGCGGCCTCCCTCACGCGGCCTCCCTCCCGCGGCCCTCTCGGCGTCGCCCCACGCCGTGCTCCTGCGCGGGTCCGCCACAGCCCTGTGGCAGCAGACAGCCGGCCGCGGGCCCCGTCGTGGGGCAGGCGCGCCCTTAGGCGCCCCCAGCTATGCTCCGTCCGACCCCTAGGTGACCCTTTACGTGCTGCCGCCCTCGCTCTCAAGCCCTGGGCCCCGCCCCCGTCCGCCCCGCCCCCCCGTCCGCCCCGCCCCGCCCGCGTCCGCCCCGCCCCCCGTCCGCCCCGCCCCCGCGTCCGCCCCCGCCCCCGTCCGCCCCGCCCCGGTACCCATTCCAGGTTTGCGCTTCCTTTGCCCTTTCTCCCCATCTAACGTTTCATACGTCACCTTCTGCTTCAATTAACAGTGTTTCTCAAACTTATCCTCCAAAATATCTTTAAGAGCAGAAAAAAAAAAAAGTCTGAGATCACAGCCCTAAAATCAGCCTGCTGCAAGAACTTCCTAGGAGGTCTTGTGTTTTATCTTAATAATTTCTGCACCTTATATTACTGAATAATATACTCTTTTGTAAAAATACAAAATTACTGCCACTAAATAAAGTAGACAGTCTATGAAAATGTGCCATGAATTACCCTTGGCTGGTCTAAGCAGACTGACTTCAGAAATGGACGTTCTCATAGTAGATGCCCAAAGATGTACATTGTACTATACATTAGTTTTCACTGAAAATGCGGAGATCAGGTAACTGATTTCCCATCTGATTGACTTTTCATGGTAGGGGTTTTGCGGGAGAATCGTTTTCATGTAAATTGTTCAGATAAAAATAAGTCAATTTTATATTTGTGTGTGTGTATTTTACATATGGTGAGCTAAATATTTACATAAAATATCTCTCATGAAATTACAGTAAAAGTTAGTAGAAAAATATAATTTGATATATTTGTCCTTTATACAAAAATTTTAAGCACACAATATTTAGAAAGTTTAACCTCTGTAATTATGGAGCCACTTTGTGTACCTGTTTTGCTTACAGCCATCAGAAGAATTAATGTGTAATAGATGGACTATTCCAGTTTTAATATAAATCTAAGTCTATTTTTCCTTTGGAACAATGGGAAGCAGCATGTAGTCGTAGAAAGAATATGACAGTTTATAACTTAAAGCAGGCCCTGACTGACTCATTTGTTTGCTCTGTAATCTTTAGACAAGTTGTTAGCCTCACAGAGATTCCTTTATTTCATCAGTAAATGGGGTTTAAAATACCTTATAGGTGACATTGTGGTTATGGAAGGAAAAAAAAAAAATATATATATATATATATATATATATATGTACACTGAAGCATTTAGGCATGAAAATACAAGCGGTCTGGAAGTTGCCTGAAAATATTCCAACAAGAGCATCCACAGACCTTGTCTGCAGCCCAAGATGTTTTCCTGGGGTTTGGGCAGTAATTGTTTGCATACTTGGGTTTCTTTCACCCATTAGACCAGGGCTTCTTATCCAGGGGTCCATAAGCTCGAACTGAAATTCAAAAAAACATTATTCTTGTGGGGACGTGTTGGTTGGGTGTGATATATTTGCTAAATAATAGGCGGTATAGTGTGGACTTAGTGAGGGGTCCGTGGTTTCACCCGACTGGCAGAGGGGTCCGTGAACTAAAGGGTCGAGAGCGCCTGCCCTGGCCTATAACCCCTTGAGGGCCAGGAACAAGTCTTGAGTGGCATCGTGTTTTCCCAGTGCCTGCTCGTAGCAGACACCCAGGAAATGTTTGTTGTACTGAAATGGAAAACAAAATCAACAAAAAGGAGAGGGGAGACAGGCAAACTAAGTGTGGACAAAATCGACGGTAGTGGAAATTGCTTGGAGGGTGTATGGGGGTTTGTTTTACTCTATTTTATAGAAGTACAGAAATATTCATAATAACAAGTTAAAAATATCTTACAGGAGGAATGTGTAGAGGCCCAGATTAGTCACTCAAGAAATGTTAGCTCCACCCCCCAAAATTTAGTAGACGGATTTAAAAAAAAAATCTAAACATGTAGCTGTCACCAGAAACTTTAATTTCAATGACCTCGACCCACTCTCAGTGTTAAAGACCTGAAAAAGGCTTTTAGCCATGCAGCACTTACTCTGAAGCTGTAGGCAAGCCTGAAGCCTGGACTGGCACCTCTGGTCCCTAAAAGCCCTGTGGGGCTCTACAGGCCCCGAGGCCCTCTGTCCCCGGCATGTCCCGGCAGCTGCCTGGGCCGTGCTCCTGGCCCTGAACCAGCACGAGGGTGTAGGCCAAGGAAGCTAGCATTTCATGAGCACCTACTGACGCCTTGCTGGCCCTCATTTTTTTAATCTGTTGTAGACTCTGTAAGGAGTTGAGGCCAGTGCCCTTGACTCCTCCTACAAGACATTGGGGAATATTTATTTTCAGGATTATTTGAGGTTGTTGGGTGGGTGATACTAAATATTAGTATTACCTGAATATTATGAACTGCTTAAATTAACCTTGCCCAAATTTTGACTTCTGACTCCAAGGACTCCTTTCTAAATTAAAAGTAAATAAAAATTATTTTTATCTCAAGTGCATTGATTGATTTGAAAATGTTATCTATTTTCTACTAGAGCATAGTTTTATAAATTTGTCACTATTGTTGAAGATCTTATTTTCATTTACCTAATTTTTATATTGTTGAATGTCAGAATCAATACTTTAAATGAACTGTCTCCATTTATCCTAGTAAGCATAGTTCACGTATCATACAGGATTATTAGCTATTTAAAAGGCTGTCTAGCCATAGTTTTCTGAACTTATTACTAAACACTCAATTTCAGGTTACCTTGAATTACTTTAAAAGCCTCCAATCTATAGCCTCCTTAAAGCATTGTTTTGGGACTTGTGGATTTAAAAAATGAAAATTTCCCCAAATGTGTCTCTCTAGAAAATGTGACATGCCATGCATATCTCATTTTAAGCAAGATATAGCTTTCATCCTCTAAATCAGCATCGTTTTCCAGCATGGCCAATCTAGTCACTTCAGCCATCTTCAAAACAATACAGATCACTCTGACCTAAGGAGCTATGTTCCAATTTTATATATTATCAAGATGGCTGAAATAATCTCATCTTCCTCATGGCTTGTACATGATACTATTTTTGTACTATTTTGTACAATATAATATTGTATAAATATTTGCTGATATGTACATTTCCCTGGCTTTATTACATATTCCTTGACTTTTTTCCTTTCAAAAAATTATTTTAATCATGCAATATATCCAAGTTATTTTCTCTCCTAGCTCTATCACAATGCCTGGTAGACACTAGGTACTCAACAACTATTACAGACTTGATGATTGGATATATCAATATCTTTGTGCCATATACCTATATGCAATAATATCCTTAGTAGCTATAGAGTTTATTTCCAGCCATGTTTTTTCTATGCAAGATTTAATGAGAAATGTTTATATTCTAGGAAATATGCTATTATTTGTACATTTATGGAGTATGAGTGGCACCCAGCAGTTTGCCAGGCACCGTGAGTGATACACAAGTAAAATATGCAGTCCTTGCCCTTAGGTTGCTCACAGCCTGGGCAGAACTGGGAAGCAGGGAAGCGCATCTTTGGCCGTAGCCTCTCTCATGTTGTTAAGCTGTGCACAGGTAGTCGAGCTCCGTGACTATCCTGCTTGAGCCAAGCCTTGAAGATGGGCGTGGACGAGGGCTGAAAGCCTTGCTGTGACCACATCGACTTGACTTTGGCCTCACCTTGGGTGACAGCTCTGAAAGGCATGGGGGATAAGGTCACTAAATAAGTCAAAACCCCCTCCTAAAGAGTGTGCCAAGTGTACACTATGGACCACGGTTGGTGGTAATAGTCTGATGATATTATCTCATGATATGTAATAAATGTTCCACCATGGTGTGGTGTGTTGGTGAAGGGATGTTTTATGGGAATTCCACACATGTGCATGATTGTTTTGTAAGTTCACAACCTCTGTAATAAAAATATATTTTAAAAAAATAGGGTGGGTTAGGGGAAAATACACCAAATGTAAGATAGAGACTATAGTTAGCAGTAATATTTTGATGATGATCTTGCATAGTAACAAATGTTTCACAGCAATGCAAGGAGTTGGTGGAGGGGTGATGTATGTGATGTTATGCATGTTTATTTTGTAAGTTCACAACCTTTACTATACACTTATTATTTATGCATGTTCATGTATGAGTGATATACTTCAATAGAATATGTGTTTTTTAAAAACCCTCCTAAAAAACAAGGGAACGGTTTGGTGACTGTAGAGAATGAAAGAAGGGGAAAACATCTGGGGTCAGCCTCAGAAAATAAAAGGAAGAACTAGTTGGGACAAAAAGTACTTTGAAGCTCCCTTATGTGTAATCAGCATTTGTTGTCAGAGAGGCTTTTTATGTTTTTGACAAAAAATGTTTAATGTTTTTGTACAAGGATTAAGGTGTAAATTCCATATTTTCCTAGCAAAACTTAGAAGGTGTATCTAGTGATGAATCCAAGCTGTAATTGATACATTCTTTTGTTTTCCTACTAGGGAAAGGATGGGGATGTACAAAAGAAAGAAGCCCTATTCATTTGAGTTTTAAAATGAATAACTCTCTTCCATTTATGCTTGTCTCCCTACCCTACCCTACCCTCCTCTTTTTCTTAAAGGAATTTAGAGCAAAGTCAAGAGAATGGGACAAGCAAGAAATACTTTATCAGACTCATCTGGTTTCTTTAGATGCTCAACAAAAATTATTATCTGAGAAGTGTAATCAATTTCAGGTATATTGTCTAAAAATTATGCTTAAAATTAGAAGAAATTAGAGGTTAAAATCAATATCTTTGCCATTCAGTGTGTAATCTATTTACAAAGAGGAATGCAAACTAAGGGAAAATGCCTGAGCAGAGTAGGTCCGGCGCTGGGTGAAGGCATAAGTGCATGGAATATCTATGATGAATTCATTTTAGTCTATATGTACCAAAGGATGGTTCTGTTGAAATTTACACTGTTACTATATCATTAAATAACATACGTTTTTGCATGCCTGTGGGTCTGACTGTGCAGTCCCTGCCCCTAGGCACCTTACAGCCCAGACATGGAGAACATCCACATGCATTTTTACCCATAATTGGCAACTGAATGGGAAAGATCCAAATCCTTTTGGAGCTCAGAGGAGTAAGAGAAAGGTGTGAGCTGAGATGGTTAGGAAATGTCCTCCAGCCGGAGTGGGCTTGGCCTGCCCTTGAAGAATGGATGTCTTTAAACAAGGGGGGGCGCTGTTCCACGTGGTGAAGTAACAGGCGCAGAGGCAGGGGGGCGAGGAGGCAAAGGCGAATCCTGGAGGTGGACAGTGGACACTGGCTGGGGTCAGGTGGGAGGTGGGGGCTGTAAGCCTGGAAAGGTGAGCTGGAGCCCAATTGTAATGACCCCTAAAGGTTTGGCTAAGGAACTTGGAGTTTTTTAAAAGCATTAAGAAACTAATGATGTTTTTTGTTTGATATACTTATTTTTCATCCTTTTAAAAGTTACTTGAGTCAATAAACTCTATTCTACATGCTCTCCAAATTCAGCAATACAAAATAACAATGCAAAATCAATAGCGCCTTCTCCCCCTCCATTCTTCCCCATTTAATGTAAGCAGTGCTGACAGTTGGGTGTTCACTGCTCCATAATTTTGTTTGTGCAAACATGTAGAATATGTGTGAGCATGTCAGCTGCATGTCTGTCCTCTCTTAAAAATGCGCTTTACATAATAAACCATGGTCATCCTCTCAAGTCACTACATAAAATCTCACTTAATTCTGCCTAATATTTTAGTAACTACACCGTAAATTCAATCAATTCTTTATTGATGAACATAAAGATTGTCTCCAGTTTTTTGCTGTTACAATATTGTAACAAATATTGTTATATATAAGTCTTTAAGTACTAGTACTTTCACTTTGTTAGATAAAAATCCCAGAAATGATTGTTGAGCCAAAGGGCATATGCATTCAGATTTATAACAGAGTAGCAGTTTAATTCCCAAAAGCGCACAGTAATTTACAGATCCCGGAGAGGCTATGGGGGCACCACACTCTCGCCAGTGTGGAATGTTTTCAGTCTTGCTGATTTTCACCAACTCAGTAGACAAACAGTAATATCAGCTTGACTTGTTTTCCATTCCCTGACTACCCATATATTTCTTAGCCTTTTTTTATTTCCTCATCTGTGAATTGCTTCTTCATAAACTTTGCCAATTTTTCTTTTGTGATATTTGTCTTTGTCCTACTGACTTGTAGACTTTTGTGTACATTAGGAGTTATTAATCCTTCTTATAGGTGTTGCAAAATTTTTTCTGAACTCCAATTATTTTTATTTATTTTTTGGTCATAGAAACATTTTCAACTATTTTGTAATCAAATCCATAATTTTCCTTCTTTCATAGCATCTAGATTTTCTTGCTTGCTTTAATAAGACCTCCTTGCCCTACTCTGCCTGTTTGCTCTGAGGCTGTACAACTCTATTTTCTTTTTATGCCATTGAAATGGAGGTTTTAGAACAAAGGCAAGACTGAATTACATAAGGGCCAAACTACATTATCAATAACATTTAAATATGTTTGCCTAATTTTTTCTATCATTATTAACTTTCTGTCAGCTTAAATATGATAGTCTTCATTTAATTTATACAGTTTTCATATTTCTCAGAAACAGGCACAAAGTTACCAAACTCAACTAAATGGTAAAAAACAGTGCATAGAAAACAGCATCTTTGAAATTCCTCGGTTGATTTGTGAACCAGATCCCAATTGTGAAACCAATGAAAGAGATGAGTTCATTATTGAAAAATTAAAGTCGGCTGTGAGCGAAATAGCATTGAGCAGGAATAAGCTCCAAGATGAAAATCAGAAGCTCTTACAAGAACTAAAAATGTACCAAAGACAGTGCCAGGTGAAGATTTAAAAAATTTTTTTCAACTGATATTGCCCATGAATTATATACATGGATTAAAAGCTAATTTTCTGTTACATGCATAAATTAAGTTCATATTTCCTCCTAGTAAGTAAGTCTCACTTGATGACGAGATTGAGTCATCCTTTACCTGACTAGGACGCGCTTTGGCTCTGCAGCCGCTTAATGGTAATTATCAGCGCGGCAGGACAGCGCCCACTTGCAGACCTGCACGCCCTGAAAACCGGGACCTTCTGGCCACCCTCTGTCCCCTCTTCTCTGTGAGCTTGTTCCTTTTTCACTTACGGGGATCTTGGCTTACAGATCCAGGAAATCATTAAGGATTTAACAATTTAATCACTTCTGATAGGGGCATGGGGGTCCACCCTGTGATTTGTCACTGCTGACTTTATCATCATGACTTACCTAGAGTTTTTTATGTAACTTCCACATTGGCAGATGTGACTGAGGGCTATTCCAAGCATTACTTTTTTCTTAACCCAACAATCCCTCCCTCCCTCCCTCGCCCCTCTGCTGAGTGCTGCCACTGGACAGGTTGTGAAGCACTCACCAAAACTGGTCGTCATTGGCTTCTGCACTAAGCATGTGTTTCTTTTTTTTTTTTTTTTTGGCTTTTTTTTTAAAAAACAATTTATTGAAGTATATCATTCATACATGAACATACATAACAATAATTGTTCAGTAAACATTGTGAACTTATAAAACAAACATGCCTAACATTATACAGGGCTCCCACACATCACCCCACCACAAATACTTTGCATTGTTGTAAAACATTTGTTAACAAATTATGAAAGAGCATCTTCAAAGTATTACTCCTAACTATAGTCCGTATCTTACTCCTCTATTCTTTTTTTTTTAAGGATTTATTTATTTGTTTGTTTACTTTTATCCATTTTTACACACATACACACACCCGTTTCTGCTGTTTTTGTGTCCATTCTCTGGGCAACTCTCTGTGTCCATTTCCTGCCCCCTCTTCTCATCCTTCTCCTCCCATCTTCACTGTGAGAGAGGCATCCTACCTCCTGCCCTACCTTAGTTCCGGGTTTTTTGGCGCATCTTGTCTTGGCTCTACCTTGTATCACTCTCCCGGACCATCATCATCCTGCTGTGTGGTTCGCGGGGGCTGACGGCACACCTGTGCACAGGGCCTGGTGGTGCACCGCGTGCGGGCCCGGGGGGCTCACCCACTGGCGGAGTCTGATGGCGCACCTGCGCACGGGACTTGCATTTGAGCCACATCCGTCCCCTGCTATATCTCTTACGGTTGACCAACGATACCTAGAGCTACAGTCATTTCCCATACAGGATGGTCATATGATAAATCAGGCTTGGTTTATCACCAGCATTCTGAAAACCAGACCTAGGGAGAAAGACTAGGTCTGGGGACACGTGCATGGTTTCTAATATAGCGAATGTATAGCCTACGCTGATGATCACAAAATCAGGACAGCGAGAATATTCGCAAGCATGTGTTTCTTATTCACAGATCCTTGAGTTACTTGAGACCTGCACTCCCACTCAGGGTTTCATCTCTCACTTCCAAACATTCAGCCTTTCACCTGTTCCCTCCCCATGCTCAGATACACTTTTTTCTTAACTTTTTATTTTGACATAATTTCAAACTTACAAGACAGTTGCAAAAATAGTAGAAGACCCATACAGAGAGCTCCAGCATAGCCCCAAGCCCGATACCCAGGCCCACCAATTTTAACATTTTTGTCATCTTCGCTGTATCGTTCTATCTGGCTATCTATCTAGCTATCATCTCTCTACCGACCACCTATCATCTTCTGCACACATCATACTCCTTGAACTTATAATACTTCCCTGTACATTTCCTATGAACAAGGATATTCACCTGTGTAATCACCTGAAGTTCAGTTATCAAGTCGAAGAAAATTTAATGTTGATGTAAAACTTATATTATACACTACATTTTTTTCTTACTCCTGTTAAGCCTTTCTCCTCCATTCTTAGTTCCTATCCAGTATCACCTATTGCATCTAATTGTCATTATCTCTTTAGTTTCTCTCTTTCTCTTTTTTAAAATTGTGGAAACCTATATATAACGCTAAACTTCCCATCCCAGCCCCTCCCAAGCATACCATTCAGTGGGATTAATCACATCACAATGTTACAGGACCCTCACTACCATCCATCACTAGAACTTTCCCTTCACCCCAAACAGAAGCCCTGCACTTACTTTACATTAACTCTCCATTTCCCCTGCCCCCACCTCTGGCTACCTGCACTCTAATTTCTGTCTTTATGAGTTTGCGTACCCTCTGATATTTGTAGTTACTATAGCACTTAAATTTAACATCCTCAATATATAACAGTCTTGCTAGGTTTGATACCAATGTAACTTCAATAGCATACATAAATTACATGCCTGTACCCTGTTGTTCTCCCATCTTTATGTGGTTCTTGTCACAAATTGCATCTTTGTACATTATGAATCCAGAACCATTGACTTATCATTACATTTTATGCATTTACCTTTTGGATCCTGTAGAAAGTAAAAAGTGGAGTTACAAATAAAAAATACAATAGTACTGGTGCTTATATTTACCCGTGTCATTATCTTTACTGGATCTTTATTTCTTCATGTGACTTTCCTTTCTACGTGCAGAACTCTCTTTATCATTTCTTGTAGGGCCAGTCTAGTGGTGATGAATTCTCTCAGATTTTGTTTATCTGAGAATATCTTAATGCCTCCCTCCTTTTTTTTTTTTTTTTTTTTTTTTTAATGTACCAGGGCCAGGGATTGAACCCAGGACCTTATTTATGGGAAGCTAATGGTCAACCACTGAGCCACACTGGCTCCCCTGAGTTCCTTTGATTTTTTTTAGGATGCACCAGGAACCAAACCTGGGACCTTCCTATGTGGGAAGCAGGTACTCAACCTCTTGAGCCACATGCGCTCCTCCTCCATTTTTGAAAGATAGTTTTGCTGAATATAGAATTCTTGGTTGGTAATTTTTTTGCTTTCACCCTTTAAATATGTCATGCCACTGACTTCTCACCTCCATCATTTCCGATGAGAAATCAGCACTTAATCTTACTAAGGCTCTCTTGTAAGTGGCATATTGCTTCTCTCTTCTGGCTTTCAGGCAGAATGCCAAACTTTTGGCATTCAAAAGTTTGCTTATAATACGCTGTGGTGTGGGTCTATTTAGACTTATCCTGCAATCTTTTAAGCGACTTGGATGTGTGTTCACGCCTTTCACTAAATTTGGGAAGTGTTCAGCCATTGTTTCTTTAATATTCTCTCCGCCTCTTTCTTCTCCTCCTAGGACTCCCACAAAGTGTGTGTCAGTATGTTTGATGGTGTCCCACAGGCTCCTCAGGCTCTGCTCACTTTTCTTCATTTTTTCCTCCTTTCTGCTCCTCAGACTAGATGGTTTCAATTGTCTTATTTTCAAGTTCACTTATTCTTTCTTCTGCCAGCTCCAATCTGTTACTGAACCCCTCTGGAGAATTTTCTGTTTTTTTTTACCGTGGTCTTTAGGTGTTTGATTACTTTACATAATTTCCATCTCTCTAGCAATATTCTCTTTGTGTTCATCTGCCATTTTCCTGATTTCCTTCAGTTCTTTGCCCATGTTTTCCTGTAGCTATTAGAGCATTTTTAGTACCATTTTTAAAAAAAGACTTTATCTGAAATGTCCCAGGTCTGATCCTTCTCATTGATGCATTCTAATTTCTAATTTCTAATTCTAATGCTTTAATTTTTTCCTTTCCCTGGGCCATACTCTTATTTCTTTGTGTTTTATAATCTTTTGTTGAAACATGGACATTTTGATATTTTAATGCATTATTGCTGGAATTTAGACTCTGAGGCATCAGTTAGTGTTATGACAGAGCTTTCCTTGAATACCAAGGGCTAAAAAGAAAAAAAAAAGTCTTTTCAGATTGAGTTGTATGGTTGTTCTCCTTCAAAGATTATCATACCATGAGTTCAGAGAATAGCTCCAGGCCAAAGCATAGGGGCCTCCCTGGTCCTCTCTGCATATCCATGTGTGTATGGCCCTAAGAATTCCCCCGTTTACACAGATACCAATATCCCCTCTTCCCTAGGAAATGATTTCCTCACGGTCCCAAGCACTGCACTGTATGTCCTATAGCCAGCAGCCCCTTGCTGTAGGAGAGCTTGGTCAGCTGCCTTCTATACGCAGGTCAAGTTCTGGGACAGCGAGCCTGGTTCAGTCCCTCGGGCTGCCACCAGAGAGACTGGGCCAGGCCTGCATGCTCCCAGCATGTATGCAAGGTTTACTCTGCTCTCTCTAGCCTGGGACCAGGGACCTGCACTGGGAGTGCAGGTCAGCCCCTGTACTGAGCAGATGGGGGGATGTGTGAGGTGCCAGCCAGGGCACCAGCAGATCCTACAGCTTTTAAGTTGACTTGCTCTTGATTCAGTGTTGTTATGGCAATCTTTTAACTGTTTTCTGGAGCTTTGAGAAAGGTGTTTCTGCCAGTTCTTGCTGGCTGTTCAAAGCTCTTTAGGGGACTGATCTCTGAATCTTCTCACTCTGCCATCTTGAGATCACTGTCTGAGCACACTTTCCACTTTCCTGGGATGCCCCAGGATCTTCTGCCACATAAACTCTAGGGCCATTTTTTAGTCCTGAGCCAACTCCTCATTCCCCACCCTGCCATGTCATATGGAATTATATAAGGGATTAGTCCATTGACCTCCTTCTCTGCCAGCATCTTCTTTTCCCTTGTGTTCCTCTTCCTCCAGGTTGGTGAGGGGACAGAACATAAGGCTCCCATCTTCTCCCATTCCCTGATATTTCTCAAAGAGGTACAACTTCCTCTCTTCATCTCCCTCATCCCAAACTCCAGCTTTAGGGGGCAGGGTGGCAGCGAGAGGGGAAGGATGAGGAGTGGGAGTATTCTAATACGTGTAAAATACAAATCTGGGTGAACAAACCAAGTCAAACCCCAAACACTAAACATTTTGGAAGCCAGAAATTTTCTTGAAATAGAAAAGGTATTGCTGGTGATTTTTCTGGCTTGGCTATAATATAAGTCGATTAGCTCTCCCTGTTCTAATATAGAGGCTATCCAAGTGGCTGATCAGCCCACCTGGTTCTGTTTGAGCTGTGTTTGCACGACCGCTCCCTCCCAGGAGCTCCTTCCCACTCATCTCCCTGAGTATGGGACAACTGGCCACACCTTTGGGCCCTAATCAAATATAATTGATAATCTGCAGCCGCCTGTCGTGTACTGCTGGAATCTGTGCCAGGCTCACAGTCAGTAAATAAGATTATTTTTCTGGGTACTTCCAGAATATTCTCCCCTGGGTTTCAGGTCACCCTGCACTGACTGAGAAGTGCTTTGCTTTGTCCCTTTTGAGGTATTTTGGCTCAATTCCTAGAAATCTATTCTCTGCTCAGATCTATTTTTCTCTGTCTTTTTTAGTTTGTCTGAAATGTAGTTTGTTAGTTAGTTCAATTATCGAGTCTGGTTCTACCCTTCAGTGAGGTTCAGCTTTTTCATAACATCAGTTGTTTTTACTCTCCCAAAACAGAATTCTATTTGGACCTATTTATGGCGTCCAAGAGCATCCCCTTTGTAGGCTGAGGTTCGGCTTTTGTCTTTCACTTTTGGGCAGAAACGGCTGCTCTTGTACCTGTTCTCCTTTCCTGGCCACCTGGCTTTCTCTGTAATGCTCTCCTTGACCACCACCACCTTCACCTTCCTTAGAAATTTACCTTTACAGGAAGTAGATGGAGAGTCTTGTTAAAAGAAAGAATGCTGCAAATAGAGGAAGAGTGTACACAAGTAGAACTAAGTGAACATTCCCAGGCCAGGTTACTGTCACCACCCTCCATCCAGGTAAATGCCTTGAGTTGCTTGCACTGACCACTGACTCACGCCAGTGCCAAAAGAGTGTGTGCTCTGGGGGTCTGAAGGTGTGTCATGAAGCAAGGGGATTCGGACCAGCTGGTGGCCAGGAACACCTATCCTTCAGCAATGTCATTTAAGTGAGTTAACCCTCCTAACCCAAGTCCAACAAGATGCTACTCCCCCTGTCCAAGATTTCAACAAACTTCCAGGAGCTTCCATGTATTCCTAAGAAGGCTCTGGGTTGCTGGGTTAAGGAATGACCATATACCCACTTTTATTCTTCCTCATGTATGTGCATATTAAGGATGACAAACAATGTACTTAAAAATGTATTAACGTCTCTGAATACATACTCACAAAACAAAAATGCAGCTACTTATAGAAGCCGACATAATGCTGAAATATTGTCACTGACATTTATATTAAAGGTTAGGAAACAACATTGTCACTTGCCTAATTGCTATGACTTTCCCTTAAATCATGGTTCTTTACTGGGGTGATTTTAATCCCAGGGGACATTTTGCAATGCCTGGATGCATTTCTGATTGTCACAGCTGGGGGTGGGGGGTTCCGGCATCTCCAGGGTAGAGGCCAGGAAGCCACTAAGCATCCCACAAGGCTCAGGACGGCTCCTGCAGCAGAGTGTCTGGTCCAAAATGTCGGGGTGCTGAGGGTGAAAAACTGTGCCTTAAAGTTTGAAATAAGTTATTTTTCTCTAGTAATTCTCTAACTCAATTTTGTGATGTTTTCCATACTGAATGATAAATTTTAATGTAACTAATATTTATATGAATCCATTGATTTCCCTGAGAAAGTTTATTAAAATGACATTTTTACAACTTTTTGTTCATTTAAAATAGAATCTAGTTATCCTTGGATCTAGGAACATTATTAAATTTAAACTAATACTCTCCATTTTATATTTTATAAAAGAATCACATGTATTAAAAAGCAAACCAAATTATTCTGGAGCATGTTATACATGCAAAAAAATTGTGATAGTGAAGATTTTTGAAAAGTAATTTGGTTCAGAAAATTCAAGGGGTCATCTAGGGAAGATTTCTAGACCTAGGAAAAACACTAGAGTATTTTTGACCCATTTAATAAAAAATGATGAAAACAATGCTTTTATTTAGTTTTCCCTTTCTTTTATTTCTGGATTTTACTTATATGTCACTCTTTTGCTTTGTGATAAATACTAAATGAGAAGCTATCAATTATTTACTGTTTGGTAGTTAATTTCAAACCAGACCCTCTCATACCAATAGGCAAATTTCTAACTAAGCAGATGGCCCTTAAACTTGCTTTACACAATTCATATTTTAACAAATGGAAATACAGAGGTAATACTGTAAATAACATATCTATTTAGAAAGAACTTGCTCCTCTTTTTGCAAAACTGTCCCATAGCAAAGTGTTCCCCATCTTGCACCTGAATGTAGAAAGACAGCCATTTCCACTTGAGTTACCATCACTTATTACACATGGAATTCTCTTCACAGCACACTTTCATGCCAGATGCATCTTAAATTCCACATGAACCACATCTTCTCACTTGTCTTTCTACAACCTTGAAATATGTCATTATACATTTTAGTTCCATTGCAGATATTTATTTACTATGCTACACTACACTCACATTTTTAAAATGTGCAAAATTTCCTATCGGAAATTATTGACAAAATTAAATTCTTCTGCAGCTTTTCCTGATATTTATGCCAAAAAAGTTGACTTTTTTCATGTATTGTTAAGAAACTGGAACACTGTACAATGGAAATACAATACAAGCCACAAATATAGTTTAGATTTTTCTAGTACCTACATTTAAAAGTTAAAATAAATTGGTGAAATTAATGTTATTACATTTTATTCAACCCAATATATATCCAAAATATTATCACTTCAACATGTACTCAAAATAAAAATTATTAATACGCTATTTTACACTTCTCTTCATACTAAGTCTTCAAACTCTGGTGTGTATTTTACACTTTACAGCACATGTCAATGTGTATACTAAGTATTCATCAGAAATACCTGATCTGTATTTAGATTTCATAAAACTTGCAGTTGAAAAAGTAGACTTACATACCTAAGTTGTTCCAAACATGGAAGTGTTTGAATAACTGAATCATGTACCAAAGAGTTGTTTTCCTGAATATTTATGTCCACATTGACAAATAATTGATTTGACTTTAATGCAAAAATATTGCATTAAATATTAATACATCGATTTCAAAACTACATCTAAATTAATTGAATTCACTAATTCTTGTGTCAACTCAGTATTAACATTTAATTCAAAGGGGTATCTGAAAAATAAAGTTTATCAATATCAACAAAGCCTTCAAATTTTTTTGTACTTTTGTGGCCAATTTACATAATGCTGTCAGTTACAATTAAAATCTTATGCATATTCATTTGCATTAGAAGAATGTGTCAAATCATCATTATTTATTTGTATAACAAATGTTTCAACTTTAACATAAATTCCCCCCCCCACTTGCTGTCTGTGTCCATTCGCTGGGTGATCTGTGTCTGTTTCTTGCCTTCTCTTCTTCTTTTCCTCCTCCAGGCTTCACCGGGATTCAATCCTGGGGACCTCCAATGTGGGAGAGAGGCCCCTGCCACCTGCGCCACCTCAGTTCCTGGTTCCTGGCACATCTCGCCTTGGCTCTCCCCTGCGTGTCTCTTTTGTTGCGTCATCATCTTGCTGCGTGGTTCACTGCACAGGCCTGGCTCACCTTTTTACCAGGAGGCCCCAGGGATCGAACCTGGGTCTCTCATACGGTAGACGGAAACCCAATCACTTGAGCCACATCTGCTTCCTATTAACATAAATTCTTGTATCTGTGTAGCTAGGTTACAGACGGTGCTTTTTCTATCCTTGGAACTTCAAATTTAGCTTGTTCATAGGCAGTATAATGTTGAGAAAACAAAAGTCACATGGCCAGGATTTTCGTCTTTGATTATTTAATATTTGACAAGTATTCCTTTTGTTTCAAGGAAATCTTGGAGTTAATAGTGCAGAAAATCTTTGTCAAACTCCTATGACTCAATCAATGAGCTTTTGCAAAGAACACAAGATTATTATTTTCATGATTTCTTGTTTTTTTAACAGTTCCATGTGCTGGTGATGATTCGTAGCATTTGCACATATATACTGAATGATTTAATCAGTTATATCCATGACACTTCATAGAATCTGTTTTAGAAAGCTGAGCACAATGTGCATATATATCATAGAAAAGAATAACGCAATAATGGAAGTATCATTTTCTTGTTTAAAATAACAAAAAATCTGGGTATTTGACCTAACAAAGCTGTGTTAAGCATCGTCTGTGATAGAAGCTAAATTTTAAAATATCTAGCTGAAATTCTTCTTTGACAGATATGATTCAAAAATATCTATGCCATGAGTTTGATTTTTTTAGGCCATGAATTGACAACATATCTTCATAAATCTGGAGGTCCTTTGAGACAAGATACACCCAAAGTATTAATTAGGTAGTGTCTAAAGAAAAGTACTTGTAATTTCTAAAATTTTGACTAAATTGATCTTTGACTTGTTGAGATGATCTTATATTCTATAGGCAATTATTTGGTAGCTTCTTGGAGATGTTTCATGTTTTACAAAATACCTTTTTGTATTTTCCTCATAATTTTCTAACAAAATTTCCACAACTAAAATAATTTATTTTACCAGATATCCATCTAAAATTGGTTTTCTTGTCTGTGGAAGAATCCAGGTTGATTTATAGCTAGCCAAAAGTACCAGCTCATCTCCTGTTAAAAATCGTTTAAAATATCTTATTGGACATTTATTTGTGATTTCAGGCAACTAATTTCATCTAATCTTTTTTGACTTTTGAGAGGAAACTTCTTTTCACATTCATCATGTACTCACTGGAAAAGTCTTTACTATTGCCTCCTTTATCTTTTTTTACTTGGGAAGGATTCACCTCAACCAGATTTACGCGCTCGCCCTTCCGTGCTGCGCCCCTTGGATCTGCGCGCTGTGGCCACGTCCTTGTGGCTCTCTGCTGCTGTGGTCCTGTCGCTGGGCGGCAGGGTCGCCCGGACGGGGTCGGGCGCCCTGGGCTGAGCACACGGGCCAGGCAGCCCAGCAGGAGATGGCCGTTCCCTAAGACAGCGCCGACGGGAGGCCAAGTTAAAATAGGCTGGCTGGTGAATATTGAATATTTTTAAATGTGTTATTTATTGTGATGCCCAGAAATGAGCGTTGACGTTTCCTTTAATTTTTTTAATTCAGGCCATGGAAGCAGGACTATCAGAGGTGAAAAGTGAGTTACAGTCACGTGATGATCTCTTGAGAATTATAGAAATGGAACGATTGCAGCTGCACAGAGAATTATTAAAAATAGGAGAGTTCCAAAATGCTCAAGAAAATAGAAAAAGGTATATTCCTTATACTCAATAGTCTTGAGAGAAACTTTTCAAAACATGGCCTTTGAATGTTTTTAAGAGTTTATATTTGAAACTTTCTAAAAACCTAGTTTATATTTACATGCTGTTAATTAGTGGATAGTTTAGATATGAACAATAAATAATAGTTAATTATTTTATCTTTAAAATTAATATCTTTCTTAACTAGGAAATTATATTTAGTTCTGATTTATGGATAATTATGTGTCACACTTAGAAGTTTTCTTAGAACTTTCGTTCTTCGGGACATTTGAAAAACAATAATATAGAGAGAGCTAGTAATTACCTATATATGTTGATAAGATTTGTTTAATATTTTTCAAATGTTTTCCTTTTGATTGCCTGAAAACCTGATGGTAACATTTCACCTTCATAAACATTGTAATTATTTTGGCCTCCAAACTCACTTAAGGTCCATTAAGTGTTCTTGTTAGAACAGCTTTTCTTTCCTCTTTTAAAATCAGACAGGTGGTACGTCCTCGATCACCACAAAGGAGATGGGACTGCTGAGGGTTTGTAAATGTCGATCCTGGTGAGTGACCGTGCGACCGCTGTCACAGCTCACTGGTGTGCTAATTCTCACAAGACTCAAACCCTTCTCAAAATCAGTCAGCTAATACCAGGCTAATGACAGGGTTTTAAATTTTGATCAGCCAAATGGTGAGGGCTATTTTTTTTATAAAAGATAATTACATTGTTTTAAAGGCAACAATCATTTCTTTAAAGGTGTGGGACCGCTAGCATTTTTTTTTTTTTTGAGGTCTACACTTAAAAATAGCAGGTTAAGATCCCTAAAGGAGACCTATTGTCATGTGCTCTGCCAAGGAGGGCAGAGCATCTTTTAGCCAGTTGGCATTAGTGAGTGCTCTGCACACAAGCTACATGACATCATCATTAATGATTAATAACTCTGCTGGATACTTTTATGTGTAAGGCACTCTTCCAGCGTGGTGAGTCAGTGAGACGTGTCTCCACACATGCGAAAAAGAATGTTTGTGTCTAAAAACAAGAAATTTCACGGAAGAGCAGATCATTCCACGCAGGTCTGGCTCAGGCTTTGTGAAGAGCCTCGAAAGTGCTCTCTGGGGCCCCCGCTGCCAGCTTTGCTCCCGCGCCTGGGGAGTTTGCCTAGACCCTGGAGCTGTGCGCGCCGGGCCGACACAAGCTCTTCTGTTCTGCTTGATTGCCATCCTCACTTGAAGGGTATCCGTAAGCCTCGGCATTCTTAGATTTGATGGAAGGTGTGTCTTTAGCGTCACAGATGCCGTCATAGTTTAGACGTTGGTCATAGCTGTCTCAGCCTGAATTCTTCCGATTGTTTCTCGTGAACTCTGGCCTACCCACTTCACTGTGTCAGTTTCTTTCTCTGGACTCTGTTCTTTACGGTTGGAGCAAGGTGAAGCAGCCCAGGCTACTGAGTGCAGTTCTCCGTGGTTTTGCAGACGTAGTATAGTAATGTTTTCATGCACTTTCATGCCTTTCTCAATAATGCTGGGGTTTTGTTAGCTTTTTCTTAGTTTTAGTTGAGGGAGTATCTTGGTTTGATATGGTCTGGGAGTTATTAAAAATAATCCCAACACCCTTTCCTAAATGATGATGATAGTTGCTTTATATATTTATATTAGCATTTTATCTCAACGGGATTAGAATCACTTTCTTCTCTGTACATGTCTGCAGTGAAGTTTGACATTTGTTCCATTCACTCACCGACTTTTGTAAGATTACCATGAGGATTTTACTTCACTTCAGCATTCTACTCACTGAAATTGAAAAATAGGACATTTTGTTTTTCACTTCTTCCAAATCACAGCAAATAAGAAAAGTTTAAGATGATACTGAAATAATGTTTTAGGAGAATACTGTATAAAATGGAAGATGCTTACAATATATTACTAAGAGGGAAATAAAAAGAGGTACAAAATACTGTATAGTATATTATGATTGCATGGGAAATGTATTTGTATTTCTATATGCATAGGAAAAGAAGACAACTAGTACACAAAAAATGCTAATAATGTTTTTTGCTGGATAATAAGATTAAAGCAGTGTATTGTACTATTCTCTATTTTCTACAATTAACATACATTTAATAATCAGAAAAAAAGCGATCTAGCCTAGACCCGTGTACTTCAGGAATATCGCTCTTAATTTATACCTTTTAAAAGGTCCTTTATTTTCATTATAAATTAGTTATCTCTCCATTGTTACTCAGAATTTGTGTTGTTTATGTGTTTTAAGTTTTTGGTTTTTTTCTTTTAAGTTTTTGATGTGTGGAACCTTTTCAGAAGTTCTTTGGCATCTAAAGTTGTGGTTTAAGCTCACTTACATGCTGATCGATAACCACTCCTCAAAACACTGGACTCTACCAGACTGGTAAAGCCTGACTTCTGCCTTTTAGTTTTACTTTTGTGCTTTCTGTGAATTTTATTTTAACAAATCACCTAATATGGAAATGAGCATTACTTGCTTGTACTTCTCCAAACTGCCTGTGGGAATTGTACTTTTTATTCTAGTTCCTGCTTCCCCCTCTACTATCTGTATGTGGTTGCAATTCCACTTTATAAATCAAACAACCAAAGAATAGGTGTATTTGAGCTCTCTGGTTAGAACGTCAGTTTCCTCATTTTTGATCACTTCCACAGAGTACGTTCCGCTCAGACTTCTTCCAGTACAGTTTTTTCCACTATGCAGAAGCAAGTCTGGTATGGTTCCTGTTTTTTTTTTTTTTTTTGGTTGTTTTTTGTTTGTTGATTTTTTTTTTAATGGATTCCCAAGCTATTTTATTAGAGGAAATAGTCTTTTCTTCTTATCCAAAAATCTTACCTACATAAGCAATAGTAATCAAGTGTTTTGCCAATTTTAATGAATGATTGAAATTCCATATTAATCATATTGCTGCTTTTTTTTTTTTCATTAAAACCATTTGCACTCAAAGATGTAAGTACTAATAGGATCTCAATGCATTAGAACTTTAATTTCTGTAATTAGAAATGTTTCCAACAAACTCATGACCCATCTCTGCAACCTACAATTGTCTAAATTAACAATATAATCATAACAGTTTATCAAGGTAAGCTTAATTTTTATTTGTTATTTATTTTAACTTTTAGGCTTGAATTATCTTATTCACCTTGTTTTAAAGAACCAGAAAGGAAAAGAAAAGAGCTGCTTTCAGTGTTCCCAGATCAACCAAATCATGAAAAGGAATTGAACAAGGTATGGAAAATAACAAGCTCCGTTCTTCCACGTAGACCTGAAACCTTTGAAAACAAAAGGGTGGAAATTTTCCTCCTCGCTCCCTTCTTTTGACTTCTGTATTTTCTCTAAAATAATAACCTGTCATGCTGATAATTCTGACATTTTCTGTGTATTACTATCAAAATACAAACCTTGAGTCATCATCCTTCCACTGTGATGGGAGAGCCCGCAGCTCTGGTGGAGGCAGCTTGGAGCGAGGAGGCTGAGAGCAGGCTGGCCTCAGCCATAGAGAAGCCGTGCAAGTCACTCAGCTTCTTCCTTTCCTGGATGAAGATTGAATCAACCAGTAATAGCTGCTATTTAAATAGCATTGACCACATGCCAGGGCTCATTTACTTCTCCCAGCCATCTCATGAGGTGGGTCTTCGTATTATCAAAGAAACTAAGGCACAAAGAAGTTCCTTAACTTCCTCCAAAGTCATGCGGCTAATAAGTAGCAGAGGCCAGATTTGAAGCCAGGCAGCCCGGCTCTCGATCCATCCTCTTTCCCTCAGTGAGATTCATGCAAAGTGCTCCACACAGGACCTGGCTCAGAAGCACCTGGTTGGCACTGGCTGCTCTTGCCCGGGCTCCGCTGGGCACCTGAGCCACGCCGAGCTGCCAGGAGCTGGGCGAAAGCACGAGTGAGCCTGTCCTGAAAAACAGACGTTTTCTCCTCTTCCCAGTAAGATCCAGTAGTGTGTTTCTTTGCATGAGATCATCACAGGCAGTAGCTCCTTCTTTGGTCTTTGGATTTGGTGATCAAACAGAATATTCAGTGCTATGTAATCTAAACAAGTGGTAAAAGAAAGAAAAGCCTGGGCATGTCTTTGATTTATCTTCTAATGTGTAGCACCGTGCCTGGCACACAGTAAGTGGAAATAAATATTTAAAGAATTACTATGAAGGCTGGGCTCTCCCATACACATGGGTTCACATATTCTTGTGTGTGTATAAAGCCAGCACACATTTACTGAGCACTTAGTAGGACTATAGCTCTACTGAGCACTTAGTAGGACTATAGCTCTTCTGCTTATTTCTGTGGAAGCTCCATTGATGTGACAGGTCCTAGCTCCAAAGAGTTAACTGTCAGGGAACTAGTAGAGGTTAAGTGTAGAAAAGGTATTTGGAATTAAAATGATAATTTTCCTTATATTTTAAGCATTTTTATACCACATAACCCCATGAAACTGATTTTACTGATATTTTAAATATAACTTTAAAAAATGTTCTTTCCCGGTGTCCCAAGTGAATGCATTATAAGAAATTGGTAACAGCCACCTGAAGTATAATGCTACTGTTCTTAACCTCACAGAATTAGGTAAGGGAGTAAAACTTCAAATAATGTAAACAATCTATGGATTCTGCATGTTTTGATATGGAGTGACAGCGCATGAGGCACAAATCTCCTCATAGGCCCTTAGAGAACACTAGATAGCACAATGCTGTGCAGAAAAGGTAATAAATGAATTGTAGATAAGTAGCTGTCGCACTGGCGAGGCTTGTGGAAAGCTTTTCATTCTCTTGTAGTGAAGCCAGCAAGAGCCATGTCTTATGACTCAAGCAAGTGCTTTATTTCAGTTCTTTTTCCAGTAGGAAACTATTTTCATTTATTTTGTGATAAAATAGGCATTTCCAATAAAGGCAAAAGTCCTTTGGAGCTCAGGTAAATAGATCTCATTGAGAAAGAAGCTTTGCAATACAGCATGTTGCTTTAACATCTAAATGTAAAAATAAAAATAGTTTAATCCTTTTTGATAATAGTCTAATCATATTTTTATATTTGAAGAGTTCCATTTAAAAGGAACATGTTAAACTACACCATGGGGATGCAGTCACCAGTCTAGACCGGGACACACTCTACAGAAGAAACCACCTGCTTCTTCGGCAACTAAATTGTACGGGGAAAAGGGGAGCTGGGCCCGTGGCTTCCAGGAGGCCGGTAGCCCTGCCGTCAGGGTCAGCACTCGTCGGCACCTCCCCCTAGCGATGGCTCAGGCCCAGTTGCTGCCCTTCCCCATCGATCTTGTTTTCACCCTTCATCAGTAACGTTGTAGGACTAGACCATGAGGTTTCTAAGGTCATGTCCACCTCTGAAATTCTAAAGATCTGAGTAATGAAAATGTAATGAAATTAGGAGGTAGTGGCCTGAAGCCTGATGGCTCGAATTTGCCTTCCTGGCATGTTCAGTCCTCCCACTGCAGGCACTGTCCCTGCCAGGAGAGGTGGCACAGCACGACGGGTAGGCTGCCTGCCACTGGCAACGTGACTGGGAACACTGCTTCACCTTAATGGCCTGAGCTCTAGCGCTGTTAGCAGTGGGGATTGAACGCCATGGTGCAGGTAAAGTATCGAAAACATACACAAGAGAGACTTCAAAACCTGGATGAGCCAATCTCAATGTGTGGACCATTTTCAGATCCTAATTTGAAGAAACAAACTCTAAAAATATTTACTACATTTTTGAGACAATTTTAAATTTGAATACTGACTAGATATTTGGTGATATTAAGGAATATTTATTAAATTTTTTAAGATATGGTATGGTATTCTGGCCAAGTTTTTGTTTTAAAGGAGCCCTTATTTTTAAGAGATATATACTGAAATGTTTAAAGGTGAAATCAATTGAAAAGCAAGTCAATTTTAAAAATAAGTGCCCTGAGGCAAATTCAAATAGATTTCTCTGTAGATGGCCTCTGTCTAGTTCTCCAACCTTATTTCTCACAACACTCCAAGCCCTTGGAGTTCCCGAGTGTGCATCGCTTGCCCTCACGCCTTGCCTGGCGCCCTGCTCCATCTCCAGGTGGGTTCCCGCTCACCCCGCCATTTGGTGCTAAGGTCCTGGGACCCTGGGCTGGGCTGGGCAGTCCTCCACTGCACACCTCTGACTTGGTTACTACACCGTGTAGGAACTGTCTGCTGATTTCTCCGTTTCCTCCACTGGACTGTAATTTTTTGGAGATTGGTGATTTTGTGCTTTCTCTCTGAATTTCAAGAATAGAAACCGTGCATGGTGGTAGAAGAACAGTTGGCGGTTGTTGTAGTAGATCAAGAAAGATGGCGAGCGGCCGGGTTGGGACCTTGGTAGTGGGAATGGAGAGCCAAGGCCAGATTTTAAAAGGGACGGAACTTCCCGTCTGGTGGGATTTGGGAGGATGAGGCGGGGGAGGAGCCCAAGATGATACAGAAGTTTATATCATGGAAAGCTTTGCCAAGCTGGGAATACAAAAGACTCCACAGGCGCTACAGGGGAGAAAGAGACGAGTTTTCATGGGCATGTTAAGTTTGAAATTTATTATAACAAGGTCCTGAAGAATATAGTGCTCAGTCACAAACAGTGCAGCACAATTTAGCAAAAGAGCCCTGAATGAAAGCCAGGATTCTAGTCCCAGATCCTACAGTTATTAGCCTTATGAACTTTTAGAAGTCACCTAACCTCTTAAAGCCAATTTTTTCTCCATAAAACGTGCTTGATAATAATTCCTCCAACTTCCTATCAAGGTAAGTATCAAAAATACCTGTGGGGTAGCGGATGTGGCTCAAGCAATTGAGCGCCTGCTTCGCACATGGGAGGTCCTGGGTTCGCTCCCCAGTGCCTCCTGGAAAAATCAAGAGCAGACAACAAGCAGACAAATGAAACAACCAACTCAGGGGAGCCCATGTGGCTTACTGGCTGAGTGCCAGCTTCCCACATACCAGGCCCCAGGTTCAATCCTCAGCCCTGGTACCTCAAAAAAATAAAAAATACAATCTGTGAACATAGCCAATGAAAGCTTTAAACTGCTCTAGAAAACAGAATTGGTTAATATTTTCTGGAACATTCTGCAGGTAAGAAGCCAGCTCTGCCAGGAGGAGGAGTACCAGAGTTCTGAGCAGGAAAGAATGAGGAATGAAATTTCTGACCTAACAGAGGAGCTTCGTCAGAAGGAGATCACCATAGAAACTGTTATGAAGAAAGCTGCCCTTCTGGAAAGGCAGCTAAAAATGGAGCTAGAAATAAAAGAAAAGATGTTGGCGAAACAACAGGTATGGAGGCAGGCAGCTGCCAGCTCACTGCCCCGCTCACTGCCCCGCTCA
>JAKSZT010032012.1:318808-379166 GCA_026826555.1 Tolypeutes matacus
GTTCACACACACGTACAGGGCATGACTTGAGTGTTCTTTTACCGGAATAAAAGTATAATATATACATTACTCTAAAACTTGCCTTTTGACTATAGATCACGGACATTTCTATAATTCCATAGATAAACATCTAAACTTTATATTTCTCCTAATTTCTAAGAAAATAAACTCATAAAATATATAACTTTTTATAAATTGAATCATAACTAACATTCTGGAAATTTTAGTGCAGCCTTTTATTTATTTATTTTTTTGGCTGGCTCCTTCCCAGCTCCCTTCCAAGTCAAGGTTTAGGTCTATTTCATTCTTTATAATGGCTTAATAATTACTCCGTGGTATGGATGTATCAAAATTTATTAAACTATGTTCCAACCATAATTCAGTTAACTGTTTCCAGACTTTTGCCCAACGAGCAATGATGGGGAACAAACACGCCATCCTGGTATAGCTTCCTGGGAGGGGATTGCTGATTCAAAGAATATGCATACTTTAATTATAATAGCTGTTTTCATGTCCTATTTTTATCATCTCTGTATGAGAGTATCTTTTTCTTTCATCCCTATCAGCAATAGGTGTTACTGGTCTTTTTAGATTTTTGTCAGTCAGATGAGCATAAAGATACACAATTATATTAACCAAAATAGTATTATCTCTTCTTTTCCACTGTTTAGATCAGTTATTTTTTGCCATATTGAATTTTCTGAAATAAAAAAAATATGAAATAATAATAGTGATCACTGAAAATTTTGTCTAGTTCCTGATTTTCATTGAAATGGTTTTAGAGTTTTGCTGTTTATGATAATATTTGTTCTCAATACATGGTCTTTATTATATTTAATCTGTTTCCTTCTATTCCTGTTTTACTTTGAGTTTTATTAAAAATGGCTGCTAAAATTTATCAAATGATTTTTCGGCATCTGTGACATCATATAGTTTTTCTCCTGTAATTTGTTGATGTGTAGTAGAGCATGGTTGACAGATTTCCTTATATTGATCCGCCGTTTAATCCTGGAATAAGTTTTCTTGATCATACTCTGGCAATTTTGATATATTATGGGATTCTGTGTGCTAAGGTTATTTAGAAATTAAGGTCTGTGTGTATAAGTGAGATTTGTGTATAATTCTTTGGCTTTATAACATGAAGTGGGGAGCTTTCCATCTTTATGAGTGGCCTAGAATAGCGTAAATAGCATGGGCATGGTCAGTTCTTTACAGGTTAGAAAGGGCTTGGCTGTGACACTGTCTGGCCCTGGTAGAGCTTCAATTATCTTTCCATTCTTTTCATGGTATATTCAAACTCCTCTTTAGGTCATTTTTGGTAATTTGTATTTTTCTAGGATATCTTTACCCATTCCAATTTGTTTCCTTGGTACAAATGTTTTAAATAATTCTTTTCATTTCTTCTGAATTCTGTGTTTGTTTCTTTTCTTATTCCTAAAGTTCTTTTATAACTTTTTTATTTTTTTCAATCTGGCTCACAAGGGGTTTATTTATTAGTATTTAAAAGTATCTGCTTTTGGATTTATTGTACTTTTCATTTGTTCTAATTTTTATTATTTTTAGTCTTTATCAATTTCCTCTTCCTGTTTTTATTATAGAGTGCCTTTTTTAATTCCTTAAGATGAATGCTGAATTTCTTAATCTGTATTTCATTTTTCTGTGGTTATAAAGGTATTTAAAGGTGTATGTGTTCCTTGGAGTACCTCTTGCTGTGTCCCATAAAGTCTGCTATAAGATGTTTGCCTTTATTTTCTCCCCACGTCACAGGATGGAGCAGGCTGGGTCTGCGGGCAGGGAGCCCTGCCTGGCTGGCGGAGGGGGCGTCACCAGCCGCCGGACGCCCCCTCGCTGGCTCAGCAGTGAGGGGTGAGAGAGAGGTGCGTGCCGGGGTGCAACAAGATGCCATCTTCAAGCCCGCGCCGCGCCTCGAAATGAGAGACTCAGGAAACGGCCATGGGAGGCGAGCGCCCGTTTCGGACTGGTTTCTGGGAACTCTCTCCTCTGTTTCTATCTTCTGCGCACTGCAGTCCCCACAGAAGGCTTTCCTTTGTTCTGTGACTACTCACTGAATGCCTTTTCTGTGTCTGGCAGTATGCTAGGATTGTGAACAAGTCAGACTAGGTCCTGAACTCATGGAGCTCAATATTAGGGGAAAGAGAACCTTCGTGGAGACAGAGGATGAGGTAACTGCACTGAAGAGTGACAGCAACGTGCAGAATAGGGGGCCCTGTGGGGCTCGGGACCGGGCTTGGAGTGAGCAAAGGCTTCTGCCAGCACTAGCAGACCGGCTGGAGGGGAGCTGGCTGGGGAGCTGGGCCGGCCACGCTGCAGGGCCCGGTTAGCACCCAGCCGCTGACAGCCAGGCGGCAGGAGGCGTCCCCTGCCCAGGCCACAGGCTGCCTAGTGGTTTGGCCGACTCCCCCCGCGGGCCTCTCGTCCGTGTCTTTCCGGGTTCCTACCTCCAGCATCCCCAGGTTCGGCCCTGGGCCCTCTGCCCACTGGCTGTGCTGCCTGAGGACCTCTTCAGGTTCCTTTGGATGCACAGTGGCTTGCAGGCTGTCCACTTCTCACGAGCAACGCCCCAGTTTCCACAGTAAGTCAGAACTCTTCTCTGCAGTCGTGGCTTCCCTCACCTGCCGACCTGCCCACTTACCTTGTCTCCTCCAGCGACCTGCATAAACCCTCTGCTCCGACAGGGCCCACCGCAGCCTCAGCAGCACGTTGCTCACTTCCCTTGCTCTTTTGTGGCCTCCAGACCTTGGCACCTGCCCTCCTTCTAGCTAAGAGCGCCCTTTCCCGACTCTGCGTGGCTGTCCCCTCTTGATGCTTCACGTCTGTCAGCAGAAGCTTGTGTTGTGCAAACTTCTCCCCGGCTTTCCTCGGTTCTGAGCAGGTTCCTCGGAGCAGCCTTACTCACTGCCGCAGCACAGCGCAGGAATTACCCGTTGTCACGGCCCTCCCCTTGCCAGCAGGCGCCGAGTGCCTCAGTGCTTAGTGAAAAACTATTTTGTTAGGCACATGAATGAATGAATGAATCTACTGTATGTTCTTCCTCTAAATGCTTTTTCTCTATCTCTTACCAAACCTACCAGTCCCTTAAGGCATAGATTAAATTTTAACTCTTTCATGAATTCATCTCCAATCACTCTGAGTCCCACTTATTTCTCCTCTTTTGAATTTCCTTGGCTCTGGTAACTGTAACAATTTACACTTAGTTTTGAATTGTCTTCTTTTAAGTTTTAATTATTTAGTTTATGTACATTTTGCCTCATCAGTCATAGACTTCTTGAGGGCAGAGGTGGCCATACTTTGTACTCTTTCTTTCCAGAGTTTGATGAAGGGCAGGGCTCACAGAGCTGTTACAGGTTGACTGGTCCCACCTGCAGTCTAAGAGCCATGGCTAAATGACCTCTGGAAACCATTGCTGATGCCACTGCAGAGACTTTCAAAGCCTTGTCTTATCTTCTTACAAGAAATCTCAGTCCCTACAGCCGGTGCCATCCATTCATTCCAAAAAACATTTGGGTTCCTACTTGCTGCAACATAATTATATTTTATCTGTGTTATTCACTGTTCCTTTTATACATGTTAGTTTTGTCTACCCAATTCTAATGTATTTTCCATGAATATAATTAGATTACTTCTGTAGCACTTAGCACATACATATCCAACATGTATTTGTTTAAAGATTGGTTAATTGTATTTCATAAAATGGAATATCACTGATATTATGTCCCTTTATGAGATGCTTGTTAAACTAGTATTTAATCATATGTAGTTCCTGTAGGATTGTAGTGCATACAGGAAGTTGCCTTATAATTTATCTGTGTGTGTATGTGTGAAGGTTTGGCCTTGATTTTGTGTGCGTGTGTGTGTGGTACTGAGGGCCGGGGATTGAACCTGGGACCTCGTATGTGGGAACCCAGCACTCAACCACTGAGCCACATCAGCTTCCCTGAGTTGATTTATCGTTTGTTTTGCTTGTTGTTTGTTTTTGTTTTTTCAAGAGGCACCGGGAACCAAACCCGGGACCTTCCATGTGGGAGGTGGGAGCTCAACTGCTCGAGCCACTTCCACTCCCCTGGAATTGATTTTAATAGTAGAAATAGTTAAGCAGCTTGCAAAGAAGAAAAAGTTCTAATGTCTAATGAATTTTTAAAAGTTAAATATAATTCTTTGCTCTTTAAGACTTTACAATTTTGTATGTCATTTAGCACCCATTTGTTTAGATTTCATGAAGAAAGCTCTCTCATAGCCTATGTGTAACAGGACCACAACTAGACATTTAATTCTTTTGAAATAATTGGAATGTGTAAATAAGCTTGGAATTTAAAAAATTGATGCTTAAATTTTTCCTCAAGCAAACAAAATATTTACATCATTATTTTGTATCCAAATATATTTGTATCCAAATATGTGGTATTTGGATAACATTAATATAATGATTACTTTTTCCATTCTAGACAGGTGAAATTCCTGGTCTTAAGGTGGGTCACTTCTAAATAACATTGCTTTGAGAATTTTTCTGCCTGACTCCCTGTGAAGCTTTGCTCATTTAGGCTTAGGGAAAGGAAGTTTTAAAGGGCGGCACTCCTTCAGGCACCGTTTCCTCTGGAGAATGTACTGAGGCCACTCGCCACCTGAGTTCCTTCGCCTCTCAGAGAATCTTACAAGAGTAACAACTAGCAGGAGCCTCCTGGCTCTGAAAGAGGTTTTCCTGGGATTTGTGGAGAAACTTAACTGAATGGAAAAAACTGAAGGGTTCTCCTTTATTCTGTTCCTAGGTAGCTAAAGAATTAAGTTTATCATGATACTTTTTTGTGACTACATAGTTACTTAGTCCTATAATTGTATTTATGTATTTTTCCTTCATTTAAGGAATGATATTAAGACCAAATTTAATCAGAACTTAGAATTTCTAGTAATTGTAAGAAGACTAATTTGCCTTTCACTATCCATAAAGTATGCTAAGTAAAATATCTTAAAAAAGTAATACTCTCACAAGTGCTTGAAACATCCACTTATATACTGCAAGGTGACATACTAATCACAAAACATGATTAAAGCCATCCTTCGTAGAAATCCTGTTAAGCTAATTATTATTGTTGACTATACATGAATTAAAAACTGCATGCATAAAAATAATTTTATTATTCAGACATTTCAACAATTCACCTGGCCTTATCCTCGTGTGGCCAAGTAAATAAGCATTAAGGGAGGTTTTGCCATTTCAGGATTTTTCTTTTAATGGATTAAAACCTCTAAAGCCCAAGTTTTTGGAAGGAACAAGAAATTGAGATAACAGGCCTACAAAAGAACACATCAGAAATACCGAGGTAGAATTTAGTTAATTTGTATTTTTGCATGATAATCATTTAAATGGGGGGGGGGGGATGGGGAGATACAGTCCTGAAATGACCAAAAAATAGTCAAGAAAAACATGAAATGAAAGTGCTCCAAAAATGCTGTTGTGGAAAAAATGAAATAGGCTCTTAAATATAAATCATGTAAGCGCATTACCTGTGTAATTTTATCAGGTTATACTCACAACTCTTATTCAATTATGATACATTTAGAAAATTGTGGATTTTTAAAAAAATAAAATTCTTAATTATTTTAAACCAATACTGGGCCAAAAAAGAGTCACAGATGAAATCTAATTTTATAGAAAAAGCTTGAATAAAATTTTAACTGCGCTCAGACCATCCAGAAGTTTATATATTAATTGATAAGTGTCTTATTAGAAGTCAATTTGAATCTTTTTCACAATATTTTTCAACCAATTCTACCCAAATGAAGAGCAAAATTTTCTAAGATTTAGAATAAACAACCTGTCTTCTTAAAAGATTACAGATTGCTCTTTCATCTGCACTGGTGTATCTCAAAAGAGTAAAATTTGAGAAATCCTACAGGCAAGGGTCTAAAGCTGAGAAACGCCTTTGATTGCCCTCTTTTTCCAAAGGGCACTTGTTTAGTAGATGCAGAGGTGTATAACCCTTTCAGTATTCTTCTGTGGAAAAGTTTACCCTCCAGGAGCATTTTCTTCCATCCAAAAGTGAATATTTACTATGTATTTACTAAACGTTCATCATGTATTAGGCGGTATACAGAAAACATCTGTAGAGAGGTTTGGCATTTGAAACAAAAAATAGGCAGACGTTTTTAATACCCATTACATATATTTATATGATTATTTATCAGTAATGCTAATAATATGATAGTATATGCACAATGAAAATGTGCAACTAGACAAAAATTTTAGAATGATTTTGTGGAGTGCCTGCCCTAGCTTATGGCATGTCACTCACAAAACCTTAAATTTAGGAACTTCAAAAAGAAAGTTCTAAGGTATAATCATTTATAGTTATGGATTTTGAACTGTAGAAACTTGGAACTTCAAAAAAGATATTTTATTTATGTTAACTTTTTTATGCTAAAATATCACCCTTCTGAAAGCAGAAGTTTAATTAGCAGCTACACAATACATGGATGTTCAAATCACAGAAATAGAAAGTACTATATAGAGTCATTTAAAGAATTTTCATGAGCTTTTATATGAAGCTATATCCTGTATTTTTAAAATTTTCTAAGAAGAGAAGTTTAGGCTTTCCCTAGGCAGCTTCTTCCAGCATTTAGTTAAAACGCAGGAGCCTTTATTCCTGCCCTCTCTCATGCTCTGACTTAAATGTGTTTCATGTTCTCTTTGAGGACACACTGAAACTGGGTGACCCCCAGACACTAAAACTTGACTGTGAGACTACATCGGTCAAAACGGGGCCCTGCCAGCTCGGCCTCAACGTCAGTCAGCGGCACAGCGCGGCCCAGGTTCCGACCAGGCCCCGTGAACTTAGTACTTGATGCTTTAGTCAATAGGTGATGTTGGAAAAATTGTTTATTTTCAGTCTTCTCTCATTTTATACTATTTTGAAAACAAACTAACAAGGGAATGGTTAAATACATTTGCTTATATTTCCACAATACAGTCATTAAAAGTCCTATTTTTGAATAGTGTTTACTAATTATAAAATTCAGGAAAAAATAGCCTCCAGAATTTCATGTGCAATTTTGTACAATTTTGTGTATACCTGTTATATTTTATATTGATCATATTGTATTTTCTATTGATATTTATATTGATGGAAAAAAAGACTAAAGAATATAAATACAAATGTTTATAGCAATTTTCCGAGTGATGGTAGTGTGGGAACATTTATTTTGTTCATACCTTTCCATATTTTCTTTAATTATGTGTATTATTTTAATCAGAAAACATTCATTTTTGTAAAATTGAAATGCATGTGCATTATTCACCAGCCCGCAGCCTAGCAGTTCTGTTGTAGATACAGAACCATAACGCAGCTCGGCAGTGCCGCAGCTTTGCCTGCCGCGGAGGTGTTGCCGGCAGCTGCCACTGAGAACTGCCAGGAGGTGAGGGGTGGGAAGAGCCTTGGAGAGGGACACAAGAGGAGAGCCCCTCCCCAGGCTCAAAGGAAAGGGCCTTTCCAGCCTCACCCAAATGCACAGGGAACCTGCACCTCCTGTCTTCAGTGCTCGTTTCTCTTCTTCTCTAGAGCATGGACCTCACTAACAGGGTACGGTCAAGGCACACATCTATTAACAAACTGGAGTACGAGAACGAGAGGCTCCGGAATGATCTTGCCAAACTTCATGCCAATGGAAAACCACCATGGACTAATACCTACGACGAAACAGTAAGGCACGCCTATCAAAGCCAAATGAAAATGAAAGAAAGTGAAGATAGGTATGCTGACTCCACTAAGGACACAAATGTATAAACATTTCATTGACGTTTATTTTTTAAAGAATATAAATTATAATTTTATACTCTGTTTCTTCCATTTAGAATTATTTTATAGTGATAACACAGTAGTCCAGATACATTGTTTTATAAGAAATTCTGTGTTGTCAATAGCTTTCAAAATCTAACAGTGAAATGAGTGTAAAAACAGTTTATAGTGGATTTTAGTTTGTTATTTACTTCAGATCCTTCTTGTAAGCTGACATGGTATTTGAAATATACAAATAAGTAATATTAATTTGTTTTTATGCCATGGGAAGAGAGAAAACCATATATCTTAGGTATGCTGTTTAAAGTAAATAGAAAATATAGGAAGATGTCACTTCTGACTTACCTTGAATAATACATATACTTTATATTGACAGTCTGGCAGTGAAACTCTTGGTCATTTCATTTTCCAGCTCCTCAGTGTTAGAGAAGGAAACTATGGATGCGTTAAAGAGGTTTTCTCTGAGTAAAGAGGAGTATATGGAAAACCAGTATCCGAAGTCCACCTTATCCCCGTGTTCTTTAAAATGCCTTAGTTCAAAATTTAAGTAACTGTATCACCATAATATTAGGCTAGTTCATTCCATTTTAAATGAAAGAGCTATAGAGTCAAAACTTTCACTGTTCTCAAACTTAGAAAATGCTCAGCAAAACAATTTAAGCTTCTTCTCTGCAGGGCGTCTCAGATTTAATATGCGAATGTATGTTGTGAGTCTGTGAAGATGGAGGAAGGTGTGCGGGGACCCCTGCGCCTGCTGAACCTTAGAGTTACTGACGGGGGAGGGTGTGCAGGGACCCCCGCGCCTACTTGATAATTGGATTTATTAACACTCCAAGGTGTGGAGTAATGCTGAGCTACTAGGTCAGACTCAACGTCAATAAACCTCAAAAGACTTGGTCTAGAAAATCCTTACATACAGTTTTCATGCCACATAAGTATTTATTTGACCTTAGCAAGCCTCAATTCCGCATCTGTCCAATAGAGCTTTGGTGAGGATTAGGAGAGAAGATCCTCCTGTAAAACATCATCACTGCTGCTATTATGAACAAAGGCACTAGAATGAATAATCCCTTAGTAATGCTGATACACGGTGCCTACAAAGCCTGTTTTGGTGGGTAGACAAGTGGCCAACTCTGACACTTCCCCCCAGACAGTCCTGAGGCTTATTAGGATACATGCTACTCAGGTAGGAAGTTGGGGGGACGAGGGGAGGCTGGCTGCTCCCCAAGAACGTCTCGAGGGCGTGGGGAGAGGCGGCGGCCAGCAGGAGAAGGGTCGAGGCCCTTCCCTGGGGAGCGCTGGGCTGCCAGGGGCCTGCCCTGACGTCTGTGGACCCTCTGTAAAGTGCTCCTCCCCTGTGGAGCACGCATCCCACAGGCCACGGGCGAGGGGCTGACGCCTAAGCAAAAATGCCTGAGCCTGCGCTGCAGTATTTTTAAAGTGTTTTCATTTGCGGCGGCCCCTTTTCTCATCAGGCAGTGCAGAGTTGTTGAAAGTGCCTCGCACAGAAACAGCCCAAGAGGCAAGATGCTCAGACTGTTCACAAGCCGTCCTGCCCCGGCTTCGCCCGTTCAGAGTTTCCTTATACTGGTTTTAATGCCTTGTCTGATTTCAGTGTTCTCCAGGGACCTGACTTTAAAAAGCAGCAGCATTTCAGATGTTCTGAATAAGTGATTACCACGCGAAACCCCTCGCAGGGAGTTGCTGTGAGCTGCCAGGGCACCGAGCTCCATCTCTGCACCGAGCGCTCCCTGTGAATCGTAGCAAGCGGACAATGCAATGGTCCCCCTTCCCCTCGCAGCGCAGTTCAGGGAAGCTGTCTATGTATACATTTTTTAGCTGTAAATTAACCAGAAAATACAAAGAGATGTACGTGGCACCGTTACATACCGATGTCCAATACAGTAAGCTCTTATTGAAGTGTCTTAGAAGGGAAAAGGCTTGCAGGTAGAGATGTGAAGGCAGCGTCCTGCAGCGGGTTCAAGCCCGCAGTCTGGTCTTCAGCCACTTCTTGCTTTAACCGAGGAGGATTTGTGCAATAGGTTATTAAAATAATCTTGTATCCAATCTGAGGTAGTTCGATTTTCGTTGTTGTTTCACTCCTGTTAGGAGCAATGTTAAGAAGTTTCTAAAACCCACCCATTTAAAATGTTCACCATTTTAGGATATGCCAAAGGATTTGCTTTCCAATAAGGCAGTTACTCAGCCTTTGAAAAAAAATTATGAGTGAGCTGAATTGAAAATTGTTTCTAAAAGTTAGAGTTTTGAATTTAAGGATAATTTACAAGCAAATTTGGAGTAATGGTATCCAGAGCTATTAATATGTAACCAATTTTAATGACAAGTTAATTTTGTAATAAATGAAGTTTTATCTCTATGTAAGATACATATTTTATAAGTATATCATGTACTGGAAAGATTTTAGTAACCACAAACATTAATCACTAAAATAGCTTCCAGTCTGGTTAATAAATTAAAACTTTTTAATACTAAGAAACCACAAAGTCAGCAGGTTTGTCATAACCACTTAAGAAATAGTCACCTCTACGGGATCAAAGCCCCCTTTCAATTAGAGGAGGAGGGGGCATCACCATCCCAGAATCCTCAGGATTAGGGAATGAACTATGGACTAAAGTAGACTTACTGGTATTCTACTATAGACTTACTGTGATTCTAGCATGGAAGAAATTATATCACTGATGGAGGCAGTGGCAGCTGGAGGTTCTGGGGGCAGGGAGAGGGAGAAACAGGTGTAATACGGGGGCATTTTTGGGACTTGCGAATTGTCCTGAATGGCATTGCAACGATAGACACAGGCCATTATATATCTTGCCATAACCTACAGAATTGTGTGGTGGGAGAGAGAGTAAACTACGACGTAAACTTTAATCAACAATTATTGGCAATGCTCCAAAATCAGTTGCAGTGAATGTACCTTAGTGATGAAGGATGTTGTTAGTGAGGGAAAATGCAGGAGGGGTAGGGAGCGGGGCATATGGATTTCCCCTATATTTTTTATGTGACATTTATACAATCTAGGTATCTTTTAAAAAATTAAATAAATAAAAAAGTCACCTAGACACCAAAAATAAGTTGAGAAAAAACTGTACCATAGAAACGGATGTGGCTCAAGAGGTTCGGCGTCCGTCTACCATATGGAGAGACCGGGGTTCGATCCCCGGTACCTCCCGGTAAAAAAAAAAAAAAACTGTACCATGGCATTGCTTCTTAAGGGGACTACATTATGCTAGATGAGCAGCTGCTGGGAAATGGAAATTAGCATAGTTCCTGCCTGGATCTCTTTAGTCCAGGGAAGTTAATGGGGGGACAGGATTGGACGTCAGAAAACTCTGGAACCTGGAGCATGGACCAGGCCTCACGGTGAGAGCTCTGCTCCCACAAGGCGGGTTCCCTCTCCAGGCAGAGCTGGGCAGAGACCCCGGGCCCAGGCCTGCGGGGAGCTCAGGAGCAGCTCGGCTGGAGGACGTCCGAGGCCTGAGGACTCCGCCTGCAGGGCCAGGCACACCACGAAGCGTCTGCGCAGCTGTGTCCCAGGGATCCTAATCTAGTTTTTCCATTAATACATTTTATTGATTTTACAATAAAAAGAATGTTTCTATATAAATATCAGTAATTAGCACCATAAAATTCTATCTATACATCTAAATAAAGTGGTTGAGAACACTAGCTCATTTAGGACAAATAATACTTCGCATGAAATCTCTGTGTAACTGAGATTACAGAGATATATATTTCTTGAATTACTTGGAGAATTATCTTCTTTTCCCACTGTGTCTGAAGTGTAGATGGTAGCCTAACTCAAATTAAAATGTTCACCTAGAGATGATAAGCAGATATATTATGCAATTGTTATAACTCTGTTTGAATTGTGGGATGCTTCGTCTTGCTGTGTCCATCATGAACCCTGTTATTCAGTTTAATTTGCTGTTCTGTTTCCATGGTAATTATGGTTTGGGAGAATGGGTAAGAAAAAGATACATTTCAAGATAAGTAAAAATGAAAAATATGTTGTTTTCATGTACTAATTTACAGATGCTTCACTTAACTTGTATTTCTATTTGTATGCATAGCTTTGAAGATGTTTGCATGATAAGAAAAAGTCGATAGAGATAGATAGTCTTTGGATAAGAACAGAGGAAAATAATGTGAAAATTTTTTGGACTATGTTAAAGGCTTTGAAAATGACTAATCCATACCTGTGGACAATTTGAATTATTAGTTTCCATAAATAAATAATTTTAAATTGAAGGAATTTTTATGTTTTCAGGATCTTCGATGATTTTGATTAAATTCACCTTCAGTAATCAGTATTCAGAAAGGTATTTACTTAATCCCCAAAAGCCCATACTGTTAGGGCCTTCCTGTGTGAAATTTTAGGGCAAACCGGTTTTGTCTTGTCTTTAATCTGCTCCTTCACCAGCACACTGGCGGCCTGCAGCCCGTCTCATCACCCGCCCTGCACTTTGAGCAGCACCTTCCAGGGCTCTGCTGTGCTTTCGCCCAGACTGTGGAGAGTGACGTTGAGTCCAGCGTCCAAGAGCATGGCTTTCTAGCAGTTTATTTTGATTTAAAAAGTATATCACTGGATAAAGAATTTAACTTTTAAGTCTTATTTCCTCATCTGTGGATAATATCCACCTTATAGGGTTATTTGGAAAATAAATGAGTTTTTAAAATAATAGTAAAAATAACAGCAATACCTAATCTTTATCGAATGCTTACAGTGTGCCGGGAATTATGTTCTTAGTGTTTTAATGCGTTAATCATTCAATCCTCACAGCAACCCTTTTTTATAAATGAGAAAATTAAAGTCACAGAGAAAGTAAGTGCTCAAGGTCATGCAACTAACACCTGAGGAGCCAGGAGATGTAAAATGAAAATATGTTGTAAATTTCGAAGCCATACAGAAACTAGAATGATTATTTTACAAAGCCTTGTTCTAGCATCAAAACAAAGTATAACTCTGTTAAGAAAGTCAGTGAGGTTAAGTGTAAAGGAGAATAGGAAAAAGTATTTATTTAGAACTGTCGAGAGCAGCGGTGTTAGCTCTACTGAGATTTTTCTCAAACTTGTTTTATGTTATTTAATTAAATGACAAAGAGATACAGAAGTTAACACAGAAAAGGAAGTGATACAAGCGATATAAATAGCAGATTTTTTTTTTAACAATTATAGAGTATATCATCCTCCTAAGGCTTTTAAGTGAAGTCGAAGCTGTTCCTCAGGGACATTATTTTCAAAAGAAATACCCAGCTCACAAGCCCAGACACTCTGTTGTGTTCTTCTCCCAGTTGGACATGAGAGAAATTAAAATCCTTAGCCACAGAAACAAGCATTTGTCCTTTGCAGCAACAACTCTCTCTCTCGCAGACTGAGCCAGGACCGTGAGCCAGGTGGAAGCGCAGCACTTCTGACCTTTCCAACCCGAGAAGCGGCGAGCCCGCTGCCTGACGAGGAGGTGTTCCCGCTGGTGAGTGGCCGGTTGCCGGGTGCTTTTTCTTCTGAAGGGTGATTCCTTAGCTCTTTATGGCCATACCAATGTTCGGCTTTACCTAGTTGCTTAAAGCAAAGCCCTTGGCTAGGACTCCAGGGTGGGTCGAGAGTCATCTGGCCCTGCACACCGAGGGAAGAGAAATCCGTCCTGTGGCATCAAGTTGCCCAGTCAGCAGTTGTTGCCTCTGATGCAGGCCAGAGCCACTGGCCAAGCTTTTTAAATACAAGTACTTGAGACTCTCCCCTAGACATTCCGTGAGCCCCTGTATATTTTTAAAGAGCTACAAGTTATCTTTGTGCCTTTCTTCTTGACTCTGACGTACATGGGGAAACATGCGCAGATGTCGGTGGGCAGCTTGATGAATTTTCACCACGGGACCCCACCAGTGCCGCTGTCTCCCAGCACCCCAGGAGCCCTCACACACCCCTCTGATCCCTGCGTCCACTCTGCTCATAAAGGCGTTTGCCCATTTGTGGATTTTTGTAAATGGAATCATGCTACAGTGTTCTTTGTCCAGCTTTGTCTGCTCCACGTTGTTTGAGTCGTCATCCATGTTGTGTCACGTAGCTGTGGCTAAGCATTTCTCTGCAGCGTTCCGTTAGATGGAAATATCACATACAGTGATCCTACAACTCGCTCATCCACTCTGCTGACGACGGACAACTGAGTTATCTCCAGTTTGGTGCTATCGCAAATGCTGATAAACACACTCTTGTACCTTATTTCCAGTGGGCATATACCTAAAGGAGGAACTGCTGGGCCACAGGACAAGCATATGTTCAGCTCTAGCGGGGACTGCCAAGCAGATTAGTGACCCCAGCAAGGAGTGTATGAGAATTCTCCTTGCTCTATATCCTTCCCAACACTTGGTATTGCCAGTCTTCTTGAATTTTAGCCATTCTGGTCCCTGTGCAGTGATAGTGAACTTCTCTGGTGGGTGACTAATGAGGCTGAAACCCTTGAGATGTTTAATTGGCCATTTTGATAGTCTCCTTTGTAAAGTGCCTGTTCAATTTCCTTGCCTAATTTTCTACTGGATTGTCTTTATTCTTATTACTGATTTGTGGGAGTTCTTTTTATATATATTTATTTTTTGTTGGTTATATGTATTACAAATATTTTCTCCCTCTCTCACTTACCTACTCAGTTTCTTAATGGTATCTTTTGATGAACAGACGTTCCTAATTTAAATATAGTTGTGAATCTTTCCTTTACTGTTAGTAGTGTTTGGCGTCCTACTGAAAACACGTTTGCCTGTCCTAAGGTTATAAAGATATCATCCAACAGTATCTTCTAGAAGTGTTGGTTCTTTCCTTTTCATATTTGGACTACAGTCTACCTAGAATTGATTTGGACAGGGTGACTTGGGGAGCCAGCTCTTTTTCCCGTTTAGATATTCAGTGGACCTGCACTGTTTATTTTGTCGTGTGGATTATTTCGGATTTTCTGTTTTCACAACCAAAATAACAACAGTTTGATTTCTTACTTCACATACTTATACCTCTTTTTCCTTTTTCTAGCCTTACTGTAGTGCCTAGGACCTCCAGTCAATGTTGAGTGGAATGTGTCAGCTTCAGTCATAAAGGCAGAGCTTTCAGTAGTTCACTATTGTGTATAACTAGACTGGGGTGGTTAATATTTTGTTTAGAATTTTTGTTTTGTGTTCATGAGAAAAATTAGCCTGTAATTTTCCTTTGTTGTTTTTGTCAGGTTTTAGTATAAAGATTATGCTAACCTCATAAAACCATTTGGGAAGCATTCTTAATTTTAGTTTTTATATTTATCAGTTATTGAATTTCCATTTTCTTCTTTTTTATAATTACCAGTTCTCTGCTGAAATTTTCCATCTTATAATTTAATTTCTTGATGATAATAATCACAGTTAATAAGTTTTTAAAGCTATGTAGATATTTTACCGCAGAAAGCACTACTCTTATCAGTTACCTTCACTTCTAATTTTTCAGTGCCTCTCCATGATATGCTAATGTTGGATACAAAAATATTAAAAAGCAGAAAATGTTTAAACTGGAAGGGGCATCCCATATGTTCAGATACAATACATTTTTGCTTTTTTGGAATCTATCACCCTGTTTTGGTAGAGACTGAAATTATGCTTTAAGCTGTTGTAGGAGGGAAGGAAAAGGCTTAAAACTATTAACTTGTGGAGATCTCTAAAGCCCTGAAATAAGTAGATTCTTTTGTGCTTATCTCAACAGGAAATGCCAAAATATTTGCTCAGAATAAAACTCCATACTGATAAAGTAAACCAAATAAACCTTCTCATTTAAGCTACTAACTAGAAACTCCAGGGGATTTTGCAAATCCTGTTCCAACAAAACTTGTGGCAGTCAGTCATCAGCTGCTGGCTGCTGCCAAGGTGGGTGGAGGGGAGGAATGGGCTGAGGGGACGAGCTCTCCGGAGAAGCAGGCTGAGCGCCCGCGGGCAGCCCATCCCCGCAGTGAGGGGCTCTGAGGGGCACGGCACGTCCCCGCAGATCCGCCTTCTCACATTGCGCCCACTCGGTCCAGGCAGAGCTGCCCCTGAATTCCGGCTGGAGAGACTTAAAACGGGCAGGAAATCTACAGCCCTGACGCTGCCAGGGGCCGCACACCAGTCACCTGTCACCTCCATCCTTCGTGGCCCGTTCTGGACCCCCTCCCCCTGGTCCAGGGGGCTTGCCTGTGGGCTGAGCCCCGGTTTCCGGGCCCCTCTCAGGACGTGCTTGGGGTTAGAACCGGGCGCGGACCCCAAGAGGCGCCGCAGCGGCCACCAAGTTCCAGGCACCGCCACGGCCTGCGCTGTGGGCAAGGCGTCCCCTCCAGCTTCCTTCTGTGCCGCTGGCCTGTGGCATGAGGCACGAGCGGGGCCCGGAAGCATCAGCACTTCAGTTCGGGGGCCTAAAGGAAAGAGACAGGAAGGCGTTCTCCAAGTGGGTCCACAGGAAAGAGGGTGGAGCCATGCCTGCTCCCTCCTTCGTTCCCCGAGCCGAGTTCTGCCTGCTGGGAGCAGCATCCTGTTCGCCAGCGTGGCCATCGCTGCCAGCACGTCTCGAGGGAGCTCCTCTCCAAGCTGGTGTCTCAGCTAGCAGCAGCAGCCTGAACAGGGCGGTGTGTGGCGTGACAGAGGGGCACCAGAGTCACACACCCACCACCACACCCCTCGCTGTCAAGTGGGGTCCCTGCTGTTGGGTAGGCTCTCCTGCCACGACAGGGCACTCCGTGAGTCTGCAGGCAGGAAAGGCAGATACACCCAGGCTGCTGTCAGTCCTGGTCAGGAGAACCAGTGCTCTTGCCGGGTGTAGGGCCTTGTGTGACCAAATCGCCACCAAGAGGCCGGGTGTCCCCGAGGGATGGCTTGGTGTCAGGAGCTCAGCTTCGCTCTCCACTGCAAGCAGGCTGGACGTTCACCCTCGCTAGGAGCTCGACCACGCTTGGCGAAAGCGAGGCCAGGCCACCTGGAGCGGCCGAGGACAGAGCCTGGACGGCATCTGCGGGTCGAGGCATCCTGTCTACTTGCAGTCGTGCTTTGTCTCTACCAGGGCACTGCAGCATGACAGCAGATGCTTTGCAAGCCGTGTGCATTTCTGGCCTTGCCCCGGACTCGTCAGGGTCTGCGATGTAGCTTTCCTACTGAGCGTGCCAGGGGCTCCACAAGGCATTTTCCTCTGCCAGGGCTCCTCCTGCGTGGGCTCTGCCAGGGCATCTGGCCCGAGTAGCAGGATTGCTTGCACCCTGTCCTGAATCCACTGCAGAACCCTTTCCTGCCCTGGGCCACCCAATAGGCGGGTCAGATCAGGATCCCTAAATGTGGAGGTGCTGCCTCAAAACCGGAGGAGGCCCACGAGCTTCTCTTTTTCCATACTTGTGGGAGGTGGAGGCGCGCTTGCTTGGGAGGATGTCCTGGTGTCCCCGCCACCAGGCCCCTCAAAACGCCACCACTTGCCAGGGCCTGAGTCTCCCTAGGGCTCTCCTCACCTCTGGGGTGCACGTGGCTTTCCAGGGCCATCTGCGTGCTTGCCACTTCCTGCTCCTCGGGTCCTAACGCGTCAGTGCTCGCACCGTGCTTGAAGTGTCCAGTCGGTCCAGGCCCCTCCGAGTGTCCTGAGGCCACACGGCTAACGCTGAGGAGGACCTGTGGGCGCTCGCGGCTTCCGGCCCTCCTCACTGGGCATGAAAGGACACAGCGGCCAGGCCGTGAGAGCCTGGCAGCAGCCAGCATTGCAAGGCTGCCGAGTAAGGGGCTGTGTCTGGCACAGCGGCCAAGCTGGGCCCACCTGGTCCTCCACGACCCACCACTCTCGAGGGGCCAGACCCGAGACTGCCCCCACGACAAGGTTCTCCTGTGCACAGATTGCCAGCCCGCCAAACTCTCTGTCAAGTCCATCCTTCCTATCAAAACATAAAGAGAAAAAAAAAAAAAACAGAAAGAGCCCAGAGACAGGAACTGGGGAGTTAAAAGCACAGATGTCCCCTATTTGTTTTTAAAAAGGAACTCAACTATTTTTGTCTTGGAATGAAGTTCTGTAAAATTACCTATTTGCCTGTTATTCCTCAGCCACTACTTTTTTTAAGTAAATAAGCACTAAACAGGTTAGAAACGCTTAAACAGCATGTGCATGTCACCAGGCTCCCATCACAGAGTCCACGAGGACGGCGCTGTCCTCAAAAGTGAGTCCCGCCCAACGCACACAAAGTCAATTAAGTGGCGTCAGAATTTTGAGAAGAGGGCTCTTTGCCCAGTGCACAGGCAGTGGCCACAGACCTGTCTCTCTTCATGGCACTGGACGAGAAGGGGGGTGGGGCTGTGATGGCTGCGGGGACGGGGAGCGCGGCAGATGGGTGTCATGCTGACCCCACGCAGCATGTCTAGAAAGTCGCCTTTAGACAGGCCACTGGAGGCAGTCTGATCGCCGAGTGAGCACAGATTGATGCTAAGCCCGGTTCACGTGAAGCTTAAAGTTTAGGCCTTTGGGCTTGACTGGACCAGGCTCTATTTATTAATAAATAAGTATTTATTTATTAATAAACAGCAAGCGTTGCCTTGCAGACTTCAGGGCTGCAGAGCAAGGCAGGGGACCCAGGGGGCTGCGTCAAGTTGCTTCGTTGCCATTGAGGTGGGCGGTGAAGATGACGCAGTCTACAATCAGCAGCATCAAGGAAAGGGGCATCTGGGTCGGTTCTGTGGGTCACAGCAGGCGCAGACATTTGCTCCCGGCTGTTTCGAGGCAGCACTGCAGCACCTCGGGGGCAGTTTGGGGGCTGAACGTCCCTGCTCGTCTGCTCGGTTACCCAGCACGCCTCACAGCCCTCGCCCGCTGGCTCTCGGCGCCGGTCAGCCCCGGGTAAAGCCAAGCCTTGTTCCTTTCCTATATCAATCTTTCTTTGCCACACTCTACTGTAATAACCTTTGCTTTAGCTTTCTGGCATGACCTGTTGCCAGCAGAGAATCCTCTCTGTAGGTCAGTGGGGTGCGTCTCAGGCAGGTCCCCCGGAGTTGCGCTGTGTCTGTGTCTGCAGCAGACCCTGCACGTGCAGCTCTGGAGCTTTTTAAGTTGATGGGGCGGCGCTTCAGGCCCTCGGCGGCTCATTGGCAGTGGCCCCACCGCCCTGGCAGGGCAGCTCAGACGTGCTGGCTCATTCAGAGTTGCAGTGTTTGCCAGGATGGCTGGGATGAAGCACGCCTGGAAACATGAAGCTTGAAATGGGATCTGTAGCCCTCATTTAACTTTCCTTTCGTCCTTTCTTTAGTCTCCCTCAGAGATGTCCTTTCCCGCTTCTTTGGCTGCACAGCATTTCCTTCTGGAAGAAGAGAAGCGCGCAAAAGACCTTGAGAAACTTCTAAATACACATATTGATGAACTGCAGAGACACACTGAATTTACTCTTAACAAATACACCAAGCTAAAGCAAAATAGACACATGTGAGCTTTTAAACTTTTTTATTTGCTTTCTCCAACCGAAGAAAAAAGCTCTGGCAAAATATTTATAAAGCTGATTAATGAAACTGAGAAATTTTGTTTTTTCTTGAGTAAATGCTGTAAGGCAGTTAGAAATTAGTATTTTGTTCTATAAAGCTGTTTGTATTTCTGCAATAACATACTAAATTGTTCTGCTGTAGTTACTATAAAATAAACATGACTACTCCAAAAGAGATTTTTTTTCCAGTCTAAGGAATATTTTGAAATTAAATATGCCGTCCCACCCCTCACCCCACGCTTGAATCATGTATACTAAAAACCTATTTCCTCTGTAATAATACAGAATGAGGGAAAGGGAAGTGTATATTCCAAATATAAATGAACCAAGTGCAGCTCAGTTGTACTATGTTTGAAAACTCAAGGATTTTAAAAAACAAAATATTATTAAATATTTGGGGTATATAAATATTCTAAAATTTCTGTTAGGAAACAGTGCATACAGCCTTTCTCTTTCTATGCTCACCTTTCTGATGTCTCTGTTTTTTAACACAGTAAAGAATGTGGAATGTGCTGTTTATACACTTAAAATATATATGCCAAAGGTTAATGCTTTCCTGTTAGTACTAATTATGACATGGACATGAACAGGAAAACAAAGCGTTGTTGTTGCTGCATTCTCCTTTGTAATCACCTTTGTTTTTAGTACAATAAAGGACGTGAAAAATTCTGTGGACTTAAAACAAATGCCAGATCCGTATATACCTGGTAATAGAGTGGTAGTGAACAAGAAAATCCAAGTTACAAATAATACAGCCACGGTAATCCAAAATTCTTTAATAATTATCTTTGTATCACTTTCCATTTTGAAATATATATATATATTATACACACACATATATCAAAAAGACTACGAAAAAATCCCTATGTAATTATTCAAGGTAAGTCCTATGCTTTGATAGTTTTCTTTTAATGTACTAAAAAACTAAATCACAACACATGAAAGAGAAGTCAGGATATCTTTAGATAAATGCCGAGCACTGTTCCCTTGAAGGGACCCTGCCACGTGCATCTGTATGGCTCTCACAGCTACAGTCTCTACAGCAAGCCTGAGCCAGCAGGACGAGTGTCCTCCTCGGAGTCAGGTATTAAGAACTGAGAATTGTTGTCAGCAAGAGAATGAGGAAGGAATCCCCTGGCCTAATTCCTGGATCCAGCTCTTAACCTCCGAATCGCCTCTCATGAGCAGGCAGATGGTGAACAAGTCATATTTGATGACAAAACATCAGAGGCAGCACAGGAGCTGCAGGACGGTAAGCCTGCCCCCATGCCACTCTTCTGCCCAGACTGCAAGAATGGGCTGATCGTGGAGGAGGGCTGGTGCCGCCGCCACTTCACCTGCAATACATCAGGGCAAGATCTATCAATAACCGGGAAGGGGCGCAAGATGGCAGCAGAGTAAGGAGCTCCAAGAGTCAGCTCGTCCTACAGTGAGTTAGTAATCACCCAGAGCTACCTAAATCACATGCCGGGAGACCAGAAGAGCATCCTGCAACCTCTTTGGACCCATCTGCAGAGAAGCTGTGTAAGTAGAGGACTCCATGCCATGGAGGCCCATCCTCCACTGGAGGCACAAGCCACCTCAGGAGCTATTCCCTCGCTGGACGTGGAAGCTCCACCTCACAAAAAGGGGGAGAAAGAGGTGGTCGGACACCGACTTAGCTACTGATGACTAAATGCGGCTGGCTAGCGTCCAAGCTTAAGAACAGCTGACGTTTGAACCTGTCCAAGTGAGAAAGAGCTGTTAGCCACCATTCCAACTCAGCCCCCGGCATGACTGAGAGCCACAGCGACGCTGGGGACTGGCTTCTTGCCACCACGATGGGACTGCTGCCCTAGCCTAGGCGCCAGCCCTGCCTCGGGGGGCCTGCAGCAGCCTCTCTAGATAACTAGTCATCTAGCCCACAGGGACTGGATTGGTGGGCACCTGTGGCTCCATCCCCACCCCTGATAGGACGGGGGGGCGGAGCAGGGCTCCCTCAGTCTCTCAGGGTGACTGCAGTCACTTTTGGCCCACATGGACTAGACTGTTGTGCATATCTGAGGCTCCATCCCCACCCTGGCAGGGGAGGAGGGGGCGGTGCTTCATCAGTCTCTCTGGGCAGTTCTGGTCTGCATGGCTTAGTTTACTGCCCATACCTGTGAGAGAGGGGAGAAAGGCGCATGGAGCTTCATCAGGCTCGCCAGGCAACTGCAGTCTAGGCCTACAAGACTTGGATTACTGCACATGGATGCGGCTTTGTCCCCACCCCCAGCCAGGGAGAAAGGTGGGAGAAGCTTCGTCGATTCCTGGGGTAATGTGGGCCTCCACAGTTCACAGTACCAACCATCTCCTCAGCTCCTACTCCACCACCAGTATGGGAGAAAGGGCATGAGACAGATGAAAAAGGGCTGAAAATTTTCAGATTGGCTAAACATGAGCTATTATAAAGTTTATAAATAAGTTGAACCAAGTATCAAAGAAGGGCTGTAGCCCAAAGCCAATCAAATAGAAAGCCCTCAATTAAATAGAGAAACTGAGCCCAGAATAAATACATTAAGTAAACTGGATGCCTAGACACCAAAAAAAATTACATGTTATAACAAGAAACAGGAAGATATGGCCCAAAGGGACAAACTAAACCTTCAGAGGACATAAAGTAGTTAAGCCAACTAGTCACAGATGTTCAAACAAATCTCCTTAATAAATTCAGTGAGATGGCTAAAGAGATTAAGAATATTAAGAAGACACTGGGTGAGCACAAATAAGAATTTGAATATAAAGAAAAACAGCAGGTCTTATGGGAAATGAAAGGCACATTTGAAATACATGGAGGCATATAACAGATTTGAAGAGGTAGAAAAAAGGATCAGTGAGCTTGTAGACAGGGTCTCTTAAGGCGAAAACACAAAAGAATAAAGAATGAAAAAAATTGAACAGGGTCTCAGGGAACTAAATGACAACAAGAGACATGCAAACATGTGTCAAGGGTATCCCAGAAGGAAGAGTGAAGGGAAAAGGGTCAGGAGGAATATTTGAGGAAATAATGGTAGAAAATATCCCAACTCTACTGAAGGGCATAGATATCCATGTCCATGAAGCATAACATGTGCCAATATGAATAAATCCAAACAGACCTATTCTGAGACACATACTAATCACAATGTCAAATACCAAAGATAAAAAAAGAATTCTGTAAGCGGCAAGAGAAAATCAAGTCATTACATACAAGGGATTAGTGCTGATTGCTCATCAGAAACCATGGAGGCAAGAAGACTGTGGTATGATATATTTAATATACTAAAAGAAAAGCTGCCAGCCAAGAATCTTACATCTGGCACGACTGTCTTTCAAAAATGAGGGCAAGTTTAGAATATTCACAGATAAACAGAAACTGAGTGTTTGTAACCAAGAGACCAGCCTTGCAAGTCTCTTGACCTTTATTAGCTCAGTGGGTGGAGACCCACACAATAACCAATAGAATATTCCCTTGCAGGGAATACTAAAGGAAGTGCTACATCTGAAAAGACAGGAGAGAGAGGCTTGGAAGAGAGTCTATCACTAAAAGTAACTAAAAATGTAAAAAGAAAATGGTGAAAATAAGATACGACAGATAAAATCCAAAGGTCAAAATAGGAGAAGTGAGAACTGCCTTTACAGTAATTACAATGAATGTTAATGGATTAAACTCCCCAATCAAAAGACACAGACTGGTGGAATGGATAAGAAAATATGAGCCAGCTATTTGCTGTCTAAAAGAGACTCACCTTAGACTCAAGGATACACATAAATTGAAAGTGAAAGGCTGGAAAAAGATATTCCACACATGCAATAACCGAAAGAAGAAAAAAAAAAAAAAAGCTGTAGTAGCTATACTTATATTGGAAGAAATAGACTTTAAAAGCAAAGCTGTTATTAGAGACAAGGAAGGACATTATATATTAATAAAAGGAGTAATTCACCAAGAAGAACTAAGAATCACAAATGTATATGCACCCAACCAGGGTGCTCCAAAATACATGAGACAAACGCTGGCAAAACTGAAGGGAGAAACAGACCTCTCTACAATAAGGGTTGGAGACTTCATACACCACTCTCACCATTTGATAGAACATCTGAGCAGAGGATCAATAAAGAAACAAAGAGCTTGAATAATATGATAAATGAACTAAACCTAATAGACATATACAAAGGCCTAAATTGCACAAATCACTTTCTCTGATCATAATGGAATGAAGATGGAAATCAACAACAGGCAGAAAAAGGGAAAATTCACAAATATATGGAGATTAAACAACACATTCTTAAATAATCAGTGGGTCAAAGAAGAAATGACAAGGGAAATCAGTAAATATACCAAGACAAATGAAAACGAGAACACAACATATCAAAGCCTGTGGGATGCAGCGAAGGCAGTGCTGAGAGGGAAAATTATAGCCCTCAATGCTTATATTAAAAAAGAAGGAAGAGGAGTAGAAGGTGGAGTATATGTGAATCCCCTATATTTTTTATGTGACTTTTCTGTAACCTGAAGCTTCTTTGAAAATAAAGTGAGGGAAGCGGCTGTGGCTCAATCAGTAGGGCTCCCGTTTACCATATGGGAGGCCCCGGGTTCAGTTCCCGGGGCCTCCTGGTGAAGGCGGGCCCGCCCGCACAGCGTGGTTGGCTGACCCAGCGAGCGCAAGCAGCAGGAGGGGGATAAATGAATAAATAAATAAAATCTTAAAAAAAAAAAAAAAAAAAAGTGAAAAAAATAAGACACTGGGGGAACAACAGAAGAAATTGTAAACATACATAAAAGATAAGAGATCTTACGGTGATAAAAGGCACAATGCAAGAAATTCTTTTGAGCTTTGTTTTTGGGGAAGTTTTGGGTTACTGAAAAGTTACAGCTATGGCAGGGGAGAATCACTGGTGCAGGGTGCTGGTGGTAGGGGGATGTGTGGGGAAGGATGTACCTGGGGCATGCCTCTATGGAATGAGTGTGTTCATATGGTCATGGGGTGACCCACAAAATAACCAAAATATTAAATTCCCATACTGGGGAGTCTTACTATATTCTCTAATAGAGTGGCAAGACTCTGTAGAGCACATAGGCAGTGCCTAGCAAAAGAGGACAGACCAATACGCCAGGTCCTTAATATTAATACTTGTACTTATGAACCTTATTCTTGTAAAATTGAAATTTAGCCTAGTAATATATTTTGCCTAAGAGTTACCTCTGAAAACCTCCTTGTTACTCAAATATGGCATCTCTCTAAGCCAGACTCATCATATAAGCTCACTACCTTCCCCCCAGTGTGGGACCTGACTCCCAGGGATGGGCCTCCCTAGCACCAAGGGATTATTACCAAGCACCAACTAGTGAGGCAGTTAGAAAAAGACCTTGACCAAAAGGGGAAATATTAAATACAAATGAGTTTTATGGCTAAGAGATTTCAAAGTGAGTCAGGAGGTCATTCCAGAGGTTACGCTTATGCACACCTCAGGAGGATCTCGCTGACTGCCACAGTAAACAGTGCCTCAAGCAGGGGTGCTCCTGAGGGCTCTAGAGACATCTCGACACTATAGGCAGGGCAGACAACCCCAGGAAATTGGCACCCTGTCAGCGGGCCTTACCTTGGAATATAGGTTAACCTATTTCTCCAATGTAACAGAATTAGACTCTTTTACAATTTCCCTACACATCGTTCTTCTGCCCCTTTTATTTAAACCTATAATTAGCACTATACCCATTAAATATATGTCCCAGAAACTTAAATCTTCAATCTGTTCATATGCTGATTGAGCCCTGAATCTCAGCAGAGTTGTAACCAACACCTACCCTCCAGTTCATCGGACTTGCACAGGACAACTAACAAAATTATGATGATGAACAATGCCCATCCCCCAAAAAAGCATCTACAACTGCAAGAAAGACAGTTCCATCCATCTGCCCCGTGGGATCTAAACCCCTCTCAATCAGAAGCAGAGTGGGCATCACCATCCCAAAATTCTCAAAATTGAGAAATGAACACACATAAGGGGGAATACAACCATGGACCAAAAAGTAGACTTATTATTATTCTAGTAATGGAAGAACTTGTAACATTGATATAAGGCAGTGGTCACAAAAGGTCCTGAGGGAAGAGAGAGGGAAGAATAAGTGTAAGATGGGGCATTTTGGGGACATTGGGATTGTTATGCATGATACTGCAATGATGTAGTCAGGCCATTATACATTTTGTCAAAACCTATAAAATTGTGCGGTGCAAAGTTTAAACCATAATGTAAACTATAGACCATGGTCAGTAGCAATGCTTCAATATTTGTGCATCAATTGTAACAAATGTACCACACTAATGAAAGATGTTATTAATAGGGAGAAATGTGAGAGGGGGAGAGGGTGTGATATATGAGAATCCCCTCTCTTTTCTATGTAGCTTTTCTGTAATCTAAAACTTCTTTAAAAATAAAGATTTAAAAAGTAGAATTTTAAAAAAAGGAAGAACTAAAATACATGAACTAACTACACAGTTGGAGAACAAGAAAAAGAACAGCAAACTATTCCCAAAACAGAAGGTACAAGATAACAAAGATCAGAGCAGAAATAAATAAAACTCTTAACAACAACAAAACCAGAATTAACAAAACCAAAAGTTGATTTTTTGAGAAGATCAATAAAATTGACAAACCCTTAGCTAGACTGACAAAGAAAAAATAGAGAAGATGCAAATAAAATCAGAAATGAAAGTGGGGACACTACTACTGACCCCACAGAAATAAAAGAGATCATAAGAGGATACTATGAACAACTTTATGCCAAAAAACTAGACAATGTAGATGAAATGGAAAAACTTCTAGGAACATACAAACAACCTACACTGATCCTAGAAGAAATAGAAGACCGCAACAAACCAATCAAAAGTAAAAAGATTTAAACAGTCCTCAAAAAATTCCCCTGAAAAGCCCTGGATCAGATGGCTTCACAGGTGATTTCTATTAAGCATTCAACAAAGATTTAATACCAATCTTACTCAAACTTTTCCAAAAAACTGAACAGGAGGGAACACTACCAAACTCATTCTATGAAGTCAGCATCACCCTAATACCAAAGCCATAAACATATTATGGTGGACCTCAGGGAAGATGGAATCAGGCAAGGCAGGAAGGGATCAACTCTCTTACAAAAACAATGGAGAAAGGGCAAAAAATTGTCTGAAGGACCTGCTTTGGGAGTCAGCAGGCCAGGGCAGAGCTGTAAAACAGAGAGATGAAGAACCCGAAATGACAACTGTGAGTTACTAAACCCCACAGTAACTGGGAATGACACGCACCCCCCATCTTCAAGATGCACAGCCTGGATAAAACCCAGGACTCACCAAGAGGGAAACAGACATCTCCTTCCCTGGGAAGAGTGAGGTGCAGGGGAAGGCAGAGAGTGGTTTCTCTTCCGTGAATTCAGCCATCAAAGCTCCTTTGAATCTCAGCTCTGGCCAGACCTGAAACATGGGCAAGGGGAGGTTGAAAGAGACACGGCCATGGAAAAATTCACCAGTGTGTGCCATCTGCTGGCCTTCCAGGAAACTGCAAGGAGAAAAACCACTGGTAGGTCTCTCTTGCCCCCAACTTCTGGGAGAATATCTGCTCCCATTAGTGAGTCCCCGGCCCAATTTAGGTAACTTAAGCTAGGCAATTTAAAGACTTAGAATAAGTTGAAACAAAATTCAAAGAAGAGCCATGAAACAAAACTACTAGGCAAGGAAGAGAAATTGACCATCAGAGTAAATTCACCAACAAAGTGTTATTTCACCAATTCAGATGCCTAGACATCAGCAAAAAATTACAAGCCATACCAGGAAACAGTAAGAGACAGTCCAGCCAAAGGAAAAAACAAATATCCTGGTGAGATAAAGGATTTAAGACAACTAATCAATGATACTTAAACAAATCTCCTAATCATTTCAAAGAATTGAAAGAAAAATACAACTAAAGAGATAAAGGATATTAAAGACACTGTAATAGCATAAAGAACCATTTGAAAGCCTACAAAGAAAAGTAACAAGAGTTTATGGGAATGAAGGACAAAATGGATGAGATTGAAAATACACTAGAGGCACATAACAGCAGATTTGAATTGACCAAAGACAATTATATTGAGGATAGAACATCTGAACTGGAAAAGACAGGAGAAGAGAAAGAAGAGAATGGAAAAAATGGATCGGGTCTCAGGAAACTGAATGACAACACAAAACACACATGCATATATGTTATTGGAGTCCCAGAAAGAAAAGAGAATGAAAAGGGGGCAGAAAGAATATTTGAGGAAATAATGACTGAAAACCTAGCAACCCTTATGAAAGACATAAATATCAATATCCAAGAAGGACAACATACGCCAAACAGAATAAATCCGTATAAACCTACTCTGAGACACAGTATTCAGAATGACAAATATCAGAGATAAAGAGAGGATTCTGAAAGAAGCAAAGGAAAAGCAAAGCATCACATACAAGGGAACCTCAATAAGATTAAGTGCCGAACTCTCATCAGAAACCATGGAAGCAAAAAGATAGTGGCATGATGTACTTAAGGTACTGAAAGAGAAAAATTGCCAGTCAAGAATTTTGTATCAGCAAAACTATCCTTCAAAAATGAGGGTGAGTTTAAAGTGTTCACAGACAAACAAAAACTGAGAGAATATGTTACCAAAAGACCAAATCGATAAGCTAAAGGGAATGCTGCAGCCTGCAAGTAAAAAATAAGGGTGAGAGACTTGGAGAAGAGTGTAGAAATGAAGTTTATTAGAAAGAATCAATTAAAGGGTAAAAAGACATACAATAGTAAGATATAACAATGTAAAGCCAAAAGATAAAATGGATGAAGTATGTAATGCCTTTACAGTAATAACACTGTTAATGAACTGATTTCCCCAACCAAAAGACACAGACTGAAAGAATGGATTAAAAAAATATATAAGCCATCTATATGCTGTCTACAAGAGACTGACCTTAGACATAAGGACATAACCAGGTTGAAAGTGAAAGTTTGGAAAAAGATATTTCATGCAAATAGTAACCAAAAAAGATCTGGAACAGCGATACTAATATTGGACAAAATAGATTTTAAATGCAAAACTGTTATAAGGGATGAAGAAGATCATTATATATTAATAAAAGGGACAATTTGCCAAGAAGGAATAACTATAATAACTATAAATAACTCTCAGTACTGAATAGAACATATGGACAGAGAATAAATAGAGAGCTTGACTAATATGATAAATGAACTAGACCTAACAGACATATATAGAGCATTGCACCCCCAAACAGCAGGATATACATTCTTCTCAAGTCTTATGGATCCTTCTCCAAGATAGCCCATATGTTGGGTCACAAGAAAGGTCTCAATAAATTTACAAAGATTGAATTTATACAAAACATTTTTCTGATCATAATGGAATGAAGCTGGAAATCAATAACAGCTGGAAAAAAGGCAAATTAACATATATAGAGATTAAACAAATTCTCTTAAATAACTGATGGGGCAAAGAAGAAATTGTTAAGAGAATTCAGTATATATCTTGAGATGAATGAAAACAAGAACACAACATATCGAAACCTATGGGATGCCACAAAGGCAGTGCTTTTGTATTCCTCCATGCTTACATTAAAAATGAAGAAGGAGTTAAAATTGGAGACCTAGATGCAACCTTGAGGAACTAGAAAAAGAACAGCAAATTAATCCCAAACCAGGCTAAAGGAAAGAAATAATAAAGATAAGGGCAGAAATAAATGAAATTGAGAACAACAGCAACAAAAACAATAGAGAGAATCAACAAAACCAAAAGTCGGTTCTTTGAGAAGATTAACAAAATCAACAAACCCATAGCTAGACTGGCAAAGAAAATAAAAAGACACAAAAAAATAAAATCAGAAATGAAAGCAGGGACATTACTACTGACCCCACAGAAATAAGAGAGATCATAAGAGGATACCATGAAAAACTGTACACCAAAAAACTGGACAATGTAGATGAGATGGACAAATTCCTAGAAACACACGAACAAACTACACTGACCCTACAAGAAAGAGGGTCAACAAACAAATCACAAGTAAAGAGATTGAAACAGTCATCCAAAACCTCCCAAAGATGAAAAGCCCGGGAGCAGAGGGCTTCACAGGTGAATTCTACCAATCATTCAAAAACAATATTACCAATCTTGCTCAAGCTCTTCTGAAAAATTGAACAGGAAAGAATGCTACCAAACTCATTCCATGAAGCCAACATCACCCTGATACCAAAATCAGAGAAGGATACCATGCACACACACAAAATTACAAACCAATATCTCTAATGAATATAGATGCAAAAATCTCCAACAAAATACTTGCAAATCAAATCCAAAAGCACATTAAAAGAATTATACACCATGATCAAGTGGGTTTTATCTCAGTTATGCAAGAGTAGTTCAACACAAGAAAATCAATTAGTGTAATAAACAACATTAATAAATTAAAGAAGAAAAATCATTTGATCCTCTCTATTGATGCAGAAAAGGCAATTGACAAAATACAGCATTCTTTTGTGATAAAAACATTCCAAAAGACAGGAATAAAAGGAAGCTCTCTCAACATACTAAAGCGCAGATATGAAAAACTCACAGCCAGCATTGTACTCAACTGTGAAAGACTGAAAGCTTTCCTGATAAGAAGAGAAACAAGACAAGGATGCCACTGTCACCACTGGTACTCAATATTGTGCTAGAAGTTCTAGCTAGAGCAATGAGGATAGATAAAGAAAAAAAAAAGGCACCCAAATATGAAAGGAAGAAGTAAAACTTTCACTATTTGCTGAAGATATGATCCTATATCTAGAAAGTCCTGAAAAATTCACAACAAAGTTACTAGAACTAAGAGATGAGTTCAGCAAAGTGGCATGAAACAAGATTAATACACAAAAATCAATACCGTTTCTATACACTGCTGATGAGCAATCTGAGGAGGAAACCAGAAAAAAAATTCCATTTGTAATAGTAACCAAAAGAATCAAATATTTTGAAATAAACTTAACCAGGACATAAAGGACCTGTATTCAGAAAACAAAAAACATTGCTAAAAGAAACTGAAGAAAATGAGTAAATGGAAGGACATTCTGTGTTCATGGACTGGAAGACTAAATATCATTAAGATGTCAATTCTACCCAAACTGATTTACAGATTCAACACAATCCCAAAAAAAAAATCCCAACAGCCTTTTTTCCAGATATGGAAAAGCCAAAGATCAAATTTATTTGGAAAGGTAAGTGTCCCTGAAGAGTCAGAAACGTCTTAGAAAAGAACAACAAAATTGGAGGACTGGATATCCATAATGAAAACAAAGAAAGATTACCCCTATCTCACACCTTATACAAAAATTAACTCAAAATGGATCAAGGACCTATATATAAAAGCTAGAACCATAAAACTTCTAGAAGAAAATTGAGGGAAACATCTTCAAGACCTGGTGGTAGGTGGTAGATTCTTAAACTTTACACCAAAAGCATGAGCAATGAAAGAAAAAATGGATAAATGGGACGTCCTCAATATTAAACACCTTTGTGATTCAGAGGACTTTGTCAAGAAGGTGAAAAGGCAGCCCATTCAATGGGAGAAAATATTTGGAAAGCACATATCCAATAAGGGTTTGATTTCCATGCTATATAAAGAGATCATACAACTCAATGATAAAAAGGCAAGCAACCCAATTTTTCAAAATAGCTAAAAGACTTAAATACACATTTTTCCAAAGAGGAAATACAAATACCAAAAAGCACATGAAAAATGTTCAATATCACTAGCTATTAGGGAAATGCAAATCAAAACTACGAGATCTCATCTCATACCTCACAGAATGACCATTATTTTAAAAAAGAAAAAACAAAACTACAAGTGCGTGAGAGGATGTGGAGAAATAGGAACAATCCTTCACTGTTGCTAGGAATGTAAAATGGTGCAGCCTCTGTGAAAGATAGCTTGGTGGTTCCTCAGGAAGCTAAATATAGAACTATCGTATGATCCAGCAATCCCTTTACTAGGAATATATCCAGAAGAACTGAAAACAGGCACACAAACAGACATTTGCACACTGATGTTCATAGCATTATTCACAATTGCCAAAAGGTGAAAACAACCCAAGTGTTGTTATTTTTTATCCATTCATCAACCAATGAATGGATAGACAAAATGTGGTATATACACGATGGAATACTATGCTGATGTAAGAAGAAATTAAATTGGGACACATATGACAACATGGATGAACCTGAGGACATTATTTTGAGTGACATAAGCCAGACACAAAAGGACAAATATTGCATGGTCTCACTAATATGAACTAAATATGAAGAATAAGCAATATGGATTTAAAGCTGGAGCATAGGAGCTCCTATCCTAGGAGATAGGATGAGGGCTGAGAAGAGGTGCTGATGCTTAATGTGTGTAGTGTTTTAAATTAGCCTGACTCTAAAAGTATGGAAATGGATAGCGAGGATGGTAGTACATCATAGTGAGTAAGACTAACGTGGCTGGTTTATAAATGGGATTGTGGCTGAAACATAGACATAAATGCCATTGAAAGAAAGGTAAAGAATATTCTAGGGACTGAATAACACAGTGAACCCAGAGGTGGATAAGGATTGTGGTTAATAATACAAACACAAGAATGTTCTTCCCTGAACTAGAACAAATGTACGTCACTATTACAAGGTGGTAAGAATATGGTGATGCATGGGAAAAATACAATTTATGTAACTTACGGACTGTAGTTAACAGCAATATTGTAATATTCTTGCATCAATGTCAAAGAAGGAACTATACCCGTGCTAAAGGTAAATAATAGGAGTTATGGGATTTTTTTCTTTTGGACTAAGGAAAACATTCAAAAATATACTGAGGCGATGACTGCACAACTCTGATGAAACTGACAGCCACTGAGTGTCCACTTTGGATACATTGTACAAGCCATGGGTCTGTATAACACAGTGAAGCATGTGGTGGATGATGGACTGTGGTTAACAAAACAAATATGAGAACATTCTCTCATGAACTATAACAAATGTATAATACCAATACATGGTGTTAATGGGAGGGGGGAAGGGTGTATGGAAAAAAATATACCAAATGTAAGCTACAGACCATAGTCAGTAGTAATATTTTGATGATATTCTTTCATAATCTGTAGCAAACGTTCCTCAACAATGCAAGGTGTTGGTGGAGGGGTGATGTATGGGAATTCTGCACATTATGCATGATTGTTTTGTAAGCTCACTTCTCTAATAAAAAAAAAATTATAAAAATATTGCCTGAAAACATATTAAATTTGACAAAAGACATAAGCCTACAGATTCAAGAAGCTGAGCAAACCCCCAACAGGAAATTCACATTATGACACATATAGTCAAATTTCTAAACACTAAAGAAAAAAATCTTGAAAGAAGTGAGAAAGAAATGACACCTTACCTATAGGGAGAAAGCAATTTGAATAACAGGGAATTCTCATCAGAAACCATGGAAGTCAGAAGGAAGTGGTGAGACATTTTCAAGTGTTGAAAGAAAAAAAAAGTTATCCCAGAATTCTGTACCCAATGAAAATAACTTTTAGGAATGAACAGGAAATCAAAATATCTTTCATCTGAAAGAAAACTAAAAGAATTTGTCATCAGCAAATCTATTCTAAAAGAATTTTTAAAGAAATTTCACTAAACAGAAAGAAAAAAACACCAGAAAGAATAAAAATGTGGCTAAATACAATAGACTGTTCTTCTCTTGAGTTTTCTATGTTAAGAAAAATTTATAACTGTATGATGTGATTCTAAATCTAAGTAAAAAAAATATTTAAGATAATTATATTAACAGGGCAGGGTAAAGGCACATATAGGGAGGTAAGTTTTCTATATTTCATTCCAATCGGCAAAATAATGACACAAGTAAACTTTTATAAGTTATGTATATATATCATATCTAGAGCTACCACTAAAAAAGCTGTACAAAGAGATATAGTTAAATTACTGTAGACAGGAAGCAGATGTGGCTCAACCAGTTGGGTGCCCGCCTGCCACATGGGAGGTCTGGGTTTGGGTCCCAGTGCCTCCTAAAGAAGATGAGCAGAAGCCACACCCACTGCAACAAGGTAGACACCACACCCGCAGCAAATGAGCTAGACACCACAACGAGCAGACACCTAAACGAGCAGATGCCACAAGCCAGCAGATGCCACAGCCAGCCCACGGGGAGCAGATGTGGCTCAGGCCGTTGGGCACTCGCCTTCCATGTGGGGGGTCCTGGGTTCGGTTCCCGGTGCCTCCTGGAGAAAGTAAGCAAACAATGAGCAGACAAATGAGTGAACTATCTGGGGCGGGGGGGGGGGGGGAAGGATACATTTTAAAAATATATTATAGATAAGTTACACTGTAACTCTAAAAAGAGGTTCAAGAAAACCTGAAAAAGATAGGGCAAAGTAAACCAAGAAAAAAACAAAAAGGAACAAACAGAAAACAAAAATAAAATACAGACTTCAGCCCTAACATATCAATCATTATATTAAATGTAAATGGTCTAAATACACAAATTAAAAGACACAGATTGGCAGAGTAGATTTTAAAATGTGATCCAGCTATATGCTATCTAAGAAACTCATTTCAAATATAATGATTAGGTAAGTTCAAAGAAAAGGGTGGAAAAGATATATCATTCAAGCATTAACAAGAGAAAGCAGGAGCGTCTATATTAATATCTGATAAAATAGAGTTCAGAGCAAAGAGAACACTAGAGACAGAGAGAGCTATTACATAATGATTTTAAAAAAAAAGATCAATCCACCAAAAAGACAAAGCAATCCTAAATGTGCACACACCAAACAACAGAGCTGCAACATATGTTAGGAAAAAACTAATCCAGTAAAAGTAGAAATATCAAATCCACAGTTATAGTTGGAGACGTCTACACCCCTCTCTTAACAATTGATAGAACAACCAGACAGAAAATAAGGATATAGAAGAACTCAAAACACTCTCAACCAACAGGATTTATTCAACATTTATAAACAACTCCTCACAACAACAGCAGAATATATCTTATTTTCAAGTGCTCACGGAACATATACCAAGATATGCCACATCTAGGGCCTTCAAACAATCCTCAACAAATATTAAAATCATGTAGTGTTTTAGTTTCCTGGCTGCTAAAACAAATACCATACAATGGGATTTGTTCAACAATGGGAATTTATTACCTCACAGTTTGGAGGCTAGGAAAAGTCCAAAACTGAGGTGTCAGCAAGGCTATGCTTCCTCTCTGAACACTTGGCATTCTGGGGCTGGCTCCAGCTATCCTTGGGGTTCCTTGGCTCTTCTGTCACATGGCGAAGCACATGGCAGTGTCTTCTCCTTTCTTTTGTGGGTTCCATTGACTTCAGCTTCTTCCTGAGACTTACTCTATGTCTGAATTTCCTTCTGCTTATAAAGGACTCTGGTAATCTGGATTAAAGCCTAACTTGATTCAATTGGCCACACTTTAACTAATAATAACACCTTCAAATGGTCATATTTATAATAGGTTCACACCCACAGAAATGGGTTTAAAATTAAGAACGTGTTTTTCTGGGGTACATAGCTCAACCTACTGCATGGAGAGTATGTTTTACGACCACAGTGGAATCAAACTACATATTAATTACAAAAATTAGTAATCAGTAACAGGAAAGTCTCCAAACACTTGGAAACTAAACAACACATTTCAAAATAATCCATAGGCCGAAAAGGAAGTCTCAAGTGAAGTAAAAGAAAATAAACTGAATTAAAATGAAAATAAAGCAAAATTCGTGGGAAGTAGCTATAGCAGTAATAAGGGAGAAATTTTATAAAGTGTGTGCATACTTTAGAAAGCAGGAAAAGTCTCAAATCAATAATCTAAGCTCCCTCCTCAAGAAATTAGACTTAAAAAAAAAAAAAATCAAAATAAACCCAAAGCAAGAAGAAGGAAGAATCAATGAAGATAACAGCAGAAATCAATGAAATTAGAAACAGAAATATAGAGAAAATCAATGAAACATATAGCTGGTTCTTTTAAAAAAATCAATAAAATTTACAATTCTCTAGCAAGGCTGATAAAATAATCGCCTCCAGAAAAAGTGAGAGAGAGAACAGTCCTAATTAATTTTATGAAGCTAATGTACCATGATAACCAAACCAAAGACAGTACAAATAAAACCACAGACTAATAGCCTTCATGAATATACATGCAAAAATCCTTAACAAAATATTAGCATATAGAACTCAGCAATAAATAAAAAGAATTATACATCATGACATAGTAGGATTTATTCCAGGGATGCAAGTCTGGTTCAATATTTAAAAATCAATGTAATTCATCTAAAGATATAAGGCAGCTGAAGAAGAAGAGTCACATCCATATTAATTAATACAATAAAAAGCATTTGACAAAATCAAATATCCTTTCATGATAAAAACTCTAAGAAAAATAGGAATTTCTTCAATTTGATAAAGAACATATAAAAACACCTATAGCTAACATTTACTTAATAGTGAAAGACAGAATGCTTTCCCCATAAGATCAGAAAAAAGACAAGAATGTTCTTACCACTTTTATTCAAGATAGTGCTAGAAGTTCTAGCCAGTGAGAAATAAGTCAAGAAAAAGAAATCAAAGGTATACATTAAGAAAGGAAGAAATAAAACTTTCCCTATCTGTAGATGGCATGATTGCCTATGTAGACAGTCCCAAAAAATCTACAAATAAACTCGAACTACTAAGTGAGTCCAAACTCACAAGATAACAAGATAAACATACTATAATCGATTGTATTTCTATATACTAGCAAATAACACTTGGAAAGTAAAATTGAAAAATACAATACACTTACAATCACTCAAAAAATGAAATACCTATGGGTACATCTAACAAAATATATGCAGACCTTGCATGCTGAAAACTACAAAACACTGATAAAATAGATCAAAGAAGATCTAAATAAATGAGAGACATATTATGGATTGGAAGACAACACAGTGAAGATGTCAATTTTCCCCAAATTGATATACAAGTTTTTTTTTGTTTTTTTTGTTTTTTTTTTAAAGATTTTATTTATTTATTCATTTATCCCCCCCTTGCTGCTCGCGCTCGCCAGGTCAGCCAACCACGCCATGCGGGCGGGCCCGCCCTCACCAGGAGGCCCCAGGAACCGAACCCGGGGCCCCCCATATGGCAAACGGGAGCCCCACTGATTGAGCCACAGCCGCTTCCCTGATATTCAAGTTTTAATGCAGTTCCTATCAAAATCCCAGCAAGATTTTTTTTGGTAGATAAGACAAAATTATTCTAAAACTTATATAGAAAGGCAAATAAACCAGAATAGCTAAAATAATTCTGAAAAGAAAAGAAAAGAAAAGAAAAAAGTGGGAAGATTCACTCTACCTGATTTCAAGACTTACTATCTAGGAACAGTAATCAAGACTCTGTGGTATTGGTCAAAAGATGGACACATAGATCAATGGGACAGAAAAACAGCGCCCAGGAACAGCCCTGCCAATAAACCCAGTGGATTTTTGACAAGGGTGAAAAGCTTTCCACAAAGGGAAGGAAGCCTTTCCAACAAATGGCATGACGAATCTTGATCCAAGCCTCATGCCTTATATAAAAATGAACTTTTTTGTAATTAGCAAATAATAAAAAATGGATAATGGACTTAAATATAAAATATAAAACTACAAAACCTTTAGGGAAAAATAGGAGAAGCACATTGCTAAGTGAAAGGAGCCCTTTTGAAACAGCTACCCTCTGTACAATTCTAATCAGTGGTTGCCAGGGCTCAGGGGGAGGAGATAACATGGGAACTCTGTACTTTCTGTGCAATTATCCATAAACAAAAACTACTCTGAAAAATAAGGTCTGTTTTTTATTTTTTAAAAAGATGGGGAGAAGGAGGAAAACTTTGCGATCTCTAGCTAGGCAAAGAGTTCTGAGACTTGACAGGAAAAGCCCAAAAGTAAGTATTGATAAATTAGAATTCATAAAAATTTAAAAGGTTTTCTCTGCAAAAATCCCTGGTAAGAGGATAGAAAGAAAAGGTAGGCCTGGGAGAAAATATCTGCAAACTGCATATCTGACAAAGGAATAGCATCTAGAATACATAAAGCTCTCTCAAAATCCAACAGTTTTAAAAAAAACATTCCCATTAGAAAATGGACAAAAAACACGAAGACACATTTCACTAAAGAGAATATACAGCCGTTTCAAAAACGCTGCTGAGGCCTTAGAATCTGCGACTGACGCTCCTCTTCCCCGAGCTTGGCGGGGGAGCAGCTCATGGAGCGGCCGTAAGCTGCTGGATGCTTAGACCAACTTGGACACAGCTTGAAGTTTGAAAAACAGTACTAAAAGCTTTGGGCTAGGCAAGTTCAAGAAATCAAGTTCATGTAATTGTATTGTGTGAAGGAAGAGGAGAACCAAGATGGAATAGAGAATAAGTTGGAAATACATCATTACAACTTATGTATACATTGTACTTAGTGAGGGATATGAGTTTCTGGAAATGGAAGTATCGACTCAGTTCTACAAGCCATGTAGAATAATCCTTTAGCTCTTCAAAAGTTCTGAAGAACCAGGGTATTTTTTTAGCCTGCCTTGAGATATTCCTGGTTCAAATATATTGTTGAATGAGGTGGTAGGATTGGCTTCTTTTTCATCCCTAGACTATTGTCAAAGAATACATCCCTCTTGAAGGAGAGTCCTTTTGAGAACAAAGAAAACTGCAAAATTTAAAAAGGACTTTCTCTCTTTGTTCATTTTTAAATGACAAACAAATGACAACAAAACTGGCAAATTCTTTTCAGTCCTCAGTTTTCATTCCTAGGGTTTATTATTAGCTAGAAGTCAAAGTATCTCCAGAGAATCCAAGCAGTACAGGTTAGTGATACTGATTCTTTTAATGTAACTGGAATATTTTCCAATTGTACCATTTTTTTTCAAGATGCAATAAACACAAAGTTTTTATGAAAAAAAAAAAAGAGAGAATATACAGGTGGCAAGTAAGCACATGAAAAGATGTCAGATATTATTAGCTATAAGAGAAATGAAAATTAAAGCCACAATGAGATAGCACTGCACACCTATCAAAATAGCTAAAATAAAAAATAGTGACAGCATCGCATGTTGGCAAAAACAAAGAGAACCTGGGCCACTCACACATCGCCGGTGGGAATGTAAAACAGTCCTGCCACTCTGGAAAACAGCTTGCCTTTTTCCCCAAAACTAAACATACAGCTATCACATGACCTAGCAATTGCGCTGGACGGCATCGATCCCTGAGAAACGAAGGCGCACGTTCAAGCAGAAACCCTGCGGACACTCGTGGCAGCTTTCGTGTAATCGCCAGACTGGAAACAGCACAGATGTCCTTCGGCGAGTGGAGAAGCAAACTTCGGCACATCCACATCAGGGACGACTGCTGGGCAAGGAAACAAGCTGCTGATAGAGCAAAACCTGGAGGGACCCCCAGGGTATCATGCTGCGTGAAAAAAGCCAGTCCCAAAGGCAGGCATTCTGTACAATTCCATTTCTAAAGTATTCTCGAAATGGCAGAATCACAGAAAAGGAGAGCAGACGAGCAGTCATGCCCGTCGCGGAGAGCAGAGTGGGCACGGCCCTAGAAGCAGCAGCGTCGTGCCACCTTGGCTGCCCAGCGCCAGCGCGCTAGGCCTCAGGGCCGCGGGAAGCTGGGCGCGGGGCATTGCCGTATCGTTTCTTACAGCTGCGTGTGAGTCTACTGTCATCTCAAAATTGAAAGTTCAATGAAAAAACAATCTTGGCTTGCCGCCTGCTGTCGAGTTTGGTGGAAACACAGGAAACACTGTATGTCCATTCAGTGGTGTTTGAGATGATAAAACTACAGAGATCTAAGCACAATCAAAGGTCTTAAAACGTGTTTGCAACCGTTAGGCCTTGTCATTGCCACCACCGTGGCTCTCTAGAGGGCAGGGTCAAATCGCAAACACCTCCCTGGTGCTTCAGGGTCAGGACTGGGCCCATCTTCTGCAGTTACAGTTTCCCTACACCCTGGTTTTCATCTAGCACGGAAGCTCCGCGTGCTCTAGTCAGCTCTGTCTTGGGCCCTCTAAGCGTGACGGTCCCTTGAACAGGAATTCCGTTTGAATTGCTTAGATTGTTTTTCAACATTCTCAGTTCAAGTCACAATCTCAACTTTGTCCACTGAGCAACAGGAAAAAATTAAAACCATATTCAAAGCACCCATTCACGGTCACATTAGGAAACCTCCTTTGACTTAACCCAGCATCTTCATCCAGCCGTCCAGCACGGCCTTCGTTAGGTTTATCTTGACCTCTGTGCTTGCGGGTGGGGCTGCGTGACTGCAGGAGGGAGCTGTGCTCTACCAGGCCACACAGAAAGGGCGTGACAGACCATTCCGTGGGCACGCCCATGTCCGAGTGCTGGTCTCTTCCCTTAGGAAGTTGAATTCCCCAGGGAAGACGCTTCCGCTTTTCTGTCAAGAGCACAAGCCTCTTGCCAGCGTTCGGGGCCAAGGGTAGAAAAAGGCTTGCACGCATCCACTTAAACCCACATTTAAGTATAAGCCCCTCCTTCACCCACACCTGGTGCCCTCAGCCCAGAGACCCTGCGTTTTATTTACCTTCTCCAGAGAATGAAACACCTGCTTTCTGCCAGAGCTGGGGAAGGAATCTGGGGTTCCAGTTGGGCCTTAAACTGATTTTCAGCCAATCCTCTTTTTACGAGCTTTACCTTCACAACCACTTCCAGAAGAGTCTGGTGACAACACTTCCTGAGTCACACGGGTTTGTGCAGTGAAAGCTGGGTCCATTCTCCACCGCTTCCACTGACAGCTCAGAGCACAGCTTTCTCAGGTCTGCTTTCCTCTTCCCCAGTGCGGCTGCTCGCACCTCCAGGCACGAGTGCCCTTCCTCCTTGGCGTTCCTGCTGTGTCACCAGAGCTCCGGCGTCACACGGGGCCTCCAGTCTGCCTTCGCCTCAGCCCCAGGCTGAGCTAATGCGGTTCTCCGGGAATGACACGGCCTCTGGACTTGCCATCACGCTTACCCCGTCAGGCACACGGACTCAAGTTCCCATTCCACTGTGGCTGAAGTTAGTTCTTGTGATTACTGTAGGCAGTTAGATTAGCAGGCAGTGGTCAAACCCGGAGCCCAGCCTGAAGGAGGAGGTGCAGGAAGATAAACTTATCTGGACATGGAATCTTCTTCACACTCCTTTCTCCTGCGCTGTTTTGTTTTTTGTTGTTGTTTTTTAATAGCGATGTTTGGAGCCCATCTTCTCCAGGTGTAGGCTCTCCTAATGCTAGATGTTTAATAAAAACCCATCAGGATGCTGCAGGAAAAGGTGGTAGATTGAACCAAATAACCTTTAAGGGCCTTTTCACCTCTAAGGCTCGATAATTTGAAAAGGTTTTTATGGGTTAATCTGGAAATCTAATCTTGAAATATACACCTTAACTGCTATGCAGCCAATTTACATGCCGGCAACAGGCTCAGTAACACCTTGGGGGTGAGGACCTCTCGGGGGACAGCAGCAGAGGGGGTGAGCTGCCAGTGATGGGCAGGAGCAGCTAAAAGAGGTCCTGGGAGCCCAGCTCAGGAGCGTGGACCCCAAGAGAGACTGTCAAGAGGATGCGGCATCCGGCTGGGGCCCTGCCGCCCTGAAACGGGAAGTTAGGGTGTTGCAGAGCAGGTCACGTCAGCAGAGGGAATGGGAGCTGGGAAGGGCGACCCGGTATGATTTATCCTGCTTGACACTGCAGAGTGACAGATGATCTAGGCATGCATTCATAAGGCAAAGGATGTAGAACATGTTAGTTTTTTAAAGTTTTGTCAATTTGATAGGTGAAATGGTATTCTATTGGTATTTGAATAGAAATGCCTTTTTTTTTTAAATGAAGTTGCACTTTTTTTTTCATGGCTTACTGGCCATTTATAATTTTCTTTAGTGAATTATCCATTCTTTCACTTATTCAAAAATATGAATTGATCACCTCTGTTAGTTCCTGGGGAAACAGGGTGAATAAAACAAGATCCCTTCCCCGCTCATGGAATTGATGACTTAGAGGAAGTGCAAACATTAAAAAAGCAACAAATAAAGAACATGATTACTGAGTGGGCTGACAGCTGTGAAAGTAATAAACCCGTTGAGAAGAGAGAAAGTTACTGGGAGGTTGATGCTAGGATGCCTGGAGACGGTGGCCCTTAGACTGAGTGGCCAAGGGAAGCCTGTGGGGCGCTGACGTTTGAGCTGGGGAGGGAGCAGTGGGGCAGCACGTGGACAGGAGAACGCCTCTGTCGGTTTTTCTACAAGAGGGTTTGCAGGTCCTTATTCATTTTATGATATGTTAGTGTTAGTAAAGGCTTTTGTCATATATGTTGCAAATACTTTTCCTAGATTATCTTTCAATTTTGTTTGTGGATTTAAAAAAAAAAGTGTTTCTGTGCATCAAATCTAGCAATCTTTTCCTTATTAGTTTCTCCCCTTGGTGGCATGCTTACAATAGAAATATAGCCTTGGGTACTTATCAAATATTTTTATGATTTTTATTTTACATAGAATTTTTTATCCCAACTATAATTTAATTTAGTATGTAGTATAAAAGAGAATCACGGGAAGCGGCTGTGGCTCAATCAGTAGGGCCCTCCTGGTGAAGGCAAGCCCGCCCGCACGGCGTGGTTAGCTGACCCGGCGAGCACAAACAGCAAGGGGGGGATAAATGAATAAATAAATAAAATCTTTAAAAAAATAAAAAAAAAAAAAAGAGAATCAAACCTTATTTTTTAAAAAATAGCTATCCAATTGGATAAAACAAAGGTTTTAACAAAATCTTTTCATGACCAATCTTTTCCTTCTTGTTTGAAATGCCACCATTTTCATGTAGTAAACGTGTATTATTCTTGGGCCCGTGTTTCCCACTGTGTCCCACTGATTTCTCTGCCTACTCCTTAGTTTGCCACAGGGCTGCCAAATGCAAAGCACCAGAAAGGGGTTGACTTTTATAATAGGGATTTTATTTAGGGTAAAACTTACAGTTCTGAGGCCATGAAATGTCCAAATCGAAGTGCATCAGGGTTGCCTTCTCCCCAAAGCAAGCTACTGGTGATCCTGGGGTCCTGCCACGTGGTAAAGCAAGACGGAGGCTGCTCTCTGCCGAGGCAGTGGGCTTAGGGCTTGCTCCTCTCCCAGCCGCAGCTGCCCACTCTCCTCCTGAGCTCAGCTGTGGGCTAGGAGCTGCTTCTCCGGCCGGCCTGTTGGGAGCCTCATGCTTCAGCTTCGGCTGCCAGCAATTCTTGAGGCCTCTCTTTCACATGACCTGGTCAAAATGGCAGCTCGCTGTGCCCTCCCCCTCCCTCCCCCTCCCCCTCTCAGCCCCTTAACTGAATTTAACGCAGCCGGTGGGCCCCACGCCCATAGGAATGGCTTAGCTTAAGAACAATCTTTTTCTGGGATTCACAAAATTCAAGCCGTCACAATTCCCACTCCTTAAATTATTGTGGCCTTATTATGGGTTTAACATATGGCAGATCAAACTCCTACCCTCACCCCCAGTATCTCCCGCCCCTCCTTTCTTCCTGTCTACTTGTCTGTCAAATTTTATTCTTCAAGATCAAATTAGAATTTTTTAAAAATCAATTCCCACCCTCACAAACTCCCCAATTGCCCTAGTGTGTTAATTGAAATTCCATTAAATATATAGTTTGGGGAGAACTGATAACTTTATAATAATACGCTCCCATCTAGGAACATGATTTCTCAATTCAAAGCTTTTCTATATCCCCAAGAAAGTCTTCCAGAATCTTTCATATAAAACCTGTACAATTCTCATTCAATATTTCTCTAGGTATTTTAAAGTTTTGTAGCATTATAAATTAGGTATTTTTCTCATTGTATTTTCTAACTGTAATTAGCTAGTATATAGAAAATCCAATTATCCTCCATATTGTAAGTTATATGTGTTACATAGTATATTTTTCATATTATATTTACCACTCTATTGAGCCTTATTTTATTATTTTTTTTTTTTGCTTTCCTTTTGCTTTTCTTGGATTTTTCAGGAAATCATATCATCTATAATTATGACAATTGTTTCCTACTTTACAACAGTTGTACTTAGTTCTTTTTCTTGTCTTATTGTATTGTCTAGAATTTTCTAACTATACTAAATAGTAATGTGCTCGACACTTGAGTTAGTTCTCACTCACTTTCTATTTGATAAAACTCTATTTCCAAACTCCCTTGCAGTAAACCAGGTTCTGCCATTCACATGCACTAAGATCTGGAAAGCGAAAGTGAGGAGGCAGTGACCTTTCTGTGCCATCTGGCTGCCACCGCTCACCGTGGAGATCGTGGTGCTCCTGCTGCGGGTTCCAGGGCTCGATCTTCAGCTTTCCTGGTGTCAGAATGCACTGGCAGTAACAGCAGTTTCTTAATCCTTGGATTGCTTTTCAGTTGCCCAATGTGCAGAGGCTGCTGTGGGAGTCAGCATCTCCGGATCTAAATTAGCGTAGGAGACTGTCCCAGAGAAAGCAGCTCCCCTCGTGGGCACATTTTTTGTTCTTTTGGAAGCTATTCCCAAAGGCCTAGCCCAGTGCCTGCTCCTTTATTCCTCAGGTACCTGTAATAAATCCCTTCCTGCTTACAATGCATAAAATTGTTTTATGTTTCCTGCTCTGATCCTTGGCTAATAATGGTACTGATGCACCTCCTTTCCGAAAGGGAAAGCTTTATTTGGTATGATGTTGGTTGTTTATATCAGATAGATATTCATCATTTCAAGAAGTCCTTCGGTTCCACATTTAATAAAAAGAGGATGTTTTTTAATCAGAAGAGGAAATGAATAATATCCAGTGAATTTTTACACCCATTAACAAATGGCTACAGAGATTATTAGGTTTTTATTTTCCTATTAATTTGATGAATATCATTAAGATTTTTGTAATAATAAATAATCTTGTATTATTGGAGACAGTTTTGTTTTTGTGCTTCAATGGGAAAATTTAACACACTTATATTTATTATAGTGCCCATGTTTGGCCTTGTCATTCTATACCATACTTTCTGGCCTAATTTATGCTTCCTAGTTTTTCTTTCTGTATTTATTTTGCTACATTAATTAAGGGTTCTTTGTTCCTTTGTATTTCTCTAGTGATATGGAAGTTAAATATCTTCTGTTTATTTTCTTTATTAGTGGTTGCCTTTAAATTTAAAAAAAAATTTTGAATTCTAATTTATTTATCAAAGTTAGGAATTCAACAATATACACTGATCTCCCTGCCTCCATATAGGATATGTACGGAATTCAGTTTATGCACCACCCAGAAACAAGGTATTTACCTTGCTTTCTGGCCAGTGACCCCAGCCAGTTACAGGTGCCACTGAAGGGTCCTATTGCAGGTACTGAGTTTGATACCTATTATGTCTTCTAACTGGTTGTTGCTTATATAAAAAGGTTATTAACTTACTGAATCATCTTATTGTTTACAATTTTACTACCACTTTTCCAGTCTTTTTACTTCATTTTTCTCCTTTAATTGCATTGCATATCCAGAAAAATGGTAAGTATTAGTGGTGATAAACACTTGATTCATTTCACATTTAACTGGGAATGCTTCTACTGTTTTCTACTTAATCTTGATGCTGGTTTTTGGTGTGATATCTATATGTCAGCTATTTATCTAGCATCTATAATTTTTCATTGTTTTAAAATAACCATTTGCGTTCATTTTATTGTTTTTATTTTAATTGTGAATGGATGAGAATTTTATCAAATGCCTTTTCAAAGTCCATGTGTTTCCATTTTGCTCTATTAATATGTTAAATTAGACTAACATTTCTTACTATTAAATCAGTCTTTCATTTCTATAAAAAAAAAAATCACACTTCAGAGTGGATGCGGCTCAAGCAGTTGAGCGCCCACCTCCCACAAGAGGTCCCAGGTTCGGTTCCCGGTGCCTCCTGAAAAAACAAACAAGCAAAACAAATGAAAAAACCAATTCGGGAGCCCATGTGGCTCAGTGGTTGAGTGCCAGCTTCCCACATACAAGGTCCCAGGTTCAATTCCCAGCCCCTAATGCCTCAAAAAAAAAAAATCACACTTGATCATAGTGTTTTAGTCTTTTTTATATGCTGCTGGAAGCTGTCTGCCTATACTTTAGGATACTATATCAATACACATGTGAGATTTGCCCAGTTGTTCTTTTTTTTTAATGCTTTATTTATTTCTCCTCACCCGCTCATTGTTTGCGCTTGCTGCCTGCTCTCTGTGTCTGTCTGTTTTGTGCTCATCTTCCTTTTAGGAGGCACTGGGAACCAAACCTGGGCCCGCCCATGTGGGAGGGAGGCGCCTAATGGCTTGAGCCACCTCCACTCCCTGCCCAGTTTTTTTTTTTTTTTTAGTCTGTCAGATTGTGCTCTCATTTTTATGACTTCTAAAAGATTTTTGAAACTTTCCTTATTTTTCTGTACTGTAGAACAGTTAGAGAGAATATTACTACTAAAGGATGATAAAATTCACCTGTGAAACTCTCTAAACATGGTATTTGGTAACACTCTCAAATTTTTCTTTATTAACTGTGGTAACTAACTTATTTTGATTTTTTCTGTCTACAGAGGTCACTTTTTTGTAATTTATATTTCCTTTGCCATCACTATCATGTAGATTTGTCAGTTTTCTTTCAATTTCATGTAATTAATGTATAATTGGATCTCTCCTCATTCTTTTGTGCGTAAATGTATGTTTTCCATTTTTTCCAGCCTAGGTTAACTCTCTTTAATCATGTTTCTTTTATCAAAGAACTAGCTCTTATATTTATTTTTCTGTTTTCTAAATCACTAACTTCCACTTTATAAATTATCATCTAGTTTTCGGGGTTTTTACTTTCCTTTTGTAACTTCTTGAGTAGAATGTTTACTTAATTTCATTTTTCAGTATTTATTTATATAAGTATTTAAGGCTATGAATTTTCCTCAGTGTACTGTTTAATGGTTTTGCCATTTTCTGTATATATCGTTATTTAAAATTTTCTCTTTATATTCCAAAGATTATTTAAGAGAGGTTCTAAATGATCAGGTAGCAGGGTTTTTTCTTTCCTGAGTTTCTGATGCTGATGTTCTCTGAAATTTCTACTTTTACTTCATTATTTTCAGAGAATGTTGCATGGCAATTTCTGCATTTTGGAATATATTGATGTTTTCTTTGTGGCCTAATGGCCATTTTTTAATATGTGTCTGGAATTTGAAAAATAAATGTAGCCTTTATTTTTAATGTCAGAGTTTGATAAATAGGAGTCAGATCTATTTTATATGTAATTTGGGTCTTCTAAACCCTTACTTTATTCACTTACTCTATCATGGGCTGAAAATGGTGAAAAAACAACCCCAGTTACTAATATGTTTCAGTCTATCAACTCCTTGCATTCCCTGCACTTTCTGTTAAGAAATATTTGATAATTAAAACATTTTGTATACATTCCTAATTTTTAGATCTTCATTATGAGTTATATATCATCATAATGTCTTAACTTTTTTTAATGCTTTTTGTTCCCATTCATCTTTATCTGTTAGGTTGTGACCACTGCTTCCTTTTTATTTTTATTTGACTGATAATTTCAATTTTTCATGTGTAAGGTGTATTTAAAGCTGAGTTTTCCTCTGAGCATTGATTTGATGGCATAATTTTCTGTATGTATCACTGATATACTTTTGCCCCTCCTTTTATTTTCAATCTTTTTAAATCACTTTGTTTTAATATGGTGTATACTTGGATTTTGTTTTATAGTCCAGTTTGAGTCTTTTTCTTTAAATAAGCATATCCAGGCCATTTACATTTACAGACCTGACAGCTATGTCAGGTCTTGTTTCTGTCATTATATTTTACATAACACTTTGTTTCCATCAGATGCTTTAAAAAAACTTCTATCATATGGCTTGCATTTCCTTTCTTTGAGTGTGTGTGTGCTGATAATTTTGAAAGTTTCAGTCTGGTTCTTAGTTTTTCCTGGTCGTTTTCCTTACTTAGTAATCTTCTCTTTAGGCTCTATATACTAACACCATACCTGAGCAACTACAAAATGATAGTAATAATTCCACTTTCTTATACCTCCTGTATTAGTCAGGGTTCTCTCGGGAAACAGAATCAGCAGGAGATATCTACCAATAATATGAAATTTTAAAAGAGTCTCTCACGCGACCATGGGGACGCACAAGTCCAGGTTCCTCAGGCAGGCTGCAAACCAGGGGCTCCAATGAAAGCCGGATGAAAGGTCGTTGATGAGTCTCTGGGAGAAGTTGCCTGTCCAATGACGAGCTGGGAAATTCTCTCTGAATGTTAAAATCACTTCCACTTTTAAGTCATTCAACTGATTGGATAAAAGCACCACCCATTGATAATGTAATCTCCCTGATTTATGCAGATGTAATCAGCCATCCACGCAGTAAACTCACTGGTGATTGAAGTCCATAAATGCTCTTGTATTACAATTAGCCCAGTGCTTGCTGGAACAAACACCTGGACACAACTACTTGGCCAAGTTGACACATTAGCCTAACCATCACAGTCCACCCCTTGTCAACTCGGCAATCATACACATTACTCTAAACCATACTTAGTCTCTAAGTAAAGACAATAACAGACAAGTATACATACATATTTCCGCCTAACAATGTTCAACTCCCCTGCGTACAACCGGAAACGCATTAATTCCCTACAGAACAGGGTGCAAGTCCTTGGATGATAGTCACTCTTAAACTCGACATCCTTAAATATTATGATGTGGGATTAATACAACTTTTCATGATAGGGGAAAAGATTGGGGAAGAAAACAAAGAAATTCATTTTGTGTACATATACAATCATACTCGTAATGAAACAAGGAAGAAGGGTTCATGACCATTACAGTCCTCGTTTCTGTAACTGGTCACGTGGTCGAAGTTCATATTTATCACTACCTTCTTCCACTACCCATTCCATGTTTAAGACTCTGTTCCTCAAGAACCCCACTCCTGGTACCAACTGTATTAGTCAGGGTTCTCTCGGGAAACAGAATCAGCAGGAGATATCTATAAATAATATGAAATTTTAAAAGAGTCTCTCACGCGACCGTGGTGACGCACAAGTCCAGGTTCCTCAGGCAAGCTGCAAACCAGGGGCTCCGATGAAAGCCGGATGAAAGGTCGTTGATGAGTCTCTGGGAGAAGTTGCCTGTCCAACGACGAGCTGGGAAATTCTCTCTGAATGTTAAAATCACTTCCACTTTTAAGTCATTCAACTGATTGGATAAAAGCACCACCCATTGATAATGTAATCTCCCTGATTTATGCAGATGTAATCAGCCATCCACGCAGTAAACTCACTGGTGATTGAAGTCCATAAATGCTCTTGTATTACAATTAGCCCAGTGCTTACTGGAACAAACACCTGGACACAACTACTTGGCCGAGTTGACACATTAGCCTAACCATCACACCTCCCCTTCACCAAATAAGCCGACTTCATTTATTCCTTCAGTACTCATCTTTATACTTTGTTATATTATTAGTTTTAAATAATTTTGACTCTAAACAGAGAGTAAAATCAGTTTACTCCCTCCTCACCGTCTCCTCTCACTTCCAAGGTGTTAGTTATAGCATTTCTGTAACCATAATTTTCAGTTCATTCTGTCTTAAACCAATGGCAAATTCTTTTACTGTAGTTTTTCCATTTATCTTGTTTTAACTTTATCTTTTATTTTCTTCATAAAATGCTCATGAAAAAATATTCTGATTTTTGCATATATGAAATGTTAACTTTTTAAAAAATCTTAAGCCATTATTTCTTCAAATATTTTTTGCCTCAAGTTCTCTGTACTTCCCTTGGACTCTAGTTACGAGTGAGTGAGACCATTTGATATGATTCCAAAGGACGCTAAGGCTCTGGACGTCGTTTTCTTCCTGTCTTTCTTCTCTGTGTGCATCAGTCTGCATAGGTCCCACTGAGCTGTCTTCAAGTTTCCTGATATTTTCTTCTTCAGTAACCAATGTCCAGCAAAACTCATCTAGTGAATTTTCAATTTCTAATACTGTAATTTTGGTTCTAGAATTTCCATTTAGTTCTCTTTTGATAGTTTTCATGTATCTATAAAACTCTGTGCTAGACAGAATAATGGCCTCCCAAAGGGCTCCGGAGGTGAGCCTGTGAGTATGCTAAATTACATGGAAAGAAGAACTAAGTAGTGATGGAACTAAGGCTGCTATTCAGCTGATGTTGTATCTGTGCGTCCTTGGACTAACACTTCCATGTTTGTAGCAGTTTGGCATTATTTATGAATTCCAAAAATAGATATTGGATTATGCTTGTAAACTGGTCTGTTAATCTGGGCATGATTAAGTTATGATTAGGGTGTTGACTGAGCCACGTCAGTAGGGCGTTGAGTCCCTGCCCCTTGGTGGGTGGGGAATCAAATATAAAAGACATGGCAGGGGGACGGATGTGGCTCAAATAGTTGGGCGTCCGTCTCCCATATGGAGGGACCCGGGTTCGATACCCGGGACCTCCCGGTAAAAAAAAAAAAAAAAAAAAAAAAGACATGGCAAAGGACAGAGTTGGAGCTCTGATGCTGAGTTTTGAGCTGGAGCCCAGAAAGTGAACACACAGGAGAAGAACATACAGGAATAGAGATGGCTCCTTAGACAGAGCAGAAGCCCCAGGGAGAGAGACAGAGCCATTTGCCTGATAGTCTACAGCTGGCCTTGTGGAGAGAGGCAGCGCCTAGCAAGCCTCCTAGCCTACAGCTGACCTTGTGGAGGAAACAGAGGAGCTGAGCCTGGAGAGAAATGCAGCCCAGGGAAGAGAGGAACCCAGGAAGCCTGAACCGTGGCAAACGTCAGCAGCTGTCTTGCTCCAACAAGGCAATGGTCTTTGGTGAGGGAAAAAACTTATGCTTTATAGCCTGGTAACTGTGGACTTCTACCCCAAATAAATACCCTTTATAAAAACCAACCGATTTCTAGTATTTTGCATCAGCACCCCTTTGGCTAATATAGTGTTACATTATTTTTTTTTAAGTGTTAAATTCAGTTATCTGGTATTTTACTTTGGATTTTTGCAACTAAGTGATATGGGCCTATTATACTTTACTTAAACTAACCATATCAAGTTTTGGATCCAGGGTTATATTAGCAAAATACATTGAATTTGGAAGTTTCCTTACTTCTTGTTTCTTACAAATTTTAAGCTGTTTAAAATAGGCACCGTACGTTTGTGGGACAATTGTTTGGACTCACCTGTAAACCATCTGAGCCTGGGGCTTAACTAGGGACGCTGCTCTCCACTCGGTGATTAATCTACCCAAGCGTCCATCTGTGTGTGTGTGTACCTAGTTTGGCACTTATATTTTCTGGAATTGTTTCCATCTTTTTTTTTTTTTTTTTTTAAACTGTTTGACTTATTTATTTATTTTTTACCGGGAGGTCCCGGGGATCGAACCCCGGTCCCTCCATATGGGAGACGGACGCCCAACCAGTTGAGCCACATCCGACCCCCGAATTGTTTCCATCTTACCTAGTTTTCCAAATGTAGTAACATAAGAAAACATGAACTAATTTCAAAAGTATGTTTAATTCCTTTTTTATTTTGTATTTGTTTATATGCATCTTCCCTTTTGCTTTTTCAGTTTTGCAAGAGAGGTTTACTAGTCTTTCAAAAAATGATACTAAGACTATCACCATAACTAATTAGTGGTTGCAATCTTGTTGCATTGTCTACTGCATAAGAAAGTACAGTCACTCAATGAAGATTAGTGGAATGAATGATTTTTAGGAATTTTACTGAAGCGAACATTCTCAGATTAATATAAACTTTGAGATTCACACTTATGAATGAAGGAATGAAAATTGTGTAAAAGTTAAAGTATCCATCTATGTACGAAAAGCAAAACTAATTCAATATCATGATGACACTGTTGGGGAAAATAATTCAATTATTTTTAATAAAATGTTATTCTTTTGAAACTAAAAAAAAATGATATTTACTCTATTCCTAGTTCATGGTTTTCTACCTTTATTTATCTTCTTATAATCTGTGAGTTTAATCTGTTATTTTCTAGCTTCTTAAATTGAACTTTTAGTTCACTTATTTTCAATCTTCTTGTTTTAAAATTAAATAAATACTATTTTAGATATGTGCCACAAATTTAGGAAGGTTATTCTTTCATTGTCATTCAGTTCTAAGTATTTTGTAATTTTCTTTATGATTTCCTCTTTCACCCAAGTTGATTTACTAAGACTTATTTTAGTTTCCAGATTTACAAGATTTAAAAAAGCTACCTAAAAAAGGGCTTCTGTCGTGAGTGGCACACGTAGGGCGCCTCGTTTGCTCTTCGTGCGGAATCGACATCAAGAGATTTCGGAAGCACAATTTTTGTTACTAGGGCAGCTGGTGATCGTTGGTCCCGGCGCCCCAAAAAAAAAAAAATAAATAAAAATAAAAATAAAAAAGCTACCTTTGGCATTTTTTTCTCTAGTATTGCATTATGGTATGATGTTGGTATTTAAGGCTTTATTTATAGTTTATTATTTGCATCTTGGTTAATGTTTCATGTGTGCTCTTAAAAAATGTGTGTTCTTGGGAATGGATGTGGCTTAAGCTGTTGAGTGCCTGCCTCCCACACAGGAGTCCCAGGTTCCATGCCAGGGCCCTAGTAGCTCAAAAAAAAGTGTATTCTCCATTGAGTGATAACATCGACCATTATCTGTTAGATCAAGCTTGTTGAATTTTGTTATTCAAATCTTTTACATCTTTGCTCCTGGCAGCTGTGTAATGTATCCATTTCTGAAAAGTCTGCCTGAAGATGTCCAACTAAAATTGCTGACCTATTTCTTCCCACAGCTCTACTCATAGTCCGTTGCTTTATACCTTCTGAGGTTATAGTGCTAGCAACATACAGACCCATGACATCTCTTATGTTACTCATATGTCATTCTCTGCCCCTTATTGAATTTTCACCTTGTATTTGTTTTCCTGATGTTAAAATGGCTGCTATCACTTTTTTTTTTTTTTTTTTTTAAGATTTTTATTTATTTATTCATTTATCCCCCCCCTTGCTGCCTGTGCTCGCTGGGTCAGCCAACCACGCCGTGGGGGCGGGCCTGCCCTCACCAGGAGGCCCCGGGAACCGAACCCGGGGCCCCCCATATGGTAAACGGGAGCCCCACTGATTGAGCCACAGCGGCCTCCCTGGCTGCTATCACTTTTGTTCATATTTGCCTGCCATAACTTTTTCCATCTTTTAAATTTGAAATCTTTTGTATATTTTCTTTAAATATACCTTTTATAGATATAGCTACATCTCCTAAAATCCAATTTCTGAGAACTATGTGAAGGGGAATTTCAGTACCTCTGGGGAATCTGGGTGGTAGAGCTTTAACTGAGCTGGCGATGCAGCTGGAGACAGAAGTGGGGGTGGGCTGCAAATAGAAGTCAAAGTAGATGCAGCTGGAGACGGGGGAGCTACAAATAGAGGTCAGAGTAGATGCAGAGGTGCAGGGGAGCTGCAATGGAGGTCAGAGTAGAGGCAGCTGGAGGGGGGGGGGGGCTGCAAACAGTGGTCAGAATGGGCTTGCTCAGTTTATTCCAACCAAACAACTTGAAACCTTGGGAGCCAGGTGTGGTCCCGGAAGGGTTAATCTGTCTCCTGAAAAGGCTGAGGTAATAGGCATATGCCTTGTTGGGAGAATAAAATGCACATTCAAAGTTGGGGAAAGCTGTCTTAGGCGTTCTGAGGACAACGGGAAAGTGGCCCCCAGGGCAGGCAGGCCTGTCCCACGGCCTCTCCGAGCGTCCCAGTCTCGCTCTGGTCCACATGCCCCGCGCTACTACCTTTCTGGAAAGACGGAACTGGCAGGCACACAGACAATACAGAAACCCAGATGAAGTGCACGGTGGCCGGACACCTGCCTTGTGGAGACGGCGCTCAGCGAGGGCAGGCAGCGGGGACCCACGGGGAAACCTCCGCGCCGCCAGGGGTTCAGACGGCGACAAGGCCCTCTCCACATGCTAGTAAGGAAGTGTCCTGAGGAAGTCAGAGGAAGCCGCTTGTGTGTTTCCCCGATCCAAAGATTTTATATCTCATTTTTAAAGCTTAAGCAACAGCCTGTGCCAAATATAGTACAAAACACAGATTGACATGGTTCCTGAGAAAATAACGTGCATTCAAAGCCAGGCGTGCATCCTGAGGAGGCGCCCTGTGCATGCGTAACTACACACGGTGGTCGGCTTCCCAAAAGAAACCCAGAGCCACGCTTTCCAGAGCTTTCCCCATTTTTCTGCCTCTAGCAAGTAAACGACATGAGGCCCTTTGGGAAGCGGGGGCGGTCCCTGGGGGCACAGACGGAGGCCGAGCAGGGTGGCGGGATCGGCGCGGGACCCCTGAGGGGGAAAAGCTCCACGGCCTACCGAGGCAGAGCTGGCCGCGCTGCCCCTCCGGCGGCGGCAGCGGGTCGGCGGCTTCCTGGCCGGCCAGAGAAGGGGCTTCCAAGGACGCCTTGGAGACGCCTTCTAAACCCCCTGGGGAGCGGATGTGGCTGGGGGGCTGAGCGCCAGCTTTCCAGGCACCAGGCCCCGGGCTGGAAACACGCACACAAACACCCGCCCCTCCAGCCCCGCGCTTACACACTGGCAGTGGTTTCCCCTCCTGCTTCTAACCCGGGAGCGCTTTGGGAACGCACTCCTCAGGAAACGCCCGGCTAGGTGGAGGGCGCAGCAGCCAGCAGCCCCAGATCTCCTGCAGGGACCCCTGATAAATCACTGGGGTGCGTCTGAAGCCATTGAATCGCCGGGAAGAACTGGAAAGCCGGGGTCTCAAATCCACCCAGGTGCCCTGCACTGGTACGGTGCCACCAGCCCTGCTAACTTTTGGAAGCCCATCTCCAGCCTGCCTGCACCAAGCCTCCGAGCAGTCAACTGCCTTCTCCTGAACACCCAGTTCACACCCACGGGCCTCGGACCAGGGGAAGCAGGACAGCGGGCGAGAGAGAGAGCCACAAGCACCCGAGGCGTGGCCGCGGGTCGGAGGCCCAGCTGCGCCAGGCACTCCTGATGCTCGAGACAGGGGCGCCCCACTCCCATTTCAGTATCCTCCCAACATCACCCAGATAGTAAAGTTAACCGTACCTGATAATGTGGGGCAACTGCAGCTCGGGAGTTACGTGACTAGTAAGTGACTGAGTTAAAATTCACACAGGCCTTTGTTTGCCAAAATCTCATGCTCTTCTTGCAGCACAATACCCCAAATCTCCTGATTCTGAATACCCAGTGCGGGGTGCCCTGGGCTCTAGGCCCCGCTTAATCGGAGAAAGGGTGGGCATCCCCATCCCCAAATCCTCAAGATTGAGGAATGAACACACGTAAAGGGGGAAAGCAATTATGGGCAACATACACTCATTATTCCAGCAGTGGAAGAACTTGGAATATTGACTTCCGGGCAGTGGCACCCGAGGTTCTGGGGGCGGGAGAGGGAAGACGAGGGGCAACATGGGGGCACTCTGGGGGCACTGGAATCGTCCTGCATGACATCGCAATGACGGGTACGGGCCAGCACACACTGTCAAGGCCTATAAGACTGCGCGGCCCGAGCAGAGCTTCCGTGCGTGTTCAGTTGTAAATGTAGCCCACTCATGGAAGATGCTAAGAGGGGGAAATGTGGGCGGGGGGCGTAGGGTGCACGGAACGCCCTATATTTTCGATGTAACAGTCACAGTAATCGAAAGCGTCTTTAAAAATAAATGAGGGAGGCGGCTGTGGCTCAATCAGTGGGGCTCCCGTTTGCCATATGGGAGGCCCCGGGTTCGGTTCCCGGGGCCTCCTGGTGAAGGCAGGCCCGCCCGCACGGCGTGGTTAGCTGACCCAGCGAGCACAAGCAGCAAGGGGGGGATAAATGAATAAATAAATAAAATCTTAAAAAAAAAATAAAAATAAAAATAAATAAATGAAATGCAGGGCCCGCGGGGCAGGTTCCTGACTGCGGCTGGGGTGGGGCCTGGCGGCGCCGGGCGTCCGCCTCGCTCTGAGGTTCAGGCTGGCAGCAGAGTTTCCTCAGGCCCGAGACCGGAGGCCGCGATCTACTGAAAGGCAACAGAGCTCAGGGATGCGCCGGGGCTCCGCAGCCAGACCGCTTGGGTTTAAATCTCGGTTTTGCTTCCAAAGGGCCCAGTGCGCGTGCGCGTTTGGGTCTGGGGGCAGTGCAGATGGGGGGCCACGGGGGGTGCTTGCCGAATGGGTCCGTGAAGCCCACCCTACGCACAACAAAAGGTTAAAAGCGAAGCTGCGCGTCCCGGTTTCCTCGGCCGCTCAAAGCAAACACCGTGGAACGGCTGGTTCCACAGCGGGACGCGCTGCGCGCGCGGCTGAGGCCAGAAAACGCCCACGCAAGGCCTGGACGGGCGGCCCGCGCGTCGCCTCGCTGGCTTTTCCCTCAGTCCGAATCTCCTCCTTGCGGGGACCGCGGGAAGGGCTGCCCCGCCCCGGGTGCAGGGGCCGCACCTTACCCGGCGGGCTCCAAACCGCCACGCTGGGCTGCCCCCTCGCCGGACGCCCTCAGCTCCTGGGCCTGCCAAGCCGGCCGCGCCTGGCGGCTCTTCTCGAGTCACTCGCGTGGCGGGCACGGACGTGGCTGCCCCCTCGCCGCACTGCAGTTTAGCCCCCCGACAGCGCACGGGCCCGCAGGCGCAGAGGTTCCCGCGGCGAAGGCCTGAGGCCTTCCGGCCCGCGCACTGCCCGGCGGCGGCCCGACCGCCCGGTCCTGAGGGGGCGGCGCAGCCGGCGGGGCGGGGTGGTCCGCTGGGGCGCACGCCCTGCCCAGGGCCGCGGGGAGGCCCTGCGAAGGGCAGAGCCGGTCCCACTGGAAGCTCCAAACGGGAAAACCCCAAACAGGCCTCCCCAGCGCCCCGAGAGCCAACAGGCGGGAGCGGGGGACACCAGAAGGGCAGCCAGCGGCGGCCTCTGCCCGTTTCTCAGGGAACTTGTGCTGGCCCAACTAGGCTGGCTCCTTCTTCAGTTCCCCTTGCGGCTCCGCCCAGGGCCCGGGAGCCCGGTGTTCCTGAACTGGGAAGAGGGAGCAGCGGCAAAGCCCCCCACCCACCCCTGGGAGCAGGGGCCCTCGGGCTTGTCCTTTGACCTCTCCCTAGCCAGCAAGCGCTGGGGGAGGAAAACGAAAACCCCGAGGGCGGTGTTCCAGCAGCGCCTGCATCTGGAGGCACCTGGGAAGCGGCTTCCTGGGGCACCGGCCTTGAGCTCCAGCAGCAGCTGTGGCCCCTCCTCCCCCCCAAGGGGCCCCAGACCCCCGGGAGGGCCTGAGCCGCCATGAGCGAGTCACGCAGCCAGACCCCAAGGGCACCCTGTGCCCACAAAGGGCCCCGTAACCAGCGGTGACAGGAAAAGACACGCTCAGAAGAGTTAACAAGAATCTCACTTCCAAAGGGGGAAAATGGTAAAAGCCACCAGAAGCCCAGTGGCCGCTCCGTTGAGAGTAACACAAGGCGCCCTCCTGGCAGGGCCAATGTGCAGGGGAATCTGAGCCGGAGCCTCCGGCGGGAGCACTGCCAGGCCTGCCTCTGCCTCTAGGACCACATGCAAGCAGGAGCAGCCGCTGCAGGCGGCCCCTTGGCTCCGCTTCAACTGCACTCTGACGCTGCTGGAACCACCCAACTGGAGCCCCATTCCTGCTCCTCTCCAAAGCCTCTCAATCTCGAAACCCAGACAAAAAGCATGACTTTACTGCAAGTGATTTACATCAAGGAGCGCAGGGGAGTGGCGGAGGCCTCCGGGCAGAACACGAGGACGTCCAGTGTAAGGCTATCATCTCCTTTATTCCAAAAATAAATACTTCACTTTCGAGCCAACATATTTCACGTCACATTAAGCGAGAGCAGCAGTCCCTTTGGAAACCGTGAACGTGCTCGGAATCACGGGGACGGGTGCGTGGCTCGCCTGGCTCAGGACCCGCCAGCCTCCCGGGCGGAGCCGCGCCGCGTCTGAAGGCACATGAGGGGACCCTAAGGTGCGCGGCTCGGCCCCCCGCTGCGACCGAGTGGGACACGCAGGTGGCGCTCCTGCTGGGCGAGCCGGCTCCTGCGCCCCGCGCCGGCAGCTGTCACTCGGCCGGGGCGGGGCGCGTGGCCACGTACACGACGAGCACGATCAGCAGCACGAGCGCGGCCAGCGTGGGCAGCACCACCGTGGCCACCTGCTGCCGCGCCTCCTGCATGGCCTGCTTGCGCTCCTTCTTGTCCCGCGACGTCTCCTTCTTGGGCTTCCCTTTGAGCTGCCGCATCTTTCCCGGGGGGCTTGGGCGCCGTCGAGGTTCAGGGGCCCCTGCAGGGAGAACAAACAGGGCAGAGGATGAAGGGGGGAGGAAGAGGGCGCCTCGGCCAGCAGCACAGGTGCGAGCAGGAGGAACCCCAGCCTCGGCTGGCGGCAGGTGGCGAGGCGTGCTCCTGGCTCCTGGGCCGGCTGGACCTCCGCCAGCAGCAGGCGTCCTGAGCGCCGGCCAGGGAGGCCTCCCGCACCGACGCACGGCACCCCAGCAGCCCCAAAGCCTCTCGGGGCCAGAGGCGCAGGCCGGGTTCCTGACCGCTGCACGATGACGCTCCCAGCCAGATGTTTGCAGGGAGCCTGGGGAGGCCAGCAGGGGCACTTTATTCCAGGCGCAGGCGGGTCCACGTCTTAAGAAGCCCCCCGGGTCCTGCGTGAGCAGGGAGGGAGGGCAGTGGCTCTCTGGTGACGCACGGCGGACCTGAGCCGTGTTCTAGCAAAAACTGACGGGATTTACCAGCTCAGAGGCGGCGAGAGGGAAAGGGGGACGTGTGGGGATGTAGCCGGAAACAGCACGGCGGCAGCTAAAGGAGCCGGGGGCTCGCTGTGGGCTGGGGTCTGCATCTGGACCTCATCAGCTACTGGCCTGGGCGAGAGCACGAAGGCCCAGGCGGACGGAGAGAAGAGGAGCCGGGGAGTGAAGGAGGACCGGGGAGCGGAGCGCCCCCCGGCTCAGGCCCACGGCCGGCTCCCAGCGGCTCTGCCAGACGCTCACCCACCGACCCTCGTCCTTCCCGGAGGGAGAGCACAGCTGAGCCAGGAGGCTCAGGGCACCGCCAGCTTTGGGGGTCCAACAGAACGCGAGAACACCCTAATGGATGAAAGAGGAGGGGGTTCTGCAGGGGCGAAAAGGCACAAGTCAAGTTCGAGGCCAGGGAGGCAGAGGGGGCAGGGGCAGGGGCAGGGGCAGGGGAGGGTCTGACTCGGGGAGCAGGAGAGCGCCTCCGCTCGAGCTCTGGGGAGCCGGGGCAGCTCTGACCAAGGAAGAGGCCTGAGGGGACCGTCTGGGGGCGCCCGCAGCAGACAGAGCAGACAGGGCGCTGGCCGGACCTGCCGCAGGGGAGGCCGAGAAGCACGGGTGTCCCCTGGAGTTGCACAACGGTGTGGACGTGGGCCGCGCGGGGCAGAGAGGGGCCTGCGGGAGCCTGCGCGTCGCCCTGGGCCAGGCCCGCGAGGCCGGCTCTTCAAAGGCTCCGTCCTCAAGCGGCCGATGGCTTCTGGTTATGAGCCGCCTCAGCCTGCGCTGTACCTGACTCAGGAGCCAAGCCCAAGCCCGCCCCACGCCCCCTCCTGCGTCTCGCACCAGCCCCTCCGAGCAAGTCAAGCAAGTCGGAGGCTGTCACATGCTCCGCTGGCTCCTTCCCAGCCGGCAACCGAGTGCCCGCCTGGTGGGTGTGACGGCCTCGAGCCCCCCAGCCAGGGCAACGAAGACGTCACAAACGCTCAAGTTCCACCAGTTCTAAGGAAGCCCCCGGCTGTGCCCCCAGCCCACCAACTGGCCCACGGCAACCGGTCAGCGCTCGGACGTTCCAGCTGGTTCCCAGTGTGTGAGGCGGGGGGGGGGGCCTCCCACGGCAGCCCTCTGGCCTCTCCTGGCTGCGTGTGTGTACACACACACACTCGCACGCGCGTGTGCTTCTCCTGTGGGGATCACAATGTACAGTGTCAGGGAAGCGCCGGGGCAGAGAAAACCCGGCTAGGACCTCAGCCCAGCAATCTCCTTATGCAGAGCTTGGGCAAGACAACCGCTCATTCCTCCTCCCTAAAACGGGACACGATCACCTGCTTTAGTGAGAGACACTGAAAAAGTAGAAACAACGCAGTCTGAAGCCTGAAGTCTGAAGCCCTGGTACCATAGCAGGCCCCTGCCCCGAGAGATGCAGGTGGGAGCGTGCGACCCAGGACACCCGGGAACCCTGGAATCCATGGACGTCAGCCCAGTGTTCCCTTTCCCTGCGGACAGCTTCCTGCCGGAGGAGGACTATCCGAGCTGGAATGCTGACGACAGGCATTTACCTTAAGGAACTAACTACTGAGCTGTCCAGGGAGCGCTAATAGGCTACTCCCCTTCATCAACACCCATTTCACTCTCAGCAGGTCCTGCTCCGATTTACATGAAGAACGTTTCAGAAAAGCATGGCACGGTCAGCCTGATACAGCTCCATGCCATGCACGCCCACAGGCAGCACTCGCCGAGGCTTTGCGAGCAGACAACAAATGGAGACATGAACTTACCCGTCCCAAGGCCTGTCCACCCTCCCTGCAGGACCCCCCAGTGCCCCCCAAGCAGGGACAGCAGCTCCTGCTTCCTGAAGGCCTCTGCACCGAGGCCCCCAAAACCACCACCGGCCGACAGCCCTTGCCCTGGCTCACAGCCGTGCTCCTTCCACTCCACAGGTGCCTCCCTACACACACATGGGCCAACGGTCACCTGGACAGCCCAGGGGCTGAGGATTCAGGGGGCGTGAGCGAGGGGCAGGAGCGCTGCAGCTGGGTTTAAAGATGTGCCACCAAGGGCCAGGCTGCCCGGAGGCCCGAGCAGAAACGCCGTTCAGCCCGCCACCCCTGCCTTGCCCAGGGCAGCAGCAGCGCGGGAGCCAGGCCGCAACAGGGCCCGGGCTGTGCCCAGACAACGAGGGCACGGGGGCCGCTGCAGAGGACGCCCAGGCCCCGGG
>JAKSZT010032012.1:383318-398646 GCA_026826555.1 Tolypeutes matacus
GCTGCCGGGGGTCTCAGGAGAGCTGCCGGGGGTCTCAGGAGAGCTGCCGGGGCTCTGCCTTCCGAACCCGACACGGGCTGGCAGAAGACGGCAGCGCTGGCTTCCAAGGGGAGGGACCCGGGCGCCGCCCAAGCACCCCACTCCTCTGCGCCCGCTCCCCGACCCTGAGCCCATGTTCCAGGACTGGAGGCGGCGAGAACCCGGTGGGTAAAAGGGAAGCACGGCAGGTGGAGACTGCTGATCACCACTGGTTGGGAAGGGCTGAGATACATTTTCCAAGAGAATGCAACAAACCTGGTAAGACTCACAAGAACTCCGCAGGAATATTAGAAGAGAAGGTACAGGAATCAGTTTTCACAACAGGACCTGCTGGTTGGGAGCAGGAGGTGGCCACACAAACCGGCGCTCGGCCGCTCCCTGCCGGCCCCACCGCCCTTCCTGGGCTCCCCACGGGCCACGGAGCCCCCGCAAAAGATTCAGACTGACCACGAAAGCGTCGCTCTCAGCTTCAATCCAACAAAAGCCAAAAGCAAAGGACAGAGAGAAGATTAGAAATCGGTGATCGGTGCTCAGAGAAGAGACTCTGAACAGGGGGCGGCGGCACAAAGGATCGCAGGCGCCGGCCTCAGGGGCCACTCGAGCTTTCATGGGGCGCCCCTGGCCGGGCGCGGCCCCCAGCACCTTCCTGGAAACACACTCGACGGGCACCTGGGAAAGTGAGGACCGCCGTGGCGGGCACTGCGTGGGAGAAGGGGAGCAGGCGGGGGGTCGCCGTCTCGGGGCTCAAAAGCAGGGGCGCAGAGGCCTCCTCGTGAGGGAGGGCACGTGAGAGGGAGGGCAAGGCGCAGCCCTCCCCAGCCGCGCGCGGGTTTCTCTTACAAGAGAATTTCAGGGGGAACAAGCTCACGTCTGTTTGCCTTTTCTTCAGGAACTGCTCTTTCAGTGGTTTAAGCAAACCGGACTTCCAGGAAAGGTGCCTTGATAGTTACATCTGCTGAGAAATTAGAGGAACGGGTGTGACAGCTGCAGCAGGTGTAGCAGGTGCTGGGGCCCCCGCCCACAGGACACGCGGGGAGGGCAGCCAGCCTGCCTCCCCCCTCCCTCGTCTGGAGCAAAGACGTGCAGCCAGGCAGCGCGGCCCCCCCTGCTCCAGGCCCTGCGCGCCAGGGATCCCCACAACAAATGCCCTGCCAACCAAAAAGAAACAAACGTGGAAGGTGGAGGAATAGAGGATGTAAAAGGTGATGAGAGGGTGACGCTGACAGCTGAGTGGAAAGGCAGAGAGATGCGTGAGGACACCCAGCAAACAATCCGTAAAGTCCCAGCAGCATCGCATTTCAAGACGAGGCCCAGAGGCTGGAGAAAAGGGCTCTGAACATGGACAGTGTCCACAACAAAGCAAAGTAAGTAAGAATCTCATTGAAAATACAAGGGTGGGAGTTTGAAAACTATCTACACCAAGCAAGGGACCGGTAATGGTCCGGGGCCCATCGTTACCATAAAATAAGAAGTGCAATAACTTAAAGACGAGTCTTGGTTTCCTGTGGTACCTTATATTCTATTTTAGGGAACGTAAACCTGTTTTTCCTAAGTTTCAAAGAGCTATGCCCAAGCTCCCTCCCCTGCCATAATTTCCCACTGGCCCTCAAGACGGTCAGCCTTGAACTCCCTACCATGGGCTTCAAGAACCGAGGCCTTTCCAGCCCCCTCGCCAGAGAGCCACGACTGTGGTGAGACACGGACCCGGGGAGCGGGAGCGGGACCAGGGCAGGAAGGAGAAAGGAGCGGCTAGGAGCGGGCATCCTTCAAGCAGCCTGAGGGCCAAGGAGGCTGTGGTCGAGCCCCACATTCTCTAAGAAAAGTCACCCCACAGAACACCTGCAAAGCTGCGCCGGGCAGCCAGGGACGCGACCCTGACCTGGCGGCCACCCTCACGAGCCGCAGGAGGTGCCCAGGGCCCAGAGCCCGCCAGCCGCCACCCCGAGGCCCGGGCAAGCCGGTCCAGCCAGCCCCGCCCCTCGCTCTGCGCTTCTCGCCCCGGCCAAGCTCCCAGGCAGACAGAGGGGACCCACCCGGCTCTCGGCCCTTTCTGCACACAACCAGCCTCTCTCATTTCGGGAGGGCACAAGTCCAACGCGGAGGTGCGGGAGGAGGGCCCGCTCCTGGGGACGCCTCTTCCCCACGCTCACCACATCTCCCTCCGCCCTTCTCTTCCAAGGACACACATGATTCCATTTAGGGTCCCACCTGGATAATCCAGGAAAGTCGCCTCCTCAAAAGTCAAGGCCCTTTTCCCAAATAAGGTTCTATTGGCAGATCCTGGGGGCTGGGCCGTGGACATGCCTTTGGGACCACCTTCAGCCCACAACTGCTTTGGGCATGGCTGGATTTGGGTGACAAGTTGCACGGGGAGAAACTCGTGTCCTCTGGACCCCTGCTCTTCCTCTGCAGCCCAGGGGGCAATGGGCAGTCCCCCAGGAAGCAGGCGCCGCCTCAGCCCTTCCCAGGTCCAGTCTCCCAGCTCACGTGCCAGGCAGGGGGCTGCCCTGCCCAGCCCCCTGCCCAGCCCCCTGCCTGCACCCACTCGCTCTGGTTTCTGCTCTGCGCCTCCCTCAGCCCAGCACAGCTCTCCACGCGCCAGGCTGTTCGGTGTGCCTAGCACCGTCCTGCTACCAACAGGCAACACACCACACTCCGCCCACCCGCCTCCAGCCCCCGGGCGAGCCCTCAGGAAGTTTCCTACACGTGGAGACCTGACAAGGCAAGGATTTCGCTCTGCTTCAAGTGTCCTCTCGCCTCGCAAGCACAGGGACTGCGGGATGCTGGCGTGGAGGCTCAGCACAGCAGCTGCGCAACTCGCAGGGACCCTCCGAATTAGCTGCCTTCCAAACACTGGCGTCTGGTGGGGACTGTGGAGGAGCTGGAGGAGCGGCGGAGAATTGTGTGAACGTCGTGGGTGTCACCATCAGGCGGTGGCCAGGCAGCGGGGTCCACGGCCCAGACCCCACCGCAGGGTGCAGGTGCCAGGCTGCGCCGGGGGAGCTGGTCCTCCCGCTGCCACTTCTCCTCAGCAGCTTCACATCACTGCAGGGCCCCTCAGAGGTGGACATCCATCCAGCCCCTCCAGGCAAAAGCGGCGGACGAGTCATAAAAAGAGAGAACCCATTTTTCTTTTCTTTTTTTTCCCCTCCTCTTGACATTTCCCATTTCCCATTTGGGAGCAAAAATGGTTTGGAAATGTCACAAGTTGACAGCTCCAGCACTCAACAACAACGAACCCAGCAATCCCAGAGGAGTGGGAGAACTAGATTTCCAGAGTTATCAACAACATAATACTTTGTTAACAAAAAAAATATGAAACATACAAAGAAACAGGAAGGTATGGCCCATCCATAGGAAAAAAAGAAATTGCTGGAAACCATCCCTGAGGAAGCTTATACATTGGAAATATTAGTCAAAGACTAAATTTAAATTTAAAAATATAAAAATCAAGTCAAATATGTTCAATGAGCTGAAGGAGTCCATATAAAAAAACTGAAGGAAATTAGGAAAATGCTATCTGAACAAAGCACAGAAATAGAAATTACAAAAAGGAACAAAAATTTTAGAGCAGCAAAGTATAAAAACTCATGAGATGGAGTCAACAGATTTGAACAGGCAAAAAAAAAAAAGGATCAGAGAACTTGAAGATAAGACAATGGAAATTATGCGAAGAGAAGAAAAAATAATACAGAAAAATGAACAGCCTGAGAGACCCGTGGCACACCATCAGGCATATCAGCGCAATATCAGAGTCCCAGAGGCACGAGGGAGAGAGAAACGGGCAGAAAAAGGATTTGAAGAGATAATGGCCAAAAACCTCCCCATTTCGATGAAAGACATGGATCTGCACACTCAGGAGGATCAACGAGCTGCACGCAGGACAGACTCTAAGCGATTTGCACCAAGGCAGAGATCAGGAGCAGCAGGAGGACGCCGCGTGCCACACCCCAGCTGAGACGGTCAGTGGGACGGTCAGTGGGACGGTCAGGCGGGCGAGCACTGGGCTGGCTGTAACAGGGCACTTCAGCTCGCTGACTGCACGGGGGCTGGCCACACCCACGGTCAGCTGAGCAGACTATCAGCAGCGAGTGGCGTCTCATCCAACCAGGTGAGGGTCTCAAAAGCAGAAGTGATTTCAGCATCAGAGAGACTCCCCATCTCTACTTCAGCCAGCCAGCGTGTCCTGGGGACTCACCAAGGACCTTCACCAGAGCCCCTGGTTTGCAGCCTGCCCCAGGAACTTGGGATTGAGCACCCCACAGTCACGTGAGAACTTTATAAAATCTCACACCGTTTGCAGATCTCTCCCATCCGTTCTGTCTCCCTAGAGAGCCCTGATAATACACAGGGGATCCCTGGTACTTTAACAGCAAATTTCTCAAGAGACCGTGGAGGCCAGCAGACAGGGGGATGGCACATTTAGAGTCCTTAAGACAAGTCAGCCAAGGATTCCTTACCTCTCAGAAACGAAGGGGAAATGAAGACATTTACAGATAAGCAAAAGGTGAAAGAGCTCATTACTAGAAAAACTTCCCTACAAGAAATGCTAAAGGGAAGACTTCAGGCTGAAATAAAAGGACACTGGCAGTAACTCGAAGCCCTGAGACGACATAAAGAACCCTGGTAAAGGTAAGTATAATATGACTGTACTTTGTACCTGCTTTGTGCCCCCTACATGACTCAACAGGCAACTACGGAAATTAGCATTTTAAATGTGTGTTCACGGGCACCCGGGTAACAAGGCAGCCTTAGCCAAAGGCAACGTGAAATAAGAGGGACAGAGCCATGCGGGAGTCGAAAGTTTGTACACTACTGAAACTAGGCCGGTGCTAGTCGAACTTGTCTATTTATCATTTGTTTAAGACATTCATTGTAATTACGAAGATAACCATTAAGAAAATAACTTCAAAAAATAGAGAAAAGAAAGGAATCAAAATTATATACAACTAAAAAAGCAACTAAAGTTTTTTGTAAAGGCAGTAATGGAATAACTGAGGAACAAAAATCATACAAGAAATACAGAAAACAGATAAATAGCAGAAGTAAATCCTTCCTCCTCAGTTATTACCTTAAATGTCAATGAGTTAAACTCCCCTACCAAAAAGCAGAGACTGGATGAGAAAGCATGACCCACTTATACCCATTTTAGATACAAAGACACAAAGAGGTTGAAAGTAAAAGGGTGGAAAAAGGTAATCCATGCTAACAGCAGTCAAGAGAGTGGGAGTGGCGGTGGCACTACCAGAACAGAGTTTAAGTTAAAAAGTCACAAGAGACAAAGAAGGATGTTATATATTGATAAAAGGTGTAATCCGAAGATGTAATGATTATAGACATAGATACACCTCACAGCCCAGCCCCAAAATATATGCAGCAAAAGTTGATGGAATTGAGAAAAAATGGATATTTCTACAATAGTAATTGCAGACTTCAATATGCCACTTTCAATAAATGATAGAACATCTAAACATTAGATGAATAAGGAAATAGAGGAATGAACAACACTATTAACCAATTAGACCTAATGGACATATATAGGTAACACTTCACCAACAAGAGCAGAAAATACTTTCTTCACAAGTACACAGGGAACATGTTCCAGGATAGTCCACATATTACACAAATCAAATCTTAATGAATTTAAAAATACTGAAATCATACACAGTATCTCAAAGGAATTTTTTAAAAAGCAACTGAATATTTTTAAAGGCAGTAATAAAAAACAGAAGGAAAACTGGAAAATTTACACATTTGTGGAAATTAAACAACACACTCAAACAACCAATGGGTCAAAGAAGAAATAAGGTAAATTAGGAAATAGTTTGAGACAAATGAAAACAGAAACACAACGTAGCAAAACTTATGGAATAAAGCAAAGGCAGTGATCAGAGAGAAATTTAATAGCTCTAAACACCTACATTAAAAAAGAAAGATCACAACTTAATAGCCTAAGTTCGCACCTAAAGAAACGAGAACAAGAAGCACAAACAAAACCCAAAGTTAGTAGAAAGAAGGAAATAGTAAAGATTCGAGCAGAAAGCAATGAAAATAGGTAACAGAAAAACAATAGAGATAACAAAACAAAAAGCTGGTTTTTTTAAAAGATAAAATTGACAAACCTTTAGCCAGACTGACAAAGAGGAAGATAGGACACAAATAACTAAAATCAGGAATTAAAGTAGGGACAATACTATGACCCTTATAGAAATAAAAAGATTTTTACAGGGTTCTCTGAACAATTATATGCCAACAAATTTTTAAAAACCTGGGTGAAATGGACAAATCCCTTGAAACATACAAATTACCTAATCAGATGCAAAAAAGGAATAAAAACCCTCAACAGACCTATAGCAAGTAAAGAGAATGAATTAGTAAAAACCTAACAACAACAACAAAAACAGGACCAAATGGTTTCACTGCTAAATTCTACTAAACATTTGAAGATTTAACACCAATCATTCTCAGACTCTTCCAAAAAAAAAAAAAAAAATAGAAGAGGAAGGATTACTTTCTAACTCATTCTATGAGACCAGCATTAGCATGAAAAGAAAATTATGGACCAATATCCCTCATGAATATCGACACAAAAATTCTCAAAATACTGGCAGACTGAACCAACAGTATATTAAAAGGATTATACACCATGACCAAATGGGATTTATTCCAGGAATGCAAGGATGGTTCAACATAAGAAAATCAATGTAATATACCACATTAACAGAACAAAGGGGGGGGAACCACATAATTATCTCAAATGATGTAAAAAAAAGCCTTCTGACAAAATCCAACATCCTTTCATAAGAAACACTCAGAAAACAAGAAATCATGATAAAGGGCATGTATGAAAAACCCACAGCAAATATTATACTCAATGGAGAAAGACTGAAAGCTTTCCCCCTAAGATCAGGAACAAGACAAGGACGCCCACTGTCACTACTGTTATTCAACATAGTACTGGAAGCCCTAGCCAGAGCAATCAGGCAAGAGAAAGAAAGAAAAGGCATCTAAATTGGAAAGGAGTAAGTCAAATTATCCCTATTGGCAGATGGCATGACTATATATGAAATTCCAAAGAACCCACAAAAAAGCTACTAGAACTAATAAATTCAAAAAAGTTGCATGATACAAAATAAACATGCAGAAGACAGATGGATTTCTATAAACTAGTAATGAGCAATCTGAAGAGGAAACTAAGGAAACAATTGCACTTACAGTAGCATCTAAAAGAATAAAATACCTGGAAATAAATGTAGCCAAGGAAGTGAAAGACTTGTTCACTGAAAAGCATAAAACATTGCCGAAAGAAATTAAAGACGACCTAAATAAATGGAAAGCAATCCTGTGTTCATGGATTACGAGACAATGTTGTCAAGATTTAAACACTGCCTAAAGCAGTCTATAAATTCAGTGTAATCCCTATAAATATTGCAGCAGCCTTTTTGGCAGAAATGGGAAAGATGGCCATCAAATTCACATGGAATTGCAAGGGTCCCCAAGCAGCCAAAACAGCTCTGAAAATGAAGATCAAAGCTGGAGGACTCACGTCCTGATGTCAAAACTTACTAGAAAGCTGTAGGCACGAGGAAAGACATAGACCAAGAGAACAGAACCGGGAGTCCACGGTGAAACGCCACACCTGTGCTCAGCTGGTGCTTGACTAGGTGCCGCATTCTTTCAGCCGGGAAGGAACAGCGCCTTCAACAAATGGTGCTGGGCCAACTGGAGATCCACACAGAAGAGTGGACGCGGACCCTGCCTCTCACCGCTCACAAAAATTAATTAACTCACACTACATCAGCAACCTAGACCTAAGAGCTAATTCTATAAAACTCTCATAAGAAATCATAGGGAAATATCCCCAGGACCTTGTAGTGGGCAATGGATTTTTAGATTTTACACCAAAAGCAAAAACAAAAGAAAAAATAGCTAAATGGAACTTCATCAAAATTAAAAACTTTTGGGGCAAAAGCCATTTTCAAGAAAGTGAAAAGACAACCTACAGAAAGGGAGAAAATATTTGGAAACCATATATCTGACAAGGGTTTAATACCCAGAATATATAAAGAACTCCTACAACTCAACAACAAAAACATAAACAACCCAATTTTTAAAAATGTGCCAAGGATTTGAATAGACATTTCCTTAAAGAAGATATTAAAATGGCCAATGAGCATATGAAAAGAGCTCCGCATCATTAGCCATTAGGGAAATGCAAAATAAAACTGTAAGATACCACTTCATATCCACTGGATGGCTATTTTAAAAACTGAAAGAAGTGCTGCCACAATGCGGAGAAACAGGGACCCTCACGCACTGCTGGTGGAAATGTAAAATGGTGCAGCTGCTGTGGAAACAGTTGGTGGTTCATCAGAAAGTTAAACGTAGAATTACCACCATGACTCAGCAATCCCACTGCTAGGTATAAACCCAAAAGAACTGAAAGCAGGGCCTGGAAAAATCTCTGCACACCAAGGTTCTTAGTGGCATTGTTCACACCTGCCAAAATATGGAAGCCAGCCAAGTACCATCAACCCATGAATGGATAAATAAAATGCCATATATGTACACAATGGAATATCATTCAGCCATAAAGAGGAATGAAGCCCTGACACATGTGACAGCCTGGACGAACCCTGAAGACATCCCGTTGAGTGAAATAAGTCAGACTCGAAAGGACAAATATTGTATGATCTCAGTGATTGAAAAAACTGCAACAAGCAAACTCAGAGTCAGAATCTGGCCTCTCAGTTACCAGGGGTGCAGGGAGGGGCGTGGGAGGGGCAGCTGAGCCTAGACCGGGCAGGGCTCCTCTTTGAAATGACAGGGATGTTCTGGAAGCAGCTGGTGGTGACGGAGCCCAGCACCGTGACTGTAGCTGGCAGCACTGAGAGTCATCTGCGCATGTGGCTGAAGGGGGCAATCTCAGCCTGTAGATGTGGCAACAGAATACAAGTCTAAGAAGCGCACAGCTGCCCCACACGGCGGGCCGAGCTGGCCGCGGACGAGTGCTGCAAGCTCCCCGGGACAGGTGTGCTCCGCGGGCCCTTCTCACAGCGTGCGGTGCTGGGGATGGGGGTGCGGGGGGCCCTGTCTTCCTTGTGTGACTGTTCTGGAAACCCGCTTCTCTAAGAGAGAAAAGCCATTTTTAAAAAAGAAGTGCCATGCTTGCTGGTATGTTACACCACGGATGAGCCCTGAAAGCATCATGTTGAGTAAAATAAGAAACAAAAGGCCAGATAGTGTGTGAAATACTTACAGTAAGCAAATTCATAGAGGCAGAAGGCGGAAGAGTGGTTTCCAGTGACGGGGGAAGTGGAAAACGAGACGCCATTGCTAAGTGTGTGTAAATTTTGGTTTGGGATGATGGAAACAGTCTGGAAATAGTGGCAAAAGTTACACAGTATTGTCAACGTACTTAATGTCAAAGAATTGTCCACTTAAAATGGTTTAAATGACTTCTGTTATGTCTATTTTACAATTAAAAATACATTATTTAAAATAACAGAATAGTCCTTGGTAATGGAACAACTATGCTTCAAGTCCCTTTGCTCTGTTTTATTTCAGTCTTAAAGGGCAGACCATTTAAAATACCCCAGAAGGTTTAAAATGGTAACACTCAATGCAGGTATGGCCATGGTAAAGCAAGCACTCTCGTCATTCATTACTGGTAGGGATGTAAACAGGCACACTCTCTCTGGAAAGCAGTTTGGAAAATCCTTATTAAGTGGCCTAACAATCTACATAATGTTTGATGTTGTAATTCCATTTCCCAGACTCTATACTAGGAAATGACTCTGAAACGAGACAAAGCTTAATGCTCAAAGAGAGTCATGCCTGTGCTATTTATGTGATTTTAAAAATTGTAAATAAATTTAATCTCCAACAAAGGAAATGGGCAGATTCATAAAACAAATTACGAAAAAAAAAAAAAAAAAAAAAAACAAATTACGTGCAGACATTAAAATGACATTTTACAAAGAAATTTCAATAAAAATAACAATGGTAACATTAACAGTTAATCTTTACGGGGGACACGCACCACCCGCAGCTGTTTAGGAGCCTCGTATCTATTAACTCGCCTAATCCCCACACGATTCTCCCGGTTCACAATCAGGCCGTCTGCCAAGGTCACGCTGCCGGGCAGCTCGCCAGGCCACGCAGCTCGCGCCGCCGCCCCAGGGTGGGTCTCCCCCAGAGCCTGTAGATGTGCCTGGAGCAGTGACTGACCTGAGAGTCCGCAGTTACCAGCTGGGCCCTGACCATATCTCAAGTGCCGGAGTGAGAGAGAGGCGGAGGGAGGTGACACACACGGAGCTGTGTGACACGGGAGGGGCCACGTGGCCACACAGGCCGAGGCAAGGAGCGCCAGCAGAAGCAGAGGCCAAGGCCGGCCGCCCCTAAGCCCCCCGAGGACGCGGTGCGGCCAAGAGCTTGACCTCAGCTCAGGGTTGCCCATTTCGAGCTTCTGGCCCCAGAACTGAGAGAGGAGAAGAAATGTGGGTTCAAGCCACCAAATTTGTGGTAATTTGTTACGGTGGCACAGGAACCTAGTACCCTATGTTGTGCTAGTATCAAAACAAGAGAAATCATTCATGTGGAAAACGGAAAAAGTGGAATTCGGAACTTATACACAAACATCTTCATTATGCATATAAAAATATATGCAAAACGTTTGTGGTGATTATATCACAATAGGATAATTATGGGTGATTTTCAGCTTTAGCCCTTTCTATTGTTTTCCCCCCAAATTTCCACAATTAGTGTGAATTACTTCTACAAAGAAAAAAAAAGTTTTTTTTTTTTTTTTTAAATAGCAGCTCATGATATTTCTGCAAGTCTAACTCAATCACAAAGATCAGAAATCAAGAGAAGCAAAACGCCCTAAGAATTTTCTTAATTCCTTCTCAGAGTAACACCTGAAAAATCAGCAACCCAGACGAATGCCATCCCCTAAGCGCCTCCACTCCCCCCCGCCAAAGCCTACGGTCTTCAGATTATGGCAAGAACATGACATAACTGAAGATGTTTAAGGTTTAGAAGCAAGAGGACAGTCTGAGATGGTCCATGTTTTCCTGTCCATCCATCCATTCATCCATGGGGAGGGGGGGGCATTCCTCAAAGTCCTGTGGCCAAAAGCCCCAATTCAACAACAGGTGAACGTCTGGTTTCTCTGTAGGGACCTCACAGAAGGACCATCAAACTAAACCTGCCCGATCTTCTTATTAAAGTCCTGACCCCAAGGCTAGTCATACAACATAGCTATTCCTATAAATAGTGTACTAACATTTTCCCAACTGTGTGGACAGAACTGGATCAAAAGAGAAGAGAAAACAGGGTGTGCTTCCGTGCTGCTTTGCGTGGAGGGGAAGGGAAGAGACACGGGCTCCTTCCAGGCGGGGCTGGGTCAGAGCCGAGGAGCGTGAAACACGTGCCGGCTTTCTCCAGGCCACCCTGATTGGTGAGTCCACCACGAGGCCCGTCTTGCAGTCCCAGATTTTCCTAAGCAAACTAGCTCATTCTTCATTCACAAGCACCTACTATGTGCCAGGCGCTGAGGAGGCTGCGCACATTTTAAAAGGCCAGCATTTCCAACGAGCTACGCTCCTGGATGACGCAGCTGGGCAAACACCCAACAGCTTTCCGCACCTCCATCAGTCCTTGGATCACGAGGACGCCCATGGGGCAGAGTCTCAGGGGATGAGCCGATGCGCGTACCCAGCCATCGCGCCCATGAAAGGCAACATCTTCCAAGCCTGCTTCCTGCCTCCACTGCACCCCCTCCTGAAGAGGCGCTCAACAAATACGTGAGGTGCAGCAGAGCATGACAGACACACGCAACCGATCTCATCTGTAGAGACGGAAAAGGCCAGCTACGTGATTAATTCCCAAGGAAAAGCCTAAGGAACACGAACCTTGTGAGTCGTCAACTTGGGAAATACAACATTCTGTAGCCTACCATTCCCCTTAAAGACTGACAATGCACATTAAACAATAAAGGCTCCGGGAAATAAACCTTCCATTAAAAACCCATTTGACTGCGAACCCCAAACCTAGAGAACCACAGATGCTCTTTCATGCTTAACACTCATGGATATTACAGAGGCCCTACGTTCCAAGGAAAGCCTGGGAAAATACTAACCCAGACTCTTCATTCATTCAAAAGCATTTATTAAGCCCTTGCAATGGTAAGGGTGGAGGTGATGGCGATGGTGACGGCGAAGGTGACGGCGATGTGGCGATGGTGAAGGTAGTGGTGATTGTGATGGTGAAGGTGATGGAGAAGGTGAAGGCGATGGCAATGGTGGTGAAGGCGGTGGCGAAGGTGATGCTGAACGTGGTGGCGAAGGCGGTGGTGATTGTGAAGGTGAAGGTGAAGGCGATGGAGAAGGTGAAGGCGATGGAGAAGGTGAATGAAGAGGAGGTGGAGGAGGAGGAGGAGGAGGGGAAGTCGACGGCAGCTGATGTTTATATCAAGCAACTCCCTTGTGACAGGCATGGTGCTTGGGGTCACTGCCACCACCTTGACTCACAGACTACAACGCATTAGAAGAGATCAATGCACACAGCATTGCCAACCAGTATTGACTGAAGTTAGAGACGGATGGACACACACACATAAACAAATAAGTGCACACAAACAACACGTGTAGGCATGCAAGTACACATGCAGGTACATATACTCACGCATGACTTTTATGTATTGTATGCACACAAACACATACATACAGAGATACATGTGTGTACATACATGTAACTTTAGTTATGTGCCTTGAATGCACATAACATAGATAAGCAAGTATGCCTACATCTATGACTTGTTATGCGTCTCATATACACACAACACGTATATGCACACACGTCTATCACATGCACAGACACGTACATGTATAGACAAACATGCACATGGGCACATACACATGCATAGCTTTGGTTATGTGTATCGTAAGCACACAACACATATGCATATATATACATGAGTGCATGTGTGCATGTATCCATGTATAACTCTGGTTACCTGTATCACACACATGTACACATACATGCACGTGTGTGCACATGTCCATGCATAGCTTTGGTTCTGTGTCGTGTGCACACAGCACATACATGCATATATACACGTGCAAGACTATATTATATGCATGCACATACATACACATACACGCACGTGTGCATATACACACGTGTAACCTTGGTTACATGTATCATATGCACACACACATCAAGGACAGCAGGTGGTGGTGAAGATGCGTGTCCAAGCGGAGGGCGCACGGAGCCAGGATACGGGAAGAAGAGACTCCCGCGTCTTATCCAGTGGTTTTCACAGTACAGGCCAAGACCCAAAACCATCCTCGGCTTTGCTGACCTTCACCTGGCGGACAGCGCGCGGCAAACGCGGCATTGCGCACCAGAACAGCGCCGCCCGGGAACGCCCGCGCGGAGGCAGCGAGGCCACCCGTGCTGCACGCGGGCCCCGAGCACGCGTCTCCCCAGCACCCCGTGTGAGGGCGGGGAGCCCACACGGTGACGGCCACGCGGAAGGGAAGGCGCTGGTTTCCATGGAGCGCGCTCTGCGCTCGAGAGTGGCTGACAAAACACAACCGCTGTCCGGATCTGGGTATTCGTAGGCACCGTTCCGTCAAGGAACGCGGGCAGCACTGCTGCTGCTGCTAAAATCTGAGCTTGCAGGCCAAAATTAAAGCGTGGGGCACTTGTGCCCACCACGTCAGAGTCCCAGCACTTTGAGACTGGTTCAGATGAGGTCGGTGGCGGCTGCTGACAACAGTATGTTGATATTTCTCTAAATGGCGATATTAACAAATTCAACATTTGGTGTTTTCCAAATGACCAGTGCATGGTGCCCCAAGGTGATGCACTGGCAAAAAGACCCTTTGCAAGGGCATGACAGACCAAAGCTTTAACGTAACAGAGGATGCGAAGTTCACTGATGAGGCCGCGGCTCCAACGGCAACCAATCTTTAAGAAACTACCACTGGTCAAGTTTTCACGTACTTTCAAAGACCATGGACAATTACCTGAAAAGGCTGCTGAAATGCTCCTCCCTTTCCCAGCCACGGATCTGCGACAGGCAAGGTTTCTTCGTGGACTTCACCAGCGCGACATGTTGCAGCAGAAAGAATGCACAAGCATTTGAGGCTCCAGCCGGGCTGCTGGGCCAGACTTCAAAGAGATTTGCGAAAAAGTAAAAGTGCCACTCTTCTCACTGAATGTTGTTTTACAAAATAGTTTCATTTAAAACGTTATGATGTGTAATATGTTTATTATTATATTTAAGTGAATTTAATATATAGTTCTAAATTTTCTCAGGTCCAATTTCTAATACAGTAAATATTGAGAAATATAACCCACACAAACGAAAGCTCTTTGGGAATCTCATTAATTTTTAAGAAAGGGTTTCTGAGACTAAAAGTTTGAGAACCTCTAGTGTGGTCTAATGGGGCAAGTGGCGGCAGTTGAGGCGCGGCCGCCCACGGCTCCAGAGGCGATGGGTCAGAAGGAGGAAGGTACAGATGTATCTTTCAGAAAGAGCAAGGGCAACAGAAATGCCTCCTTGCTCCTCGAACACAGGACGCTAAAAACAGTACAGCAGGAAGTCAAACTGCAGGGCATTGAAGGTCTATTATTATAACCTGAAAAACAAAATACAAGTTTCTACAAAAGAGCAGGAAGAGAACAGCATTAAACGCTAATGACAGATGGGAAAGGAGGAAACAGGACTTACACATAGACTTGCGGCCAAATGGAAATCTGCACAGCTAGAAATCATCAGGGCAAAGTACAAGGCTTTAAACATCCAAAATGCTAAACTAAGACGCTGCAGCAGTAAAGAGGAAAAGGAGGGCAGCCCGGAGAAGACAGAGCATTTAGAAATAAAAAGAAATAGGGGGGCACAGAAGCCAGCCCACGTGCAGGGCTGCACTGCCCTCAGCAACCTCCAGCACTGGGGCTCGGGAGGGGAGGAAGCAGCTCCACAGCGAGGTGGCTGCAGAGCCCTCCCGGGACTGAAGGCATGGCCTGACCAACCGGGACCCAGGGCCGGACCGACCGGGGACCCGGGGCCCGACCGACCGACCGGGGACCCAGGGCCAGACCGATCGGGGACCCAGGGCCCGACCGACCGACCGGGGACCCAGGGCCAGACCGGCGGGGGACCCGGGGCCCGACCGACCGACCGGGGACCCGGGGCCAGACCGACGGGGGACCCGGGGCCCGACCGACCGACCGGGGACCCGGGGCCCGACCGGCCCACCGGGGACCCGGGGCCCGA
>JAKSZT010032012.1:411700-451246 GCA_026826555.1 Tolypeutes matacus
CTGCGCCCCTGCGGCCCCGCGGCCCCGCGCCCCTGCGGCCCCGCGCCCCTGCGCCCCTGCGGCCCCGCGGCCCCGCGCCCCTGCGGCCCTGCGCCCCTGGTTCCGCGAGCTGCTGCTGCTAGTTACCCCAGAGCAGTGAGCTCGCACGTCTGTCCCTTTGTGCCTGCTTACTTCACTCGCCGTGGCTTCGAGGCTCTTCCCTGCTGTCGCCCGCAGCAGGACTTCATTCCTTTTTATTGCTGGATGGTAGTCTGGTGTATGGATCTACCACAGTTTGTTTATCCATCCACCAACTGATGGCCACTTGGGCCCCTTCCATCTTTTGGCGCGGGGAATAATGCCACTATGAACATCGGTGTGCACGTGTCTGTTCAAGTCCCTGCTTTCATCTTTCCCTGCATGTGCCTAGGGGGCTGGCCAGGTCACATGGCAATCCTAGACTTAGCTTTCTGAGAGGCTGCCAAAGTGTCCTCCGCAGTGGCTGCACCATTTCACCTTCCCACCAACAATGAATGAGTGTTCCTGTTTCTCCACATCCTCTCCAACACTTGTGAATCTCTGTTTTGTTTTGTTTTTTAAAAGTAGCCATTCTAATGTGAATATTCTCAGTGTCCTGATTTTGTGATAATCAGGGTGGGCTAAACATTCGCTACATTAGAAACCATGCGTGTGTCCCCAGACCCGCTGTTTCTCCCTAGGTCTGGTTTTCAGAATGCTGGTGGTAAACCAAGCCTGGTTTAGTATATGACCATCCTGTATGGGAAATGACTGTAACTCCAGGTATCTTTGGTCAACCTTAAGAGATATAGCAGGGGGGGGATGTGGCTCAAATGGTTGGACATCCGTCTCCCATGTGGAGGGACCTGGGTCCGATCCCCGGAAACTCCTGGTAAAAATTTAAAATATATATATATAGAAGGCACGGGGGCCACTAGGCCCCATGCACGGGTGAGACCCCAGGCCCCATGTGCGGGTGTGTCACTAGGCCTCACGAGCCACACAGCAAGACGATGATGTAACAGGAGAGTGACACAAGGGAGAGCCAAGACAAGACACGCTGAAAAAACAGGAACTAAGGCGGCGCAGGCGGTGGGCCGCCTCTCTCCCACATTGGAGGTTCCGAGGATCGAATCTCAGTGAAGATAGGAGAAGGATGAGAGGAGAGGGCAGGAAATGGACACATAGATTTGCCCAGCGACTGGACAGAGAAACAGCAGAAATGGAGGGGGGAGGGGTAAAAATGGATAAAAGTAAATAAACAAGTTAATAAATCCTTTTTAAAAAATGGGGCAGCAGCTTGGGTGGGCTCCCGTTTACCGTATGGGAGGCCCCAGGTCCGGTCCCTGGGCCTCCTGGTGAAGGAGCTCCCGCGTGGTGTGGAGAGCTCAGGGGCTGCGAGGCGCAGAGAGCTGGCACAACAAAGGAAGACAAGCAGCAAGGGGGGACAAATATATAATAAATAAATAAAATTTTTTAATGTTTTAAAAAAATGTATAGGGGAGGAAGATACGGACTACAGTTAGTAGTAACACTCTGACGATGCTCTTTCATGATTTGTTAACAAATGTTTCACAACAATGCAGGGTGTTTGTGGGGAGGGATGTGTGGGAGCCCTGTGTGATGTCATGCATGTTTGTTTTGTGAGTTCACAATGTTTACAGAACATTTATAGTTTATGTATGTTTATGTATGAATGATACACTTCAATAAATTGTTTTTTAAAAAAATAAAAGTAGGGAAGCGGCTGTGGCTCAATCAGTAGGGCTCCCGTTTACCATATGGGAGGCCCCGGGTTCGGTTCCCGGGGCCTCCTGGTGAAGGCAGGCCCGCCCGCACGGCGTGGTTAGCTGACCCAGCGAGCACAAGCAGCAAGGGGGAGATAAATGAATAAATAAATAAAAAATCTTTAATAAATAAATAAAATAAAATAAAAGTAGCCATTCTAGTGGGTGTGAAATGATATCTTATTGTGGTTTTGATTTGCATTTCCCTAATAGCTAGTGATGTTGAGAATCTTTTCATGTGCTTTCTGGTCATGGGTATATCTTCCTTGGAGAAATGTCTAGTCAAGTCTTTTGGCCATTTTTAAATTGGGTTGTTTGGTTTTTTGTTGTTGAGTTGAAGGATTTCTTTATATATGCTGGATATTAGACCCTTATTGGATATGTGGTTTCCAAATATTTTGTCCCATTGTGTAGTGTGTCATGTTACTTTCATGATAAAGTCCTTTTATGCACAAAAGTTTTTAATTTTCATAATGTACCATTTATTTATTTACTTACTTATTTTGTTTCCTGTGCTTTGGATGTAAAGTCTAAAAATCCGTTGCCTAACACAAGGAGATGAAGATGCCCCTTACGTTTTATTCTCAGAGTTTTATACTTCGGGCTCTCCAATTTAGATCTTTGATCCTCTTTTACTTGATTTTTGGACATGGTGTGTGGTTGGAGTTCACCTTCACTCTCTTGCAAATGGAGATTCCATTTTCCTGGCACCATTTGTTGAAGAGACTGTTCTTCCCCAATGGAGTGGTCTTTGCCCCTTATCAAGAATCAGTTGGCTGTTGTACTAGTCAGGGTTCTCTCGGGAACAGAATCCACAGGAGATGTCTGTGAATAGTATGAGATTTTGTAAGAGTCTCTCACGGACCGTGGGGATGCACAAGTCCAGGTTCCGCAGGCAGGCTGCAAGCCAGGGGCTCCAATGCAAGTCCAGGGAAGGTCCTTGATGAGTTTCTGGGAGATGTTGGCTGTCCAAAGATGAGCTGGGAAATTCTCTCTGAATGCTGAAATCACCTCCCCTTTTAAGGCCTTCAACTGATTGGATAAGGTCACTCATTGCTGACGGCAATCTCCCTGGCTGATGCAGATGTAACCAGCCATCTATGCAGTAAACTCACCAATGACTAAAGCCCATAAATGTCCTTGTATTACAATTAGCCCAGTGCTTGCTTGACCAAACACCTGGACACAATTACCTGGCCGAGTTGACACATTAGCCTGACCATCACAGTCCACCCCTTGTCAACTTGGCAACCATACACATTACCTTAAAGCATACTTAGTCTCTAAATAAAAGCAATAACAGACAAGCATAAATATATATCTCTGCCTAACAATGTTCAACTCTCCTGTGTACAACCAGAAATGAATTAATCCCCTACAGAATAGGGTGCAAGTCCTTGGGTAATATTCACTCTTAAACTTGACATCCTTAAATATTATGACATGAAACTAATACAACTTGTCATATGATAAGGAAAAAGTTTGGGGAAGAAAACAAATTCATTTTGTGTACATATACTATCATACTCAACGAAACAAGGAAGAAGGGTTCATGACTATTACAGTCCTCGTTTCTGTAACTGGTCACGTGGTCGAAGTTCATATTTATCACTACCTTCTTCCACTACCCATTCCACGTTCCCGTTACCCTCAGCAAGCACTTCAGCTGGCCATGGTTCTTTGCCTGGTGGGGTAACCCAAACTTTCATTCCTGAAGATTCTAGGCCATTGTTAGTCCTGCTTGGATTGGGTGGTTGCAATTTTCCACTGACTTTAATCACAGGGCATGGCAGGACAAGGAGACGCTCTAGAGGATCCCCTGCATTCCAGGCAAACTCTTCTTAACTCTCATTATGTAGATGCAGGCCTATTTCCCCTTGATAGTCAGGGTCAATCACCACAGCCAGTACAGTAATTCCCTTCTTTGCCTGTTGATTCACAGGTAAGAGGAGCCCAAAGTGGCCAGGTGGCAGGCTTAACTTCCAGTTCAATGGAATCACTGTTATGTTCCCAGGTGGCAGCACTACTCCTTTTGGGACTGAAACCTGTAGACCAGCAGAGCTTAAGGTTGCAGGGACAGGAAGCAAAAATTTTTCTAGTGGGTCCCTAGGGGTAATAGTGAGTGGTGCCACTCCCATTTCCACCCCTTGATTCCTGGACCCGTGAATCCTGGCTATGGGAGAAACAGCACCATGGAGAGGACGCTGATTCAGAGCATACACAGCCTCCTGGAGAACACTGCCCCAGCCCTGCAAGGTATTGCCACCTAGTTGGTGCCGTAATTGAGTCTTCCAAAGGCCATTCCACCGTTCTATCAATCCAGCTGCTTCAGGGTGATGCGGAACATGGTAAGACCAGTGAATTCCATGGGCATGTGCCCATTCCCGCACATCATTTGCTGTGAAATGGGTTCCTTGATCAGAAGCAATGCTGTGTGGAATGCCATGGCAGTAGATAAGACATTCGGTAAGTCCACTGGTGGTAGCTTTGGAAGAAGCATTGCATGCCGGAAATGCAAACCCATATCTGGAGTATGCGTCTATTCCAGTTTAAACAAATCACAGCCCCTACCATGGTGGAAGTGGCCCAATGTAGTCAACCTGCCACCAGGTAGCAGGCTGGTCACCTCGAATGGTGCCATATCGGGGGCTGAGTGTGGGTCTCTGCTGCTGGCAGATTGGGCATTCAGCAGTGGCTGTAGCTGGTCAGCCTTGGTGAGGGGAAGTCCATGTTGCTGAGCCCATGCATAACCTCCATCCCTACCTCCATGGCCACTTTGTTCATGAGCCCATTGGGCAATGACAGGAGTGGCTGGGGAAAGAGGCTGAGCATTAGCCACAGAGCGGGTCATCTTATCCACTTTATTATTACACTCTTCCTCTGCCGAAGTCACCCTCTGGTGAGCATTCACGTGGGACACAAATATGTTCATGTTTTTTGCCCACTCAGAAAGATCTATCCACATAGCTCTTCCCCAGACCTCCTTGTCACCAATTTTCCAACCATTTTCCTTCCAAGTCCCTGACCATCCAGCCAAACCATTGGCCACAGCCCATGAATCAGTGTACAAACGCACCTCTGTTCATTTCTTCTTCCAAGCAAAATGAACAACCAGGTGCATTCCTTGAAATTCTGCCCACTGGGAGGATTTGCCCTCACCACTGCCCTTCAAGGATGTCCCAGAAAAGGGCTGCAGTGCCGCAGCTGTCCACTTTCAAGCGATACCTGCATATCACACAGAACCACCTATAAACCAGGCCCGAGTTTTCTGGGAAAGAGAAGGTAACATGGCAGGGGTGGTGACCATGGGCATTTGGGCCACTTCCTCATGTAACTTACTTGTGCCTTCAGGACCTGCTCGAGCCCTGTCTCGTATATATCACTTCCACTTTATTATGGGGTGCTGCTGTGCATGCCCAACTTTATGGTTTGGTGGGTCAGACAATACCCAGCTCATGATAGGCAACTCAGTTCTCATGGTAACTTGATGGCCCATGGTTAAGCGTTCAGTCTCTACTAAGGCCCAGTAGCAGCCAAAAGCTGCTTCTCAAAAGGGGAGTAGTTATCTGCAGAGGATGGCAAGGCTTTGCTCCCAAATCCTAAGGGTCTATGTTGTGATTCCCCTATAGGGGCCTGCCAAAGGCTCCAGACAGCATCTCCATTTGCCACTGAAACTGCCAGCACCATTGGATCTGCTGGATCATATGGTCCAAGTGGTAGTGCAGCTTGCACAGCAGCCTGGACCTGTCGCAGGGCTTCCTCTTGTTCCAGTCCCCAATCAAAACTAGCAGCTTTTCTGGTCACTCAGTAAATGGACTGGAGTAGCACACCCAGATGAGGAATGTGTTGTCTCCAAAATCCAAAGAGGCCAACTAAGCGTTGTGCCTCTTTTTTGGTCATAGGAGGGGCCAGATGCAACAACTTATCCTTTACTTTAGAAGGGACATCTCGACAGGCCCCACACCACTGGACACCTAGAAATTTCACTGAGGTGGAAGGACCCTGTGTTTTTGTTGGATTTATCTCCCATCCTCTCTCACGCAAATGCCTTACTAATAAGTCTAGAGTCTTTGCTACTTCCTGCTCAGTAGGTCCTATCAACATGATATCATCAATATAATGGACCAGTGTGATGTCTTGTGGGAGGGAGAGACGATCAAGTTCCCTGCAGACAATATTATGACACAGGGCTGGACAGTTGATATACCCCTGAGGCAGGACAGTGAATGTATACTGCTGGCCTTGCCAGCTGAAAGCAAACTGTTTCTGGTGGTCCTTACTAATGGCAATTGAGAAAAAAGCATTTGCCAGATCAACAGCTGCATACCAGGTACCAGGGGAAGTGTTGATTTGCTCAAGCAATGATACCACATCTGGGACAGCAGCTGCAATTGGAGTCACCAACTGGTTAAGTTTACAATAATCTACTGTCATCCTCCAAGATCCATCTGTTTTCTGCGCAGGCCAAATAGGAGAGTTGAATGGGGATGTGGTGGGAATCACCACCCCTGAATCCTTCAAATCCTTGAAGGTGGCACTAATCTCTGCAATACCTCCAGGAATCTGGTATTGCCTTTGATTTACTATTTTGCTAGGCAGGGGCAGTTCTAGAGGCTTCCACTTGGCCTTTCCAACCATAATAGCCCTCACTCCATGAGTCAGGGATCCAATGTGGGGATTCTGCCAGTTACTGAGTATGTCTGTTCCAATTATGCATCTGGAACTGGGGAAATAACCACAGAATGGGTCCAGGGACCCACTGGACCCACTGTGAGACGGACCTGAGCTAAACTCCATCAATCACCTGACCTCCATAAGCCCCTACTCTGACTGGTGGACCACAGTGACGTTTTGGGTCTCCTGGAATTAATGTCACTTCTGAGTCAGTGTCTAATAATCCCAGAAATGTCTGATCATTTCCTTTTCCCCAATGCACAGTTAATCTGGTAAAAGGTCATAGCTTTCCTTGGGGAAATGTGGAGGAAGATTAACTGTATAAATTTTTGGCAGTTTAACAGGATCCTTCCCCAAGGGGACCTGGCCTCTCCTCATTCAAGGGGCTCTGGGTCTGTAAACTGTCTCAAGTCTGGGAACTGATTAAGGGGCCGTGATTCTCTGCGTCTGTAATTAGAGTTAGGATTTTGTTCATTCGACCTAGACTCTTCTGCTTATACAGATCCAGAAGAAATCTAGTAGACTGCCCATCTATTTCACTTCCAGGTACCCCATGATTTATTAGCCAACGCCATAACTCCAAGTGACTCAAAATATTGAGTGTTCCTTTGAATCTGCCTTTCATTGCGGTAGCCACGCCTACCTTGGCTTTGGTGATTAAGTGCCAATACTTGACTTTTACCGGGCCTTGATCCGATCATCCCCATAGTGTTTAAGGATTCCAATTCCATTACAGCGCCCCCTACAGTAATATCTGGACTGCAGAGAAGAGCAACCACAGAGATCTTCAGAGAAGATGGAGTTAGTCTTACAAATTTATTCCTCACAGTCCTGGTTAAAGGTGTGTCCTCTGGACATTCCTGGGGTGGGTGGGCAGGTCTCAAGTGGTAAATCCATTCTAGCTTTCCAATCTCTCTAAACCTTTGAATCCCCTCATCTACTGTATACCACGGCAAATCAGGCATCTCAACATCAGACATGCTAGGCCATCGTTTGGTCCATGTTGCAGTCAGCCACCCAAACAAACTGTTACAGCCCTTTCTAACCCCTCGAGCTACAGCGTTGAATCCAGAATTTCTGCTTAGTGGGCCCATATCAATAAATTCAGCCTGATCCAACTTTATATTCCTTCCACCATTATCCCATAACCTTAGTATCCATTCCCACACACACTCCCCTGATTTCTGTCTATATAAGTTGGAAAACTCATGCAGTTCTTTCAGAATATAGTGTACTTCCTCATGGGTCACACTTTGTATTTCACTTTTGGGGGCTTGTTGTGAGTTTAGTCTAGTAATAGGTCTCTAAGACAAGAGGGGTGGTGGTGGTGGGTAAGGAGAAGGATTAGAAATGTCTTGTAAGCTACTGACCTCAGGGCATTCTTCTGCATTTCCTTCTGGTGAGACAAGATTAACTCCTTCAGGCAGGGGTTGGAAGGCAGATTCCTCAGGGCAGACTGGAGGCTGGGCAGCGCCTGCTGGAGTTTGGCTGGTACCTGCCTCAGGGCTGGAAGGTGGTCAGGACTCCCTGGGGCAGGCTGGAGGCTGGATGATACAAGGTTGACAAGGTGTGGTATCCACAGGGCAGGCCATTGCAGGTTTATCTGGTAAAGTCTCATCAGAATTTAGGGTTCCAATGTTCCCACTAATATCATCATCCCATATGTCTCCATCCCAATCCTCTGGGCTCCACCTTTCCAATCAATGCCTTCACTTTAACTGTGCAGTTGAGATTTTAGTTTCCTCTGTAATTCTGCTACTCGTACAATGAGAGTCTGAGTTTGGTTCTCAGATATCTCAAGTCTGTGGCTGCAGGAGACAACATTTTCATTCAGAGCACACATAGAAACCTTCACATCATTCACGTGGCATTTAAGTTTCAAATTTGAGCCTTTAGTTTATGTCTTCATTTTGTAACTGTATCCAGAGTATCTAGGAGGAGCCAGCCAACATCATTATACCTTTTGACTCAACAAAACTCTGATAAGGTGGTGAAAACACTCTCACCCAGATCCTTGCTTCTTATAAGCGTGGAAGGAGGGGAATCCAGTGATGCTATTTTGTGTATCTCTATTGCCAGCTCATGCCATGGACTGTTAGTGACCTCTTCATTATTGGAAGGGGAGTCATTAGTACCCTTGAGTCCAATTAGAGTAGAGAGCCAATTACAAAACTCCCAGAACCACCTCAGACATCCCATGTTTAAGACTCTGTTCCTCAAGAACCACTCCCTGTACCAAGCTGTATTAGTCAGGGTTCTCTCGGGAAACAGAATCAACAGGAGATATCTGTCAATAGTATGAGATTTTATATAAGAGTCTCTCACATGACTGTGGGGATGCCCAAGTCCAGGTTCCGCAGGCAGGCTGCAAGCCAGGGGCTCCGACGAAAGTCCAATGAAGGTCCTTGATGAGTTTCTGGGAGACGCTGGCTGTCCAAAGACGAGCTGGGAAATTCTCCCTGAATGCTGAAATCACCTCCCCTTTTAAGGCCTTCAACTGATTGGATAAGGTCACTCATTGCTGACGGCAATCTCCCTGGCTGATGCAGATGTAACCAGCCATCTATGCAGTAAACTCACCAATGACTAAAGCCCATAAATGTCCTTGTATTACAGTTAGCCCAGTGCTTGCTTGACCAAACACCTGGGCACAATTACCTGGCCGAGCTGACACATTACCATCACAGCTATAAATGTGAAAGCTGATTTCAGAACTCTCAAGTAAACTCTGCTGGTCTATGTGTCTATCCTTGTGCCAGTACCATGCTCTTGTGATTACTGGGGCTTTGTAATAAGTTATAAGATTGGAAAGTGTGAGTCCTCCAACCTCATTCTGCTTTTTTTTTTTTTTTTAAAGATTTTATTTATTTATTCATTTATCCCCCCCTTGCTGTTGTGCTCGCTGGGTCAGCTAACCACGCCGTGCGGGTGGGCCTGCCTTCATCAGGAGGCCCCGGGAACTGAACCCGGGGCGTCCCATATGGTAAACGGGAGCCCTACTGATTGAGCCACAGCCGCTTCCCTCATTCTGCTTTTTTAAGATGGCTTTAGCTATTCAGGGCCTCTTACTCTTCCATATAAATTTGATAATTGACTTTTCCATTTCCACAAAGAATGTTGTAGGAATTTTGATTGGGATTGTGTTGAACCTATAAATCATTTTGGGTAGACTGACATCTTAATGATATTTGGCTTTCCAATCCATGAACATGGAATATCCTTCCATTTATTTAAGTCTTCTTTGATTTCTGTAGCACTGTTTTTTCAGTTTTCTGTGTAAAGTCCTTTATATCCTAGATTAGATTTATTCCTAGATATTTGCTTTTTTTTAGTTACAATTGTGAATGGAATTTTTTCTTGATTTCTTCCTGACTAGTGTATAGAAACACTATGGATTTAGGGGTGTTTATCTTGTATCCCACCACTTTGCTGAATTTGTTTATTAGCTCTAGGAGCTTTGTTATGGATTTTTCAGGATTTACTGTATAGAGGATGATGTCATCTGCAAAAAGGGAAAGTTTTCCTTCTTCCTTTGCATGCCTTTTGTTTATTCTTCTTACCAAAATGCTCTAACAAGAACTTCTAGTACAATGTTGAATACAGTGGTGACAGTGGGCATCCTTGTCTTGTTCCTGATCTTAGAGGGAAAACTTTCATTCTTTCACCATTGAGTAGGATGTTAGCTGTGGGTTTTTCATATATGCCCTTTGTCATGTTGAAGAAGTTTACTTCTCTTCCTAATTCTCTAATTTTTAAATATATATATATATATAAGGAAGCAGTGCTGGACTTTGTCAAATGCCTTTTCTGCTTCAATTGAGATGATCATGTGGTTTTTTCCCCCTTCATTCTGTTTATGTGGTTTATTACATTAATTGATTTTCTATTTTTTTTAAAGATTTATTTATTTCTTTACTTTAATCCATTTTCACCCCACCTCCCTCTCTGTTTTTGCTGTTTTTGTGTCCATTCGCTGGGATTTATTTGGGGTAAAAGCTTACAGCTCCAAGGCTGTGAAATTTCCAAACCGAGGCATCATAAGAAGTGCTTTTTTCACCAAAGTGAGCTACCATTGATCCCAGCGTATTGCCACGTGGTGAAGCAAGATGGCCACTGATCTCTGCAAGGCGTCCGCCTCCCCTCCCGGCCCAGCCTCTTGGAGCTCCATGCTTAAGCAAACCTGTAGTCCTCTCTCTTACATGGCAGGATCAAACATGGGAGCTTCCTTTTCCTATGTCTGCCTGAGTGAGTCTATGTTTCCCCAGCACGGGGGCAGGGACTCAACCTGAGTCATGCCTCCCTGACTTAGTACAATCAAAAGCCTTAAAGTAATCTTATCAAGTAATCTAATCAAAGGCCCCTCAACTGAATTTAATGCAATCAATGGTTATCATACCCAGAGGAATAGATTAGTCTACAAACATAATATTTCTCTTTTGGGGATTCATAAAACAATTCCTAACTGCGACAGATGGATTGTATGGTATGTGAATAAAACTGCTTTTTTAAAAAGAATGAGGGGAAGCAGATGTGGCTCAACCACTTGGGTGCCCACCTTCCACATAGGAGGTCCTGGGTTCGGGTCCCAGTGCCTCCTAAAAGAAGACAAGCAGATGCCACTTCCCGCCGCAACAGAGCTAGGGTCTGCCCCCGCCGCAACAAGCAGAGGCCACAAGCCAGCAGACGCCGCAGCCCATGGGGAGCACATGTGGCTCAGGCCACTGGGCACTCGCCTCTCATGTGGAAGTCCCAGGTTCAGCTCGTGGTTCCCCCTGGAGAAGGCGAGCAGACAGATGAATGAACCATCTGGGGGAAGAGGGGATAAATAAAGAAAAATAAAAGTAAATAAAATTTTAAAAAGAATGAGTTACGGGACTTGGGAATTATCCTGAGTGACATTACAATGACAGACATAGGCCATTTTATATCATCACATACCGTGCAGAACTGTGTGGGGGAGAGTGTGATCTACAATGTGAACTGAGGTCTATGCTCAGTGGCAAAGCCCCAGGATGTGTGTATCCATTGCAGGTGATGAGCCACATTAATGAAGGATGTTTATGTGGGAGGTTGTGGGAGGTGTGGGAGGTGGAGATCATGGGAATCCCTGTAATTTTTGTGTAACATTTATGTAATCTAAGCATCTTTTAAAATATTAAATAAATAAATATATAAATACATTTAATTAATTTAAATAAAATTAAAAAAAGAGTTAGGGAGTCTTCCCTCCTCTTCAATTTTTGGAAGACTTTGAGTAGGATTGGTGTTAATTCTGCTTGGAATGTTTGGTAAAATTCACCAGTGAAGCCATCTGGTCCTGGGCTTTTCTTTGTTGGGAGGTTTTGATGACTGTTTCAACCACTTTACTAATTATTGAGTTTGTTGAGATCTCCTATTTCTTCTTGAGTCAGTGTAGGTAGTTTGTGTGTTTCTAGGAAGTTTGCATTTCATCTAGGTTGTCTAATTTGTTGGCTTACAGTTGTTCATAGTGTGTTTTTTCTTTTTTTTTCCCATTTTATAAGTGAGGAAAGTGAGGCTGTAGGTAATTATATGAACTTGCCTGTAATTGCAGTTTGTATATAATTAAAATATAATAATAGGGGGTGTATAGTGTCCTCTTATAGTCCTTTTTATTTCAGTGGGATGGGTAGTAATGTTCCCCTTCTCATTTCTGATTTTAGTTATTTGTGCTCTCCTTTTTTTCTTTGTCAGTCTAGCTCATGATTTGTCAATTTGATTGATCTTTTCAAAGAACCAAAGTTTTGGTTTTGTTGATTCTATTGTTTTTTAATCTCTATTTCATTTATCTCTGCTCTGATCTTTGTTATTTCCTTCTTCTTCTTTTTTTTTTAAAGATTTTATTTATTTATTCATTTATTGCCCCCCTGCTGCTTGCGCTCACTGAGTCAGCTAACCACGCCGTGCGGGCGGGCTTGCCTTCACCAGGAGGCCCCGGGAACCGAACCCGGGGCCTCCCATATGGTAAACGGGAGCCCCACTGATTGAGCCACAGCCGCTTCCCTCCTTCTTCTTCTTGATTTAGCTTTGGTTTGCTCTTCTTTTTCTAGTTCTTCTAGGTTTGAGCATGGGTCTCTAATTGGAAATCTTCCTTCTTTTTTAATGTAAGCATTTAGAGCTATAAATTTCCCCATCAACACTGCCTTTCCTGCATCTCATAAGTTTGAGTATGTTGTATTTTCACTTTCATTTGCCTCAAGATATTTCCTAATTTCCCTTGTGATTCCCTCTCTAACTCATTGGTTGTTTATGAGTGTGATGCTTCATTTCCACATATTTGTGTATTTTCCTTTACTGTCTCTGTTATTGATTTCTAACATCCTTCCACTGTGATCAGAGAAGATACATTGTATGATTGCAATGTTTTTTTAATTTATGGAGACTTCTTATGTGACCTAAGAACTGGCCTATCCTGGAGAACGATCCATGCACACCAGAAAAGAATGTGTATATTGCTACTGTTGAGTGAAGTGTTCTATATGTCTATTAGGTCTAGCTGGTTTAGAGTATGGCTCAAGTCTGGTATTTCCCTAGTGATCTTCTGTCTAGATGTTCTATCCATTATTGAAAGTGGCGTATTGAAGGCTCCTACTATTAATATAGAACCACCTATTTCTTCCTTCAAATCTGTCAGTATTTGCTTCATATATTTTGGGGCTCGGTTGATAGCTGCATATACATTTACAATTGTCACGTCTTCTTGTTGAATTGACTCCCTTATCAGTATATAATGACTGAATCTTTGTCCCTCATAACAGTTTTTAATTTAAAGTCTATTTTAGCTGATATTAGTATAGCTACCCCAGATCTCTTTTGGTTATTACTTGCATGGTGTATATTTTTTTCCAGACTTTCACTTTCAACCAACTTTTGTCTTTGAAAATAAGGTGAGTCTCTTGTAAACATCATATAGTTGTGTCATGCTTTTTTAGTCCATTCTGCAAGTCTCTGTCTTTTGACTGGAGAGTTTAATCCATTTACATTTAAAATCGCTACTGATAATGCAGACTTTTCTTCTGCCATTTTGCAATTTAGTCTTTGAAAGTCTTTTATTTTTTTGTCCCTCAATTCTTCCATTAATGCCTGATTTCATATTTATTTGACTTTTGTTTTTGTCTTAGCTTGCCAAAGGGCTGCCAATGCAAAGTACCAGAAATCTGTTGGCTTTTATAACAGGGATTTTTTTGGGGTAAAACTTACAGTTCCAAGGTATGGAAAGTCCAACTCAAGGCACCATAAGAAGTGCTTTCTCACCGAATCAGCTGCCATGTGTTGAAGCAAGATGGTGGGTGATCTCTACTGGTCTCTCCTTCCCCTCCGGGCTTCCTTTCTCAGGTGCAGCTCCTCCGTGGGCCCAGTTTCTTGGGGCTTTATGCTTAAGCAGTCCTGGAGTCCTCTCTCTCCTGGCATAGGGCTTGTTTCTTTCCAGGCCTCCTGTAGCAGACTCGGCTGTGCTGCTCTCTTCTCAACCTCAGCTGTAAGCTCTCAGGCAAACGGCTCATCTCTCCCCAGGGCCTCAGCTGTTTGAGCCTCTCCTTTTTGTCACATGGCAGAGTCAAAAATGGCAGCGCTCTCTCTTCTTGTGTCCATCTGTGTGAGTCTGTTTATATCAGACCCAGCAAGGGGGTAGGAACTCAACTCAAGTCATACCTCAGCAATGTAGTCAAATTAAACTATATGTTTCAATAACATTTCTAATGTTAGGCAAGAAGTGGTATTTCTTTGATTTCCAATGAGTTTGAACATTGTTATGTATGTATTTATATTTTTTCTTTTTGCATTTCTTTTTTGCATTGACTGTTGTGTTCTTTGACCATTTTTCTGTCGACAGCCTTGTATTTTTCAAAATTGGTTTGTAAAATAAAGCTTGTTTTACATCCAGAAAAAAAAAAAAAAAAAGCCTTAAAGGAATCTTAACAGGTAATCTAATCAAAGATCCCTCAACTGAATTTAATACAATCAAAGGATAGCACACCCAGAGGAAGTGATTAGTTTACAAATACAATCTTTCTCTTTTTGGGATTAATAAAATAATCTTAGGCTGCCACAGTATTGTACCATTTTGAGTCCCTTCTGCTTTCTATCTGGATATATTTTTCATATATTTTCCTTGTGGTTACCATGGGGTTAAAATTTAACATCTGGGAAGCGGCTGTGGCTCAATCAGTGGGGCTCCCGTTTACCATATGGGAGGCCCTGGGTTCGGTTTCCGGGGCCTCCTGGTGAGGGCAGGCCCGCCCGCACGGCGTGGTTGGCTGACCCGGCGAGTGCAGGCAGCAGGGGGGGGATAAATGAATAAATAAATAAAATCTTAAAAAAAAAAAAAAAAAATTTAACATCTTAAATATATAGCAATCATATTTAACTTGATACCAATTTGACTTTTAATAGCATACACATACACTGTTTCTGTGCCCTTCCCTCACCCCACTTTTTTGGTAGTTGTTACAAATTATATCATTGTTCGTTGTATGTCCAAAACCATAGATTTATCATGATTTTTATGCATTTGCATTTTAGTAACTGTAGAATGAAAGAAGTGAAATTAAATACCAAAAAACACACTAAAATAGTACTGGCATGGTCACCTTTACTGGAAGTCTTTATTTCTTTATGCTGCTTTGAACCACTGTCTAGTGCCCTTTCCTTTCAGTCTCAAGAACTCCTGTTAGCAGGGCTTGTAGGCCAGGTCCAGTGGTGGTGAACCCCGTCAGCTTTTGTTTTCCTGGGAGTGTCTTCCATTTCTGAAAGAAAGTCTCCCCAGATAGAAAAGCATTTGATTGGTGTTAGCCAAAGGGGAGCTGATGCAAAGTGCCAGAAATCTGTTGGTTTTTATAAGGGTGTTTATTTGGGGTAAAAGCTCACAGTTACAAGGCCCTAAAGAGTCCAACTCAAGGCTGCTTTCTCACCACAGTCTGTTGCCACATGTTGAAGCAGGATGGTTGCCAATCTCTGCAAGGGTTCAGCCTTTCTCTCTCTCAGCTGCAGGTTGGCACAGGGTTTGTTTCTTTCCAGGCTTCCTCAGCTCAGCTGCTCTGTTCTCTTCAGCTGCAAGCTCTCAGGCAAATGGCTCATCTCTTTTCCCAGGGCCACAGGATCAAAGTTCTCTCCTCTGCCATGTCTGTGGAGCTCTCTTTCTTTTCCATGTATCTTCTTCTTCTGTGTGTTTTCTTGAGTGAGTGTCATTATATAGCCCACCAAGGGAGCAGGGACTCAACCCTGAGTTATACCCTAATCTTAACATAATTTAATCAAAGACATCTCAACTGAATCTACTACAATCAAAGGGTATCATGCCTGCAGGAACAGACCAGTTTATAAACATAATCCTTATCCTTTTTTAGGGTTCATAAGTAATCTCAAGCTGCCACAGTTGGCAATTGCTTTCTTTCAGTGGTTTAGCTATTTCACCCCCGCCTGCTTGCCCCCATGGTTTCTGATGAGAAAGCGTCACTGAATCTAACTGGAACTCCCTTGTATATGACATGTTGCTTTACCCTTGCAGCTCTCAAAACTCTTTCCTTGTCCTCTGCATTTGACAGTTTGATCAGTATGTGACAGGGCATATTTCTCTTCAAGTTTATCCTGTTTGGTGTTCTCTGGGATTCTTGGATGTGCATATTCACATCTTTTGCTAAATTTGGGGAGTTTTCTGTCATCTCTTTGAATATTATTTCTGCCCCTTTCTCTTTCTTCTTCTACTGGGACTCCCATAATGGATATATTTGTAAGATTCATGGTGTTCCAGAGGTCTCTTAGGCTATTTCACATTATTATTATTATTATTTTTTTTTATTTCAATTTTTTAAATTTTTTATATAGATACTTCGATTACATAAATGTTACACAAAAAATATAGGGATTCCCATACGCCCCACCTTCCACACCTCTCACAACCTCCCACATAAACATCCTTCATTAGTGTGGCACATTAATTGCAATTGATAAACACATCCTGGGGTTTTGCCATTAAGCATGGACCATAGTTCACATTGTAGACCACATTCTCTCCCACACAGTTCTGCATGTTATATGATGATATAAAATGGCCTATATCTGTCATTGCAATGTCATTCAGGACAATTCCCAAGTCCCCCAAAACCCCTATATTGCAACTGCTTTTCCCTCTTCCTGCTCCCAGAGCCTCCAGTGGCCACTGGCTCCACATCAATGTTGTAGTTTCTTCCAGTGCTTCAATCACAATATGTCTATAGTCGAATACCAGTAAGTCCACTCTAGTCCATAGCTCTTCCCCCCACCCTGAGGAGTCTGGGATGGTGATGTCCACTCCAACTCCAATTGGGAGGGGGTTGATATCCAATGGGGAAGATGTGTTGGTGTTCAAGAACTGGGTCCATGAAAATGGTGCTGCTGCATTTTATGCCAGTCCTTAACATATTTTTGATTCTGGACTCCTTGATGCAGGGCTGTGCCAGTGACAGCTGCAGTGGTTATGATGCCATTCAGTCCCCAAATTCTTGCTATTAAAATTCCAATCAGTCTCTTAGTTCTTTTTAAATAATGGTCAAGGAAATGCCACAGAAACTGGGATTCTGGAGACTGCTGCCTATGTCTGGTCAACCGAACTGGTAACCATAGTCCTTTTCTTCTTCTTGCATAAAAAGAGTTTGATTTTCCTATAATTAATCCAATGTAAAACCACCATGTCCATAGTTTAAGTTTTAGCAGCATCTTCAACTCTAGGCTTGATTCTTCTGGAGGGATCCACTGCTCTTCTCCTGTTTCTGTAATGATAAGAGCAAAACCTTTTCTGTTTTCTTTTTCTTTTAAAACTGTTCTCAGGAGCTCCTTGGTCCGCCCACTGACTGAAAGAAAAGTTTCATTTTCAGAGCCCCACGTTGTGCGCCTTATGTTGGCGTTCAAGAACTGGGTCCGTGAAAACAGTGCTGTGGATAGAAAGAAAGAATAAGACAAAGAAAAACTGGGATCAGGAGAATCTCCGTCCGATATGGTGAGAAGACTCTATTTCACATTATAATCCTTTTTTCTTTCTGCTCCTCAGCGTGACTCATTTCAATTATCTTGTCTTCAAGTTCACTGATTCTTTCTTCGGCCACTTCCAATCTGCTGCTGAAACCCTTCTGAGAATTTCTGTTTCAATTATTGTGGTCTTCCACTCTAATAGTTCTGTTTGGTTCCTTTTTAAATTTATATTTCTTTTTTGATATGCTCATAATGTTCATTCATTGTTTTCCTGATATCCTGTATTTTTGTATTTCTTTGTATTTTCTTTCATCCCCTTGAGTATATGGAAGATCATTTTTTTAAAACTCTTCATCCAGAATGTCCACAACCTGGTCTTATTCATTGATGTTTTCTGTTTTTTCATCCTCTTCCTTTGGGTGGGCCATCATTCTGTGTTTCTTTGTCTTGTAATCTTTTGTTGTGCACTGTGTATTTTAATATTAGAATGTTAGCTCTGGGATTTATTCCCTGAGATGTCTGTTTCTTGAGTTTGTAAACAGCTGGTGATATGACAGAGATTTTCTCTGAGTGTCAGGAGCTAATGAAACCCCTTTCACCATATTTGCAAATTGGCTTTGTAGTGGCTGGTGCTCTCTGTCGGAGTTCAGCCTTCCTATCCAGAAGGTCAGCCCATGGCAAATGCAAGGTGCAGAGTCTCCCCGTCTTTTCTGGGCCTGCCTCTTGTCCTGGGCTTGTGCTTGCTAGTGGCCTTAGGAGTTCCCCTGTTTACAGGAGTTTGAATGCCCCTCTACTCCCCAAGAAACAGACCTTCTCTCTCTCCTGGGTGTCTCGCTGAAGGTAAGCCTTTTCCCTGGGCCACCCACTCATTTGGATCTTACACTGCTTCATTGTCTCAAGCTGCTTTTGCCTGGAGGGCAAATCCTGGGAGAGGGACAGGCCAGATAGGAGTTTCCCACGTCAGTCTTTCCCAGGGAAACAAGGACAGGGTCTCACAAAGAGACCACTGGCCAGAACCAAACTCCCTGGGGAGGGATTGATGGAGAGTCTGGAAGGTGCTGGAGCTTCTTCCACGGCTTCTCCAAGCTGGCCTTCTTGACTCAGGCCCTTCCCAGCCGGCGCAGCCCTTCAATGCTCCTGTACAGCTCCTAGGGGCTTGTCCTCTTACATCTCCTCCGCCACCTTGTCCAGGGCAGAGTGAAAACATGGCTGCCCTTAGAGTCAGGCTAATCAAAAGCAGGGATCCGCAATCAGCCTGCACCATCCCCTACCCCCACCCCAGATCTTGGGGAAGTGGCTTTTTATATCCCTCTCTGGTATCACCAAGCTATGCCAGGCGCTGGGCCCCAGGGCTGCCTGCCACGAGAGTGCGGTCTTGGTGATGGTAACTGCTACATGGAGAGCAATTCCCTGGTGTTTGCCGTGACTTATTACCTTCTTCCTCCCACTCTTCCCTGAAGGCTGGACAATGTTCTACTGGGCTCCAGAGTCTCAAAATAGCTGGTTCAGAGCGTTCCTGCTTGTTTAGTCATTGTTCTGGTGGAGGGACTGATTCTCGGAGCTCCTGCTGCACCATCTCCACACAATTGCCCCCAAGTAGGCCTTTGAGCCTCAGGGAGACAGAAGTCCTGACCTAGATCTGTTTCTTGTAAATTACATGCACAAACATGTGCAGTTTAGCATAAATAAACTGGATTCACAGTTCCTGGTGTCACAAAAGTTGCCCAGGGCCCACAGGTAAACATTATTCAGGACTTTTAGTCAAATAGACTTAGGTTTTAACTCTACCACTTAAAGGCCGGGAAAGCTCAGGAAAGCAGCTGTCCCTGGGCCACAGTTAACTCATCTATAAATTCAGAACAATAAAACCTCCTGCAGAGGGTTGTGAGGATTGAGATCATGCACTCTAAGGCGCTTTCCACGGCCCTCTGACATGTTCGGAAGTGCGCAGGTGGTAGCTGCTATTATGATACTACTGCTGAGCAGGTGACGGGAACTATGTGAAAATGTGAAACACGGCCGTCTGCTCCTCTGAGGGCAGACCTAACACTCTTCGTGCATGCTGATGTAAAAGGATGCTATCTTCACTTCTAACGATGACCCTAACACTCTTGCATGCATGCTCTTGTCACCTGGCCTTGGGGGCCAGTTGCTTTGTCCCCCCTTTTTATGCCTCCACTCTTCCCCACCCTACTCCCACCCCTCACAGAATAATTTACAGATCTTGTTTTTTTTTTTTAGAATTGTATAGCTGGATTTCCTGGAGGGCTTCTAGGAGGGTCCTAAGACCAAACTCTTAACAAATGCTTGTTCCATGAAGTCAAATGTAGTTTGGCAAAGGTAGTATGAAGGACTCTGCCATCTTCCGCTTCTGTTTCCTTCTTGCCCCTCTCTCAATACCTTGAGGCCATCCTTGCACTTTCAGCAAAAAGTCTCCTTCGCGCTCTCCACACATGACGTGTCCTTGTGGGGGCATCAGAGGAGCTGGGAAGGAATCCCAGCCCTTCTGCCACGGGCTTTCGGATCTGTAAAGCGTGGAGATAACTCTCACCTCGTGGCACTGGGGGACGACTGGTGGTCCCGGCTGCGAGTGAAGTCTCTGTAACTGAGCAGGTGTTTAATAAATGGAACTATCGATTAGGCTGCTCAACAAGCATTTAGGGAGCACATACTTATGTTGTAGGCGCTGGAAGGGTGAGGAAGCAAACGTGCAGGGCAAGGCCCCTGCCCTCAAAGGTGCCTAAACTCTAGTGGAAGAGACTGACACACATAATGTACTTCATTCTGGGGCAAAGGGATTGGGAGGACATGGGATGCGGCTAAATATGAAATTAGGAAGCCTCAGGTTCCCATTTGGGGAGTGGTATTGTGGTGTGTGTTACTTTAATTCATTACAATTGTAAATGCCATTTTCCTCTAAGTATTATGTGCATAAATTCCCACAACCATTGCTAAACATTAATGAATAATTTTATGAGGCAAGCAAAGCCCTTTGATGAAGGATTCAGCACCTTACTAAGGCGACTCCAAATGCTTCCTCATACTGGTAATGATATGTATGTTGTGTGTTTGAGAAAGAGCCCTAATTGGTAAGTTCACGGTGCATCTCTTGCAACGCATGTCGTCATGGTGGGTTGTTACACCAGCGGCCTCCCATGAATCACACCTCCCGGGACCCATTGCTTTGGCCACCAGGGATTAGCAAACATGACGAAGGAGGAGTGTCCGATGAGCTCTCGCACCTTGTCCTCTTGGAATGCTGAACCACGAGTGCAGTGAATGAACCTTGTCCAGACGACCCAGGGGGAGAGATGCTTGCTGGGCAGCCCAGCTGCTCCGGCCCCAGCCATCCCGCCCCCCAGTGCCGCCACGAGAGTGAGCCCAGGCGAGGCCAGCAGGAGCCACGCAGCCAACCCAGAGACATGAGAAGTAAAGTGGTGCTTCAGGTGGTTTGTTATCCAGTAATAGATTACCGATACATGCATCACACACAGGCGTTTCTAGAGTTACAAGGTCTTGGTGAAATTCACCAAGAGCCTATACTCTCACTAGTGTTTTCTGTCATTGTTTCAGTTTGCTGAAGGCTGCCAAAGCAATATGCCAGAAATGGGCTGCCTTTTTTTTTTTTTTTTTTTTAAAGATTTTATTTATTTATTCATTTATCCCCCCCTTGCTGCTTGTGCTCACTGGGTCAGCTAACCACGCCGTGCGGGCGGGCCTGCCTTCACCAGGAGGCCCTACTGATTGAGCCACAGCCGCTTCCCTGGGCTGCCTTTTATAATGGAAATTTTTTAGGTTAAAAGCTTACAGTTCTGAGGCTGTGAAAATGTCCAAATCAAGGCATCATCAGAGATTCTGTGTCACCGAAGGTCGGCTGCTGGCGATCCTGGCGGCCTGCCCGGTGGCGAGGCACCGTGGCAGCCCTGCTGGTCTGTGCCCCACGGCCTTCGCAGTCTGGAGCAGCCTGCTCTGCACGCCCCAGCCCGCTGGCTTCCTTCCTGACCCAAAGCCTCAGGCTCTTGCCCATGCTGCCCCTCTTCTGACCTCTTCCCTTGCTAAATCCCATTTACCAGAACCCATTCGGGTTCTTTGGTTGCAAGCAAGAGTAGCAATTCTGGGGACAATCTAAACAAAAAAAGAGACCTGGTGGGCAGACGGGTGGAGTTTCAGAGAGGAAAGGAGCCAGGATGGGACCAACCAACCAGGAGCAACTGCTGGAAGAATCTGTCTTTGCATCACTCCGCTGAAGATTCCAAGTCCTGGAATCAAGTTGGTATGGTCTGCTTGACCACATGCCCACTGCTTGGCCAGAGAAGGACAGGACACTTACACCGAAGCACTGAAAGGAGGTCATTAGGGTGCTGTTAGCAGAGGAGGACCGAGCCTTCCTTAGTTACTGCTTGTCCTGGAGCCCCATCACTTAGAATAGGGTGCAGTGCTTAACAGGCACTCAGTAAATATGCATTGAATGAATGAACAAATTGAATTGATCTAGGCCTTTAGATTCTTCTGACTCCATCCCTATAACAGTAACCTTGTAGGAATGGGTGAGAAGAGACAAAGAGAAATTGGCGCGCCTAGGTTATAGAAGATAAGCTATGCTGGGTCTGTCTTTGATGCTGTAAAGTCTGTGACCTTGAGCTGAAATTCAAAAAACATTATTCTTGTGAGGATGTGTTGGTGCAGGTGTGATATATTTATTAAATAATACGCAGCGTAGTGTGGGCTTAATGAGGGGTCCGGGCAACAAAAAAGGTGAAGAGCCCCTGCTGTGAAGGGAGAAGGCCAGGGCCGGGCGTGTCAGAGCTGAGCCAGGTGTGCCGTGCCCTTCCTGAGGGGTCAGTTAGGAGAGCAGCCAGGCAAGGGGGGCAGGCCCGGGACGGGAGGGCGCCGTGCCTCGCGGTGTTTGCAGAAACGGGGGCCCTCGGAGCTGAAATGGAGCGTGCGGCAGCGGCCGGGACCTGCGGTCAGCAGGTGTGCTCAGCACCTGCCCGCGCTGGCGTCGGCCTGGAGCAGGGCCGGGCTCGCGCCTGACGCCGCACGGCCTCGTCCTGGCGGAGTTTGGAAGAGCAGCGTAACCCACTTCTCTATCGGTAGGTATCTCTGATAGCTTGGGGTCTTTAAAAGTTATTTCTTGGCAAAATAAAAAGCTGGCAGCCTCGATTCCCCTCAATCTTTTTTCAATGTTCCTGGTCCAAGAACGTGAACGCCTGGGAATCACCACTTGCGCATGCGCACAGCTTCACCGCAGCCGCGGCCGCTGGCGTCGGCCCCTGCGCGCGGGTCCCGGCCTGGCTGCCTCCCTGCCTCGCGCGTCCCGGCAGCCACGGGGGGGCCTGAGGCCTGCCGACGACTGCGTGTGTGCGTGCGGGGGTCCCTGCAGGCCACGTGGGGGGGTCCCCGCAGGTCACCAGTGTGGGGGGTTCCCTGCAGGTCACATGTGGGGGTCCCTGCAGGCCACGTGGGGGGGTCCCTGCAGGTCACCAGTGGGGGTCCCTACAGGTCACCAGCATGGGGGTCCCTGCAGGTCACCAGTGGGGGTCCCTGCAGGTCACCAGTGGGGGTCCCTGCAGGTCACGTGGGGGTCCCTACAGTACAGGTCACCAGCACTGTGCTACCCCCCAGGGGAGCTATGTGACCCTAAGAGAAAAATCTATTTCTAACCCTTGTTTTACAAAGTGGGAAACTTAAGACTTAAACATGAGAAACTCACTAAGGCTTGTCTGAACACAGAGGCCAAGCCTCTCCCCTCTCTAGTGTATCCCCCCTTTACAGGTGCTCAGCTCGTGGTAGCTGAAGTTAAACCTAGAGCAATTCCTGGACGCCAGCATTATGGAAAGACTTCTCGAGCTAGGAAAGGAGTGAAGTTTACCTTCCCGAGGCGGGGAGGGGAAAGCACCCAGGTTCTTGTGTTTGAGAAGCAGCAGAGCTTTACGTCATGCACATTTACATTTCTACCAGAAGCCTACATACCCTTAGCTTAAACGTGAGTTCCTCAGAGAAGACTGCTGCATAAGTATCAAGTATCACAATAAAAACGTCTTAGTCCTCACTAGCAGTAATAGCATATATATATATATATATATCATCAAACAAAGCCTGGACAAAATTCTCCCTTCTCGATTCTACAGCAAAGGCAGCCCTGCCCATTTTCATAACGATGCAAAGTCCCACATAAGGAAAAACTTTAAGACCTCTGCTTTCATTTGTGCAAAGGCACTGGGCACTAATGAAGAGTTCCACCGGAGTCTTCATGCTCAGTGCCTCTGGTTTTCTGAAAATTTCTTCAGCTAAAGGAAGGGAAGGGATCCCTACTCTGCCCCATCAGCCAAAGCTCTTAAGTCTAGAACACCAGCGAGTTCTCTGAACTTAACTCGCTCACTGGCAGATGTCGTCTCTATTTCCGGAGAAACAAGAGCTCCATTAATGTGCCTGAGTTCGGGCTTCGCTTCAGGCACTGCCACCCCAGGGAAACCACAGCTCCCCCGGGGCACGTGTGCGGACCCTGGAGCAGGGGACTCCACCCTTATTCTGCAGGTCATCGTAGTCCTCTGCAGCTGTTAAATTCCAGACTGAGAGCCACCAGCGCCCGATGCCCTCGGCCCTGAGACCCCGAAGTCCCAAGATGCTCGCCTGAGGCTCCCACACCAGCCGCCCCTCCCCGTCCGCCACGTTTTGACATCAGTAGGTGTTTCCTTTCACCTGCATTCTTAGCCCCACCTGAGCGTCACCACTGTCAGAAAACCTAAGACAGTGTCTAGTCTGTATTAGCTGTTCAACCACCCCACACGCACCTACCGAGCACCCCATAAATGCAGGCTCTGGGTTGGGGTTTGTGCACAGAGAAGCAAGCAAAAAGGACACAGTCTTTTTCTCCCCAGAGAAGCTCACAAACCAGAGAGAAAAATGAACGTATGATTCCAACCACGTCAAAGGTCCTGAAGGAAAAGGACAAGGCATTATGAGAAAGTGTAATAAGGGACCTAGTTTTGCCTCGAGAGGCCAGGGAAGGCCTCTGGGCGTGGCGTCAAGCCAAGAGCTGAAGGGTGACCAGGCGTTCGCCCTGAGCTCTGGGCCTCCCCGCCCAGGGTTCCTGTCTCCCTTCTGGGAGGACCAGCACGAGGGGTGCAACGTCTCCTCGCCTCACTGCCTTCTGCCCTTAGTACTGCCCCCGGGCAGGGACCCCCAGGCTCTCCTACAGAGCTGACCACTCAGTCCACACTGCGCTCAGTGCCTGGTGCCCTTGGGCTGCGGCACTCAGGAGAGTGTTCCAGTGAGAATCCCACCTGGCGCTGTGGGCTCCAGGGCCGCGGGCGGCTGCCAGTCTCCTTGTTCAATCGTAGTCACTGCTCAGCAAGGCCCTGTTTAATCGGTTGAATTTCGCCTCAGCATTCAGTAGCGTGTCAATCATTTGATGTGAAATAAGTGCTGAATTGGACAAAGTAAGTGTGTTTTAGGAGTACAAAGACGAAAAGAAAATCTGCCCACAGCATATGCAGACTCACTTCCTGAGACTTCAGGGACTGTGGCTCACAGAGCGTTGACTGACTGTGACCTACAGTTTCCTGTTCCAGAACTCCGCAACCGTAAGATGCAAACCGAGGTAACAACAGGTCATTTCTCCTGGGGCGGGTGGGGGGTGTTGCTTTCAGTGTGTGCATGTCTTAAGAGTCATATCCTGATTTCAAAAACACTCCCCAAATTAAGAAAAATTCAGTACTTATCACCACTTTCCGTGGGGCCTAAAGTAAACTTTGTTTTCTCTTTCGCCTGCCTCAGATCCACACCATTTTCTTTCGGCAACAGCACCACACATTCCTTCTGGGAAACTGCTCTTTCTCCTTAGACACAGCCGCCGGAGTGTCCAGCACTCCCCCAATGGACGGGCACCTGGCTGGCTGCCCTGGACCCTGGAGCGACACGCAGGGGCTCCAGCCTGGCCGCGGGTGGGCGGGGTTTTCCAGATAGGCTGTCCACAACCCTGCTGCGAAGACCCCTGGGCTGCCGGCCGCAGATCCAGGGTCTGTTACTTACGGCCCTGGGATCCCAAAGGGGACTCACCTGGGTGCGTCCAGAACTGGACTCTTAACCTGGGTCTGCGGACGAGAGGAAGGTTCAGGTGGCCTCTGGGGAGCCACACACGGCACGGCTTTGCATCCACAGGGAAGGGCCTTTCTCTGGTGGCGTAGTCTACAACAGCTCTCGTCAGGTCCTCGCAGGGAGGGTCCAGGCTGAAAACGGGCTAGAAACCATTGATCTCAGAGCACGGGTTCAGCCGGGGCAGGGGGGCAGGGGGCTGTGGAGGACTGTGCACGGGGAAAATTGTATCTTTATTTTCACTAACTTCCATTCATATTCCCTTCCATTGAGAATGTAGGCAGCAAACCACAGTTTATCAGCATAACTCTGACTGCCACCAATGGAAATCAGATCTTCTGGTATCACATCACAGTATTGCAGATACCTCAAAACGTAATTTACACCTATCAGTGCTTCAAAATCACAGTGGCTATTAAACCCATAACTCGCTCTCACTCAGCATGTTAGTAAGGAGACGTGTGGTGTTTGGGTACCAGTTTCTCTGATGTCTCAGAACCGCACGCCGACACCCCTGGCTCCCTTTGCAGCCCTCTGTGCTCTGTGCCCTTCAGAGCTTCATTCTGAGACGACGTCCGAGAATCCACCAGACTCGCAGAGGGCCTTGGGTCGTAAGGCAAGTAGTCACTGGCTAGGGAAGCCTTGGCAGGACTAAGTCCCCAGGCTTACCTACAGGGCGCTACAAAGCCGGGCTCCATCAGGTAGCTCTCCTCCTTTCAACCACTGCCTGGTCCTTCCTGAGGTTTTGGCTCCCAGCCTGCTCCCTCCGAATTCTTCCAAGCAGCAGCCGTTGTCTGTGATCCAGAGAAATACGTAAACGTGCAGGAGCCGCAGGAAAGAAAGAAAAGCAAAAGTAAAGAAGGCAAATCCATAGAGACAGAGAGCAGACTGTGGTCGCCAGTATCTGGGGCTACAGAGGTTCCATCGGGGTGGAGAGAATGCTCTGGAACCAGATAGGGTTGTGGCTGGACAACATTGTAAATGCGCTACATGCCACAGAATCGTGCACTTTAAAATGGTTAATTTCATATTATGTGGCTCTTACCTCAGCAAAAATAAAAGCAAGTTAAAACTAATTAATTAAAAAGAGGAAACTCTCACAGATTCACCTGGGAATTATTCAAGGTCTTAATGGTAATAAAGGAAACGCATCTGGCTACTTTTAAACCCCGAACTGGCTTTCGTTGTGCCTGGACGCGTTTTAACACACGTCCTAAGGATGGCCGCTGTGATGGCCGACGAGAGAGGGTGGGCCGAGGGCTGGGGGCCCTGCCGCCTTCCAGGAGGAGGTTTCCAGCCTGCCTGCCTAGCCGCGGCAGCGTTCCCGCTCCACCCTGCCCGGCGCCCGGGACCGAGGCACGCCCTGCCCTCGTCAGAACAGGCTTCACTGGCCTTCCACGGGCCCCTTTCCCGTCCTTCCCAACAAGCCCCCGGGAGGGCTTGAAGCTCCTTCCTGCTCACAGCCCTCGCAGCAGCCGGCAAGCGCCTCCGCCAGGCCCTGGCCTGGGGCTCCCGTTCGGAACAGCTCAGTTAACTTACTGCCCACAGAGCGTCTGCTCTGCCCTCAGCCCTCGGAATGCTCTGTGCTCTGTGCCCTTCAGAGCTTTATCCTGAGAGGAGAGTTGTCCTTGCCAGAGGCTCCCAGTCGGCATGGCTCACTCGGCATTTGGAGGCCACCCAGTCGATGGCCAGCCCAGGAGCACTGGCCTGCGGATGACAAGACCTAGGACGGACCCTCAGGGGCGGGGACGTGCCTCTTGCCTGCCACGAGCCCCTCTCTTCCCTCTGTGCAGTCTGTCCACTCCCCGAGTGAGACGGCTGGGACCTGCACCCCAGCTGTCTTAGCACAGGGGTGCTGATGCAAAATGCCAGAAATCGGTTGGTTTTCATAAAAGGTATTTATTTGGGGTAGAAGCTTACAGTTTCCAGGCCATAAAGCATAAGTTACTTCCCTCACCAAAGTCCATTGCCACGTGTTGGAGCAAGACAGCTGCCGACGTTTGCCAGGGTTCAGGCTTCCTGGGTTTCTCTCTTCCCGGGGCTGCGTCTCTCTCCGGGCTCAGCTCCTCTGTTTCCTCCACAAGGTCAGCTGTAGACTAGGAGGCTCTCTGGGCTCTGCCTCTCTCCACAAGGCCCGCTGTGAACTCTCAGGTGAACGGCTCGTCTCTATCCCGGGGCTTCTCTCCCTCCTCACGACCAAGCTCCTCGGTATGCTTGCTTCCTGGGGCTCCAGCTCAAGACTCCAACTCTGACCTTTGCCAAGTCTTTAATCTTTGATTTCCCACCCACCCAGGGGTGGGGCTCAACACCCTACTGATGTGGCCCAGTCAACGCCCTAATCATGACTTAATCATGCCCAGAGGAACAGACCCGTTGACAAGCATGGTCCAGTATCTGTTTCTGGAATTCATGAGTATATCAAACTGCCAAACTGCTGCACCTCCTCAGAACCCTACAGTCCAGCAAGAAAGCAGCTAACACACCGCACACTTCCCTCCCGCCAGGGATGTTCCTGCACTTCTCATGGAATGGCCGATTAGCGCCTCATAACAACCCTAGGGCAGACAGTACTGTTTTCGAGACTTTATCTTCACTGCAGAGTGGTTGGGTGACTCACCAAATTGCTCGCCTAGTCAATACAAGCCTGGGCAGCCTGGCTTGAGAGGCCACACTTTTCAGCCATCACACGTTTATGTAATAGATCTCTGTATATAGGCATGACGGCGAGTGGAGAGCAGAGCAGCTGATTTTACCCTGTGGTGGTTAGATTTCAGGTGTCAACGCGGGCAGGCTGTGGCGTCCAGTTGTTCGGTCAAGGAAGCCCTGGCCTGACTGTTACTGTGAGGGTATTTTGTGGCTTTAGGTCACTAGTCAGTTGATTGCATAGATGTCTGATTGCATCTACAACCAACAAAGGCCAACAGCGGAGACTGCCCCCCAGCAACGAGAGAGGCGTCCCACCCGACCAGCTGCAGGCCTTTAAGGGGGAACTGGTGTCTCAGCAGTAAGGAGGAAGAGTTTCTCTCTATTCTTCAGCCAGCCAGCTTCTCCTGGGGAATCTCAAAGCCCAGAGTTTCCATCGGAGCTTCCAACTCTGGCCCTGCCCTATGGAATTCAGATCTGCCCATCCCCGCGGTCCCACGAGTAATCCCTGTAACATATGTGTGTAAATCCTGTCCCTTCCTTTTCTCTGGAGAACCCTAATACCGACCCAAACAAAGCTAGGGAAGGCATAGGTGTGGCTGCTTCTCAGCCAGGAACAGCGAGCTGGGAAGGGAGAGGGAAAGAGGGCTGCCGGGCCAGGAGGCGGGGTGGCGAGGGGCCCGCGAGGAAAGGGCGAGGCCACAGCCGCGGGGGGACGAGGCAGCGCACAGTGCCGGAAAGCCCGCCTGTCTCTGGCCCGCCACCTGAGCCCGCGTGTTCCGCGAGCTGCGCGCTCCCCGCGCGCACCTCGGCACCCGCTACTCGCCGCGCAGGCGCGCGGGCCCCACGCAGAGCGGCCCCTCCTCGCGGCGGGAGGCCTCGGCTCGCCGCAGGCCTGGTCTCGCGAGATAAGGAATGGAGGCGCCCCCCAGCGTTTGTGGACTTACGCTCGCTCCGCTGCATGCTTTGACTCGCCCACCACGCACGCGTGCAGCCGCTGCCGTTTCCTGTACACGCAGGCCCTGGGCGCAGCGGCGAGGAGGGCGGGCTTCGGCACCAGGTGGGAAGGCTGGGTGCCCTGAGCGGGGGAAGCCTCCCTGCCGCACGGGCAGGGCCGGGCGGGAGAAGCCGGGCCCCGGCAGCCCCGGCCCGGCAGAGCAGGCGCAGCGCCCCGGGGTGGCCCGAGCAGGCGGAGGACGGTGTGCCTCAGAGAGGGCGTGAGAGCGGCGGCACACGTGGGACGCTCGCCGCGGGCTGGAGGCGCCGTGCAGGCACCCGGGCGCGTGCCGAGGAATCTGGCTCTTACCTAAATACCTCACACCCGCACCAGCACGTCCCCACAAGAAGAATGTTTGTGTTTCTGCAGTTCAAGCTCCCAGACCCCTGGTTACCAACCCCTGGTCTCAAGTCTGCTCCTGACCACCTCTCGGAGGGGTGGAAACTCTTACTCCCATTTTGCAGACAAGGGACCAAGGCTCAGGGAGGTTCCGTGACTTGCCCATGTTCATGAGGTAGGAAGAGGCAGAGCCAGGCAGAGCTCGTATGTCCTTGGCAGTAGCACTTATTGGGCACTTACTGCATGCACAACACACATCTCACTTCATTCTCACAGCTTCCCTCTGAGGGGTGGGATTCTCCATTTTACAGAAGAACGGCCTGAAAGAGGGGAAGTGTCGGCCAGTGTCCTGCACTTGGAATGTCTGCGCACAGAGCTCTGATCCCAACACCTGCTCTCTCTGCACTCAGCAGGTGCTGGACACCCTGGCGGGAGCCAGGTAAACAAGGAGTGTGCACATTCAGATCTCTGCGTGTCGGTTTGTGAATAATAAAGTAGGAGGGAACACGCCCTTCCATGAGGGCTGCTCCGATGAACAGAGTGCATTGGCCGTGAGGGCGTGGGGCTTCGAGATCAGGACTCAAAGGGCACTGTGGCTCCCTCCCTGCTCGATCCCTCAGTCACCGCTGGGAAAAGCCGGCAGCCATGTTGGGCAGACACTCAAGTGCTACGTGGGGAGGCCCACGTGCCACGAAATTGGGGCCTCCTCCCAACAACCTGTAAGCAACTGAGGATTCCTGCCCACAGCCGCTGAGTGATCTCGGAGAGGAATCCTCCGCCCCATGAAGCCTCAGATGGCTCAGCTCAAGTCAGTCTCAGGAGAGTCTGAGCCAAACTCACCCAGCTAAACCGCAGCCCGATTTGGGACCCACAGAAGCTTACATAAGTGTTTGTTGTTTTAGCCAATAAGTTTGGGGGTAATTTTTGAGCAGAAACAGAGAGCTAATACAATGACCTAACAGGGAAAACCTAGCCTCAAAAACAAGTACAATGAGTCTCTTAAGTATACCTGGAAAGTTTCCAAATAAATTTGGAAAGAAATGGGAAAAAACAGGAGGGAATACAAATGCAACATCGGATGAAGGTTAAATTGCACCAGAGGAAAAAGAAAAGCATAAAGGCCAAATTTCACTTTAAGCCCCAAGCAGGTAACAGATAAAATGTCTTGATGCCAAATCCTCTCTCCAAATAGCACTGCAAAGGCTGAGCCAGACACGCCGGGCACAGGGGACGCACACCGCCGTCGGCGCACGTTTGGAGAACAGGCCGTCAGAGCTGCAGCTGGGCGGGCTGCCCGTCCAGCAAGGCCGTGCCCTTGGACTTTGCCTTGGAGCGTTAATGCATCACCCTGTTTCAAAAGTGTGGGCAGCCAATTGGCATCCAGAGTAGGGTATCAGGACTGGCCAGCTCCGAATTGTTGGAGAATGATTAGTTTCCTGGCCTAACTAGACATGCTTCTGCAATCTTTTTTTCTTTTTTTTTTTTTAAATCCAAAATGTATATTTAATGGCTTTTTTTAAAAACTTTATTTTGTGCATTTAATAATTGAAAACATAAGCAATTAAAAACTAAAAAGTAAACACAGATGAATAAATATATACATTTCTCGATTAAATGTAATGGATACATGTAAAAAAAATTTTTTTAATCAAACAATATATTACACAATATATTTGGTTCATAGTAACGCATTCATACAGTATTTGTCCTTTTGTGTCTGGCTTGCTTCCCTCAACATAATGTCCTCCAGGTTCATCCATGTTGTCATATGCTTTATCACTTCATTTCTTCTTACAGCTGTATAATATTCCATCGTGTGAATAGACCACAGTTTGTTTATCCATTCATCTGTTGATGGACACCTGGGTTGTTTCCAGCTTTTGGCAATGGTGAATAATATGGCTATGAACATGGTGTGCAGATGTCTGTCCGTGTCACTGCTCTCAGTTCTTCTGGGTATATACCCAGTAGTGGTATTGCAGGGTCACGTGGCAAGTCTATATTCAACTTCTTTAGTAACTGCCAAACAGTCCTCCACAGTAGCTGTACCATTCTACAGTCCCACCAACAGTGAAGAAGTGTTCCTATCTCCACATCCTCCATCACTTGTAGTTCTCTGTCTTTTTAATAGTGGCCATTCTGATAGGTGTGAAATGATATCTCATTGTAGTTTTGATTTGCATTTCCCTAATCATGAGTGATGTCGAGCATTTCTTCATGTGTTTTTTTGCCATTTGTATTTCTTCTTCGGAGAAATGTCTATTCAAGTCTTTGGCCCATTTTTTAATTGGGTCATTTGTCTCTTTATTGTTGAGTTGTAACATCTCTTTATATATCCTGGGTATTAAACCCTTATCAGATATGTGATTTCCAAATATTTTTTCCCATTGAGTTGGCTGCCTTTTCACCCTTCTGACAAAGTCCTGTGAGGTGCAAGAGTGTTGAAATTTGAGGAGGTCCCATTTATCTACTTTTTCTTTTGTTGCACGTGCTTCGGGTGTGAGGTCCAAGAAACCACCACCTACTACAAGGTCTTGAAGATGTTTCCCTACATTTTCTTCTAGTAGTTTTATGGTCCTGGCTTTTATATTTAGATCTTTGATCCATTTTGAGTTGATTCTTGTATAAGGGGTGAGATAGGGGTCCTCTTTCATTCTTTTGGTTATAGATATCCAGTTCTCCCAACACCATTTGTTGAAGAGACTTGTTTTTTCCCATCAGCGTGGGCTTGGTAGGTTTGTCAAAAACGAGTTGACTGTGTAGGTGAGGGTATATTTCTGGATTCTCAATTCTATTCCACTGATCGATGTGTCTATCTTTATGCCAGTACCATGCTGTTTTTTGTTTTTGTTTTTTTTTTTTAAAGATTTTATTTATTCATTCATCCCCCCCCTGCTGCCTGTGCTCGCCGGGCCAGCCAACCACGCCGCGCGGGCGGGCCTGCCCCCACCAGGAGGCCCCGGGAACCGAACCCGGGGCCTCCCACAGGGCAAACGGGAGCCCCACTGATTGAGCCACAGCCGCCTCCCTGTACCATGCTGTTTTGACCACTGTGTAGCTTTGTAATATGTTTCAAGGTCAGGCAGTGAAATTCCTCCCACATTGCTCTTCTTTTTTAGAATGCTTTTGGCTACTCGGGTGCACTTACCCTTCCAGATGAATTTGGTAATTGCCTTCTCTAATTCTGTAAAGTAAGCTGTTGGGATTTTGATTGGTATTGCATTGAATCTATAAATCAGTTTGGGCAAGATTGACATCTTCGTGATATTTATTCTTCCAATCCATTAACACGGAATGTCTATCCATTTGTTTAGATCTTTTTAAATTTCTTTTAGCATTGTTTTGTAGTTTTCTGCATATCGGTCCTGCACTTCTTTGGTTAAATTAACTCCTAGGTATTTGAGTCTTTTTGTTGCTATTGAAAATGGAATTTTCCTCCTGATTTCCTCCTCAGATTGTTCAGTACTAGTGTACAAAAACATTACTGAGTTTTGCGTGTTGATCTTGTATCCTGCCACTTTGCCGAACTCATTTATTAGTTCAAATAGCTTTGTTGTGGATACTTCAGGATTTTCTAAATACAGGATCATGTCATCCACAAACAGTGAGAGTTTTACTTCCTCTTTTCCTATTTGGACGCCTTTAATTTTTTTTTTTTTTTTTTTTTTTTTTTAAGATTTTATTTATTTATTCATTCATCCCCCCCTTGCTGCTTTTGTGCTCACTGGGTCAGCCAACCACGCCGTGCGGGTGGGCCCGCCCTCACCAGGAGGCCCCGGGAACCGAACCCGGGGCCTCCCACATGGCAAACGGGAGCCCCACTGATTGAGCCACAGCCGCTTCCCCAACCTTTAATTTTTTTGTCTTGTCTAATTGCACTAGCTAGAACTTCTAGTACAATGTTGAATAACAATGGTGACAGTGGGCATCCTTGTCTTGTTCCTGATCTTAGGGGAAAAGCTTTCAACCTTTCCCCATTGAGTATGATGTTGGCTGTGGGTTTTTCATATATGCCTTTTATCATATTGAGGAATTTTCCTTTTATTCCTATCTTTTGAAGTATTTTTATCAAAAAAGGATGTTGGATTTTGTCGAATGCCTTTTCTGCATCAATTGAGATGTCATGTGTTTTTTTTCCTTCAATTTGTTAATGTGGTGTATTACATTGATTGATTTTCTTATGTTGAACCAGCCTTGCATACCAGGAATAAATCCCACTTGGTCGTGATGTATAAGTCTTTTGATATGCTGTTGGATTCGATTTGCAAGTATTTTGTTGAGAATTTTTGCATCTATGTTCATGAGAGAGATTGGTCTGTAATTTTCTTTTCTTGTGGAATCTTTATCTGGCTTTGGTATTAAGGTGATGTTGGCTTCATGATATGTGTTGGGTAATTTTCCCTCCTCTTCAATTTTTTGGAAGAGTTTAAACAGGATTGGTGTTAATTCTTTTAGAAATGCTTGGTAGAATTCACCTGTGAAGCCATCTGGTCCTGGACTTTTCTTTGTTGGGAGATTTTTGATGACAGATTCAATCTCCTTAATTGTGATGAGTTTGTTAAGTTCTTGTATTTTTTGTTGTGTCAGTGTAGGTTGGTTAAGAGTTTCTAGAAATTTGTCCATTTCATCCAGGTTGTCTGGTTTGTTGGCATATAGTTTCTCATAATATCCTCTTATGATTATTTTTATTTCTTTGAGGTCATTTGTAATTTCCCCCCTTTCATTTCTGATTGTATTTATTTGCATCTTCTCTCTTTTTTTCTTTGTTAGTCTAGTGAGGGCTTTGTCAATTTTATTGATCTTCTCAAAGAACCAGCTTTTGGTTTTGTTGATTTTCTCTATTGTTTTTCTTTCTTTTTTTTTTTTTTTTTTTTTTACCGGGAGGTCCCAGGGATCAAACCCAGGTCCCTCCATATGGGAGACAGACGCCCAACCAGTTGAGCCACATCCGCCCCCTCTATTGTTTTTCTATTCTCATTTTCATTTATTTCTGCTCTAATCTTTATTATTTCTTTCCTTCTGCTTGCTGTGGGATAGGTTTGCTGTTCTTTTTCTAGTGTCTCAAGTTGTTCAGTTAAATCTTTGAGTTTAGCTCTTTCTTATTTTTTAATATAGGCATTTAGGGCTATAAATTTCCCTCTCAAGACTGCCTTTGCTGTATCCCATAAGTTTTGATACGTTGTATTCTCAATTTCATTTTTCTCAATATATTTACTGATTTCACTTGCAATTTCTTCTTTGACCCACTGAATATTTAGGAGTGTGTTGTTCAGTCTCCACACATTTGCAAATTTACTTTTTTCCTGTCTGTAATTGATTTCTAGTTTCATTCCATTATGATCTGAGAAGGTGCTTTGTATAATTTCAATCTTTTTATATTTATTGAGAGCTGAATTGTAACCTAACATGTGGTCTATCCTGGAGAAAGATCCATGGGCACTTGAGAAGAATGTATAATCCGCTGAGTTTGGATGCAGTGTTCTGTATATGTCTGTTAGGTCTAACTTGTTTATCATATTGTTCAAGTTCTCTGTTTCCTTGTTGATCTTCTGTCTAGTTGTTCTATCTAATGATGTGAAAGGGGTGTTGAAGTGTCCAACGATTATTGTAGAGATGTCTATTTCTCCCTTCAGTTTTGCCAGAGTTTGTCTCATATATTTTGGGGCACCCTGGTTAGGTGCGTAGATATTTATGACCCTTATATCTTCCTGGAGTATCGTCCCTTTTATTAATATATAATGGCCTTCCGCATCTCTTATCACTTTTTTGCATTTGAAGTCTGTTTTGTCTGATATTAGTATAGCTACCCCTGCTCTTTTCTGGTTACTATTTGTTTGGAGTATCTTTTTCCAACCTTTTACTTTCAGCCGGTTTGTATCCCTGGGTCTGAGGTGAGTTTCTTGTAAGCAGCATATGGATGGCTCATGTATTTTTATCCATTCTGTCAGCCTGTATCTTTTGATTGGGGAATTTAATCCATTCACATTCAATGATATTACTGAAAATGCACTATTTATTTCCTTCATTTTATTCTTTGGTTTTCATATGTCATCTTGTTTTTCTCTCTTTCCTCTTTTGGTTATCCTTTCTGCTTTTCTTTCTTCTATACTCTCCTCCAAGCCTCTCTCTCCTGTCTTTTTCTTTCAGGTTCTAAGGCTTCCTTTAATATTTCCTGCAAAGGTGGATTCTTTTTTGCACTCTCTTTGTTTCTGTTTGTTTGCGTATATTTTATACTCACCTTCATATTTGAAGGACAGTTTTGCTAGATAAAAAATTCTCGGCTGGCAGTTTTTCTCTTTCAGTTTCCTAATTGTATCATACCACTGTCTTCTCACCTCCATGGTTTCTGAAGAGAAATCTGCCCTAAGTCTTACTGGACGTCCTTTGTACATGATCATTTGCTTCTCTCTTGCTGCTCTGAGAATTTTCTCTTTATCTTTTACATTTGACATTCTGAATAGTATGTGTCTTGGCGTAGGTCTATTTGGATTTATTCTCATTGGGGTACGGTGTGCTTCTTGGACATGTAAGTTCATTTCTTTTGTGAGAGTTGGGAAATTTTCAACTATTATTTCCTCAAATACTCTTTCTGCCCCTTTTCGTTTCTCTTCTCCTTCTGGAACGCCCATGACACGTATGTTGTTGTGTTTTGTGTTGTCATTCAACTCTCTGAGCCCCTGCTCAATTTTTTCCATTCTTTTCTCTCTTCAATTTTAGCTTCTCTGTCTTCGGTATCACTTATTCTTTCTTCTATCATTTCAAGTCTGCTGTTGTATGCCTCAAATGTGTTTTTGACTTCACCTATTGTGTCTTTCATTCCCATGAAGTCCGTTACTTTTCTGTTCAGGATTTCAAATTCTTCTTTGCGTTTGCTCAATGTCTTCTTGGTGTCATTTATTTCTTTAACTATGTTGTCTTTCAACTCATTAATTTGATTTTGGAAATTTGTGCTCATCTCACCAGTTAGTTCTCTCAAATTTTGCAGCTCTTCTTGGACTTTGCTGTATTCCTTTTCTTGAGCCATGTCTTCTATTTTCTTAGTATGGCTCATAATTTTTTGCTGATGCTTAGGCATCTGGTTAGGTTGTATTTTACTTAGATGCTCTATCTCTTTCTCTTTTATAGGGTTTTAGTGGCAGGAAGCTGTGAGTTACCACAGCTCTTTGATTTTTGGCTCTACCTGGTTTGTTAGGATTGTCCTGCTGGTTGCTCAAAACTGGGCACTGGACCCAGTAATTGGTTGTAGAGTCGTTTCCTAGGGCCTTGGGCAAGGGGGATATAGAGGCGAGAAAAAGCCTCTCCTACTTATTTTTAATTTTCTTGTGTGTACTTCTTTGGTCTGCCAGGAGATGACATTCTTTGGCAGCTCTCAATTCAATGCCTGGTTGGAGCGTATTTGTTGTGACACAGACCAGATCAATGTGATGGAGCTTCCTGTCTGGGGGCTAAGAGCCTTATAATTCAAACTTTCTGAGACAGTTCTCCAGTCTTCTCTGGTAGCCCCCCGCCTTTTCCCAGCTAGGAAATATTTCCACTCCCTTCTGAGTCCTCAACAATCAATCCCTGTTAATAGAGGAGGAGATTGGGAGGTTTGTATATCTTTAGCCCCTTGCAGGCTCCAAGGCAAACAATGGTGCAGCCCCACCCGGCCTGGAAGGGCTCTGGGGACAGGGCAGACCAAACCTGGGAGTCCAAAGCAGGGTCAGCCCCAGGCTCTCTCTCCCCTCTCCCGTGGAGTCCTCAACAATTAGTCCAGGCTAGAAGAGAGGGAGATCGCAAGGGTCGGATTTCTCCAGTCCTTCCTAGGCTCCCAGGGCAAACTGCCATGTGGAAGGGTCTGTGGGGCTCCACAGCCCAAATTTACAGGTCAGAACCTGAGTCAGCCTAAGGCTGTGTCCCTCTCTCTCCCCTTTCCAGGAGTGGCAGATCCCTAGAGTCCCCTTTGTCTTAGTCGCAGGCCCAGAGGCCCGGTAATTCTGAAGAGTGTGGGGGAGGGTGCCGGCAGCAGTAGCCGCTGCTGGTTCCAACTCATGTTTCTGTCGTCGTGATTTCCCTCTTCTGTCCCTCTCTCCTCTGGGTGGTGTGCAGCCTTCACCTGCTGTCCTAAAACCTAGAATGTCTTTTTCGGTGCTGTTTCAGCTTGTCCTCTAGCTATTTTTCTGGAGAAGAGATTCCCGTGTTTTACTAGTCCGCCATCTTCCCGGAAACCCTCTGTATTATTTTCCTGGGGTTGCGCTAACAAATTACCATAAACCTCCTGGCTTAGAACAGCAGAAATTCATTGTCTCACCCAGAGGCTAGAGGTCGGAGGTCGCCGGGCCACGTCCCCTCGCACCTTCCTGCGTCTTCCTGGCCTCTGGGGCAGCCAGCAATCCTGGGCGTCCCCCCGGAGCTGCCAAGCCCAGTCTCTGACAGTCGCCACACAGCCTGGCTGACCCCGCTTCCTTCCAGTGGGAGAAAACTTGGCAAAGCCAGCAGCGACGGCTGGTGTGGGGCGGCTGCCCAGGCGCGGCCGAGGTGGCGCCGCCTGGAAGACCCGACAGGGGCTGAAGGCTTCCAGGGCGGCGCGGGAAGCTGCGGGCCCTTAGGGCTGCCCCCCGTTTCCAGCCCGTGGGGAGGGCAGCGCCACCCCGCCCTCTCCACCCGGCACCCGACCCGCGGGCCGGCTTCCCTCCTGGAGGAAGCCTGAACAAGCCTGGGAAGCGCAGGGAGCTGCTGGGCAGGGGGGCCGCGCGGCTCGGCGCGGTCGGGTCTTTTCTCACGCAAACCAAGCACCGCACGTTTGCCCTTGTTACGTGCCATCCATCTCTGCAGCCTGTAAAGATGGTCTTCCGCCCAGGCTCCCAGTGGTTTCCAGGGCTGTGAGTGCTGGGCCGCGGCCGAGGAAGGAGGGCGATGGGGGGCCACGGCACAGGCGAGGCCCCTGCGCGCCGCGGAGCGCGCCGCCGAGCTGCCAGGCGTGCCTTCAAATCAGAGTGACAAGTGTCACCGTGGATGAGCCTGAAAATGCAATGTTGAGCCGAAACAGAAACCAGATTGCAGAATATAATGCAGTATTACATCATTTGTATAAAGTTTAAAAATACGCAAAACAATACCATGAATTGTTTATGAGTTCCTCCGTACATGGTATGAAAATATACACATAAATGGTAAACACCAAAATCAGGAGAGTGATTGCCTCAAGAGGTAGGAAAGGGAATGGTACTGGGAAGGGGTGCCGGGAGGCTTCACTTATATCTATAAATGTTTTATTTATTTTTAAAAAACATCTGAAGCAAATAGAGCAAAACGCTGAGGTTTGACAAGAATGGGTACCTGGAAGTTTAATTCATTATTCTCTATGTTTTTCTAGATGCTTAAAATATTTCATAATTTTTCTAAAGCTCACAATCTAGTGGAGGAATAAATGATAAAAGAGAGGCATTGGCAAAAGATGATGGGAGTATAGGAGAGGAAATAAGTAATTCTATCAGGGGAATTTACATTGCCAACTTCAGCTTCAGTAGAAATATGGCCAAGTTATGTGTCAGATTCCTTCAATTCAATAAACACTCATTTAGCCCCATCATGTCAGTTGCTAGAGGCACAGAGTCTCTAACACCAGACCATGCACAGTCTGGAAAAGGAAACAGACAATGGACACAATGAAGTTATAACCAACCAACGCTGTATTAGGGTCAAGTAAATGGTTCTGCGACACTGAGAAAGTGAATAAAAGCTTCGCCAAGGAGGAGATGCCTGAGCTAGACCTTAAGAAATAAATAGGAAGCAAAAGAGGAAGAGGCAAAACAGATTCAGCATGTATAAAGGTGTGGAATTCCAAATGGGAACAGTGGGGCGTTCAAAGTGACTGAAGATGAGCCTTGAAACGGAACAGTTTATGGATGGCTCTGCCTGGTGTATTAAATGCCTACGTCTTCCCAAGAGGAAGGGAGGGAGGGAAGGAGATAGGAAAGAAGGAAGGAGGGAGGGAGGGAGGGAGGGAGGGAGGGAGGGAGGAAGGAAGGAAGGAAGGAAGGAAGGAAGGAAGGAAGGAAGGAAGGAAGG
>JAKSZT010032012.1:451256-521766 GCA_026826555.1 Tolypeutes matacus
AGGAAGGAAGGAAGGAAGGAAGGAAGGAAGGAAGGAAGGAAGGAAGGCAGGCAGGCAGGCAGGCATCTATACCTCAATCTATGGACAAAAGGCATCCATGGATCTGGGTATGTGCCCAGAAGAGTTGAGAGCAGGGACACGAACAGACATCTGCGCGCCAGTGCCATAGCGGCATTGCTCACAATTGCTAAAAGGCAGAAGCAACCCAGGAGTCCGTCAGCAGACGAATGGATAAGCAAACTGTGGTGTATTCATCCAATGGAATACTCTTCAGCTGTAAGAAGGAACCAAGTGTGGACGCAAGGGGCAGCGTGGATAAACCTTGAGGACCTCTTGGCAAGTGAAATCAGTCAGTCACTAGAGGGCAAACATTGCATGGCCTCACTGACATGAAGTACAGATATCGAGCAGACTCGCGGAGGTAAAGTTAGGGGACAGGTGACCAGGAGATAGCGGGGGAGCGGAGATTGGTGACCTGATGCGTCATCTGCGCAGACTTTACAATAAGGTTGGCGGTAAGTTTGGGGATGGGCAGAGGGGCTGGTGGCCCAGCGGTGTGAGTGCACTTAATGGCGCTGAAGTGAGAGTGTGAATGGGGTTGAAAGGGGAAGGTTTTGGCGTACATGATGCTAGAAGGAAAGCACAGGATAAGTCGGATGACAGCGCAACTCAGTGAACTCTGAGATGGCTGAGGACTGTGGCTAAGAATACAATTATAAGAAAGTTCTTTCAGGATCTATAACAAAAGTATGTCACTAGTACCAGGTGTCGATAGTGGGTGACACACGGGGGAAAGCACACCTAAAGCATACTTCTATGGGATATGAATGTATTCATGTCATAGGTATGTATTCTCAATACAGGCATACACAATAGATAAAATATTAAACTCCCATCCTGGGGAGTCCTAATACTTTCTCAACTAAAATGGCAAGAATCTCTGGAACATATAGGCAGTGCCGAATAAAAGCAAACAGGCCAATATGCAAGTCCTCGATCTTAAAGCCTTTACACCATATTCCTGTAAAAATGAAACTTAGCCTAATTATAATTAATGCCTAAGAGTTACCTCTTGAAAACCTCCCTGTTACTCGAATGTGGCCTTTCTTTAAGCCTGGGGTTCTTAACCAGGGGTCCAGAAAGATTTCAGGGGGTCCATGAGCTTGAATTGAGAATTCAAAAAAGGGAAGCAAATGTGGCTCAAGCCGTTGGACACTCGCTTACCACACGGGAGATCCTCGGTTCAGTTCCCAGTGCCTCCTAAAGAAGACGAGCAAGACAGTGAGCTGAGGCAACGGGCTGATGCAACAAGGTGACACAACAAGATGATGCAACGAAGAGACACAATGAGGAAATACAATGAGAGACACAACAAGCAGAAGCAGAGATGGCTCAAGCCATTGAGCACTTCCCTCCCACATGAGAAGTCCTGGGTTCAGTTCCCAGTGCCTCCTAAGAAAAAGATGAGCTCACAACGAATAGACACAGAGAACAGACACTGAGTGCAAGCAATGGGGGGGGGGGGGAATAAATAAACAAAAATAAATCTTTAACAAAAAAGAAAACTCAAACATTATTCTTGTGGGGATATGTTGGTGCTTATGTGATAAACTTATTAAATAATACACAGTATAATGTGGACTTAGAATGATTTTTATTTTGATGTAGCGTGTTCTGAGTGCAGTGGATAACAACCTGCAAAAAGGTTGGTAAGGATGGCAGAGATGATTTTATGACACCATGGGAAAACTTGAATTTCTAAATGCCAAAAATGACCATTTGAACAGATGTTGAACTGTGTTAGGTTATAGGTATTGAAATTATGGGAAAGTTGTAAAACGTAATTTTGATAATCCAAAAAATTTAATTTAAAGACATGCTGATGTTTGGTGTCATAAAACTATTTGCCTGCCACATTCTCTAATGGGACAACAAGAATACCCTGATTAAAGGGGCAGTGACTATTGAAGGAGGATGGACCATTGACAGGCACTTGATAGTGATGACTGTACTTATGAACCTTTTCTTTTGAAATTGAAACTTAGCATAGTATTATAGGATGCCTAAGTGTTACCTCCTGAGAGCCTCCTTGTTGCTCAATTGTGGCCCCTCTCTAAGCCTAACTCAGCATATAAATGCATTACCTTCCCCCCAGCATGGGACATGACTCCCGGGGATGAGCTTCCCTGGCACCAAGGAAGCTACCAAGCATCAATTAGCAATGCAACTGGAAAAAGACCTTGAACAAAAGGGGGAAAGGCTAAAGACAAAATGAGTTTATATGGCTAAGAGACTTCAAAGTGAGTTGATAGATTATTCCAGAGCTTACGCTTATGCATGTCTCAGCAGGATCTCATTGGCTACCACAGTAAATATTGCCTCAAACAGTGGGGCTCCTGAGGACTCTGGAGACATCCAGACACTATAGGCAGGGCTGACAGCTCAGGAGTTTGGCGTCCTGCCAGTGGGCCTGCTTTGGAATTTATGCTCCCCAGTGTGAAAGAGTTGGGTTCAGTGGTGGTTTCCCTACACATGACTCTTCTACCCCTATATTTGAACCTATAGTTAGTACTAGAGTTAATAGGTGTATGTTCAAGAGACTTAAATCTTTGATCCGTCCATGTGCCAGTTGGGCCCTGAATCTCAACAGATTTGCAATACCTACTCTCCAGTTCAATTGGACTCACCCAAGACAACTAACAAGGGGATGGTGATGGACAATGACCATCTCAAGAAACAGAGAGTCTACAACTGCAAGCAAGTCCAAAGTAGTCAGAGCAGACATCATCTCAAATTTCTCAAGACTAAGTAACGAACACATATAGAGGGGTCGTTTACCATGGACCAGCACAGATTTGTTGTTATTGTAGGTTTTATCACGTGGGAGCAGAGGAACTTGTGACATTGACATAGACAGCGGTGGCCAGAGCTTTGGGGTGGGGGTGGGGGGTGAACAGGTGGACACGGCATTTTTAGGGCATTGGAACTGTTCTCTAGGAAACTGTGCTGATGGATACGTGACACGAAACGTCTGTCAAAGCCTATAAAACTGCACAGCACCAAGTGTAACCATCCACTAGAGGCCCTGCTCAGAAACAGGCTCCACTCTGGTCAGCAACTGCAGCAAATGGTCCTCACTGATGTGAGCTGGGAATAGTAGGGGGTGGTTATATGGGAATCCCCTATACTTTTTTTTTTTTTTAGGAAGTACTAGGGATTGAACCCAGGACCTCATACAACCACTGAGCTACATCTACTCATCTACTCCCTCCCCTATATATTTTTTTCTTTTTCTTCTTTTTTTTTTTTTTTTTGTTCTTTTTTCTCCTTTTTTTTTTCTTTTTCTACTCCCCTATATTTTTGATGTGATTTTTCTGTAATCTAAAACTTCTCTAACAATAAAGTTTATAGTGATTTTTTTAAAAAGGCAGCCAGTGGAACTATTTCATCAAGGAAGCAATAGGCTTTGATTAGAAGCAGTGAGAAAGGAAGGATGGGGTGGGAGATGGGCTTGGGAAAGGCAGGTGGTTCCCACAGTGGTGCAGGGGAAGTACTGAGGATCTGAGCTAAAACTGGGCAATAGAAAATGTGGGAGGGGGGACTTGTTTGAGAGAAATGTTTGAGGTTGAGTCAGGAGAATTGAGTAATTAATTGGCTGTTAGAGTGTGATGGAGAGGGGGAGTTGAGCATATTTTTATTCCATTTGCCTGGTTAATCAACCTTATAAAAATATATTTTATGTACAGCAAAAATGTGTCCATTTTAAGTATGCAGGTCGATGAGTTTGACAAATGTATACACCCAGGTAACTATAATCAAGCCAAAGAAGTTTCCACAATCCAGGAAGTTCTCTTGTGCCCTGTATGGTCAATAACCAGGCTCCCCCCCTGCCACCCAGATAGCCATGAACACGCTTTCTGCTCACTATGAATTGGCTCTCCATTTCTAGGATTTCAAATAAACAGATTCATACAGGATGTACTCTTTTTTGTCTGACTTCTTTCACTCAGCTTAATATTTTTGAGATTCATCCAGGTGATTGGCTATATCAGCAGTTTGTGCCTTTGTAAGGCTGAGTGCTATTCCACTTTACAAATATATGGCATTTTATCTAGTCACTCACCCGTTTTGAATGTTTGAGTTGGATTCAGTTTTGGGCTCTAATAAATAAGGCTTTTATGAACAATAGTGTACAAGTCTTTGTGTGGATATGTTTTTATTTCTCAAGAGGGAAATGGCTAGAAGTGGAATTGCTAGAGCATATGGTAAGTGTATGTTTAGCTTTACAAGAAACTGCCAAATAGTTCTCCAAAGCAGTTGTACTATTTTTACTTCCACTAGCAGTATATGGGAATTCCAATTGCTCCACATCATTGTCAACTCTTGTATTGTCCCTTTTTTAGATTTTAGTCATTCTTCTGGGTGTGTAGTGATATCGCATTGTGGTTTCAATTTTTATTTATCTAATGTTTCACATGCTTGTCATTTGTATATATTCTTTTCTAAAGTGTCTGTTCAATATTTTGAGTGGTTAGAATTCTTTACAAATGACCAAGATAGGGAGCAGTGGAGAAAGAATAGTTTCGAAGAGGTAGAGAGGGAAGCACATACAGGACGTTTAGACGAAGATGCAGAAAGAAAGCTGGAAAGTGTTATGGAACCCGAGACAGCGAGATTCGCAAACACGGTGAGTTTTAAGAAGCAGAGGCCCATCTGACAGGGTCAAATGCCACCACAACGTCAAGGACAGTAAAGCCTTTGGAAACAGACGGTCGGGTTCGGCAGCGGCTTTTAGGCTGTGGGTGACAACCTGTTAGAAGTGGATTCGGTGGAGCCTGAGCAGCATGCAGGTGCTTCTTTTCTGCTGTGTGTGTGTCCCCTGCACTGCGTCACAAATGACGGCCAAGAAGGCCTTGAAGGCAGAGAGGGGCCACAGGGCCCAGACGTGCCGTCCAGCGCAGGGCAGCGGCTGAGACCAAGGGCTCGGTCAGATGCGGCTCAAGCCTCTTCCTTCGGATGTAGATCTGAATAAGCGACGGGAGCTCTCTAATTCCCACTTTTCTCAGCTACAGCTTGGGAATGATGAGGATGGTAACGTCAAAGCACCGTGGACAGGACGCAGCCCGAGCAGGGACTCCGGAGGTGGACGGGGTCAGAACAGCCTGCGGGCACTTCTGCCCTGTGAAGGCGAAAAGCTAGTCTGTAAACTCCTGCACGTGCCTGGCGAGCTGTCTGCGACGGCTCCCATCACCCTGAGGAAGGGGAGACACCCAGACGGCCCTCCGCTGAGGAGCGGGTAGACACGATGGGGCGTGTCTGGCCAGCAGACCATTCCTCGGCCGTGGGGCGAATGAAGTCCGAGAATGCGACAGTGGGTGAGCCCTGAATGTGTTCTGTGGACTGAAAGAAGCCAAGTCCAGAGGCTGACGTATCGTCGGACTCCGTTTCCACGAAATAGCCAGAACAGGCCGATCCTGAAGCCAGAAATCGTCCTAGTGGTCATCGGGGCATGTGGGGAGTGGAGAACGGGGCGTGACTTCTCAGCAGCATGGGCTCTCCTTCTGGGGTGACGCAAATGCCCTGGAACTAGAGTCGTAGCCACACGGCACCGTGGGTATGCCAAGTGCACAGATTCGTGTGCTTGAGATTGGTCAAATGGCAAACTTCACACTGCATGTGGTTTTCTTTTTTTAGGTACTGGGGCTGGGGATTGAACCCCGGACCTCGTATGTGGGAAGCTGGTGCTCAACCACTGAGCCACATCGGCTCCCGTGAGCCGGGTTTTTTGTTTGTTTTGCTTGTTGTCTGTTTGTTTTTTCAGGAGGCACCAGGAACAAACCTGGGACCTCCCATGTGGAAGGCAGGTGCTCAACCGCTTGACCCACATCCGCTCCCCAATGCTGTGTGTATTTTACTGCAATCAAACAAAAAAAACTGCCCTCTTCTCCTGAAGAATGCTTTATAGCCCTTTCACTGCCGCCCCTCAAGCTTTCTCAAAAAACAAACAAACAAACAAACAAAAAACAGAAAACTCCGGTTGGGAGTACAATGAGAAAGAGGAGAAGGTGAGGAGCTAAGAGCTGAGAGGTGGTTTTCCTGAGAACGGGAGCGCCCCCGTGTCTGGGGAGGAGCGGGGCCAGGAGGAGGGGCGCGGCTGAGAAGGGGGAGTGCTCCGGGGGGAGTGCTCCGGGGCGGCATCGGCCAGGACTCTCCCTCACCTGAAGAGGCGCCTGAGCAGGACTGCGTGGGTCGGGGTCCCCGGGTGGGTATGGGAGGGAAGCTGAGGCTGCTCCTGAAAAGAGGGGGAGGGTCGGACGGGCGGTCAGTAAGAGCCCAGGAGCCTGTGGGCTGAAAGGCAGCTCCTCGTGAGAAGGCCCGTCTCGGAGTGGTCCGTGGCCACGTGGACTTGCCGCTAGGCTGGCTCGGAGCAGAGCGCGGGTCAGGGGTCTAGACGTGCCTTGCCTGGCTAGCAGGTGTCTGACTCCCGGTGCTTAGGGCTACTCTGAACGTCACTGTGCACCCCGGACATGCTCATCTCTCCCCATCCTAAGAAACCTTGGACTAAACACGGTTTCTAAGAAAAAATCTATGAATAAACTCATGAGAGCAAATATATTAGAATGATCAAGCCAGTAACTAATGGATCTCAGCCCAATCTGTGTTAACACATTCTGGCAATATTTACTAGTCAATAATATTCAAATCTCCTTGTTAGTCATTCATTCCAAAAACAATTTTTGCAGGAGACACAGAAATAAATAAGATGTAATCACTGCTGTCGAGGAACCACCAATATAGTAGAGGAAGCAGACACAGAAACTAATACTTGCTCTCAAATTTAATAAAAATAAAAACCAGTGACATAATGGAAGAAGCAAGCAGCTCAGCCTGGGGTCGAGTCCTCAGTGAAGTTATCCGTGAGAGCTTTCTAGAAACATTGCCTCCTGCAGTCTCAAGGTAGTTTATTCATGTAGTAGAGCCAACCCAATCAGAGGTTGCAATTTGCCCATCTCAGACTCTTGTCTGTTTAAACCATTGTTGATGTTTTTGTCTCTCCATTTGTTGTGACTGCTTTTCTTGCGAGGCTCTTGTTGGCACCGTCTGAGCTGCAGCCCGGGAGTTCCGGGAGCAGGGCACTGCTGAAGACCTTGGCACCTACAGGCCTCCAGGCAGCTCTCCTGCCGCTCCCCGTTCCCTCCAGCTGGGAGGGGGCTTTTGAGCGTGTCTGGGGGAAGAGGGGAGAGACAGCTGATCTGGGTGGAGCAGACCTGAAAGAGCATCTCTATGTCGCTCCATCATTTGCTTGCCCGTCAATATTCAGTGAGGGCCTGCGGCTGGCCCCGCACTGTGCTCGAGCAAATGAACAGGTAAGTAAACAAGGCAATACAGGGCTGAAATCATTGCGGGCATGAGGGAGCGGGGGCAGCAGGTGGTTAGACGGGGGCATACCAATTAGGGCCAGGGGATTCGACCAGATGCCACCAGACTGGAGTCGGGAACTTGGCTGGAGGGTTGGAGAGACTATAAAAATGGGAAACTCGCCATCCCGTGACAGTTCTGGAGACGGCGTGCTCCCGCGCTTATTGGCCACAGGCTTGTAGCAATCACCCAGCCCAGGTCACCCACCTCAGACGCTCATAAAAATGCAGATTCCAGGGTCCTGTGCCCCACTCCAAACCAAGCGGATCAAAATTAATGGGGGGAGGGCAGAACTTAGATTTTAAACAATGCACTCCCTCCAAAAAATAGTAATAATAAAGAGTCCACCCACAGTGAAGTTTGGGAAGAGAGGATGGAAACCAATTTGCTCCTTTCCCAGATGAGAAAACTGGGTGCAGAGAAGCAAAGAGACCCAAGCGGCAGGTCGTGGATGCCAGGCCCAGCGCCAGGTCCGCTGCCCACCCCCCAGCAGGGCCTGAGTGTGGGGTGGATAGCAGCAGGGACTCCCGGCAATGTGGTCAGGCCGCTGCCAGCCTGTCTCTCTGGACTAGGCTGAGGCTGGCTGGTGGCGAAGGTGCCGAGCACAGGGCGAGGAGAGCCTTGGCACTCAGCTGTGAGTGGACTGCGTCCGTTGCTAACGCAGACCGGTCACGTGGGAGCTTAATGATTCCACAAGGAGGCATCTTATGGCTGCTAAACTCTCATTGCTGTAGGTGAAGCCTATTTCCTACTTTCGCTGCTGAGCAAAGAAAAATAATTGGCCACTTTTCTCATGACTCTTCACATAATTAAAGGTATCAGCTGATAAACTTCCATTGTTTGTTTTTTCTTGAGATAACAACCAACTTTCATTAACCTTTTCCCACAAAGTCCATTTCTTGACCCTTTTATTAATTTGGTTGCTTTTATAGTTTTCCAAATGCTTCCCAGATAATGGGGCCCAAAACTAGCCGAAATAGGAACTTCCTATACGATTATTGAATGAAAACATGAAAAAATGAAGGAATGTTTCTCCTTTTGTGCCCTTCCTACTTTGAGGCTATGACTCTCTGGGGCTTAAAAAAAAACCTATAAAAATGAGAAAAGAAGCCATGCATTTATTAACAGAAAATCAGTCCTGCAAATATGGCATACGAGGGATACAGGTACAGCTGACACACAATCACCAGCTTATACTGACCTTACTTGGTTCTTTAGATGCCAAGCTCATTTCTATCTTCAGGTTGTCTGGCCTTTCCTCTCAATCTTGTTTTCATCACTTTTCATCATAAAGCACTTTTTTCTTTTAAATAATGAGAAGGTGTCATGGAAAACCTCTGTTCTGCTGTCTCTTTACCTGTGGGAGACCTCTGGGGACACAGATGGGGCCCGGGCACCTTTACTGGCTGTAAATAAGCCCTAAAATGGCATCTGGCTGGACCTATATTTAACAACTCTCCGGAACAGAACGGGCTCCTGTGGCTCCTCTGCACACCTGCACGCATGGCTTATCGGGGATTTGGCATAGATGATTCTGAAATACTTGGTAGCGATTAGTCATGAGGAGGAGCTAGGCCAGGAGCCCGTCTTCCAGCCAGCCAGAGCCGCTCTCGGGGATAACGGCAGCATCTTCTCAGGCGCTTGTCTGTGGAGAGGCCAAGGCTGGGGCAAGGGCACGTGCGCCTCGGCCCGAGCTGCGAGCGCCTGGCGGCTGCTCCAGGCGCCAAAGGCGAGCAGGTGCTCCCGGCCCTGCCTGTCTTCAGCTGGCCAGGCCGAGCCCGCCCAGAGACGCGGCTGGAAGGCCCTGGAGCGGCCGCGGCGGGTGACAGGGGACGCGCGGGGGGGGGGGCGGCCGCGTCGGGTGACAGGGGCGCGCGGGGGGGGGGCCCCGCCAGGCCCCGCCAGGTGTGCCCGGGCGCTGGGCCCGCCCTGTCCCCGCCGCGCAGGGGGAGAGTGAGGCCCGGCGGCGCGGGTGGCTCAGTTTGGCTCCACGCCAGCCTCGCCTCCCTGGCGCAGGGCGGCCTGGGCGCCGGCCACCGCGCACTGCGGGCTTCGCTTTCGGGGCGCGCGGGGCCTGTCCCTCGGGGGCGCAGAGCTGGGAGCAGGGCCCGCCCTGTTGCGGGGGTGCGATGGGCCAGAGAAGACGGTTCCCGCCGGAGCTGGAGGGCGGGCAGCCCTTGCTAACTGCCCTTCCTTCAGACGCCAGCCACACGTTTAGGGGTCCCCCGGGCACCCTCACTTCCGATCCACTAGCTACAAATTCGAGGGTCCCCACTGACTCCCTCAGGCTCAACATTTCGCCACAAGGACTCACGGAACTCAAAGCTCTGCCTAGTGATTCAGCTTCATTAGAGCAAGGAGCCGCCGGCCAGAAGCAGCCACATGAGGAGGTGCGTGGGGCAAAGCCTGGGGCCCCGGCGCCGAGCTTCTGGGACCCTGTCCTCACGCAGTGAAGAGGCCTCACCCTTCAGGCCCAGGACGTGCGTTGCCGACCAGGGAGCGCACCTGAGCTGTGTCCAGAGCTTTGGCTGGGCATGACTGGCTGCTGGCTGGACGACCCCACGGGGTGGAGCTCTCTCCAGCCGGCCTCCCTCCCAGGAGCTGGGGCTCGAAGCCTGGACCCCCAGCCACAAATGGGTCTTTCTGGAGCCGGGCAGCCCCCCCCCCCAAGCTGGGCCCGCCCTGAATCGAGTTGTCTGCATAAACGACAGGGGGCACCTGGATGACAAAAAACACTCCCATCCCCCCGAAAGTTTAGAGGTGACCCCAGGAGCTGGGACCAAAACCAGACCTCTCTTTGGAGGTCATATTCCTTATAAGACAGGTGTCCATGGGGCCAGCAGTGGCCAGTAGCTGAGCATTAGAAAACACGCCTAAGAAAATGAGAAAACCGACCAGTGGTGGCCGCCGCAGCACAGCGGCCACAGATGCTCTGAGAGCCGTTTGGCACCTGCTCCCAGCCTGGGGCTTTCAGGACCTCAGGGCCTCCGGGCCTCCGGCACCCCATTCCCTGACAAAAGGAGAATGGTAATAACCGGTTCTACTCCACAGAGTTGATTTTAACAATTTACTGAGATAATTACATGTCAAGTACTTAGAAAAGTACTGGCATTCAGTAAGTGCTCAATAAGTATTAGTTGCTATTATTGGAAAGCTTTACATATACACACATATTCCTCACAGGAGCAGAGGCTACCAGCTCTATTCCATAGCTGAAGAATCTGAGGTTTGGAAAACTTCAGTAACTTGCCCAAGGTCATCCAGCTACAGACTAAGGAGATCCGGTGGCTCTGACGCCTTGTCACTTGGACTTGTCACTTGGACTGCTAACCAGAAGGCCACAGCCCAGGGGCCTCAGCCCACCAGGTCGGGGCTGGGGTGCGGGGAAGACGGGCTGCGGGGCAAGTGTGTGGAAAGGAAGGCAGGAGCACTGGGAGGGAGCCAGGGGGTTCAGTGGACAGAAGCCCAAATTAAACGCCTGGAACTATGCATTGATTTGGGGCCCCCCGAAAGATATGCTGGAGTCCTAATGCCAGTACCCCAGAATGTGACCTTACTTAGAAATAGGGATGTTACGGGTGGATTGAGTTCCTATTGGAGTAGGGTGGGCCCTTCACCCCACATGACTGCTGTCCTCATCAGAAGGAAAGAAGGGCTCCTTGTGGCTCCGAGAGCGCGCAGACGCTGGCCACCGCGCGGTGGGCGTCGGCCTCCTGCGACGCCCAGGTACAGCAGCCCTCGGAGCTGAGACGCTTGGTTAGAAGAAGGCAGGTGGGCCGGGCTGGTCGAGCTGGAGGGGGGCCGCGCAGTGACAGTGGCCTGTTCCAGGACGAAGCCCCTCCAAGACCTCCACCTCTGACCAGCTGCATCCAGCTGTAGAGGGCAGGGGTCACTTGCCTCCCGCCCCAGGCACAGCGGCGGCTGTCCTGGAGCCCTTTCACAGAGTGCAGGGCCTTTCCTTCTGCAACCTGAGGAAACGCCTTGGGAGCAGGCTCCCTGGGAAGGCAGCCCTCCCGGGTCACTGACTGTACTGTGGGACTATTTGTTTATTGGTGAAACACCAGCACCTCACACTGACGCTGGGGAACTGCTGGATTCCTCCAGGTTCTTGGCTATGGCACATAAAAGAACTTAAGAACACGCGAGTTTAGTTAGGCCAGTAAAATGAATTTATTGGGAAGTGGGGGAAAGAGCAGAGCTTGCTGAGAAGGGGGAGAGAGGGGTGGAAATGCCCACGGAGACTTGACGCAGGTTCATCTAGGCAGAGCGAGCTTCGGCTCCTGGGGACACCCTCTAAGCTCTTACTTACTCCTCCCCTTGCTAATGTTGGGGAGGGCCCGGCTCTTCGCTGTTCTGATCGGACACCCCACCTGCCAGTCCCCCCGGCCCAATGACGAGGCCCCTTGAGGGTATCCGGGGCTTTTCCTTGACCCCAATGAGGTCTCGTTCCAAATAGGCCCTTCCCGCAGCCCCTTCGTGGGGCCTTTCCCTCGGGGTTTCCAGGCGGGGTTCCAGGGCCATGCATTTCCCCGCTGTGGCTTTCTGCCAGGTCTGACTCGCCTACCCTGCTCCTAAGCTAGCCTGCCTCAGCGTTACACCTGGGCCTTGAAGAAATTTATGTGTATACACACAATATTAGTGAACGAATGAATAAATGAATAACCGATAACAAGATATTGTCTGAGAACCAGCGTTTCTCCTGCCTGCCAGATAATAAATATTCAATAAATGTAGAAATGAAATGATATTACAGAGAGGGCACCTCGTAAAGGAAAAGAAGATCAAATTAGATAAAATTAGCTCATTTCACAATTTTGTTGAACCAGGAATGTAACTGTAAGTGTTCTTTACTGTTTGTGTAACATTTGTCTTCTCTAGTTTGCAGTCATGTAGGAAAAGAAGAGAGAGGTACAAAGAGGCCAAAAGGAAACGGTTCGCTTGATTAATGTTACCTAGAAATAACACAGGGGAGTGGATGAAGCTTAAGAGGTGAGCACCTGCTTGCCATGTAGGAGGTCCCAGGTTCAGTCCTCGGTACCTCCTTTTTAAAAAAGTAATACAAAGGTGTGTGTGTGTGTGTGTGTGTGTGCACATGCAAGTCCAAAGATTTTTGGAGCTAGTTAGTAAGTAAGGGGCAATATTAATGGACCACGTAGTTTTACTAAGCCTGGCATATTGTAAGGCTCAGTAAACGCTTGATACGTTAGCTAAACCGAACTGCAAGTCAATGTGGCGCTGGCCTAAGGTAAACTTTGCCTTAGGGCGGTTCAGGTCGTCTCTGCACCTCGCCTCAGGGTAGGTGCGGCTGGAAGGTTTCTCTGACGCTCTAAGCTCCTTCCCCTTCTTTCTTGTTTTCCCCTGTTCCTTTTTCCTGCCATTCTTTTGACTCTCCTGTGCCCTGAGCGCTTTCTTCTGTGTTTATTGCACATTCTTTCCCTCACAGGTAACTCTTCTCAGAGAAGCTGCCTTGGGCAGTGCATGGTTCAGTGCTCACGGACAAGCCAGGGTTCTGCATCCCCTTCTTCAGAGAAGCATTTCCCATGAGCTCTCAGAGCCCGAGAGCTGCTGAACCTAAGTGGCTCCAATCCTTTTGGCCATCAGGCCTCTCCACTGCACTCTTTCCTTAATGCCCTAAGGTCGTGGCACTCAGCGTGTCAGTTTGTTGGAGAGGTAAAAACAATGAGCGATACATGATGGAGGAGAAAAAGGAATGAAATAAAAGAAAAAGAAAACTGATTTTATGGTTTTGCCAAAAGTGAAATATCCCTTATTAGTGAAATTTAAATGTAGCTGGAATACAACACCAAACATTTTAATATTTATTTTAGATATTTTCCAACTTTCACATGATACCATTGAACATAATTTAATTTGATTATCAGAATTGCATTTTTTCTGTGTTATAATATAGAAATAGGTTTGGGGATTATTGAATCATTTTACCCCCTAGGTCACTGGGTCTGGCTGTCTGCTGTGGGTCCTTGGCTCTGTCCTCCCTGCTGTTGGGCTACCAGCAGTCACTCTGTTCTGCTCTCATGTCTGCACTCTGCTCTGGCAGGCTGCTTCCTTACCTGCACGCTATACCTTCCTATACCTGCATGGGTAGGTTGCTTCTAATCACCAGTTGGCTAAGAAACCAGCCATTCAAGCCAGTTAAAATTGTGTCCAATATCAAATACGAGAACATTCTTTCATGAACTATAACAAATATCTAATACTAATAAAGGATTGGGGGGAAAACAAGCCCAATGTAAGACATGGCCTATAGTTAGGAGTAATGTTTTGATGATGCTATTTCATAGTTTGAGCAAATGTTTCACAGCACTGCCAGGTGCTGGTGGTGGGGAGAGCTACGGAAGCCCTGAATGTTTGTTTTGTAAGTTCACAACTTCTGTACACTTATCGTTTATGTATGTTCGTGTATGAATGATGTATTTCAATATAATTTTATTTTTAAAAATTGTGTCCAGTTTAGGAGTAAATCGATCCTGAGTGAAGAGCTCAGTGCAGAGCTGTGGCACTCTACGTCTTGGATAGCCAGGCTGCTGACACAAATGCCACACACATTTGTATCAGGTTTGTTTAACGACAGGGATTTACTTGCTCACGGTTTGGAAGGTTCGAAGCCGAAAGCCAAGGCGCCAGCTGGCGGTGTCCCCACGGCTGTAGCTTTCTCTTGCTCCATCCGGGGTCTCCTTGGCTGGCATCCCTGCCGCCGCCCCGAGGAGATCTGCCTCCTGGTGTCTGCTCCTCTCAACTTCTCTCACTGGTGGATTCAGAATTTCTTCTGCTCATGAAGGACTTGGGGCTGAACTGAAATAGCATCTGCAAAGGCCCTGCTCACATGCGCCCGCGCCCGTGGGAGCGCAGATTACGGCTGAGAACGTGGCGCCAGTCGGATATCCAGTCTACGCACTTCAGCATGATTTGGAAAGCCTCTGAGTTCAAGTGTGCTGCTTTGATGCCATCTGTTTTACCTGCTCAGTATTTGTTTTTGTTTGGGGTTTTTGTTGTTGTGTTTTATTTTCCAGGGGGTAGGGGACCTTTTATTTTACTTTATATTTCTGGCTCTTCCCTAGGCCATCAGCTTCGTCTCAGCTGGTCAAGGCTGCAATCTCATGGCCTCTGATCACCCTCCTATCCCGGGAGCTGGTCCCAAGACTCCTTGTGTCTTTCAAGGGAGACTTTTTTGATGTTACAAAAATTAGGTGATGTGGTGAATAAAGCCCTGCACTGGGACTCAAAAGTCCTGGATTCTAATACAAAATCACTTAATTCCATGTCTGGAACAAGGTCTAGTTTCAAGAAATAGTAACTCACTTTCCCATCTTATAATTTATATGACATTTTGGCCTATAACTTGATGTCGTCTTTTTCTGCTTCTTTGGTTAAAATAGATGCCTTAAAGCATATGCACAGACCCTCCTTAATTGAGTCCCGTTTAAATTTGAATTCCTGGAACAGGGACATGTGAGGTTATTTCTGAAAGGTGAAAGGGTAAACAAACATGCAAGGAGAGTGCTGGAGTCTGAAAAGTGAAACTGGGCTTCACTGCACCAGCGGCCACAGTGCTAATTACAAAGCGCTTTCCAGAGCGCCCTGCTGGCACCCCACCTGACACATCTATGCGCCTGGTTTGAATGGAATGCTGTTTGTGTCTAGGAGCATGAAACTGCGTTTCTTTGCAAGGTTCCCTGGCTCAGACCTTCCTTCTCCTGGGTTAGTCTCAGGCAGCAGGGAGGCCGGCAGCTCAGCTGGGGGAAGGAGTTTGCCAAAGCAGGGCTGGCTGCACTTTATTCATTTCCCCCTTCTGTCTTAAAAAAGAGGAAGGCTTCTAACCTGTTGGTTTGCCTGATGTGTTTTAACAGCTTGTACTCCTACTGCTCTCACAAAGAAGCGGATTCCCAGGACGACTCCATGGAGCCCTCCGAGCAAGGCATCCTGCACGGGTGACTGTTCTCACATAGACAGCAGGCTGCATCGGAGGGATTTCTTACGTGTCCACCTGGCATAATGGGTACACTGCAGGGAAGAGTCATTTTAAAGTATTATTACCAAGAGAGTATTTCCCAAATCCCCAAGTCACAGGATAGAGGCAGCAGTTTAGGAAGAGCAGAGCAGAAAGTCTTTATATCTGCATTTTAGAAAATGGATTGAACTTCAGGAGCTCCGATGTGGCAGGATACTCACTCTGCTGCCCTGCCAGTACCAGACAAGAACTACGCACGACTGTCGAGAATGCCGCGTTGCTACAGACGGGTCCTGCACCTGTGAAGTGCTTGGCTAGGAAACGCACCCGCACTGGAAGATATAACTTTCTTACCTAAGTCATCTTGCCTAAGACATTCAGAACATGCTAACTGCACAAATCCCCAAATAAAAAGTCAGCTTAGCAAGCGCCCATGGTCTCACATTCGATGTGGGACATCTGTGGAGGACCCTTTTCTAAGGAGCTGTGCCCCATTTCTCCCTATTCGATTGCTCCAGGGCAGTTGGTTCCCATAAGCCAAAGCTGTGATAAAAGCCAAGTGACCTGTGTTATTAATCGTGGACTGTGCAATGGGTTCATTAGGTGTCGTTAGTAATAAAAGTGCTCCTTGGCGTGGGGGTGATTCCCTCGACAGGGCGGGTGGGGAGTGGGAGCGGAGAGTGCTAGAAGCAAACCAGGCGCTTTCCCTGAGCTGCGGGATCCACTTTCTCCCGGCTCTGCCAGGATTTTGCTCTTTTCACTACCATCACTCACTCCTTTTCCACTGCTTCCTCCCTCTCAGCCCAAATCCTGCTCAAATCTGCCTCGGTATGGAAACCTTTCACTTGTCCTTGGTGCTGGACAGCCCGCTCTGCCTGTTTTTAAGCCGCAGCTCCTCTCTGCTTTTACCTCCTCCTGTCCTTGAAAATTACTCTGTGAAAAGACACAAACGGCCCTTCCTCTCCAAAGCCAGCTTTGGTGCTCAGCCTACTTGGCTTCTCTGGAGAGGCTGCCCTCGCCGTAGTTTCCCCTGTAACCCTCCTCCTGTTCTGGCCTCTGGATGTCCCTTCCCGGGTGCCCTCGCTGTGGGCGTGCATGTGGGTTAAGCCCTCTCCTCCTTCCTGTCTCTCGGGATCCATTTGTTCTCACAGCTGGCGGCCCTCACAGACATGACCTCCAAAACTCTGCTGCACAGTTACTCCCATCCTCAGAGGACCTGGAGTAACACGAGGATTTTGTGCACATTCTGGAAGGTTCTCTCTAGCAGGCATGGCGATTAAAAGTGTGACAGGGAAGCGGAGGCGGCTCAAGCGATTGGGCTCCCGTCTACCATATGGGAGGTCCAGTGTTCGATTCCCGGGACCTCCTGGTGAAAGGCAAACTGGCTCACGCAGGAGTGCTGGCCCATGTGGAGAGCTGGTGCAGCAAGCACACGCAACAAAAAGACACAGAGGAAAGACAATAAGAGACGCAGCAGACGAGGGATCTGAGGTGGCGCAAGAGATTGAGTGCCTCTCTCCCACTCCAGAACGTTCCAGGATCAGTTCCCGGTGCCGCCTAAAGAGAAGACAAGCAGACACAGAAGAACACAGAGCAGACAGCGCAAAACAACGAGGGCAGGAGGAGAAATAAATAAATAAATCTTTAAAAAAATAAAATAAAAGTGGTGACAGACAGGTGGGACATGCAAGTGAACTCCTGTCCTCTGTCCATCCTTGATGTCCAGCTCTCCTTCCCAGCCGGGCAGCCGACAGGAGCCCCAGGCCCACCCCCAGACGCTAGGCTGCAGACCCCTGTAGCAGCTACACAGAGGTGACAGCTTTCCCAGGCCTCTTTGCCAGCTGCCCTTTGTGGCCCACTCTGGAAGCCAGGCACATCCAGTCCAGATTCCTCTAGGGACCTGGATTCCTCCCAGGAGTTCCCAGCTTCCATCATGCTTCAGAAGGACCTGCTGGTGACTGCTCGTGCCAGCTCCCCCCAGCAGACCCTTGCTTCCATAGCTTCCCTTGCAATAGTGCAAGGTCTTGTCCCGACAATAGACCCCTTATTCCGTCATATTCACGGCGAGCCTCCCTCCCTGAAGCCCACCCGTGACCTTGCCACTGATGCTCTGACTGTTCCCTCCCGCCAGAGCGGTCTGAGCTCTGCTGCCGGACTCGTTTCTATCACGACGCTCCCGGCTGGGGAGCAGCTCTCAGCTGCCTCCTTCCCAGAGCGGAAGCCATGGGCAGGATGCTTCCCAGGCTCGGCGCCCTGACCCCTTGCAGGAGTCTTTTCCCTGGATGGTTCTTGCTCTTGCCCTGCCACCTCCTCCTTGTCTCCATGTCCCATCTCTCTCTTTCCCGGAGACACTTGGACTCAATACACCCAAGAGAACCAAGTTCTAAGCCCACCTCTTCCGCACACTCTTCTATCTCAGCTGGAGCTTCTTGCTATCTCTACTGAGAAACTTCCTAAAGTAATTAGGGCCTTCTCTTGACACTTCTCTTGTATTACATGAGCCAGAATGCTAATTTTGAAAGCTCTTTCTCCAACTGATACGGGATGAGACAAAAATGCAGAATTTCATTTTAATAGAGCTCAGTCACCAAAGAAATGAAGCAAGCACTATATCCTGCTGAAATGAATATTCAAACCAAATAAAATTCATTACTCATATGAGGTTTTATACCCCATTTCTTAAAAAAGGAATCAGATTCTCCTCCCCCCTCCAGATCAGCACTGAGGATTTGACCCACACAGCCAGTAAGACCAGCAGGGCCAGGAGTAGCCCAGGGTGGTGGGGCTGGGGCGAAGAGACCCCTAACGTGGTCAGGAGATGCCAGAGAAAATGAGTAACTAGGCTGGGAGGGGGGAAAGCAGAATAAACCCGTGGTGCCTGGATGGAATTGGAAATGGTGTGAGCTCCTGGTTTTTCAGATGTTTATAAACATGCAGAAATCAGGATGCGTGCAGGAGTGTGCTGCAGCTCGGGTCCTCTGAAAGCAAACCCTGAGACCAAGTGTGCAGTGCAGAGTATCCGTTAGAGATCAGTACCTGTGGGAGGAAACAGGTTGAGCAGACAGACGCAAGAAAGCTTTAGCCAACTCCCCCGGGACCTCTGGAGAGTATGTGGTCTGTCAGGGTGTTCTCTGGGGCCAAAATGATGAGCTCTTGTGCCCCTTCCTTGGTGGGTCATCAGATGTGGGCCCGCTGCCCATTAGGGGGCGACGGGGGTGGGAACTCCCATGTCCATGACAAGCGGTGAGTGCGCATGTGCGTGTGTGTGCGTGCGTGTGCATGTATGTGTGTGTACACATGCATGTGTGAGCGTTGCATACGTGTCCGTGCGTGTGCGTGCATGTGCACGCGTGGTACACGTCTCGGCCCTGTCCTCTGAGAATGCTCGAAAGCAATGAAACCCCAGTGGAATGAACACATCTAGTGCCCAAATCTCGGTTTCAAAATACCCTTCTCCACTCAAAGGAGTAGAGGCTCCTTTGATAAGTGGTTCTCTCCAGGGCTAGCTGTTAATGCAGAAGATGCGTCTGGGAAGTTTTGTGCCAGAAAGCAAGAAGCGCTCCAGGAATGGCAAGGACTTGTCGAAAGAAGGTAAGAACCACGACTGACCAAATCTGCAGTATTCCAACATCAGAACAAACAATGGCAACAACGGTAATGAATTACGACCACCGAATAAAATGGGCATCCATGAGTTCATACTGAGAAGGGAGGGGCTCCACCTTACAGGAGGATGCCAACTAGTCATTGCAGGATTGATGGAGTTTTAAAAATCACCATTTGGCAACCATAATAGGAACAACTGATTCACGCATGAATTATCAATGGATACTAAAACTTCTAAGCGAAAGTTTAAGGAGGAACAGGGTATTTAAATAGGCTTGAAATATCTCCCGTAAACTACTTACTGAATTGCCTGCTAACTAAGGCGTGCTATACTCACTACAGACCTTTACAGTGGAGATCCTGGTCTGGCACCATCTCACCACCTGGTAAAAGTTAACATCCCTAGTAATGGGACAAGCCAACATACGTGCCTAACGATAAGATACGGGAGAAAAACACTGTCGTGTCTGTGGTATTCTTGTCACAAAGTACATAAACAGACTCTAAACATGAGGAAATATCAGACAAACGGATCGAAGGACATTCCACAAAGTAACTGGCTGCACTCTTAAAAATACCGTGGTCATGACATGCAAAGAAAGACAAGGTCAGTGAGGGTGCCGTGGAGCCGGCTGGCACCGACATGCCTGCTCCAGAAAACCAGCTCCGCAGGTGAGTGACTCCAGGTTGGTGGCCTGAAACCAGCCAGGTGGGCGATGTGCACGGAAGTCCACACTCTACAGCTGAGTACACCCGTCCCAGGGCTGCTTTACCAGCGCCACCGAAACAGGTTCTGACTAAAGGAGGCCCAGGAGGCTTGACGACTGAACGCAATGCACAGTCCTGGATTTGAATATGGGGCTGCAGTGGACATTATTGGGACAATCAGAGAAATTTGAATGGGTTCTCAGGTTAAGTGGTGGTTTCGTATCAGTGTTAATTTCCTGACTTTGCTGACTGCAGATGTACCTCCTTTTATTGCACTTCACTTTATTGCACTTTGCAGATATTGCGTATTTTACAAACTGAAGGTTTGTGGTAACCCAGGTTGGAGCAAGTCTATCAGCGCCATTGTGTCGCTGTCACATTTCGGTAATTCTCACAATATTTCAGACTTTATCATTACTATTATATCTGTGATCAGAGATCTTTGATGTTACCATGGTAATTGATTTGGAGTGCCATGAACCGCACCCATAGAAGGTGCTGAGCTTAAATGACGAATGTTTTGTGCTCCGACTGCTCCACCAACCATCAGTTCCCACCTCCCTCCCTCTCCCCGGGCCTCCCCATTCCCTGAGACACAACACTGTTGAAATTAGGCCAAGTAATACCCTACAATGGCCTCTAAGTGTTCAAGTGAAAGGAAGAGTTGCAAGTTGCATGTCTCTCCCTTTAAATCAAAAGCTAGAAATGGGGAAGCAGATGTGGCTCAAGTGATTGAGCTCCCGCCTACCACATGGGAAGTCCCAGGTTCGGTTCCCGGTGCCTCCTAAAGCGGGCTGACGCGATGGGCAGGTGCAGTGAGCTGATGCAACAAGATGAAGCAACAAGAGACACAAGGAGGAAAAACATGATGAGAGACACAGCAAAGCAGGGAGCAGAGGTGGCGCAAGTGATCAGGCCCCTCCCTCCCGCATCAGAGGTCCTGGGATCGGTTCCCGGTGCCTCCTAAAAGGAAGACCAGCACACAACAAGCAGACACAGCAAATGCAAAGAACGAGGGGGTGGGGAAGAAATAAATAAATAAAATAAATCTTTAAAAAAAGCTAGAAATGTAGTGATGACTGCACAGCTTTGTGATTATACCAAATACCACTGATTGTACACTTTGGATAGATTGTAAGCTTTATTAATATGTGTCAATAAAATTGATCTGTTAAAAAAAAAGCTGGAGATGGTTAAGCTTAGTGAGGAAGGCATGACAAAAGCCACGATGGCCGAAAGCTAGGCCTCTTGAGCCAGTTAGCCAAGTTGTGACTGCAAAGGAAAAGTTCTGGAGGAAGCTGAAAGTGCTACTCCAGCAAACACATGAGGGTTAAAAAGAAAAACAGGCTTATTGCTGCTGTGGAGAGAGTCTGAGGGTCTGCATGCAGGACCTACCCAGCCACAACGTTCCCTTAAGGCAAAGCCTAATCCAGAGCAAGGCTCCACCTCGCGCCAGTTCAGTCTAGGCTGACAGAGGTGAGAAGCTGCAGAAGAAAAGCTTGACGCCAGCAGATTGGTTCACGAGTTTCAGGAAAGAAGCCGCCTCCATAACAAAAGTGCAAGGCGAAGCCGCAAGTGCTGACGCCGGAGCTGCAGCAAGTGATCCAGAAGACGTAGCTAAGGTCGTCGGTGCAGGTGGCTGGCCTGAAGGGGAGATTTCCAGCACAGAGGGGACAGCCTCCTATCGAAGAAGAGGCCGTCTAGACCCCACTAGCCGGAAGAAGCCAGTGCCTGGCTTCGAAGTCTCGAGGACAGGCTGGCCTGTGAGGGGCTGACGCCGCTGGTGACGTGAGGGTGAATCCAACGCTCGTTCGCCATCCAGAAATCCTAGGGCCCTCAGAGTTATGCTGAATCTACTCCGCCCGTGCTCTGTAAATGGAGCCACAGGGCCTGAGTGGTAGCACATCTGTAACATGGGGTCTACTGACTATTTCAGGCCCACCGTGGAGACCTGAGGCTCCGAAAAGAAGATTCCTTTCAAAATACCGCTGCGCCTTGACAGTGCACCTGGTCACGAAGCGCCCTGGTGGAGACGCGTGAGGCGAGTGCCGTTTTCATGCCGGCCCAGCAGCCATTCTGCAGCCCACGGATCAAGGAGCGCCTCTGACTTTCAAGTCTTACTATAGAAGAAATACATTTCCTAAGGCCATAGCTGCCATGGATTTCCCTCTGGTGGCTCTGGGCAACGTGACTCGAGAGCCTTCTGGAAAGGACTCGCCATTCCAGACGCCACGAAGAACATTCGTGGTTCACGGGGGAGGTCAAGACATCGTGGTTGACTCCTGTCCTCACGGATGCCTTGGAGGGTTCCACTTCATGGAGGAAGTAGCTGCGGATGTGGCGGAGACAGCGCGGGAACTAGGATGGGAAGTGGAGCCTGCAGATGTGGCGCAACGGCTGCAGTCTCGTGATGAGGCTTTAACGGATGAGGAGCTGCTCCTTACGGATGGTTTCCTGGGGTGGAATCTGCTCCTGGGGCACTCCCAGCGCTTGGTGGCAGGGGAAGCGGCAGCGGCCCTCAGCCTGGCCTGGCAAAGGCTCTCTACCCTACACCACAAAGCTCACTGAGCAGAGATTTGGAGTCACAAGCTTGCATTTAATAAGTGTTGGACATTTTAAATTACTTCTGCTCCTATGGTTTTTAGAATTGTTTTGTAAAACTGCTCCCTGGTCTTGGCTCTCCCCGTCAGAACTGTGAGCACTCTGTAACAGTCTTGGTCATGGTTGTCAGTTTTCCTAATAACTTTGCTATGTGCTGTGAAATATCAGAAATGTGAGCATTTATTAAATTGTGAATTAGTGGGACTAACGATGTAACAGCTTGTCAATATTTGAAGATACTGGTACTTGACATCCTTTTAAGGAAAACTTGCCTCCAAATTTAAAGCTGGAAAGTCCCTGGAAAAGCTTTAGAAAAGAATTACAACTACATGGCTTTTTAGATTTTTAGTACATACGTTAAGAATTGTGCACAAATTGTTCATAACATCTGTGCCAAAGTTCAAAACAACCCATAAAATCTCAATTATGGACATTGTTGAAATGACAACAAAGGATTTAGAATCTTGGGTGAGCTCAGACTGAGCTGACTGATAAAGGGATTGAGAAGATTGACCCCAATTTTGAAAGAAGTTCTACTCTGGGTAGATCGCTATCAGACAGCATCACATGCTACAGAGAAAGCTTTTTTGAAAGGAAGAGTTAGTCGAGGTGGCAGACTTCAGTGTTGTCTGTCTTGTTTTAAGAAATGGCCACAGCCACGCCCGCCTTCATCAGCCAGTGCCCTGATCAGTCAGCAGCGGTAACATCAAGGCCAGACCGCCTACCTCCAACAAGAGTACGACTTGCTGAAGGCTCAGATGATGGCTAGCATTTTTTAGCGATGCAGTATTTTTAAATTAAGGTATGCACACTGCTTGTAGACATAGTGCTGCTGCACACTCAGTAGACTCTAGTATAGTGTAAACGTGGCTTTCATAGGCACTAGGAAGCCGAAACAATCCGTGTGGCCTGCGGCGGTGGTGTGGAGCGGGCCTGCACTCTCTCACACAGGAGTGCCCTGCCCTTGATCTTAGCATACACGTTGGAGTTAAGGACCAGTGACACGTATGTTTGTTATTTATTTTCAAATGGTTCAGAAAAAGCTTGATGTATAAATACATACAGAAAGAGAATGAAAATGACAAAGTACTTGTGGTGAAATGCTGATACCACTTTAGGGAATTAGGGATTAGGAACTGGAATGAAGGGTGTATGGAGTTCTTTGTACTATTCTTGTCACTTTTCTATAAATCTGAGATTATTTCCAAAAAATGTACTAAGGAACTGTATTTTCATCAAATGGTTTCGAGTCAGTCTGGGGCTCTCTCCCTTTCCTGCTGGGTCCGCTGGGAGCTCTGGAGCGGCCCTGGCCAACGCTGCTGGAGAAACAGTGCGTTTAGTTAAGTATTCATTTGTGATACTGTGCAACGGTGCAGCGGAATGGGTGCCTGGCCGGGCTTTCCCGCGGCTCCTCCTGCCGCTGCGGAGAGGGGAAGGTTTGCTGTTCCGCTTTCACAGCGCGAATGTGCCAGCTCGCAAGCCTGCAGCTCGGAGGCCGTGGAAACGTCCTTCAAGGCCCGCTCAGGTGGCGCTTCCTCCTGACGCTGCTGGATCCTGGCTCCTCCGCCACAGGCAAGGCACATGGCGGTGGCTCTGGGTTTCCTGGCTTTCGGCTGCTTGTTTCCATGGCTTTCTCTCTCTCTCTGAATTTCATTCTCTCATAAAGGACTCCAGGAAGGACTAAGGCCCACCTGGTGGAGGTGGACACCCAGGTCCACTCACCGAAAGCCCTGCCTGCAGGGGGACGTGCTTCCCTGGAGCCCACACAGCCCCGAGCCAGCCCACTCGTCTTCTCCGTCTCCCTCCTAGAAACCCAAGAGTTCACAGTTGCTCCGAGAACATGTCTCCACCATCATCACCTACAGGGAAGGGGACCATGTGGCCAAAGGCAGGTTTTGAGGAAAATAGTTTCCTGTTTTAAGAGCAAATTTAGGTGTTGAGCAAATATAGATACTGGTAGTGTATATGTTTTCAATTCTCATTAATAGATATTAATTATTAGTTCCTAAGTGCTAACAATTCATAAGGCTAAAAACCAAGCTTGAGAGCTTCCAGGCCTGAGATGCATCTCTGTGCCAGGAGGGTGACATGTTGCCTCTCCATGAGGAGAGGGCATGGGGGCTCGAGTCTGAGGCCCTCCCAGACTCATTCTACACGTTTCTCCTTTTGGGCTCTTCTTATTTGTATCCTTCTACTATAATAAGACTAAAATTTTAAGTAAAATAAGAATAATTAAGCATTGAACCTTTAATAAATCAAGCTTAAGCCATTCAATTTAAAAATAATGAACAGGGATCACTGGAGAGCAGTGGGGTTTGTGCTGAGATTTCTTCTTCTCGTCCCCTTCCCCTCCCCCTCCTCTCCCTTCTTCCCCTCCCCCTCCTTCCCCTCCTCCCCTCCCCCTCCTCTCCCTCCTCCCCTACCCTTCCCCCTCCTCCTCCCCTACCCTCCACCCCCTCCCCCTCCTCCTTCTTGGTGGCAAATAAGCACTGTGAGTCTGTTTAAATCATTCCAAGAGACTGAGTGCTCCTTGAGGGAGGGATCACGGCTTACATTTTTTTGTTCCCTACAGCAGCTACGGCAGTGCTGGCCTTGTACAGGGGTGGCTGGTTTGCCTCACCAGATAAGAGTTTACTGATAGTGCTGGAAGAGACAGCCAGGCCCCTGCGGCCAGTGAACTGGACTGGGACCACAGCTGGTGGAGAGTCAGGGTAGATTCTACGGGAAGAAGGGCCTTCTCCCTCCCTCTCAAAGCAATTTATTAAGAAGGTAGGGGTGAGTGGGGCGGTTCAGAGTGTTTCTCCTTAGGGAGAATGAGTAATGCCAGTCAGGAGTTTCTATGCCTGGTTACTCGTAAGATAAATTCCATCTCTTCCTTAAGTTCTAAAAGAAGCGAAACAGAAAGTTGAGGGTTGGTTGCATGAGTGACTAACAGGGCACTGTCCGCCACTGGGAGCAAGCGCCAGCGCGGCGAGCTGGAGGGCCACCTGGCCCTGGCACAGCTTTCGATCTGGCCAGTGCTTCTCGCCAGCTTGTGGCTGCGGACAACCAGGTGGCCTTGGGCTTGCCCGTCAGGGTGGCATTTCTGGCAAAAACAAGTAAAACTCACTAACAAATTATGAATGCATTGCTTTAAACTCAAATAGATACATAAAACTAACCTCATATTTTCAATCTTTGAAACAAACTTTTCTCTCCATTTTGGTAACCCCCTACTGATGCTGCAAATGAGGTGGTTTTGTAAAATATACTCATTGCTTAGGGGGCAGGAAGAAGCATTTAGCCCATCACCTTTCCCCTCTCTCAGACCCTAACACCCATAAAATGATGGAGCTCAAATTGCTCTTTCAGTGCACCTCACAATTTAATTTTAAATGTTCAATCGAGTGTTCTACACATACACTAAATGTGCATAACTATAGAAAGACAAACTCCTGTATTGAAATTGCTCCTCTCTGTCACCTTTGTTCAGCTGGCTATTTAAGGCGACTTTTAATTACATGCTGCCGATGAACTGGCGGCACAGTGGGCTATACTTAGACCCAGGGAGGGCACCAGTCTTTAATTACCAGTGAATAGCTCTAACTCTACTTCCAGAGAATAACCTCACCTGGAACGTCAAGACGTACAAACTCTTCCATTTCACGCCTTGCACCTGCAGTCCCAAGTGGGTAGGGCGCCAAGCGGGGCCGACTACGGCGCTTCCTCCCGAGACACGGCAGAGGGCACCATCTGCCTGGGGGAGAATCTCGCTCCTGGCTGGGGAGCCCGCTCCTGGCTGGGGAGCCCGCTCCTGGCTGGGGAGCCCGCTCCCCGCCATCTCTTCCCAAGAGGCGGGAACGCCGGGGCAGCCGAGGCGCAGGAGGAGGTGCGGGTCCCGCGCGGCGTCGGGCCCCCGGCGGCCCCCGCCCCGCTTTCCGCCCGAGGGGCCCTTTGCTCTGTGCGGCTGTTTCCTCTGCCCTGAGAGCCCCTGACAACGAGCAGCGCATCGGAGCCTCCCCGGGCTGCTCGTCGGAGGCCAGGGACCCCGCGGCCCGGCTGGCGCGCTCTGCCCGTCTCCCGCGGCACCGGCGCCCCCACGGCCGGGCCTGACTGGGGAGGGGGCCACGGAGCCCCAGGACGCGCTCCTCCTGTTTGCCTCCGAGAACGGGCAGTTCTGGTCTTCGTGGAACTTTCCACGATTCGCCTGTACATTCGAGGGGCCATCCTCCGAAACGCCCCCTGCCAAAAGCGGGGCGCGCGAGCCGGCGACAACAGCTCCCGAAGGGCGTTCCCGCGAGCGCCTCGGCTTCGCACGCCCCGCCCCGAGGTAAGGGGAGCCGCCCCGAAGCAAAGCCGCTGCTTCAGCTGGGGACCCCCTCGCTCTCTGCAGGCGGGAGTCGAGGCCCAGGGACCCGCTCCTCGCCTCTCCCAGCCCGCCGTGCCTCGTTGCGTCCCTCCCGTCGCGGCCCCTGGGCCGGCATCGTCTTCGCATCTGCCTCTGCCTCCCTCATATGAGGGCTTAGGACCCACCTGGGCCATCTCCCCACTGAGAGGACCTTTCGTCACATCTGCAGCCTTTTTGCAACCTGAGGCAGCATTCCCAGGCTCCAGGGTTGAGGTCATGGGGGCCGGCCACGCTGAAACCGAGGGGTGCCACGTGTGTTTTTAGCAGCTGTGTGGCACGGGTGGATGGAGGGATTGAAGGTAGCTGCTAAAGGGTGGAGCTCTGGAGCCATGGGAATGCACTCAGATTGCTTGTGGTGGTGAATGCACACCTCTGTGATTATACCAAAACCCAATGAATGGATGGTTGTCATGGTATAAGAATATGTCTCAATAAAATAGCTTTAAAAATGCATTTTTCTGTCACTTGAAGGCAGGGACTGGCTAAGAGAAGCGACTTGAGCAGCAAGTCCCAGCTTGGGCTAACTCACAGGGCATCCCAGGCCCCTGGTGGAACTACCCAATAAGAGAGAAGGCTCAATTTCCCGTGAGCTCAAGATTTTATTTATTTATTCATTTATCCCCCCCCCTTGCTGCTTGTGCTCGCTGGGTCAGCCAACCACGCCATGCGGGCCCGCCCCCACCAGGAGGCCCCGGGAACCGAACCCGGGGCCTCCCATATGGCAAACGGGAGCCCTACTGATTGAGCCACAGCTGCTTCCCTTCAAGCCATCTTAAAACTCCCTTTCAGAGAATCCACAAGGCCTTGTTTGAATCTGGCCTGTGTTTGATTCAAACAAATATACCATGTAAACGAAACTGTCCACGTGGAAAGGTGCTAGGGAAACGGCACCCCATCATTTCACTGCCTTGGGGTCACCAGCCACCTCAGGCGAGTAGCTAACTGAGCAGGCATACAATCGCCTTTCAGGGGGCCGATGTTTAAATTTAACTCGTAATTCTGAGGGTTTCTAGCATGACCCTAACCTAAAATCCATTCTGACCTTGCTGGCCTGTAGATAATTAGAGGGAATTGGACTCTGCTTCGGCTTAGCTCATCAGGAGCGGCAAAGCAACAGTGCAACTTGGGAAACTGAAACTCCAGCCCTCAGGGCCAGCGCTGGCTCAGTGCACAATGTGTGAGTAACAAGAAATGGAACACGAGAACAGGAACAGAAAGGGACCCAGAAAGCTGGCCGGCAAGCTGGCAAAGCTGTGACCCTTTTCCTTATAAACGGCAAGGCGCAGCCTACAGCTCAAGGAAAGTCTGCTCTGCAGCAAGGCTGATTTGTATTGCAAGACGTCCAGTGACAATGACGCCCCTGAGCTGCTAATTGATCGAGAAATGCTTTGAGAGCCTTATGACAGAGGGAAGGTGGTTACTCATTATTAGATCATGCAGCTCATTAACTTGAAAGGGCAAACAAAGCCTCGATGGCAAGTGTTGCCACACAGCTCCTGTGAGAAAACAGACCTGTCCGGCCACTGCTCCCTGCTGTTAGGGTGGCACCTCCTCGCCAGAACGAAATTGGCATACTTAATCACAATATGAAGTTTTCTTGTAAATATAGTTGGAAGCAGAGATATCAGTGTGTTAACTTAAAGAGGATGCTTCATGCAAAATATAATTTGGCCATCATTTCTAATGGCTAGGTCTCAAATGTAAATGCTTTTTAAATGTCTTAAATATCATGTAGTTAAAAGCAAAAAGAGAAGTCATGAGTTTGACATGGTTAGAAGCCCATCAGAGGCATTCCATATCTGTATAGAAAAAGAGTTCAAAGCTCTAAGGTTAGTTTAAAGAGAACTATTTAAATGGTACTTACATAATGATCTTTCCTGTGTGAATTAATCCTGGAACTATCCCATTTTCTGTTCCCTAAAACATCTTCTCAGTAAAAAGCCTGATATCCTCCTTTGAGCATCACCTGTCCATAGCTATAGGTTAGCTGCTGTCCAAACAACCTCTGTAAATATTGAGGACACAGATGGAAAAGCATCTCCACGAAACAAACCGGAGGGTCAAAGTTATTGGCCACTTATCCCATTGATTAGATAGTGTCTCTACATATCCATCTAGTGGCAATGGTCTGGATTCTTTGATTGCCAGGGACAGATGCCCAACCCGGGGTGGCGTGGCTTGCACAATCGTGGACGGAGCGGGATGGAGCTGGCCGGCGAGAGCCCCGTACCCGGGGACTCAGATGCGCTGGACTCTCTCTCTCCGGCCTGTGTCTGCCGCCTGCGTCGTAGCTGCACTCATTTCACTGCAGGTGGAATTTCTTCACCTGGCACAAGCTGCTCTACGCTTATTGATCCTAAAGGAAGGAAAACTTCCCTCAGCTGTACTTGAAAACTTCGGTTTGGTTTGGCTTGGCTTGAGCCACATGGACCAAACTCTGAGGACAGGGGAACGTATGTTATAACTGACCCAGCCTGGGTCATGTGCCTGACACTCCCACGACTAGCAGGGTGAGGTTTCATTTTAAAACGAGTACTGTGCAGTGGGCTGGCTCGCACTGCGGGACTGTGTGGGCTCACGGCTTTGAGGCTACAAGTCCAAAACGAAGGTGTCAGTAGGCGGTGCTTTCTCCCCAAAACCCTGTGGCATTCTGGGGCTGGCTGCAGGCGATCCTTGGTCTCTGGCTTTTCCGGAGCATGGCAGTGCACATGGCGGCTTCTCCTTCCCCTTCGGATTCCACTGACTTCCAGCTCCCGCGGCTTCTCTCCCTGTGGCCTTCTCTATAAGGATTAAGACCCTCCTCTTCAGTGGGGCCAAAGCCCTTACCCGAAGTGACCTCATCACAAGGCCCTAGGTACAGTGGTCACACACACAGAAATGGGCGAAGGCGCAGAAGGTGGTTTTCAGAGGCACGTGGCGCAAGCCCCCACAGGCTCATTTTTAAAGATTAAATAATAATGATAACAGTAAATAATGAGGGGCCATGATCTCAGTCACCAAGGCGATTCCTGTGAGGTGAGTGACCCCACCACCCGGCCCGCGTCTATCCCCGGGGCACGCGCGGCGTCCGCCCCAGGAGGGCATCTGTACCTTGCGATGAAAAGCGCATGGTCTCTGATGACAGACTGAACTGGGTTTGAGTTGTGCCTCTGCCTCTAACTAGTTGCATAACCTTAGGCCGATTACTAAACCGCTGTGACTCTTAGTTTTCTCATTTAAAAAAAGGAAATTACAAGGTCTTATGCAGTGTGCTATTTTGCTCTCCCCCCTTCATCATTCCTGTTGTCTGGTATTGGACTGATGTCTGGAGCTCCAGCAGCCAGTTTGGATTATGAGTCTACAATGAGAATGGAAGTCAACACCAAGAATGGAGGAGCAGAAAGACGAATGTAATCTGCTTCCTTGATGACTGGAGCCTCCATATTGTTCCTAGGTTGCCTCCATCCAGACTCTTAGGTGCTTAAACTGTTATATGTTGATTTTCTTGTTATATGCAGCCAGACCAAAAATTTATTGACAAAGCACCTTTGACAATTATTGTAGGGTGACTTAACTTCTTACTTGTATACCTTTATTACAGGGGCAGAAAAGCTAAATACTGTATACAAATACCTAACTCCCTCCCTCGTGGCTGGGGTGACCCTATGAAGTGTAAGCAGAAGTCTGCTGGTGGGTCCTAAAAAAGACTCTTTTCCTCCTCCTTCTTCCTGCCTGAAGTGCAGGTGTGCAGCTGGGTGGTTCAGGAGTCATTTTGCAATCCTGGAGGCAGCAATCAGCAAGCTCGAGATGGAAGAGGGGACACGTGGAAAGGGCTTGGGGACCCCAGGCTGTTGTTAAGCAACTACATAAATGCTAGACTCTTATCTTTAACCTTCTTGTCACGTAGGAAAAAAAGAACCCCGTTTATTTAAGCCACGTTGGGTGGGTTTTCTCTTATTTGCAGCTGAACACGTTGCCAACCCCTTTTCTGGCTAGTCCTTCAGTTCACCTCTCCTGGGATCCCCTCGGGATGTTGGGGTGATGGGCCTCTCCTATGGCCTCAGCTGGGGCTTCAAACCAGGTGTCGAGTCTGAGCCACCTCACTAATTATATTGATGCCCTAGCCACATTTTTAGTTCTTCAATGACTCAGTTTCCTCTTCAGGAACATGGGGATAAAAACACCTGCTCTGTCCGTTTCACAAGCTTGATGAGAAAAGCCACTTAGGAAACATAGATGACACAGCCTTGGAAAGCGCAAAGCTTTTAGAAGGAGTAAGTTCTTTTAGACTTCGTCTCCTTCAACACTATCATTGTTATTTGTCTCTGATTTTCAAATTTTTAAGGATGAAAAGGGAAATAGGACTGAGCTTGGGCAGCTGGACTAGGTTAAGAGGAGACCGGCAGTGGCTTGACACTTTCTTCTGTTTGCAGGGGGTGTCTCCAAGGCCGTCAGGGAAAGCAGGAGGGAGGCTTGGGCAGCTGCTAGAACAGGACTGGCCTTGGGGAAGGCGGTGGCAGGAGGAGGCAGGAGGAGGAGGAGGCAGGAGGAGGAAGCAGGAGAAGGCAGGAGGAGGCAGGAGGAGGAGGCAGCAGGAGGCAGGAGGAGGCAGGAGGCAGCAGGAGGAGGAGGAGGAGCAGCAGGCAGCAGCAGACAGCAGGAGGAGGCAGGAGGAGGCAGGAGGAGGAGGCAGCAGGAGGCATGAGGAGGAGGCAGGAGGCAGCAGGAGGCAAGAGGAGGCTGGAGGAGGAGGCAGCAGGAGGAGGAGGAGGCAGGAGGAGGCAGGAGGAGGAGGCAGGAGGAGGCAGGAGGAGGAGGCAGGAGGAGGAGGAGGAGGAGGAGGCAGCAGGCAGCAGCAGACAGCAGGAGGAGGCAAGAGGAGGCAGGAGGAGGCAGGAGGTGGCAGGCGGCAGGTGGCAGCAGAAGGAGGGAGGAGGAGGAGGAGGAGGAGGAGGAGGAGGAGGAGGAGGAGGCATTCCACCGAGGCACTGCACATGCTGCGGCTTCCACAGCAGGCCACATCCTTTCAGTCGTGTCCCTCACCCTGACCTGGAACTCACAGCCTTGCTAATATTCTCAGGAGCTCTGGAAACATTAACTTTTTAAAGCAAAAGAAAGATACAGTAAATAGGTTAATAGAAAGACATGTTGTCTCTGCCCAGATTTAACACATTACTATTTTACCAGATTTAATCCAGATTCCTTTTTAAAAAGAAAGCATGATACTACAGCCTGAAAAGAAATGACAGGAGAGAGAGGCTTGGAAGAGAGTCTAGAAATGAAGATTATAACAGTAAAAATAACTAAAAGTGTCAAAAGAGTGGTGAAAATAAAATATGACATAAAACCCAAAGGTCAAAATGGGTGAAATAAGAACTGCCTTTACAGTAATAACATTGAATGTTAATGGATTAAACTCCCCCAAAAAAGACACAGACCAGGGGGGTGGATGTGGCTCAACTGGTTGGGCGTCCGTCTCCCATATGGAGGGACCTGGGTTCTATCCCCGGGACCTCCCGGTAAAATTAAAAAAATAAAATAAATAAAATAAATTAAAAAAGACACAGACCAGCAGAATGGATGAGAAAATATGAGCCATCTGTATGGTGTCTATAGGAGACTCACCTTAGACCCAAGGATGCCAACAGATTGAAAATGAAATTATATTCCACACATGCAGTAACCAAAAAAAAAAAGAAAAAAGAAAAAAGAAAAAGTTTTGGATGAAATAGACTTTAAAAGCAAAACTGTTATTAGAGAGAAGGAGGGACATTGCATTTTAATAAAAGGGACAGTTCACCAGGAAGAAATAACCATAAATGTATATGCACACAACGAGGATGCTCCAAGAAACATGAGGCAAAACTGGAAGGAGAAACAGGCATCTCTACAATACTGGCGGGAGACTTCATACACCACTCTCAGCATTGGATAGAACATCTGGGCATAGGATCAATAAAGAAACAGAGAGCTTGAATAATATGATAATGGACTAAACCTAACAGACATTTATAGAACATTGCACCCCAAAATAGCAGGATATACATTCTGCTCAAGTGCTCATGGATCTTTCTCTAGGATAGACCATATGTTGGGTCACAAAGCAGATCTCAATAAATTCAGCAAGATCAAAATTATACACAGCGCTTTCTCTGATCATAATGGAATAAAGTTGGAAATCAGCAAGATGTGGAAAAAGAGAAAGTTCACAAATATATGGAGATTAAACAACACACTCTTAATCAGTGGGTCAAAGAAGAAATTTCAAGAGAAATCAAGAAATATTTCAAGACTAATGAAAATGAGAATACTACTTATCAGAACCTTTGGAATGCAGCAAAGGCAGTGCTTAGAGGGAAATTTATAGCCCTCAATGCTTACATAAAAAAGAAGAAAGAGCTAACTACACAGTTGGAAGAACTAGAAAAAGAAGAGCAAACTAATCCCAAAGCAGGAATGAAATAGCAAAGATCAGAGCAGAAATAAATGAAATTGAGAATAACAACAACAAAACAATAGAATTTATAAAACCAAAAGTTGGTTCTTGAGAAGATTAATAAAATCGATAAAACCGTAGCTAGACTGACAAAGAAAAAAGAGAGAACATACAAATAGTGTCCATCAGGCAATGGAGGGATAAACAAAATGTGGTATATACATATGATGGGATACTGTGCTGCAGTAAGAAGAGATGAAATTGGGACACATTTGATAACATGGATGAATCTTGAAGACATTATGCTGAGTGAAGTAAGCTGGAAACAAAAGGACAAATATTGCATGGTCTCACTAATATGAACTAAATATGAAGAGTAGATGCACGGAGTTAAAACCTAGAGGTTATTAGGAGATTAAAGGAGGGCTGAGAAGGAGTACTGATGCTTAATGTAAGTAAAAGTGTTAATTAACTGAAGGATATGGAAATGGATAGAGTTGATGGTAACACATTATAGTGAGTAACAGCTGGTTTATAAATGGATTATGGCTGAAAAGGGTAGTCTAGGGATATAAATGGCAATTGAAAGAAAGCTAGAGAATAAACTAGGGACTGAATAACAAAGTTAGCCCAGAGGTGGATGAGAATTGTGGTTGATGTCACAGATCAAGTGTCCTTTGTGAGCTAGAGCAGATGTACGTCACTATTGCGGAGTGGTGGGAATGTGGAGAAGCATGGGAAAAATACAACTGGAGTGACTGATGGACTGTGGTTAGCAGTAATAATGTAATATTCATGCATCTAAGCCAAAGATGTACTGTGTTGATAATGGGCGAGTATGGAAAAGTGTGCCAAATGTACGCTGTGGCCCATGGTTGGTGGTAATAGTCTGATGATATTATCTCATGATCTGCAACAAATGTGCCACCACGGTGTGTGTTGATGGAGGGGTGTTGTATGGGAATTCTGCACATGTGCATGATTGTTTTGTAAGGTAACAACTTCTGCCATAAAAATATATTTTAAAAAATAATAATATGGTGGGTCGGGGGAAAAGTATACAAAATGTTAAGATATGGACTATAGTTAATAGAAGTATTTTGATGACATTCTTTCATGATGCAAGGTGTGGTGGTGGGTGATATTTGGGAGCCCTGAGTGACGATGTGCATGTTTGCTTCCTAAGTTCACAGCTCTTACTATACACTTATTGTTTATGTATGTTCATGTGTGGATACAATTTTTTAAAAATTGGAAAAAAGCGTGATAGACCCGCTGAAGGCCCTGCAGTGGACTGAACTGCGGCGCCCAAGGCCCGGCACATGCATCTCTATGGAAAGAGGATCTTTGAAGACGAGGCCACTGGGCTCCAGTGGACGCTGACCCAGCGGGACTGGCTGCTGGTGGAGTACATTTGGACACAGGCAGCAGGGGGTAGAGGCCATGGACGGGCAGGGGCAGAGCTAAGCCGCAAGCCATGGGGCGCCATGGACGGCCTGCCAGACCCTGCGTGTTGGAGGAGGTGCAGCGTGAGGCTGCTCGCCGCTGCTTGGAGCCCCCAGGGGGACAGGGCAGCCCCATGTCCCTTCCTCCCTCCCACTGTCTCCTGGGCTTGTCCTGGTGCTTTTCTATGTGTGTGGGCAGCTGTATTTTAAAATATGCTAAGGCATTTCCTGCATTTTAAATGTCCCATAAAAGGCATCACTGCACACATCCTTCCACGATTTCTCGTTTTGCTCACCATGACTCTGTGAGATTTCTCCATGTTGATACACGTAAGTTTAGTTAACTCATTTTAGCTGGTAAATAGTATTACTCTGTGTGACTAAACCACAGTTTATTCTCTCACACCCCTAATGAGAAAAGTTAGGTAGTGTAGCCATTTGGCGGTTTGATGTAATTATGAATTCCAAAAATATATATTGGATTATGCTTGTCAACTGGTCTGCTAATCTGGGCACGATTAAGTTATGATTAGGGCATTGACTGGACCGTGTCAATAGGGCGTTGAGCCCCACCGCTTGGTGGGTGGGGAATCGAATATAAAAGGCAAAGGACAGAGGGAGTGGTTTTTGAGTTGCAGTTTTGATGTTGAAGTTCTTTTTTTTTTTTTTTTTTTAAAGATTTTATTTATTTATTCATTTATCCCGCCTGTGCTCGCCGGGTCAGCCAACCACGCCGTGCGGGCGGGCCTGCCCTCACCAGGAGGCCCCAGGAACTGAACCTGGGGCCTCCCATATGGTAAACGGGAGCCCCACTGCTTGAGCCACAGCCGCTTCCCGATGTTGAAGTTCTGATGAAGGAGAGAAGCCCCGGGATAGAGACGGGATAGAGACGAGACGTTTGCCTGATGGTTCACAGCTGGCCTTGTGGAGAGAGGCAGAGCCCAGAGAGCCTCCTAGTCTACAGCTGACCTTGTGGAGGAAACAGAGGAGCTGAGCCCAGAGAGAGACGCAGCCCCGGGAAGAGAGGAACCCAAAAACCCTGAACCCTGGCAAACATCAGCAGCTGCCTTGCTCCAACACGTGGCAACGGACTTTAGTGAGGGAAGAAACTTATGCTTTATGGCCTGGTAACTGTAAGCTTCTACTCCAAATACCCTTTATAAAGACCAACCAATCTCTGGTATTTCACATTAGCACCCCTTTGCCCGAGTAACACAGGCAGTTTCTAATTTTCCGCTCTCGTAATCCATGCTTTGGTAAGGACTTGTCCGCATTCTTCCTACACTTTGTGCCAGTCTCTCCAGCTCTAAAATGTACAATTGCTGGCTTGGAGGATATGTGCATTTTAAGTTTTAATGTCATTTGGATTAATCCATTTCTTCAATGTGGTTTGAGCTCGGATGTCTTATTTAAGAAATTCTCCACTTTTCAGGTCCTAGAAGTCGTCGTGCATTTTCTTTACCTGTTTACATTTAGGCCTTCAAGCCACCTGGAATTTGTTTCTCTGTGTGGTATGAAGTGGGAATCTAATTTTAAGTTTTCCCTATGAATGGCATATAGATTATGCTATATATATAATATATGTATATAATAAGAGCGCGGGGTCCCCAGGCCTGACAGCTGCGCAGGGTCTGCCCTCATCCCAGCTCAGAGCTTGAAGGGGAGCCGCCCAATCCGAGCTTTAGTCAAGGATTGTTCTGAGTCAAAGGCCAGAGCCCACCTGAGCTAGACAGAGGGGCCTCCGGCAGGGCCTCCCACCACGTGACACCAGCCGCCTCTCTGCCAGCTCGCTCTGCCCAGCATGAGCCCACCCCAGCCCACCGATGGGCAGTGGCAGCAGGACAGACTCACGGACTCGCTGCCGCGCGGACGACCGGGCGGCACAGCTGCTGGAGACCAGGGCAGGACGGGGTGGCCGGGCTGCGCTGGCCACGAGCCACGCCCCTGCAGTCTCTGAACTTCAGTAGGAGCCCTTCCCAGCCATCTTAACCATTTTCTGGGAGAAGACGGGAGAGAGAGCTGCCAGAGGGCCTGGGGATTTGGGGGGGCAAGGGCACGGCTACAGAGCGCCTGCGATGTAAAGCCGTGGGGGCACAGTGAGTTCCAGGAAGCACAGGGACATTTACCCCTGGTGCCTGCCCCGGCACGTGGGTCAGCGCTGGCCACTCCGCTCTTCAGCGCGGGCGTCTCCAGGTATGTGCGAGGAAGGCCGGTGCTCACAGCAGCAACCAGGGGCTCCAGAGCTTCCACCACCAAAGAAAGAGTGGCTCATGGAAGCACAGGCTTCTCCACGTGCAAGTGTTTTCAGCAGGATCTGGGCACGGGCTTCCTGGTCGCCTTGAAGTCACTCTTCCGAGGAACAGAGCACTCCACTCCCCATCCAGCCCTCACTGTGGATGGATTCAGGCTCAGCGGTGATAACAGATAGCTAGGTGCTTAGTTAGAATACAGCATCTTTTAGAGATAATGCTCGCACATCTACAACTCTAAGAGGTGGGGATTATCACCCCATTTTACAGAAGAAACCAAGTCCCCGGTGTGAATAAAACCTGCCGATTATTCGGCCCAATCTGTGTTTCAAGAACTTTGCATGGCCTAATAAGTTATTGTCTAAATGGCAGACAACAGAGTTGAAAATAAATTAATTACTCAGTTTGTCCAGAGACCCAATCCAGGTTCTAACCCTGAAATGGATTTTGGAGGGTTTGAATTATTCAGTCATCTTAGTGTGTTTTAATTCTACAATTTAACTCAGCAACTACTACCCCCCCCGCCCCCAATTGTGCATAAAGCTGATGACCACTCACAAAAATACCCAAGGGTTGTAACTTTTGTGTTCAGTTGTGGAACTCAGCCAAGTGGCTTTTAAACTCAGCACACTTGGTGGGGTGGGGTCCACACACTGAGTTAAGGTCTAATTCGACAAGAGGAAAGTCATCATCATCTTACAGAGAAAACCATTCAAAGACCACAGCAGAATTGCTTGTTAAAAGTGTTCACAGGGAGTAGATGTGGCTCGAGCGGTTGGGTGCCCGCCTCCCACACAGGAGGTCCCAGATTCGTTCCTGATGCCTCCTAAAGAAGACAGGCAGACGCAATGAGCTGACGAACGAGTAGACAGAATGAGCAGGGAGCAGATGTAAAATCACTGAAATCAGACCTTGCTGTAAAAACTGGGGCTGAACAGCTCTGTGAGGGCTTTTTATTAGAACCAACAACCAACAAACACTGTCTTGTGAGAAGGGGACAGTGTCACGTGGAGCAGAAGGACTGAAGGTGCCTCTGGCAAGAGCGTAGAATCAGGTTTGCTGTCACCCTGCACTGCTTGCTCGAGCTTCCTAGCTGGGCTTTGCCTCCTCTTGCCCGCACTCTGGGTGGAGGACACGACCCTCCCATCCTCTGCTCTCCCGTCCCTCTCCTAATCACAGGGCATCCTCCTGGCTTCTGTGCTTGGGGCCGCGAGGGGGGCAGTGATCCGGAGCAGAAACTGGACATCCGGGGCGGCGAGGTGGGCAGACCCCGGGCCCTGGAGGGCCTGCACTTTCCTGCCCCGCGGTCTCACTCTAGGTGCTCCCCAGAGCCCACCGGGCTGCGAGTCAGAGCAGCTGTCACCACCGAGTGCGCCCGCGTAGTCACAGAGGGGAGACGTGAAGCTGGTTTTTCACGCAGGCATGGAAGGCTCACAGCCTAGAATATTCAAAGGACACGTGAGTACAGAAGACACAGAGACACAGCGAGGCAGGAAAATCATGGAGGCAGGTCTCTGTTAAGCTTTCCACAGCCTGTGTCCCAGGCGGAAAAGATGCTTTCGAGTCCTGAGAGGGGAACTGAGACAGTGAGATGCTGTGGGAACACGCCGGGCTCCCCGGGCCCTGGGCGGAGCCGCAAGGGGAACTGAAGAACGAGCCAGCCTAGTTGGGCCAGTACAAGTTCCCTGAGAAACGGGCAGAGGCCGCCGCTGGCTGCCCTTCTGGTGTCCCCCGCTCCCGCCTGTTGGCTCTCGGGGCGCTGGGGAGGCCTGTTTGGGGTTACCGGGGCTTCCTCTTGAGCCTGGACGGCCCCAGGGTCTCGGCGGGGTCTTTCTAGCTTTGTTCTTAGTAGCAGCTTCGCTCAGGGAGTCTCAGGGCCACGCTCTCTACCGGTCCCAGCTGTGGCAGCACTTCTTCCGTCTTCCCTTTTCCCCTATAGTAACCAGCAAACACTGGGTGATTTACACAGCTTTCCGAGTAACGCAAAAATCGAATTTCAATTACATTTCTCTCTTTCTTATTTTCCCTCACGCTTTACCTTTTCCCCATCTGTGCCACACCTCCTGATCTTTCCCTTCTCCCGACTCTCCCTCCCTTGTTTCCTTTATTTGCTTTCACAAAGACTATAATACAGGACAGTCAATATCATTGTTGTTGTTTTCAGTTTTTTTAGTTTTATTTCATATACAAAGAAATAGCATTGCCTTAGCCTGGTAGGTGTCCTGGATGGTCCATGCGAGGAAGGTCAACCAGTCCCACTTGAGGAAGCCGATAGCCTTTGCCTGGCGGGAGCACTGGCGCACGTGCTGAGACCGTGTTCCGGATCAGACCGTGTCGGTTTGAGCAGACGTGGCAAGAGTGGGAACGCTGGCTGGATTTTCGTGGATGGCTCCAGGAGAGCTGCTGGTGACCCATCTGGCTCTCAGGACACGATGAAGGAAAAGGCAATGACGTTGTTTTAATTGTATCACAGTGTTTTGAGAATTAGGAAAAATAATTGCCATATCCCATTAGAAGAATGCCAGCTAGAAACAAAAATGCAGATTGTAACCAAGGGTTAAGAATTAACAAATGGAAAGCGGATGTGGGTCAAGCAGTTGGGCACCTGCCTACCACACGGAAGGCTCTGGGTTCAGGTCCTGGTGCCTCCTAAAGATGAGCAAGATAGCAAGCTGGTGCGATGGGCTGGCGCGGCGAGCTGACGCAACAAGAGGGCATAATGAGGAGACACAATGAGGAAACACAATGAGAGGCACAACGAGCAGGGAGCTGAGGTGCCCCAAGGGATTCAGTGCCTCCCTCCCACATGGGAGGTCCCAGGTTTGGCTCCTGGTGCTGCCTGAGAAAGAAGATGAGCAGACACAGAGCAGAGAGCGAGCAGAAACAATGGGGGGGGCTAATTTTTTTTTTTTTAATCTAAATATGCCTTGTCAATAAAGTTCCCCCAACTTAAAAAAGGAAAAAATTAACAAATAATTATGATTACTAAAAAATATATAGATGCCTTTATATTATAAAGTAGCCAAGGCTAATACCTGAAATTACCGACGCGGGCTAGGGCTGTGCCCCCCTTTGCGGCTGCTCTAGGCCGAGCCTCGCCTGCGTGTGCCTTGCCGTGATGGCGAGCTCCACATGGAGCTCGCCCTGTTGAATATCCGCAGGAAAGACCTTGTGACTGCCTAGCTCAGGGCCCTGATCTCTGAAAATGGCTGCAACTTCGTAACTCCCCCTGGCTGGGGGTCCAGCCCAGCGTGTTCAACCCACAATGTTTATTAATGAAGGAACCTGTGTCCAGCTCCCCCGCAATTACTCTGATGTTATAAATACTAGAATTTCTGCAGATCTGGGAGGCAGTTTTGGGCCATGCGTCCCACTTGCTCCTTTGCTTGCACAACCCAATGAACTCTCTCCTCGAAACCCGGGGTCTCAGGAACTAGGGTTTAAAGACACATTGGGGGAAAAGAACTCGCTTTTTCTCAGTATCAAAATAAACGTCCAGGGACACGGACGTGGCTCAAGAGGTTCGGCGTCCGTCTACCATATGGAGAGACCAGGGTTCGATCTCCGGTACCTCCTGGTAAAAAAAAAAAAAAAAAATAAATAAATAAATAAACGTCCCGGGAGTAGACCCTTGGAGCCATCGGAGAGCAGCTCTGGTCGTGAGAAGAGGGCAGCATCTGCCGGGCATGCTGATGGCACAGGTTATCTGAGTAATTCTACCAAGGCCAGCGCCGTAAGCACAAGCAGGATAGTATGGGGAACAAGGGAAGAACAAAGCTCTAACTGCTACCGACGGAAAGCCCCCCAACAGCCTGGTTATGGGGCCTGTTTGAAGCCCCTGGGCTCACAAAGCCGCAGCTAACTTCAAACAGAAAGGCCGCCGCCTTGGTTCCCCGAGTGGTCCATAGAGTGAAGCAGCAGGAAGGCAGAGAAGCAGCTGATCAGGACGCAGAGCCGCGATCCTCCTCAAGCTGGGAAGCGGAGGGGGAGAGGCCAGCGGCACCAAGCCCCAGCCCCTCTCTTCCTTGGAGGGGGCGCGCTCTCACCTTTTCTCCTTTTTCGGGGAACTCGTTCCTTGCCTGCCTGCAACGGAGCCGCGAATCTAGAAGCCCAGGGGCCTCGCTGACCTGCCAGCCACTGCCAACCCTGCGATAGAGACCCGGGCAATTTTCAGAGACAGCACTTCCACGGGTTTCAGCTCCCATGAGGAAACCTCTGGGGGAGAGTGAAGCACCCCAAACTAGGAGTCGGGCAAAGGAAACAACCACTCGGCACCAGGCCTCTGCCGAGCCAGCTTGCGGTCCCGGCCCCGGGAGTGCTCGCTGCTCGCGACTGGAGCAGCGTGTCAAGGCGAATGCCGCAGGCTAAGGACGTTGTGCTGGTTTGCCACCGCGCACACCAGCAAGGGGCTGCCTTCTTAGCTGTGGAATGTCCAAGTCCAGGCACCGTCAGAGGTGCTTTCTCCCCAAAGCCAGCTGCCGCTGATGCTGGGGTCCTGCCATGTGGCGAAGCAGGATGACCGCCCATCTCTGCCAAGGTCCCTGCGGACCCTCCAAAATTTACCGTCTCCTGGGGCTCAGCCATGGGAGCCAGGCATAGGGCTTGTCTCTTTAACCTTGAGCTGTTCCATGGGCCCAGCCTCTTGGGGCTTCGGGGTACACTTTGTCTGCTTGCGATCTTGAGTTTTCTCTCACATGGCAGGATCAAAAACGGCAGAGCTCCCTTTTCCGCTCTCTCTGTGTCTCCATTTATATAAAACCCCACAAGAGGGTGGAGACTGAACCTGGCTCACATCTCACTGACATAGTCCAATCAAAAGGGACTCACATCCACAGGAATGGATTAGTTTAGAGACATAATCTTTTTCTTTTGGGGATCCATCAAATTCAAAATGTCACATACATAAATGGAAGAATTTGCTCTGATTTTATGAGTAGAAATAGCTTTCTAAAACCTGTAGCCTCCACTTTCTTCTGCTCTAACCAGCTGCAATCCCCTCATCCCTCAGCCCCAATCTGTGGTCACAGGCCCACCCAAATACTAATATTATTCCTGCCAAAACAGCTGCGTAACAAAGATCCCTCCCCTCTGAGCGTTTCTAGTCTGTTCTGATACTGGTAGCTGGCAGCCCATTGGCCTTTGTGGTTCCCAAGTCTTCTCACTGTTAGCCTGTTTCTGACCAGAGCTACCCTGTCACCATTTAGCCCCTTCCCAGACTTTGGGACACCTGACTTCTCCTGCCTTTTTGTCCATTCCTGTCTGCTGAGAGCCCCCATGCACAGATTGTTGACTCACCCCCACCTCCTGATCTGGCTAAGGCAGACCCAGGTGCTTCCTTCTCACTTTGCCCTTCCCTTGGCCTGAGGGGTCCCACTCTAATTCTGGTTGGGAAGGTCAAACCCCAACATTCTTGTCCCAGTTAAGTGTGCTACATTAAGAAAATGGAAGAATGGGAAACTATTAGGATTTCCTCTTGCTATGATATGTTACCTTGTTAGGTGAAATTACCCAACCAGTTCCTGCAAGAAAGGGGATCCACAAAGAGGCCTCTGTGGCTTTAAGAGACCCACCAGAGGATCACCACGTCCGAGTGAGTCTCCTCCTGGTTATGAAATGACCTAGAATCCAGACTCAACTAAGGTTGAGAGCGGCCAGTCGAACAGAACTAAGAATTTTTCACTTGGAAGAATTTCAAATGTTCATGTGAAAAGTTATATTGTGTTTTCTTCTACACGTGGCGGGACGACTAATGGACCAGAGGCAAGGGTCTCTCTCTCTCCCTCTCCTCAGGAGCGACTCTGAAGCACGGAGCTGGAATCCTGGCTACAGCTTTCACAGTGGCGGAGCCCAAATCACTGACAGGAGACTGAAACACAGTCACCTCTTTGGGGAAACCCGGCGTGCTGTGTGCACGGGGGCCCTTTTAGGGTGAGTAGGGCCAGGAACCCACCCAACGAGACCCTCAAAAGGGCTGCGGCCCCTGCCAGGATCCAGGGAGTTACGGCGCCATTTTCTAACCCTCCTTATGACCCCACCACAAGCTACACTTTACAGTTGTCTAAGTGCCAGGACTTGGCTGCTTCCCAGTGCAGACGGACTAGAGGCAAAATGGTAAAGATGTCCAAGTTTGTCTCTGTGTCACCCAGCTCAGCTTTCTGTGTTTCCCCTCTCCACTCCTGCCCATCCCTCCCTCCAGCCGCCTGCCCTGCACCAGGCTGTTAGGCACGGGTGCTTCCCTCCTCCTGACACGGGAGTTCAAGCGGCCGGGCTCCTGGTCTGAAATGTGTGTCTTGTGGAATGAAAGCCTTGGCCCCTCCTCACTGGGGCGGGGGACGTGTGCGGGCTGATGTGTGTACATGTGAGGCTACAAGCCTAAGGAAGCCTTTCCCCAGCGTCCCTCAGGCTCAGCAAGCGGATTCCGCGCGGCAGCGCCTCTCAACCTGGACTGTGCGTTAGGGTCACCTGGGAGGCTTTCAGAGCACACCAATGGCAGGGCCTGGCCCATCAACTAATCAGGCTCAGCCAGGGTCTGGGAGGAGCACACTTTGGCTTTGGAGTCTGCAGGTGCAGGTTCTAATACTAGCCCTGAGACTTAAAACGGCACGACCTTGAGTGACTTCCTTAGCATGTCACCTGTAAAATGGGGAGTGGTACCTAGGTCACCACGAATGACTTACTTAGCTGTGACATGCTTTAGTCTTCACCGGCAACATGAGTAGTGGTACTTAACTCACTCTGCTGTAGATAAACGACCAGCACAGCGCCTAACACTAGCAAGGCTCAGTAACTTTGGTTCTTCACCTGTTCTGTGCCAGGTACTGGGCAGGTGTCAGAAATCACATATACAAGGAGCCAAGCACCAAAACCCATCTGGCCCTGCATACATGAACACTTGTCTTTTCAAGGAAAAAACAATTTCCCAGGGCAGCCCCAAACACTTCTTCCAGAGCAGTGATTTCTCACCCCTGGATGCACATCAGAATCATCCTCAGAATTTTTTTATGTGGATGGATGTTTAGACTCCACCCCAAAGATCCTGATTTAATTGATCTGGGTAAGACCTGGACATTTTTTAAAAGCTGGTAATGGGAGTCCAGGTCAAAAAGACACTTTTCCAGAGCAAGGACAGGTATATTATTATAGAAACAGCAGTAACTCATCGGTCGGCAGTTGGTTTTGTATTCCAGCTCTGCCACTTACATTTGGGCACATCACATAAAATCTCCACAATTGAAAACGGGAATAATAATATTGGCTTAAAAAGGAAAGTCATAAGAATCAAATGACATAATGTAAGTGGAAGCGCTTTTGAGACCGTAGAGCAATGCGCCCGTTTAGCTCTGCCATCCTGGAGGCGACAATTGGGGTAGCAGCACGGCTCAGCTCCCCCTTCTGCACACCTGGGGTGGGAAGGAGGCTGTAGGCATGGGACGGGGAGGAGGGATGCTGGCGAGGCGAGGCTTTCCACTTTCTCCAAAGGAGAGAAGGGCAGGTTATTCTCCAGGCCAAGAGCCCATCACATTTCAAAGGCAGATCCAACATCGAATTCCTCACCATCCCAAGCAGCAATGCATCCGACACGCAAGCAGCTGCTGCAACGTGCTGTCTTTGTGCTTGTTTCTGCCTGCTCCTCCTCCGATACCCCCAGTGGCAGGTCTTTGAGGTGGATTGGGATAGTTCATTATTCTAATCACACAGGCCCTGGGTATCAGGTTTAATTTAGTTGTCTGTGTGCTAGAATGCTGGGATATTTTCAAAGCTTTAGTCCCTGGCATTGTAACTCAACCTGAATGTCAGCCAAGAAAAGGGTTGAGATGTGAGCTAGCCTCATGTCTACAAATATTCTCGCTGTTTCAGTAACAGTGAGAAGGAAAACAATAAATGCTCGCTTAGCCGCGGCTTTGTGGCGGGCGGGGTCACAGGAGCTGCTGCGCCAGCTCGGCCGGCTGCAGGCAGCACTGTGCAGCTTTCCTTTAGCAGCGGGTCCCAGCCTGGGCTGTGTGGAGCCCCCTGGAAACCTGGTAGAAATCAGAGTCTCAGGCCTCACTCCAAATTCACCAACTCGGAATCTATGCTGTAACCTGAATCTCCCCCAGGTGATTCCTAAGCATATGAGAGCTTGAAGCCCTGCCTGGCAAAATCGCCTCATGGAATCTCCACAGCCCAGAGTGACAGAGCCTCTGACGGGGCAGCCACCTGCCAGGCCCTGCCGCTGCTGACTGGCGAGCCGCCGTTCCTGAGCAGAGCGCTCCCGACTCATGGCATTCGCCTTGATGTAGGGTTGGTGGTTTTCAAGCTTTCACTGCGGATGCTGTGTCTAACTTATTTTGCGTCCTCTTCTGCACAAACAGCTTCTCAGGAATGATTCTTTTTTTTTAAAGATTTTATTTATCTACTTTATCCATTTTAAAACCCCCTTCCCCATTTGCTGTTTTCTGTGTCCATTTGCTGGGCAATTCTCCGTGTCTGTTTCCTGCCATCTCTTCTCCTCCAGTCTTCACCAGGATTCGATCCTGGAGACCTCCGATGTAGGAGAGAGGTGTCCTGCCACCTGCGCCACCTCGGCTCCTGGCTTCTGGAGCTTTCGGAGCATTTCGTCTTGTCTCTCCCCTGTTACGTCATCATCCTGCTGCATGGCTCCCGGGGCCTGACGGCTCATCGGCACACAGAGCCTGGCAGCCCATGCGCCTTCTATATATATATTTTTTATTTTACCGGGAGGTCCCGGGGATCGAACCCAGGTCCCTCCGTATGGCAGACGGACGCCCAGCCATTCGAGCCACATCCGCCCCCCTCAGGAATGATTCTTAACAGATGAACTGCAAACGGAAGTAAAAGAGGTCTAAGTCCTGAGAGACACACCATCCAGAAAACAAAGATGAAGAAAAATAAGATTTCCTCCGAAAGGGCCCTTACACAAAAAGCCAGAGAAAGGCTTCAAACCATGGATTTCTGGTAGCCCTGGAAACCTGCACCTCTGCAGAACAGGGGTAAAGCTCCTCAAAGGACTGGCATGAAGATTAGCAGCAGGCAGGCAGAACCGTTGAGGAGATCAATACCCACGCAGATGCAGAGATCAGTACAGGAAAATACAGGAAAACAGCACCGCCGAGTGATGCCCGTGGCACGCCGAGGCCACGTCTGAGGGCTGCTGAGCACCGGCTCCCTGACTGACAGCTGCACCCCCACCACCTGGCACTTCTGCCCTGCCTGACCCAAATTCCAAACACCCACAAAGTCTGAGACAGAAGGCAAGCCAGAGGAACGCCCTGGAATAGGTGTGGGAGGCTGGGCTCCTCTGCTCAGTGCTTCCACCTGTGAGCTGTGTGGCTTTAGGTAAGTTGCCGAACCTCTCTGGACTTCAGCTTCCACATCTATACAACGGGAGACAATGAGCTTCCCTTGCTTCTGCGTTGGACTTTTTGAGCATTCATTATGTTACTGCATGTGAAAGTGCCTGGAAAATCATGACGCCTCAAGCCTGTGAGATGTCGCGATGACTGCTTTCCTCTGGCCTTGCAGGCACGGACGCTGAGGCCTTGCTGACAGAGGCCCAACTCTGTGCAGAAGCACCAGCCGAAGCAGCGTCCTTGGGAAGAGTCGAAACGCAAATTTCCCTAAGAAAGGTGGCATGCTGCGTGGTTTCCGGTCATCTAGACTTTAGTGTACATCGATCTGTCCACAGACACCTGGGCACCGTCCTGAAGCAAACCTCCCAGTTTAGGCCCCCAACCTACAGAACTGGAATGGCGATTCTGCTAGTGGAGAAAGGAGGGAGGGTTTTGGAGACCGGGGCTCCTCCTTGCCAGGCCACGGAGGTAGGGTGCTAGAGAGGGCGCAGAAAGGCCCTGGGCGTCTCCCAGGAGGGGAGTGAGGCACACACTGAACAGAAGAGCGTGGACAGGGCTGAGCCAGAACAGGAGGACTGGAGCCTGCGCTCCTTGGCCTGATCTGAGCCCCTCGTTAGGCCAATTCCTTGCCGTTTCCTCTTTGTAGCAGAGTCAGTTTTATATAGCTCCAGATAATGATAAAACGAAGCTAATTTACACTCTTGACTATTGCTCATTGTAGATCATTATTGATCCCAAACAAGTAGTTGCAAGGATGTCCTATTATCATCTTTTTATCAAAAGTCCTTTCAAGTTGGTTGGAAGGTTTTTGTCCAAGTCACCTATTTTAAGACCAAAACATCGGGGTCCTAAAAACGATCCTCTAAAGCCAGTCAAGGGAAATGTTCTAGAACCTTTAAAAAAAACACTGGAGCAACATGCTGCCTTGGTTTCCCAGGGCAGCCGGTGTCTGGAGTAGAGATGGACAGCTGCCTGCCCTGGTGGCCCTGACCGTCCCGACCCTCACCGACTAACCCGCCAACGCATCTGTGCCCAGTGGCCACCGGCCAGTGGGCGCACCCCGCGGGCATGGCCGTCACCACAAACCCACCGCTGCTCCAAAGCCCCGTCAAATAAAACACGCCTCTGGGCTTGCTGAGGAGAGGTCTATCTGCAAGGATGGACGGGGTGGGAGGGTGGCTCCTGCCATTAGGGAGGGGACGCGCCCGGCCATCCGATGGGCAGGGTCTCCAGGCTTAGCTGAAGGGCTTTTCCCCCACAGGGAACAAAGCCCCAGCAGAGCCGAGAACGTTCTACGCTGAGGCCAGACTCTTTCCACAAAGGGGCCCTTCGGAAGGGGCTCGTGCTGGCTCAAGCTGAGGGTGGGCTGACCCTCAGGCACAAGGAAGGAGAGAAGCTTGACCGAAGTGTGCTTAAAAGGCATTTTGTTCCAGTTACTCAGTGGCCGAGCAGTTCAGCTACTCGTTTATGCGACAATGGGGATTTGGAGGGTCTGTGTCTGGCCTTGACCTAGGAAAACAAGGGGCATCCGTGACTCTTCTCTCAGTCAGATGGGGAAGGGGGTTCTTTGCAGACACAGAGGGGCTTTCTTAAATCTTGCTGTTCCCCAGGATCACAGGGCTCAGGTAAGGCTCAACACTGTCACCTGTGCGCCCCCGTTTTGGTGGACACTTGCCTCATTGGTCTTCCCTTCCAGCGCTTTCGCGCTTCAATCCCAAATTTGACCCTCAGCGCTCTGACTCATTGTAATAGATTGGATTACTCGTCACCAAATATTCTGATTCTCCCTCTAAGAGAGGATTCTAGAAGCCAGCCCTTTTGAGGGAACTCTTGAGTAGCCACGACACATGCTTGGCCAGTGAGAAGTGGGAGAAGTGACGCTCAGAACCTCTGTCTCGATGACAGGCCACGGCTGCACCGTGAGCCGCCGTCCCTGGTGCAGACGGGGGCAGAGTGGCAGCTGGTCCACGTTGGACATAGGATAATAAACTTGGTTACGGTGGACACGGAGATTTGGAGGTCTCTGTGGCAGTTTGATATTATTTATGAATTCCAAAAAGAGACATTGACTGTGTTTGTAAACTGGTCTGTTCCTCTGGGGGTGATCCCCTTTGATTGTTTTAAATTCAGAGGTTTCACTTTTACTTTATGAAATCAAGATTAGGGCTTTGATTCGACTGTCATTGGGGCGACTCAGTTTGAGTCCCTGCTGCCTCTGTGGGCTACATAAATGGACAGTCACTCCAGGAGACACAGAGGGAGATACACACAGAGGGAGGGAGCACCGCAGACAAGGGGGAGGAATGAGCTGTGAGCCTGTGGCCCCGGGAGGGCAGATGAGCCGGAAAGGAACAAGCCCTCCAGCCTGCAGCTGAGATGAGAAGCTGGGCCCACGGAGCCTTACGAGAAGAGGAGGGCTGAGCCCTCAGACCTCACCCGCATCTTGCTTTAACATGTGGCAACAGAGTTTGGTGAGGAAGCAAATTCGAGCTGGACTCTTTAGGGCCTTGTGACTGTGAGCTTCCACCCCAAATAAATACCCTTTAAAAGTCAGCAGAGTCCTGGCACTTTGCACCAGTGCCCCTCTGGCTGACTAGTGCAGTCTCCTTTTACCATGGGGAGCTGGCCCACCCACCCTTTAGTTCCCAGCACTGGCAGCAACGCCAGGCGCTCAGTCGGCCACACATGCCTCCTGCTCCAACACGGCACGACCTGCAGAGTGGCGTGAGCCCGCCCGTCAGGGAGATGCAGCTCCTCGCGCACTGGGATGGCCGCCACACCTGAGCAGCAGCGTGTGCTGTGCTGAGTCTTTGTGGATTTAGGGCCCTTTCTATAAAACCCATCCTAGAATCCAGCATTCTAGTTTAATACCAGGATCCTCTGGGTAAACCAAACATTACTGTATAACATAAAAAGGCTGAGGAGGACTCTCTTTAAGTGCTTCTCTCTTAGGCCTTCCAAGAGGAAATCGCCCATCTGGCCTGGCCCGGGCCACCTGCCTGTCCAGAAAATGGCCAAACGCCATCCACTACTATAAAAGGCCTCCCACATGGAGACTTGGAGGCGTTAGGGAAGCCGCTCCCAGGGATCCCGGGAAAGACGGCTCCAAGCAGATGCAGGGCTGAGCAGAGCCCGGAGGCGGAGTTGTGGAAGGTGAGGCTGGGGGTCAGAGCGGCATCACACAGGGCCCTGAGGCCACGTAAAGCCACGGGGTGACCCCAATAAAACGGGCAGTGCCGGGGGATCTTGACAACGCAGTGATGTGCTAGGCTTTGGATCTTTTTTAATTAGAAGAGTTGCGGGTTTACAGAAAAATCGTGCACAAAATGCAGGGTTCCCGCATACCACCCTATTATTAACACCTTGCTTTGGTGGGGTACATGTGTTACAACTGAAGAAAGCACACTTTCATTTCTGTACTATTAATTATAGTCCACGGTTTAACTCAGGTTTCACTGTTTGTGTGGTGCAGTTCCATAGTTTTAAAAAAAATTTTATTCTGGCAACATACATACAAACTAAAATTCTCCCTTTTAATTACATTCAAATATATAACTCAGTAGTTAATTAGGTTCACAATGTTGGGCCACTATCGCCACCACTCGCTACCAAACTTCACCCTCATCCCAAACAGAAACTGCACGTCTGGAGCCTTAGCTCCCCATTCCCTACCCCACCCCATGCCCTGGTAACCTGTATTCTAGATTCTAACTCTGTGAGTTTGCTGAGTCTAATTGTTTCAAATCAGTGAGATCACACAATATTTGTCCTTTTATGTATGGCTTACTTTTCACTCAGGACTTCAAGGTCCATCCATGTTGCTATGTGCCTCAGAGTGTCACTCCTTTTTAGGGCTAATTAGTATTCCATTGTGTGTATAGACCACATTTGGTTTATCCATTCATCGGTTAATGGATACCTGGTTGCTTCCATCTGTACTAGTCAGGGTTCTCTAGGGAAACAGAATCCACAGGAGATGTCTGTGAATAGTATGAGATTTTGTAAGAGTCTCTCACGGACCGTGGGGATGCACAAGTCCAGGTTCCACAGGCAGGTTACCTGAGGTTGCAAGCCAGGGGCTCCGATGAAAGTCCAGTGAAGGTCCTTGATGAGTTTCTGGGAGACGCTGGCTGTCCAAAGACGAGCTGGGAAATTCTCCCTGAATGCTGAAATCACCTCCCCTTTTAAGGCCTTCAACTGATTGGATAAGGTCACTCATTGCTGACGGCAATCTCCCTGGCTGATGCAGATGTAACCAGCCATGTATGCAGTAAACTCACCAATGACTAAAGCCCATAAATGCTCTTGTATTACAGTTAGCCCAGTGCTTGCTTGACCAAACACCTGGACACAATTACCTGGCCGAGTTGACACATTAGCCTGACCATTACGTCATCTTTTGGCTATTGTGAAAAATGCCACTCTGAACATCGGTGTGCAGATATCTTTATGAGTTCCTGCTTTCAATTATTTTGGGTGTATATCTAGTAGTGGGATTGCCAGGTGACCTGGCAATTGGTAACTCAACACTTAACTTTCTGAGGAACTGCCTAACTTCCACAGTGTCTGCATCATTTTACGTTCCCACCAACAATGAATGAATGTTCCTATTTCTCCACATGCTCTCCAACACTTGTAATTTTCAGGTTTTAAAACTGTAGCCATGCCAGTGGGTGTGAAATGGTATCTCTTGATTTGCATTTCCCTAATGGTTAATGATTTTGAGCATCTTTTCATGTGTTTTTTGGCCATTTGAGTATCTTCTTTGGAGAAATGTCTAGTCAAGTCTTTTGCCCATTTTTAATTGGGTTGTCTTTTTGTTGTTGAGCTTAATATTCTGGATGTTAAACAATTGTCAGATATGTGCCTTCCAAACATTTTCTCCCATTGTCTAGGCTGTCATTTTACCTTCATGATAAAGTCCTTCGATGCACAAAATTTTTGAATCTTGGGGACATTCCATTTATCTATTTTTCTTTGTTGCCTGTGCTTTGGGTGTAAAGTCTAAGAAACCATCGCCTAACACAAAGTCCTGAAGATGCTTCCCTATGTTTTCTTCCAGGAGTTTTATAATTCTGCCTCTTATATTTAGTTGATTTTTGTATATGGTGTAAAGAAGAGGTCCACCTCTTTATTCTTTCGCAAATGGAGAACCAGTTTTACCAACTCCATTGATTGAAGAGACTATTCTTTCCAAATTGAGTGATCTTTGCCCCTTGTCAAAAATCAGTTGGCCAGAAATGTTAGGGCTGATTTCTGAACTCTCAGTTTGATGCCATAGGTCTCAATTCAGTGTCTGTCCATGCTCGTGCCGTGCTGTTTTGATTACTGGGGCTTTGCAATGAGTTCTGATATTGGGAACTGTAAGGCCTCTAATGCTGTTTTTCTTTTTCAAGGTACATTTGGCTATTTGGTGCCCCTTACCCTTCCATATAAATTTGATAATTGGCTTTTCCATTTCTACAAAGAAAGTTATTGGGATTTTGAGGGAGATTGCATTGAATCTGTAAATTACTTTGTGTAGAATTGAAATCCTAAAAATATTTAGTTTTCTAGTCCATGAACACAAAATATCCTTTTATTTATTTAGGTTTTCTGTGATTTCTTTTAGCAATTGTATTAGTCAGCCAAAGGGGTGCTGATGTAAAGTACCAGAACTCTGTTGGCTTTTATAAAGGGTGTTTATTTGGGGCAGAAGCTCACAGTCACAAGGCCCTAAAGAGTCCAACTCAAGGTACTGTAAGAGGTACCTTCTCACCCAGAGTCTGTTGCCATGTGGTGATGCAAGATGGCGGGATGAACACACGAGCTCAGGCTTCCTCCTCCTCACAAGGTTCTGTGGTCCCAGCTTCTTCCAATCTCAGCCTCCAGCTGGGACGAGTCTTGTCTCTCTCCTGGGGCTGGTCTCTCTCTGGGCTCAGCGGCTCTGCTCTCTCCACAAGGCCAGCTGTAAACTGTCAGGCGAATGGCTCATCTCTCTTCCCCAGGCCTCTGCCATGTCTAATGGCGCCTTCTCTGTGTGCTTACCTCCCGGGCTCCAGGATCAAAACCGTCTACTCTGCCAGGTCGTTTTCTCTGTGAGCCCCCGCCCACCAAGGGGGCAAGAGTCCAACGTTCTACTGAGGTGGCCCAATCAAAGCCTTAGTCATAATTTAATCAAGTAAAAGTGAAACCTCTGAATCCAATCCAATCTAATATGCCCAGAGGAAAAGGCCAGTTCACAAATACAATCCAATATCTATTTTTGGAATTGGTAAACAGTATCAAACTGCTATAGCAATGTTTCAAGTTTTCTGCGTATAAGTCCTTTACACCCTTGGTTGGATTTATTCCTAGATACTTCATTCTTTTACTTGCTATTCTAAATGGAATTTTTTTTTTATTTCTTCTTCAGATTGTTCATTGCCAGTATATGGAAATATGGAAACACTACTGATATTTGGGTATTGATCTTGCACCCACCACTTTGTTGAATTCACTTATTAGCTACAGTAAATTTTTTGTCTGTTTTTCCCAGAGTTTCTAATTATAGGATTTACAGATTTGTCATCTGCAAATGGGGAAAGTTTTATTGCTTCCTTTCCAATTTGCCTTTTTTCTTTTTATTGTCTAATTTCTCTGGCTAGAACTTCCAGTACAATGTTGAAAAACAGTGGTGTCATATACCTGTCTTGTTCCTAATCAGAGGGAAAGCTTTCAGTCTTTCACTTTTAAGTGCAATATTAGTTGTCAGTTTTTCATATATTCCCTTTAGCATGTTGAAGAAGTTTCTTCTATTCCTAATGTTCATCCTTTATCAAGAAGGAGTGTTGGTGGGAGTATAAAATGGTGCAGCTGCTATGCGAATCAGTTTGATGAGTCCTCAGAAAGTTAAGTTAGGATTACCTTATGACCCCACAATCCCTCTTCTAGGTGTATACTCAAAAGAATTGAAAGGAGGGACTCAAAGAGATGCATGCTGATGTAGTGGCATTAAGCACAACTGGCAAAAAAATGGAAGCAACCCAAATGTCCATCAACAGATGCATGAATAAGAAAAATGTGGTATATACAAACAATGGAATACTATGCAGCCATGAAAAGGAAAGTTCTGATACATGTGACAACATGGATGCCAGGCACAAAATAGCAAATATTATAAGAACTTAATGATATGAAATAAATAGAATAAACAAATTCATGGAGTCAGAAATTAAAATACAGGTTACGAGTTAAAGCATAACTGGCATAGAATCTCTGCTGAGGGTGATGGGAAAGCTTTGATGATGGAGAATGGCGATGGCGCACAACACTGCGACTGTGACCAACAGCACTGAGCCATGCCGCTGAATGCAGTTACAGGGGGATTTTTAGGATGCATACATGCTACTCAAACTTAAAAATTCAAAGGACTGTACAAGACAGTGAACTCTGATGTAAACCATGGATTACATGAACAGTACAATTATGAAAATATATGTGGTAATAGATATGCCACACTAATGCAAGGTGTTAATAGGGAGATACATGGAAACTCTGTATTTTCCACAAGATTTTTCTGTAAATGTACAACTCTAATAAAAAAAAATATCAAAAAAGAGTACATTGCTTAATTTCCACATTTTTTTGTGAATTTTTCATTTCTTCCTCTGTTATTATTTCTAGCTTCATTCTGTTGTGGTTGGAGAAGATGCATTATATGATTTCAATATTTTCTAATTTATTAAGACTTGTTTTCCGACCTAAGAGATGGTCTATCCTGGAGAATGTCCTCTCAAGAATATGCACTCTTTCACTGCTGGGTGAAGTGCTCTGTACACGTCTGCTAGCTCCAAGTGGTTTAGAGCGTCATTCGAGTCTTGTTTTCCTTATCAATCTTCTGACTAGATGTTTCTATGCATTATTGAAAGTGGTATAGTAAAGTCTCCTACTATTAATATAGATTGTCTATTTTTCCCTTCAAATCTGTTAATATTTATGTCATATATTTTGGAGCTCTGCTGTTAAATGCATCTATATAATTGATGTCTTCTTGTTGAAATGACCCTTTTATCAGTAAGTAATGACTGTCTTTGACTCTTATAACAGTTTTTTTTACTTAAAGTCTATTTTAACTGATATTAGTACAGCTACCCAGCTCTCTTTTGGTTACTACTTGCATGGTATACTTTCCCCCCTCCTTTCACCTTCAACTTATTTATATCTTTGAATTTAAGGTGAGACTGTTGTAGATAGCAAATAGTTGAGTCTTGTTTTTTTTTTTAATCCATCCTGCCAATCTCTGCCTTTTAACTGGAGAGTTTAATCCATTTACATTTAAAGTCACAACTGATAATGCAGGGTTCTCTTCTGCCATTTTGCTAAGTCTTGTACCTTTTTGTCCCTCACCTTCCATTAATGCCTACTTTCATATTTATTTGATTTTTTTGTATTGTAGCATACTGAGTTCCTTCTCATTTCTATCTGGATAAATTTTTCATGTATTTTCCTTGTGGTTACTATGGGGCTTAAATTTAACATCATAAATATATAGCAATCATATTTGATTTAATACCATTTTGACTTCAACAGTACTGTTCTTATATCCCTCCATCTCCCCACCTTTTTTGTATTTTTGCAATTATATCTTTGTACATTGCATGTCCAAACCCATAGATTTATCACCACCTTTTATGGATTTGCATTTTAGCACCTGTAAGAAGTAATAAGTGGAGTTACATATCAAAAAATACAATAGCACAGGCATTTATATTTAATCAAAGGGCTATGTTTAGCAGGAGTTCTTATTTTTTCATGCTGCTTTGAACCACTGTCTAGGTCCTTTCCTGTCAGTCTGAAGAGCTCCCTTTAGCATTGCTTGTAGCAGGTCTAAACCCACTGCCATTTTTCCTCCACGGTTTCTGATGAGAAATCATCACTTAATTGAATTGGGACTGCCCTCTACATAACATATTGCTTTTCTTGTGAAGCTTTCTGAACTTTTTCCTTGTTCTTTGCATTCAACAGTTTGATCAGTATGTGTTGGGGTATATTTTTCTTCAAGTTTATACTGTGTGGTGCTCTCTGGGCGTCTTGGATGTGTATACTCATGTCTTTTGCTGAGTTTGGGAAGTCTTCTGTCATTATTTCTCTGACTTTCTTCTGCTCCTTTCTCTCTTTCTTCTTCTGGGACTCCCACAATGCATATACTGGTATGATTGATGGTGTCCCGGGTTCTCTTAGGCTTTTTTCACTCTTTATGATTCTTTTCCTTTCTGCTCCTCAGCCTAATTCCTTCCAATTGACTTGTCTTTGAGTTCACTAATTCTTTCTTCTGCCAGTTCCAATCTGCTCTTGAAACCCTCCTGGAAATTTTTAACTTTGGTTATTGTGGTCTTCGACTCCAGTAGTTCTGTTTGGTTCCTTTATAAAATTTGTCTTTATTGAGATTCTTTATCCACTCATTGTTTTCCTGATATCCTTTAGTTCTTTCTCTGTATTTTCCTTCATTTCCTTGAGCATACTGAAGATCATTTTTTAAAAATCTTTTTCTGGTGTGTTTACAATCTGGTCTTTTTTGTTTTTGTTTTTTTGAGGTACTGGGGTCCAGGGATTGAACCTGGGACCTTGTATATGGGAAGGTGGTGTTCAACCACTGAGCCACATTGGCTTCCCTGAGTTGGTTTTCCATTTGATTTGCTTGTTTTATTGTTTTTCTAAGAGGCAATGAGAACCAAACCTGGGACCTCCCAGGTGGGAGGTGAGCGCTCAGCCACTTGAGCCACATCTGCTCCCCAAATCTGGTCTTTTTCATTGATATTTTCTGGATTTTTATCCTGTTTTCTTTGGCTACATCACCATTTTCTGTTTCTTTGTCTTGTAATCTTTTGTTGCACACTGTACATTTTAATATTTTAAAATGTTAATTCTGGCATTATTCCTTGAAATCTCTGTTTCTTGAGATGGTGATATGACAGAGATTTTCTTTGAATGTCAGACACTAAAAACAAGCAAACCTAAGCAAAAAACACCTTTCACTGTCTTTGCAAACTGCTTTGCGTTGGCTTGTGCTCTCAAATCAGAGTTCATCCCTCCTATCAGGAAGGTCAGCCCAAGGGAAACGTAAAGTGCAGAGTCTCCCTTTCTTTTCCTGGGCTTGTACTTGCTAGTAGCCTTGGGAGTTCCCCTGCTTACAGGAGGCTGAATTCCCCTTGTACTTACCAGGAAAGAGACCTTCTCTCTTTCCTGAGAGTTCCACTGCCGGACTTAAAGCAGGTAAGCCTTTGCCCTTGACTGTGTGCCTCCTCTGTTTCCTGCACTGCTTTTGTTGTCTCAAGCTGCTTTTGCCTGGATGGCAAATTCTGGGAGGTGGGGCATGCTGGACAGGAGTTTCCCAAGACAGTCTTTCCCAGCTGGGACAAGGTCAGGGACCCACAAAGGGAGTGCTAGCTGGCTCCAAACTGTCCTGGGGTGTGAGAGAGGGCCCTGGAAGGGTGACAGAAGATTCTTCCACAACTCCTCAAATCTGAGCTTTCTTTACTCAGCCCCTGCCCAGCTAATGCAGTCTTTCAACTGTCAAGGAAGCTTACTGTCTTCCTTGGGTTTTCTCTGTTGCCTTTTCTGGGGTGAGCTGGAACAATGGCTCCCAGCAGTCCAAGGTAGCTAATCAAAACAGTGATCAGTGATCGATACTGATCATTTGGAAATGGATGGTGTCGATGGTAGCATAACATCGTAAAAGTAATTAATGTCATTAAATTGTACACTTACAAATGGTTAAAATGGCAAATTGTACGTGACATACATATATATATAACTACAATAAAAAAACTTGATGGGAAAGATTCTATATTTATCTATATTGTGATGTGTATAATAAAAACAAGATAAAACAAAAACCAGTTTAGTAGGGTCCTGACTACAAATGGTTAAAAGTGCTTTATCTAGATAAGATTTAGAGGTAGTTTTTGCTTTCTTCTTCATGCTATTCTGTGTTGACTTTATATTTTACAATATATACATATGATTCATTTAAAGCTATTTACCCAGTACAGTAACTGCCATAAGACAAACAGTGCCTCTCCCTGAAGCCATTTTAGAAGCTCTGAATGGTAATTATCATTTAATTTTAATTTCAGGCTGTTTCACAATGTCCCTCCCCGTCTGCCCCTCACACACACACATCCACTCAAATCCCAACTTTTTCACTTATTAGCTGCTTGCTCTTGAGCAATATATTTAACCACAATAAACCTTTTTCTTTATCTGTAAAATAATGATTTAAAAAGCTTGCCTTGGTAGAGTCAGAAGCCAAAATACAGGTTATCAGGGGCTGGGGGTAGGGGGTAGGGACTGGGGAGTTAATGCTTAATTGGTACAGAATTTCTCTTTGGGATGATAGAAAGGCTTTGGTAATGGAAAACGGTGATGGTGGCATGACTTTGTGAAAGTAATTAACAGCACTGGATTATATATTTGGTTTTTAAAAATTCTAACTATATATTTTTTTAATTATATATTTGAATGTGGTTAAAATGGAAAATTTTAGATTGTATATATGTTAGTAAAATAAAAATAAAAAATACATAAGACTGAACAACACAGTGAGCTCTAGTGTAAATTTTGGACTACAGTTAGTACAATTATAATAAAATTCACTCAGCAACTGTAACAAAGGCACCCACCTAATGCAAGGTGTTGATGACAGGGGGTGGGTGGGAACGCTGTACTCTCTTCGTGATTTTTCTGTAAACCTGCACTTTTCTAATTGAAATATGCGTATCTATCTCCACCGCCTCAGGAGGCTGTTAGGAGGATCCTGAGTACGAGGCAGGCCGCAGGCACTTAGAGACGACAGTGGGACCCTCTCTTGCCAATAAGCAGGGGCGTTTCCTTTGCTTTCTACTATTTCTCTTCTGTCTAGTGCAGGGGGAAATGTGAGAGCAAGAAAAAGAATCCCACTGCTTCTCAATTGCCAGCAAACATTTCAAAATTTGGCTAGTTTGCCCTCTAGTGACAGAGACTATGATTTCCACCCCCTTTTCCTCATCTGGAGTTGAAATTGAAGGACACCATCTGCCGCCCTTCGCCTCCACTTGCCGCCACCGTGTGAAGGTGGAAGAGGGCCCGGCCTGGCCCACCACTCCAAAGGCCCTTCTTAAACGCAAACCTGTACCCAGAAGTGACCTGACCGTGCCGCCTTCAGCTTGAATCAAGCCAGCCTGAGGAAGGGGGCTTGGAGGGGATGAGCTTTACAGAAGGCAGGAAATGAGTCCAGGCCTCATGTCCCGTTGGGAATCCCTGGCTACCCCAAGGCTGAACAGCAGGGAGCACCAGTCCCAAAAATGCCTCCTCTGCCTCCTAAGAAGTCACAAGAGTCTCTCTAGAGCAGGGGTTCTTAACAAGGTGTCCATGAGCTTGAACTGAAATGCAAAGAAACATTATTCTTGGGAGCAGATGTGGCTCAAGCAGTTGAGTGCCTACTTTCCCCATGGGAGGTCCCAGGTTCAGTTCCTGGTGCCTCCTTAAAAACAAAAAAATGAACAACAAGCAAACAAACGAGGAAACCAACTTGGGGGACCTGATGTGGCTCAGTGGTTGAGTGCTGGCTGCCCACATACGAGGTCCAGGGTTCATTCTCCAGCCCCAGTACCTAAACAAACCAACAAAAACCTTATTCTCGTGGGGGCGCCTTGGTGTGGGTGTGATATATTTATTAAACAATACACAGTATAGTGTGGACTTGGTAAGGGGTCTGTGGTTTTTACCTGACTGGCAAAGTGGTCTGTGGAACAAATAAGGTTAAGAGCCCCTGCTCTAGAGTAACACCTCGAAACAGAAGTGGATGTAATAAAACCGGAGTGTAGGTTTTAAAGGAAGGAGTGTCAGCATGCCTCGGTGTTGGCATAAAGGGCCTGGGACTATCACTGACAACAGGATTAATGCCGGGCAGGCTGCTGAGCCATTCTGAGGGTAACCTTCCCCGTCTGCAGAGGGAGTGGCGATGCCGCAGCTCTCACGGGAATGCTTGGTGAACACAGACCACGTGGTGGCTGGTTGTTTTAGGTCGCCCTGAGAAGGGCGTATTGTGACTAGCGCTGAAGGGGTAAGAGGGACAAGCACTGAAAAGGGCCGTCCCTCTTCCGCGCTGGGCCTGGTGGCTTGATGAGGTGGGTGATGATGTCCGTGGGCTCTTCAGTGAACGCTGAGACAGCATGCAGCACGAGCAGCTCCCTGGTGGAGAGACCAGGAAAATGTTCCATAGCAGAGCCTCAATTGCGAAGTCTTTGGAGCAAAGAGGGAAGAATGAAAACAGGGAAAGAAGGCCATAGAAGCATGGAAACTGGGCAATGCTATTGGATGTAAGGAACTCAAGTCACAAAACTGGAGAAGGGTTGACGTGCTCGTACACAGAACCCCCAAGGAATGGTCTGAGAGGGGTCTGAGAGGGATGCAGCCCATTGGCAGGAGCTCTGGAGCTCCAGAAAAGGCGGCTCTGTGGTGGGTGGTGCATGGCTGAAAGGTAAGACCATGTTAGTGCTACTTGGGAACAAGTCAAGGAAAAATGGTACACAGGGAGAGAGCCTGCCTCACACTCAACATTTGATTACATCAGGCATATTAATGATCCCCTGTTAGACAATGGATTAAAGCCCAGTTATTTCTGAAGCTAGACCATAGCATTATAATAAAGCACAGACCTGAAAATGGCCTAATACCTAATATTCGTGAGCACATACATTCTTTCATTGGTTCATCAGATATTGAGGGCTACCTGTGTTTCAAACACCATGCTCTACCTAGCATCTGAGAAAAATCAGTGATTTCCTTCCAGGTGTTTACAGCCTACCAGAGGATGTAGCACAGTTATAAATTAACCATAAAACAAGGTAGAAGGTTCCATTAATGTTGAAAGAGGAAGTTCGGGATATGGACAGACCACTGGCTAGGGAAGAAACACAGAAAGCACAGAATATTGCTCACATCAGTACTCAGTAAATATTTATTGAGTGATTGGGGTGGTATGGAATATAGTGGAATGAACAGAGAGGAATAGAATAAGTGTGGCCTCGAAAGCCAGAAATGTCTGGGTAAATAAAAAGCCTGGCTATGTCACTTGAGCCAGGGCAATTTAGGGGCTCAATAAAGTGGCAGACATTAGAATTTTTAAGACTTTGTTAGCCTTGAAAGACGGATAGGCTTTGGCTGTGTGGGGGTGAAGGGAAAGCATTCTGTTCTCACTATTTGTTGAGCACGTGGCTGGAGCATCACTGCTGCTTCCTCTGTGGCCGGAAGTCTCGCACTGCAGGCAGCAGCACGGCATGCAGGCTGGGAGCACGGGAGCCACCCCAGGGTGCATGGTGTCAGCCCCACGTCAACAAGCACCGAGCTGGGGATAAGGGAAAATGGAGCCGTTTCATGCTCTTCGCAATCTTTGTACTGGCTTCGAGAGTGAGAAAGAGGAGAGAATGCTTGGGATGGAATTGAGGGTCAAATACCGTGAATGAGGCGAGAGAGGCAAAGGGTTCATAGCAGGGAAGCGGCTGTGGCTCAATCAGTAGGGCTCCCGTTTACCATATGGGGGGCCCCGGGTTCGGTTCCCGGGGCCTCCTGGTGAAGGCAAGCCCGCCCCGCACGGCGTGGTTAGCTGACCCAGCGAGCACAAGCAGCAAGGGGGGGGGTAAATGAATAAATGAATAAAATCTTAAAAAAAAAAAAAAAAAAAAAAGGGTTCATAGCAAATCAGCAGGGAGGCACCAAAGAGAGCCCCACGCAGAGGCGTGTCTGTGCCAGGCAGGTGCGTGGATGAATAGCTCGGAGGCAGGAAGTAAAGGGAGAGCCGCTGCGCACAGCCACAGGGGGGCAGGCTCTGGGAGCTGCAACCTGGAAGCAGGGAGCTGGCACCAAGGGGCGGCGTGACCCATCAGGAGACTGGAGAGGAAAGGCCATTTGACCCGCCGAGCGTAAACTCGCGACTAGCAAGCACCGGTCTTACGTGCTGGCTGTGGATTAAGAAGCCCCAGGTTTGGAGCCCAGGCCCATACCTCCGTCTTCTCTGTAAACGAGGTGGCTAACAGGACCTACTGGCAGGGTCGTTGCCAGCTGTGACGTCAAACATAAACACCTCGCCCGGGGCCTGGGACATGGAAGGGCTTGATAAGTATTAACTATTCTTATTTTTCAGGAACTGCTGATGATTCAAAACAGCAAATACCATGGTGCCTGCACTCAAGTGTTTATCGATTTCCATTCACCTGTAAGCCTCAAGGTTCAGCAAGTTGTGGAAACCTGACTTCCACAGGGCCCCATGCATACCATTGCCCATCATTGCCTGCTTGTTCTTCTGTCCTCCCCACTAGCCATGAGCACCTGAGAAAAGGTTTGTGCCTTGTATCTCTTTATCCTCACTGTCTAGAAGAGAGCCTGGAAATAGCAGGTGCTCATTAAATGTTGCATTAGTTCATTTAACCAGGGAGAAAAATCATCTCATTAAATAATCCATATAAGCAGTGACCCTGTGTGAGACTGGCTCAAAGGGCAGCATTTCACAGGTAGGAGGCATGGAGGAGACCATGGAGGACCTGGGACGGGAACCAGGCCTGAAAGGCATGGGAAGGTCTGACCCCACGGTGAGCCACAGCAGCTGCGGCAAGTGCAGACACTCACACGGCACTTCCTGTGTGCCAGGTGCAGTTCTAACGCCTGTCGACAGTGACTCCTTTAATCTCCCCTGCAGCCTGTGAGTGTCATCAGGCCCAAGCAGAAGCCTGGGGATCTGCAGGAGCAGCCACCTGGGGGCAGGAGCATGCTGGGGCCAAGGCCCAGCTGAAAGGCAGTGTTAAAGGGGGTCTTGAATTAGGGCTGGATGGCTAAGAGCGCCATAAGAATACTTGCATAATACTTGCATAATAATTGGTTTACAAAGTGCTTTGACTCACTCATTGTCCTGTGAAGTAGGTGTGGTGGGTATTATTTTTCCTATTTTACAAATAAAGAACTAATGCTAAAAGGTGGCAGATTTGAACCCTGAGCTCTGCTCTTTTTAGTGCCATATTATAGTGGATCTGGAAAGCTATTAAAAGACATTTGGAGTTGATGTGTTATGTAAAAGAGAACATTCTAGTTCTTAGGCATGGCAGAAACACTTGTAGAAGGTGTGTTTGGCTGAAAGCTTGCCCCATGCTACCACTTTCTGGAACACTGAGGAAGACAAAAAATTTCAAAGATACAGAGATTGGAGCAAGCACAGGTTTATTCCGTCAGTGTGCTTGACAGTGTTCTAGAAGCATAGGACTCCCCTCCGTCTGCCTGGTTCACCAAACTAAAATCATTCAAATAAATATTTACATCAAGACACAATGACCGCATATGCCTTGTATGGCCAAGACATCGCTCCCTTCGAAACGGATGGAATGCCTTAGATCTCCACCTGGCTTCTTCCTGGCGTGAAGACTTGTAGCTGGGGTGCCATTTCCTGGAAATCGAAGTGTTTCCCTGTGTGTTGGACCCTGGCAGAGTAGTATGCTCAGCTGCCTGCCCCACAGCCATTTCCCCCTTCTTGCTGCTAACAGAAACCCAGTTTTGTTCACAGTGGCAATGTGCCAGGTCCTAGGGGCTGAAATATAATTAGCCTCAACTGGTGGTTCTCAATCTGGCTATACATCAGAACACGAGGGCTTTAAACCTAGTGATCTTGGGCCCCCTCTGTAGAGACTTGATTGGCCTGGGCTTGGCCACAGGCATCAGTATTTTTTAGAAGCTCCCTGGTGAGGTAGACTGAATCATGCCCCGACTTAGGCATGCTCTCCATCTTAATCCACACTCCTGTGGTTGTGAGCTCAGGGTAAATAGGACCCCTTGAAGATGTGGTTCTTAGTGAAGGTGTGGCCCAGCTGAGTGAGAGAGGCCTTGATTCAGATGTTTGGAGGCTTTATAAAGAGAACCAGAGAACCGGGAAGTCACAGAAGCTGAGAAAGGAGAGGATACTACCACGTGAGGGGACAGCCAAGGAATCCCAGCAGCCAGCACAGAACAGTAGAGTCTTTGGGGAGAAAGAAAGACCTGCTGATATCTTGATTTTGGACTCCTTCTAGCTTCAGAATGGTGAGCTAACAAATTCCTGATGTTTAAGCCAAAACCAGGTTCCAGTATTTGTGATAGCAGCTTAGGCAAAATAAGATATCAAGTTATTCTCAAGTGCAACCCTGGATGACAACCACTGGTCTAAAGCAGTCGTGACAACCCTATTCCTGATTTGCCAGCATCTCCTGCAGCTAGGGGTGACTGGGTGGCCCAGCCCAGCCCACCGAGACTTAGGGAGAAGTCTGTGGAGCATACTGGCAAAACGTTCTGGTTTCCTGAGGCCAGTGCTGTCTTTTTTCTCTCCTTCACTGTATGTGGCTAAGATGGCTGGAGCTACAGTGGCCTTCCTGAAACCATGAAGCGACGAGCACGAGGCCTGGAAGTCCATGTTCCACGTGTGCTGGCACGGGAAGACAATCTGGATCTCTGATGACACTGTTGAGCAAACAAATTCAATCTCCAGACTTCTTGTTTGGTGAGAAAAATAAGCCTCTATTTTAACATCTCAGTCAGATTTTTTATTCTTGTAGCCAAAGGCATTTCTACCCAATATACATGGCAAGCTAGCACCTCCAGCCCTCCCTCCCCTAGGCTCTATTTATTCTTCCATGATTTCAGACACAGAGGAGTTACTGTAGCTGATTTGAAGAAAATTCTCTTTCATTATGGGTGGACAGGTAATTTACTGCGGGCTTGGTTATACCTGAAACTATCCCCAGTGGTCAACGTAGGGCCTGGTCAGACTATAGAATGTGCACAAACCCACAGTGCACAGGAAAATTAAGTTGGCTGCACACTCTGGATCAGGAAAAGGGCAAGAGGCTAGTGCAATAAACCTAGAAGCAGGGCGTCTGTCAGATTGCTCCCTCTCCGGTACAGGTTTTCCAGTCTTTTCCTGGGCTGGACCTCCGTCAACAGGTGAACTAGCTGATATTAGTGTGTGAAAGACCAAGTGCCCTATATGCACAACCTAGTCAGGTGCATGGAATCATGCTAACAATAACCCACATTTCACTGCTTCTTTGCTTCACTTGCTGATAGAGGAACTTGGTCTCTTGCAAAACACCCCTTCCAATATTTCTGGGTAACTCTAAAAATATTCCCAGGTCCATGATCTGGTCCACTGTCCTAGGCAACCTGCCAACAACTGACTGAAACCCCAAGGAACCAAGTCCACCTGTGGGAAAGAGAGGAGTATCCTTGTCCTCTCATGGACACACTTGAGTGCTGCTCTGTGCCAGCACGTTCAAATGGCACTTTCAGTTGTTATATTTAATTTCGTCTCTGTGTGGAACTCACACCCAAGTCCATGGCACAGAGGGAGGCTGGGAATCCAGGGAAAGCCTCTAACACACATGGAATCACTATTCCCTTCTTACTACTAAAGCTGGGTCAATCTTGCTAGGCATGCCTGCTTCCCTTAAATGAGTTGTTTTCATGGCAGGTTGTCTCTTTTCATTCATTCCCTACCTGGATGACAAGCACTCTGCTAGATACTGGGGAAACACTACTGTGAACAAGAACAAGATAGAATCACAGGCTTCCAGTTGACCAAGATGGCAGTATGAGATGCTCCAGGGTGCTGCTCCCCCCACAGAATCACTGAACACCTAGCAAAAACTGGCAGTCATCTTCCTCAAAACTCTGGAAAATAGTTTAAGGGTTTCAGTGACTAGGTGAGGGCCAAATGAAGAAAATGCAGCATTAAAAAGGGTAGAAGCAGCTCATGGTGCCCTTGCTGGCCCTTTCTCCAATCCCCCCAGCTTGTACTCCCATTATGAGCCCCCATTCCTGTTCCTGAGGGAGCAGAGTAACCCCTATGTGCATCCTGGGGTGCCTGTGTGTCAGTGCCAGTCTATCAGGTGGCAGCCTTAAAGACTGAACCAGGAAACTTGTTTCAGGCTTGCCCTCCCAGAACTTGCCCTGCAAGCTAAAGTAGCTTGCAGACAGTTAAAGCAGTTCAAGAAACAATAAAGTCACAGTGGCCTGGGGCAAGTGAATATCTCCTTTAAGTTATACAATAAAGCATCCAGGAAGGGGGAAATCTATTCCTTAGGGAGTGGAAAGGGCATTCAGATTTCTGTAAACAAGTGAATTCATAAGGCCAGAAGCAAGTAAGAGCCCAGGACAAGGGACAGATTCACAAAAGACAGAGAGAACCCTACAACTCACATTCACCTTGGTCTGATCTTCTTGGTAAGAAAACTAAACTCTGAAGGAGAGCACCAGCCAATGCAGAGCCAATTTGCAGAGAATGTGAAAGGTGTTTATGTATTGGTTTGTTTTTGTTAGTTCCTGGCACTCAAAGAAATCTCTGTCATATCACTAGCTGGATACAGACTTAAGGAACAGACAGCTCAGGGTCTAAATCCCAGCATTAACAGTTTAAAATATTAAAATGTACAGAGTGCAACTGAAATTACAAGACAAATAAACGGGAAAGGATGGCCCATCCAAAGGGCAAGATAAAAATGCAGAAACCATCAACTAAGAGACCAGACTTTGGACACACTGGACAAAGTCTTTTAAAAAATGATCCTTATATGCATAAAGAAGATAAAGGGAAACACAGAACTAAAGGATATCAGGAAAACAATAAATGAATACTATGAGAATCTCAATAAAGAGAAAGAAAATTTAAAAAGGATCCCAAGAGAAATACTGAAGGCCACAGGAATTGAAAGGAAAAATTCCCTAGAGGGTTTCAACAGCAGACTGGTGCTGGCAGAAGAAAGAATTAGTGAACCCAAAGACAAAACAATTGCAATGATTCAGGTTAAGGAGCAGAAAGTAAAAAGAATAAAGAAAAGCAAACAGAGCCTAAGGCACTTGTGGGACCCCATCAAGCATACCAATATATGCATTATGGGAGTTCCAGAAGAAGAAAAAAGAGAGAAATGGGAAGATATAATGGCAGAAAACTTCCCAAATTTACCAAAATATTAATATACACATTCTATTCTAAGATATAATGGCAGAAAACTTCCCAAATTTACCAAAATATTAATATACACATTCAAGAAACCAAACAAAACCCAAACAGGATAAAACTATACCTAGAACTACCTTACAAGCAATGCTAAATGGAGTTCTTCAGACTGAAAGGAAAGGATATGAGATTGAAATAGAATTAAGAAAAACTGACCTTTGGTAAAGGTAATCATATGGGTAATAGTGTATTGTATTTTTTTGTATGTAACTCCACTTTTTAATTCTTACAGGATCTAAAATGTAAATGCATAAAAACTAATAATAAACCTATGATTTTGGATATACAATGTATAAGGATGCAATTTATAAAAAGTACAACAAAAAGGTGGGGGGGACGGAGGGTTATAGGAACAGTGAATGTGTGTTCTATTGAAATTAAGTTGGTATCAAATCAAATGTGATTTTATAGATTAGAATGTTATATTTAAGCCCCAAGGTAACCACAAAAATATATGAAAAATACATCTAGATCGAAATGAGGAGGGATGCAAAATGGCACAATACAAAATCAAATAAATAGGAAAGTAGGCATTAATGCAAGAATTGAGGAACAAAAAAAGGTATAAGACTTATAAAGATCGAATAGCAAAATGGCAGAAGAAAGTCCTGCATTATAAGTAGTGACTTGAAATATAAATGGATTAAACTCTACAGACAAAAGGCAGAGACTGGAAGAATAGATAAAAAAGCATGCCCCCACTAATGTTGTTTCTAAGAGACTCACATTAAATTCAAAGACTTAAGTAGTTTAGAATGAAAGGATGGGAAAATATATATACCATATAATTAATAATCACAAACGAGCTGAGGTCGATATACTAATATGAAATAAAATAAACTTTAAATCAAAAACTGTTATGAGAGACAAAGAAGGTCACTATATACTGAAAAAGGGTCAATTCAACAAGAAGAACTAACACTTAGAAATAAATATGCACCTAATGTCAGAGCCCCAAAATATATGAAACAAATACTGACATATTTGAAGGAAGAAATGGGTGGTTCTACATTAACAGTAGGAGCTGTCAATACGCCACTAGACAGAAGACCAAAAAGGAAATAGAGGGAAGCAGATATGACTCAGGCAACTGGGCTCCCAACTACCACATGGGAGGTCGCTGGTTCGGATCCTGGCGCCTCCTAAAGAAGATAGTGAGCTGACACAATGGGCAGGTGTGGCGAGCTGGTGCAACAAGATGACACAACAAGAGACATGGGGAGGAAAAACAGAATGAGAGACACAACAAAGCAGGGAGTGGAGGTGGCTCTAGCGATTAGGCACTTCCTTCCCACATCAGAGGTCCTGGTGCCTCCAAAGGAAACAGGGAAGACGAACAGACACAACATGTGAAAAGAAATGAGGGGTTGGGGAGATATAAATAAATAAAATGAATCTTTTTTCTTTAAAAAAAAAAAAAAATGAAATAGAAGATTTGAACCATTCTTGAAACCAACTAGACCTGACAGACATGCATTGAACACTTGACCCACGAGAAGCAGAACACGCATTCTTCCTAGTGCACGTGGGTCATTCTGCCATATAGACCATTTGCTAGGTCATAAAACAAGTCTCAATAAATTAAAAAATATTGAAATCATACAATATATCTTCTCCAACCACAATGGAATGAAGCTAGAAATCAATAACAGAGGGAAAATTGGAAAATACTCAAATATGTGTAAATTAGATAGTGAACCCTTAGGCAACTTATGAGTCAAAGAAGAAATCACAAGGGAAATTAGGAAATATCTTGAGGTGAATGAAAATGAAAACACAACATATCAAGATATGGGATGCAGCAAAGGCAGTGCTGAAAGGGAAATTTATAGCTTTAAATGCTTACATTAAAAAGGAAGATCTCAGATCAGAAACCCGTGCTCAACAGTTCACTCTCAAAACGATACTTTTTATAGAGAGAAAGAAGCTCTGAACTCCAGAGTATGATGACAGCAGCCTCACTAAGACTGGATACTTGTTTTCTGAGTCCATTTGGGTTCTGCTTTGCATACCTACTGCCTGTCTGGCTGTGAGTGAAAATCCAGAAGACAGTTGCCAGCTGAGCTACTGACAATGCAAACACAGGAGTTAGTGACCTTCAAAGATGTGGCTGTAGATTTCACACAGGAAGAGTGGGCCCTGCTAGACACATCCCAGAGAAAGCTGTTCAGAGTTGTAATGCTGGAGAATATCAATCACCTGGTCTCAGTGGGATATCAGCTCTGCAAAGAAGATGCGATTTCCCAGTTGGAACAAGGAGAATAAGCATGGAGAGACAGAATAGGGCTTCCCCCAAACCAGAGGCCAGGCAGGAAAATTGGCTTTAAAAAGGAAGAAATGATATTCATCCAACCTTTCTGCAGGAAGGACACTTCTAACTTCATGTCATTGGAAAAGTGCTGGGGATGATGTGGAGAAACTGGAACCCTTATATATTGCAGATGGAAATGTAAAAGGATGTAGCCAATGTGGTAAAATGTTAAATGATTCCTCAAAAGTTAAATTTAGAATTACCATGTGACCCAGAAATTACACTCCTAGGTAAATACCTCAACTAATTGAAAACAGCTATTTAACAAATTCATGTACATGAATGTTCATGTCAGCAGTATTCACAGCACCCCAAAGATGGGAACAACCCCACTGTCTGCCAGTGGATAAAGAGGATAAACCAAAGGTGACATATTCGTACAATGGGATATTATAAAGCCATAAAAAGCCATGAAGTACAGACGCATGATACAGTTGGGATGAACGTGAAGAGGTTATACTAAGTGAAAGCCTGATACAACAGACCACATATTGTATGTTTCCATTTATATTAAATGGACCAAAGAGGTAATTCCACAGATAAAATGAGGCTCATTAGTGGCTGTCACGGGTCTGGGGGAGGGGATTGGGACTGAAACTTTAATGGAACAGTGTTACCTTTTGGGATAATGTAAGTACTTTGGAATTATATAGAAATAATGGTTGTACAACATTGTGAATGTACTAACTGCCACTGAATTCTATACTGTAAAATGGATAATTATATGTTTTTTGAATTTTACTTCAAAAAATTCAAACAAACAAACAAAAACAACAACAACAAAAGATACCCATGCTGAAACATGGAAGGACTAGAACTAGAAAAAGAAGAGCAAACTAAAGCTAAATTGAGAAGGAAGGAAGGAAATCAAGATCAGAGCAAAGATAAATGAAATAGGGCAGGGGTTCTTAATAAGGCATCTGTGAGCTTGAATTGAAATTCAACAAAACATTACTTATGTGGTTATGTGTCAGTGCAGGTGTAATATATTTATTAAATAATACACAATATAGTGTGGACTTAGTAATAAGGGGTCCATGGTTTTCACCTGACTGGCAAAGGGGTCCGAGGAACAAAAAAGGTTAAGAACCCCTGAAAGAGAGAATAAAAAAACAATAGAATCAACAAAACCAAAACGTTGGTTCTTTGAAAAGATCAAATTGACAAATCATGAGCTAGACTGACAAAGAAAAAAAGGAGAACACAAATAACTAAAATCAGAAATGAGAAGGGGAACATTACTACCCATCCCACTGAAATAAAAAGGGCTATAAAAGGACACTATGAACAACTGTAGGCCAACAAATTAGACAACCTAGATGAAATGCAAACTTCCTAGAAATACACAAACTACCTACACTGACTCAAGAAGAAATAGGAGATCTCAGCAGACCAGTAATTAGTAAAGCAATTGAAACCATCATTAGAACCTCCCAAGAAAGAAAAGCCCAGGATCAGATGGCTTCACTGGTGAATTTCACAAACATTCCAAGCAGAATTAAAACATATGCTACTCAAATTCTTCCAAAAAAATTAAAGAGGAGGGAACACTCCAAAACTCATTCTATGAGGCTGTGATGGTTTGAGATTATTTATGAATCCCCCAAAAAGAAAGATTATGTTTATAAACGAATCTATTCTTCTGGGTGTGATACCCTTTGATTGTATTAGATTCAGCTGAGATGTCTTTGATTAAATTACCTGTTAAGATTAGGGCTTTGATTCAACTGTGTCAGTAAGGCATGACTAAGGTTGAGTCCCTGCTCCCTTGGTGGGCTGATATAAATGGAAACTCACTGGAGAGAGACACACCAGGAAGAGGAGAGAACTTTGTCATTTTTTATCCTGCTGTGGGACAGAAGGGAGAAGCCTCAAATAGCTAAAGCCCCAGGGAGAGATGGACCATTTGCCTGATAGTTTACAGCTGACCTTGGGAAGAGAGCCAAGACTGATATAGGAAGCCCTGAGAGACAGGCCCTATGCCAGCCTGCAGCTGAGAAAGCCTGGAAAGAAACAAACCC
>JAKSZT010032012.1:521776-700126 GCA_026826555.1 Tolypeutes matacus
AGAAAGCCCTGAGAGACAAGCCCTAGGCCAGCCTGCAGCTGAGAGAGAAAAAACCCAGAGGGGAAAGCTGAAGCCTTGTAGAGAGCAACAACCATCCTGCTTCAACATGTGGCTAGTGGCTGTGGTGAGAAAGCACCACTGAGCTGGACTCTTAGGGCCTTGTAACTGTAAGCTTTTACTGCAAATAAATACACTTCATGAAAGCCAACAGATTTCTGGTACTTTGCATTGGCATCCCTTTGACAAACTAATAGAGAGCCAGATAAAGATACCACAAGAAAAGAAAATTACAGACCAATATCCTTTATGAATATGGATGCAAAAAGTGTCAAAAGAATACTAGCTCACCAAATCTAACAGTACATCAAAAGACTTATACACCATGATCAAGTAGGATTCATCCAGGTATGCCAAGGGTAGTTTAACTTAAGAAAATTAATAAATGTTACACATTATATTAACAGAACAAAGGAGAAAAAACCATTCGATCATCTCATTGATGCAGAAAAGTGATCTGACAAAATCCAGAACCCTTTTTAAAAAAACAATTAAAAACAAGAACTAGAAGGAAACTTCCTTAACATGATTAAGGGCATATATGAAAAGCCCACAACTAACATCTAACTTAATTGTGAAAGACTGAAAGCTTTCCCTCTAAGACCAGAAAGAAGACAAAGATGCCCACTGTTACCACTGTTATTCAACGCTGTACTGGAAGTTTTAGCCAGAACAATTAAGCAAGAAAATCAAATAAAAGGCATCCAAACTGGAAAGAAAGAAGTAAAACTTTCTCAATTTGTAGATGATATAATCCTATAAACAGAAAATCCTTAAAAATCTTCACCAAAGATACTGGAACTAATAAATAAATTCAGCAAAGTGGCAAGTACAAGAGCAACACACAAAAATCAGTAGTGTTTCCATACACAAGCAATGAATAATTGAACAGATAATAGCACACCGATGTTCACAGCGGCATTATTCACAGTTGCCAAAAGATGGAAGCAACCAAGTGTCCATCAACCAATGAATGGAGAAATAAAATGTGGTGTATACATACAATGGACTATTATTCATCTGCAAAAAGAAATGAAGTTCTGATACATGTAACAACATGGCTGAACCCTGAAGATATCATGTTGAGAAATAAAAGCCAGACACAAAAGAACAAATATCACATGATCTCACTAATAAGAAATAATTAGAATAAGCCAATTCATAGAGTCAGAAGCTAGAATAAAAATAATAATAATAAAATAAATACCTCCTCTCTAGGAGCAGGTGCAGTTCAGTGTTGAGCCTGCTTTGCATGTATGAGGTCCAGAGTTCAATCCCCAGTAACTCCTAAAAAAAAAACAAGACAAACCTAGAATCCAGGCTACCTGATACCAGGGTAGGGGCAGTGAATGGTGAATTAAAGCTTAATTAGTGCAAAATTTCTGTTTGGGGTGATGGAAAGGTTTTGGAAATGGATAGTAGTGAATAGTAGCACAATACTGTGAATGTGATAACACTTAATTACATATTTGACTGTAGTTATAAGGGAAAACTTTAGGTTGTATATGTTACTAGAAAAAATTTTAAAAACCATAGGCTCGTACGACACCGTGAGCCCTAATATAAACCCTGGACTACAGTTAATAATACAATTACAATAATATTCTTCTATCAATTTTAACAAAGTTACCACACTAACACAAGGTGTTAATAATGGGGGTGTATATGGAAGCACTGTATTCTCTGTATGATTTTTTCTGTAAAGATACAAGTTCTCATATATATCTATGATAGAATTGCATATATATATGATAGAGACAAATGTGACCCACCCTAGGATTTAGACTAACTGATGAATGAAAGCAGATGTAATCCCACTCCTAGGATTTAGATTAATTGATGAATGAATGAAGGCAGATGCAATCCAACCCCTAGGACTCAGATTAATTGATGAATGAATAAAGAGATGGAATCCCACCCGAAGGACTCAGATAACTGACGAATGAATGAAGGCAGATGTGATCCCACCCCTAGGGCTCAGATTAACTGGTAAATGAATGAAGGCAGATGCGATCCCACCCCTAGGGCTCAGATTAACTGGTAAATGAATGAAGGCAGATGCGATCCCACCCCTAGGGCTCAGATTAACTGGTAAATGAATGAAGGCAGGTGCGATCCCACCCCTAGGGCTCAGATTAACTGGTAAATGAAGGCAGGTGCGATCCCACCCCTAGGGCTCAGATCAACTGGTAAATCAATGAAGGCAGGTGTAATCCCACCCCTCGGACACCCACAGACTTCTGGTGGCCTCCTCGCCTCACCACTTCACCCACCATGATGGACCCACCTTAGGCATGAGGAGGGACAATGCTCATATCCTAATATGAGCCCAGAGAAGAAATATTCCTCCCTGCTGGCTCCAGTGTGAATAATTCCTGTGAAAAGTGAAAGACTGGCCCAGTTTAGATCATATGCCCATCCGTGTGTTGAATCTGGTCACACACCTACCCCACGGCCTGGAGGGTGCTAGGTCTATACAGAGGAGGAAAGGAAGGTATTGAACAGGAAAAAAAAAAAAAAGTAAAGAAAGAAAAAGCTGTTAAGATACCTAACTTCAGAGTTTGCAAAGTGCTCTCATAGGATTCATGCCTTTTGAATCTGACAACCAGCCTCTGGAGATGGCAGGACAAGTATTACTAAGGAGACTGGTGTTTTAGTCAGCCAAAGGGGTGCTGATGCAAAGTACCAGAAATCTGTTGGCATTTATAAAGGGTATTTATTTGGGTAGAAGCTTACAATGACAAGACATAGAATATAAATTACTTCCCTCACAAAAGTCTGTTGCCAAGTGTTGGAGCAAGATGGCTACTGGTCTTTCCAGAGGTTCAGCCTTCCTCTTCCTCCTAAGGCTCCGTGGTCCCAGCTTCTTCTGTTCTCAGCTGTAGGTTAACATAAGGCTTGTCTCCCTCCGCAGGGCTCATTCCTTTACAGGCTTTCTCAGCTGTTCAGGGTTCTGGTCTCTCAGCTGCAAACTATCAGGTGAATGGCTTGGCTCTCTCCCAGGGCTCCAGCACCAAAAACTCAAAACTCCTCTGCTGTGTCGTTTTTTCTGTGAGTTCCCACCCACCAAGGGGGCGGGGACTCAATGTCCTACTGATGTGGCCAATTCGAAGCTCTTGTCACAATTTATCAAGTGAAAATGAAACCTCTGAATTTAATACAATCTAAAAAGAGGAACAGAGCAGTTTACAAACACAATCCAGTATCTATTTTTGGAATTCATAAACAATGTCAGACTGCTACACTGGTGGATTAAAGATGGTTGCAAATTCTCTGACACTATCGGGAGAAGAAATTTATTTCCCCTTCACTCAAATTTGGGCTGGCCCTATGATACTTAAATAAAATGTGGCGGAACTTACTACAACCACTTCTCCATCTTGCCTTTGAAAGGACTTATAGCTTCCCTTTTCTTATTCTGGGAATGCTCATTGTTAGGCCACTCCCTCTCAGAATCCAGCTACCACGCAGTGGCAAGTCCAAGCCTCATGCCCGTGCTCCGGTCAACGGCCCGAGCTGTGCGAGTGGGACAGGCGGACATTCCAGCACAATCAAGCCTCCAGATGGCTGCAAGTCGCAGCCAATGTCACATGGGGAAGAAAACACCCATCCGAGATCTCTTAGCTATAGTTGTTGCTATTTTAAGCCGTTACATTTACATTTTGGGGTGGTTTGGTTCACAGCAATACATAAATAACACAGAAACTCAAGGTTTGAATTTTGGCTCAAGGTATCACAGCTCTGACTCTAAGCCCACGGTGCTTTTCTTGATTCCTCACTGCCTTTTTTTTTTTTAATTTATTGAAGTATATCACTCTTACATGAACATATATAAACAATAAGTGTATAGTAATAGTCGTGAACTTACAAAGCAAACATATATAACATCATACGGGGCTCTCATACCTTGCCCTACCACCAATACTTGGCATTGTTGTTAAGCATTTTTAACTAAAGATTAAAGAGCATCCTCAAAATTTTACTATGGGAAGTGGCCGTGGCTCTATTGGTTGGGTTCCCGTTTACCATATAGGAGGCCCCGGGTTTGATTCCCAAGGCCTCCTGGTGAAGGCAAGCCAGCCTGTGCAGCGCGGTTAGCTGACACAGCAAGATGCTCCACAAAGGGAGACAAGCAGACACAGAAAAACGTGCAGCAAATGGACACAGAGAGCACAAGCAGCAAGGGGGAATGAATAAATGAATAAATAAATAAATAATCTTAAAAAAAAAAAAAAAATTACTACTAACCAAAGTATTTCCCCCAACCCTCCCTATTATTATTATTATTATTTTTTTTTTAAGATTTTATTTATTTATTCATTTATTCCCCCCTTGCTGCTTGCGCTCGCTGGGCCAGCCAACCACGCCGTGCAGGTGGGCCCGCCCCCACCAGGAGGCCCCGGGAACTGAACCCAGGGCCTCCCACATGGTAAACGGGAGCCCTACTGATTGAGCCACAGCCGCTTCCCCTCCCTATTATTTTTTATATCATTTATACATGAACATACATAAACAATAAGTGTATAGTAAAAGTTCTGAACTTACAAAGCAAACATTCATAACCTCATACAGGGGTCCCATACATCAACCCTCCACCAACACCTTGCATTATCGTGAGACATTTGTTACAAATTATGAAAGAATATTGTCAGAATCTTACTAATTATAGTCTTTATCTTACATTTGGTGTATTTTCCCCCAACCCACCCTATTATTATTTTTAAAATATATTTTTATGACAGAAGTTGTAAACTTACAAAACAATCCTGCACATGTGCAGAATTCCCAAACACCCCTCTACCAACACACCACAGTGTGTCGGAACATTTGTTACAGATTATGAGATAATATCATCTGATTATCACCAGGTCCACAGCGTACATTTGGCACACATTTTCCATACTCCCCCATTATCAACACAGTACATCTTTGGCATAAATGCAAGAATATTACATTATTACTGTTAACCACAGTCCATAGGTCACTCCAGTTGTGTTTTCCCCATGCTTCTCCACATTCCCACCTCCCTGCAATACTGATGTGCATCTGCTCTAGGTCACAAAGGACACTCTTGCATCTGTACCACCAACCACTATTCTCATCCACCTCTGGGTTTACTGTGCTATTCAGTCCCTAGATTATTCTCCAGCTTTCTGTCAATGGGCATTTACATCCCTAGACTACCATTTTCAGCCACATCCTCATTTATAAACCAGCTGTTACTCACTATAACGTGTTACCATCAACTCTGCACATTTCCACACTTTTACAGTAAGGCTAATTAAAACTTCTACATACATTAAACATCAGTAGTCCATCTCAGTCCTCCTCTTATCTCCTTTAAGAATCCACCACCTATGACCAGGTCTTGAAGATATTTTCCTACATTTTCTTCTAGAAGCTTTATGGTTCTTGCTTTTATATTTAGGTTTTTTATTCATTTTCAGTTAATTTTTGTATACGGTGTGAGATAGGGGTCCTCTTTCCTTCTTTTTCTATGAATATCCAATTTTCTCAGCACCATTTGTTGAACGGACTGTTCTGTCCGAGATGGGTGGGTCTGACAGGTTTTCAAAAATCACTTGACCATAGATGTGAGGGTCTGTTTTTTAACCATCAGTTTGGTTCCATTGGTCTATGTGTCTGTCTTTAAGCCAGTACCATGCTGTTTTTACCACTGTAGCTAGGTAATATGATTTAAAAGTCCAGAAATGAGATCCTTCCAACTTCGCTTTTCCTTTTTAAGATGTTTCTGGCTATTCAGGACCCCTTACCCTTCCAAATAAATTTGATAACCATGTTTTCCATTTACTTAAAAACTGCTGGTGGAATTTTTATCGTGATTGCATTGAATCTGTAAATCAATTTGAGTAGAATTGATATCTTAATGATATTTAGTCTTTCAAACCATGAGCATGGAATGTTCTTCCAATTATTTAGGTCTTTTTTGATTTCACAATGAGTTGTAGTTTTCTGAACACAAGTGCTTTACACTGTTAGTTAAGTTTATGCCTGAGTATTTGGGTTTTATCTGTTAGATTTTATTTTCACCATTCTTTTGATACTTTTAGTTACTTTTATCGATATAATCTTCATTTCTAGACTCTCTTCCAGGCCTCTTTTCCTGTCTTTTCTTTTCAGGCTGTAGCACACCCTTTAGCATTGTCTGCAAAGCAGGTCTCTTGGTTACAAATTCTCTCAGTTTCTGTTTATCTGTGAATATTCTGAACTCGCCCTCATTTTTGAAAGACAATCTGGCTGGATATAAGATTCTTGGCTGGAAGTTTTTCTCTTGCAGTATCTTAAATATATCATACCACTGTCTTCTTGCCTCCATGGTTTCTGGGGAGAAATCAGTACTTCATCTTATTGGGTATCTGTTATATGTTATGCATTGCTTTTCTCTTGCTGCTCTCAGGATTCTGTCTTTGGCATTCTCATTAATTTGTGTCTTAGAATTGGTCTATTTGGATTTTTTCGGATGGGAGTACATCGTGCTTCTTGGACATAGATATCTATGTCCTTCAATAGGGTTGGGAAATTTTCTACCATTATTTCTTCAAATATTCCTTCTGTTCCTTTTCCCTTCTCTCCTCTTTCTGGGACACCCATGACACGTACGTTTGCACATTTCTTGCTGTCCTTTAGTTTCCTGAGGCCTTGTTCAAGTTTTCCCAGTCTTTTCTTCATCTATTCTTTTCTATGTTCACTTTCAGAGGCCATTTCTTGAAGCTCACCAATCCTTTCTTCTCCCTCCTCAAATCTGCTATTATATGATTCCAGTGTATTTTTTTTAATTTTTTTTTAAAAGATTTTATTTATTTACTTTATCCATTTTAAACACCCCCTTCCCCATCTGCTGTTTTGTGTCCATTTGCTGGGCAATTCTCTGTGTCTGTTTCCTGCCATCTCTTCTCATCCTCCTCCTCCAGTCTTCACCAGGATTCGATCCTGGAGACCTCTGATGTAGGAGAGAGGTATTCTGCTGCCTGTGCCACCTCAGCTCCTGGCTTCTGGAGCTTTCGGAGCATCTCGTCTTGACTCTCCCCTGTTACTTCATCATCCTGCTGCATGGCTCCTGGGGCCCGATAGCTCAGCGGCACACAGAGCCTGGCAGCCCATGCGCCTTCTATATATATTTTTTATTTTACCGGGAGGTCCCGGGGATCAAACCCAGGTCCCTCCATATGGCAGACGGACGCCCAACCATTTGAGCCACATCCGCCCCCTCCAGTGTATTTTTAATTTCATTTATTGCACCTTTCACTCTCATAAGATCTGCTATTTTTCTATGCATGCTTTCAAATTCTTCTTTGTGCTCATCCAATGTCTTAACATCCTTAATTTCTTTAGCCATCTCATTGAATTTATTCAGGAGATTTGTTTGAACATCTGTGATTAGTTGTCTCAACTCCTTTATGTCATCTGGAAGCTTATTTTGTTCCTTTAACTGGGCTATATCTTCCTGTTTCTTGGAGTGGATTGTAATTTTTTGTTGGTGTCTTGGCATCTGGGTTACTAGAGTATTTACTCTGGTGCAGTTTTTCTCTTTAGTTTAGGCCTTCCTGCCCTTTCTCCCTTGCTGGTTGTGTAATAGGAGGCAAGGACGTAGTTAGTGCTATAAGCTGTGGATGCTCAAGCTGCCCTCATTGCCCCAAGGACCAATGAAGCTTCTCCCCACTTTCTCCTTTGCTAGGGGTAGGGACAGAGCCACTGCTGTGTGTAATAATCCAACTCATGCAGACCTAGACTGTAGTTGCCCAGACAGACTGATGAAGCTTCACACCCTTTTCTCCCCTGCGTGGGGCAGGGATGGAGCTGCAGGTGTGGGAAGCAATCTATGCAGTGCAGGTCCAAGATGACCACAGTTGTCCTGATAGACTTCTGACTATTCAGTCTGTGCCAGCCGAGTGTACCTGCAGTTACCTGGATAGGCTGGTGCAGGGCCCGTCAGCTTCCTCCCCACTAGAGGTAGGGCTGAAGCCTAGGCTAGGGCTGCAGGCCAATCTGGGTAAAAGAAACTGGTCTCTCCTGTCACTGTGATTTTCAGTCAGCCCCGCTTCCCCTCATGCTGGGAGTGAAGTCAAAATGGCAGCTACTGGCCTCCTGACTTGGACAGGCTCAAACTTTAGCTGTTCTTAGGGTTATATTTTAGCCAGCTGAATTGACTAATCAGTAGCTGAAATCAGTGGCCAACTGTCTCTTCCTCCCCTGTTTTTGGGAAATGGAGCTTCCAATTCCTGCCACAGAATAGCTCCTGGGGTGGCTTCTGCTGCCAAAGTAGGATGATCATCGGTCTCCACCACATGGCCTGTAATTTCCCAAAGAGGCTGGCGCAGCTCCCCCCAGCTTCCTCCCTGCCGGAGGTGGGCCTGGGGATTAGGCTAGAGCGGCAATCTGATCTAGATGGAAAAAAGCCCGTCTCTACCAGCACTCCGATTTTCAGTCAGCCCTGCTTCCCCTCATGTCAGGTGCAGAGTTAAGATGGTGGCCATCAGCCTCTTTCTGACTTGGACAGGTTCAAACTTTAGCTTTTCTTAGGATTACACCTTAGCCCACTGAATTTACTAATCAGTAGCTGAAGTTGGTGCCCAACCTTCTCTTCCTCCCCCATTTTGGGAAGTGGAGCTTTCAATTCCATCTGCGGAACAGCTCCCGAGGCGGCTTGTGCCTCCAGTGGAGGATGGGCACCAACCTCCGTGGCGTGGAGTGCTCTACTTACGAATCTTCTCTGCAGATGGGCAGTCTCCTTCCATTCTTTCAAGGATGTTGCAGGAAGCACTTCTGGTCTCCTGGAGCCCCCAAACAAGTGCTCTAGATAGCTCTGGGAGATCACCAACTGCCCCGTAGCAGGAGCTGATTCTCGGAGCTCTTTACTCTGCCACCATCTTGCTGGTTGTCCCTCATTGCCTTTTAAAAACAGAAATAGCCTTAACTCAAAATGCCCAATTGAAAAATTTTAGCGCCAGGACACAGGTTGGGAAAGTGGAGCATATAATGTATTCCTTCAGCCATTCATTCATTCAACAAATACTCGAGAAGCTCTATGTGCCAGGCAACTGAACAAAATGCATTTCCTTTTCTCTCAAGAAACTCAGAGTCTAATGCAATCGATAGCTCCATAAACAGCTCATTTTAGTATGGACAGTTAAGCGCCACGTGGGTGATGTGCAGGGTCCTTTTGGAACCCTAGCCCAAAGCATGAAATGTGGGAGGATATTTCTGAGTGTGCATTGAGGGTGTAGGAGAGAATGTATAAAACAAATAAATTATTCATCAAGATAAATGTGACAGGAAAATGGCGGGGGGCAGGGAGGAGAAATCCTAATATTTGGGATGAAGACATGAATTCCAGTGCTGGTTCTACCCTTCACTTACAGGTGCCTTTAGTCGTCTCAGAACCTCTTTGTAACCCAACTTCCTGGACTGTAAAGCCAAAGTGGGGGTCACACCAATTCCTCTTCGATATTTGACTGCCCCTCCCTACAACTCCTTCCCTTCACGTTTTGTCCTTAGCTCTGTGCACTTCTCATGGTGTAGATTCTCCCTAAGTGATCTCATTCACTCCTCCAGCTCTGGTTATTACCCATATGGCAATGAAACCCAAATTTGGCCCAGTTCTTTCTGTGGACTGTCTACCAGTGTATCATCGGCTTGCTAGACATCACTGGCACATCAAGTTCATCACGTCCAGGGCTGAACTAATCAGTTTGCCCACTTAAATGACTCCTACTTCTGATTTCTCCCTTGGCACAAACATCATCATAGCTACTCAAGCTAGTGGCCTTTGAGGTTAATTTCACCCTTCCTTTTCCCTTAAGTTCACAGGCAATTAATTGCTAATTTTGCCTTCTAACTATTTCTGGACTACACCCCTTTGCCTAGATAGTCTATAAAGAGGTCAAACTCAAAATATTCAAAGCTTAAGTCATTATTTTCCCTCCCAAACTCTCCTCTTCCGGTGTGTTCTAGGAAGATATTTCCATGCACTCTTCCATAATCTGGAACTTGGGCATCACTTTTCATTTCTCCCCCTCCTTTGCCTACCATAACCAAGTAACCATCAGTTTCTGATGCTTGGCCTCCTATTTGTCTCTGAAATCCACCCACTTCTACTTTACCCACTTTTCTCCATTCTCATTGCTATCATCTTTTATTTCCCACAAAAAATAATATCCTAACTGGTTTCCCTGCCTTCAGTCTTTAGTCTTCAATCCCTGACCTCTTCTCTGCAGTGCTGCAGCCAGAATCTAATCATGTCAGCAACCCCTGTTACCAAAACGCTCTGGTTTCTGGACTTCTAGGTTCTTGGCCATGCCACATAAAAGAATTTAAGGACATGCCATAGCAGAGGCAAGGGAGTAAAGAGTTTATTAAGAAAAAAGTGAGAAAAGCACACAGTTTGAGAAAAGGCCCTGGGGGGCGGGGGGCTCCCAGATGCCTGTAGAGTCCCAGATCAGTTAAAGCCTTTCCTCCTCCCCCTTCATAATGTTGGGGGGGGGGTGGTGCAGCTGTTTTTTGCTATTCTGATTGGTTGCCCCACCTGTCAGTTCTCAGGGGCCAATGGGGAGGCTTTTTGAGAGTATCAGGGCTTTACCTTGACCCAACGGGAGCTTGTGGGTCAAATGGGATCTTGTTTTTACAAATGGGACCTTGTGGCCAGGGTCTCTCCAGCAGTCTTGGCAGGAGGTTTCCAGGTAGGGTCTAATGGCCTTGTGGTCGGCTAGGCCAGCCGTGTCCCTTTTCACTATAGTAACCTGCCTCACCTACCTCACACACTTTTCACCTCATTTTCTAATCCTGATTTGTGGTGTGTTTAACCCCTAGACTGCAAAATCTAGGACAGTGGTCGTGGCTCATTTTCCCCTTTTCTCCCCCCCACCTAGCACAGCCTACCGGGCACAAAATAGGTGCTCAATAAATACGAACCTCTGCTCGCCTCTCTGATTATAGGATGTTCACAGCAGATATCTCCTTGGCCCGCTCTAGGCGTCGGGACCTCTGGAGGCACAGGGTAGCACGTGCTACTCTCGAGAGCTGTCGGGAACCAGCTGCAGCAACACGGAACCAGCCGGCAGAGCAGCGAGGACGTAAAAGGACGCATATTCTAGGCCTCTTCAGAGCGGGACTTGGTCGGCTCTAAGCGAGCAGACAACCTCGCGTCCTACAGCTCTGCGGCTTCCTCCGAAGGGAGGCCCTGCGCGGCTCGCGCATGCGCGGGCGGGTTCCCGCGCTCCGTCCGCCGGGGCGGACGCCCGGGACGGAAGTGACGTCGGCGCCGCTATGGCAGCCCCGCGGGCGCACCAACGGCCGCGCTGAGGTGAGCGGTGCAGGCTGCGGGTCGGGCTCCAGACTCGGCTCCTGACCAGGTGAGTGACGCGCCGCCTCCCTGCGGCCCGGAGGAGTGGGGTCCGCGAGGCCCGCGGCGCGAGCGCGGCACTGCCGGCTCCGGCCCAGCCCGGGTTCCGCCCGCGGCCGGGCTGGCGGCGGGAGGCGCGTCCGGGCATGGGGCGCCCAGGATGGAGGCGCGCAGGTGGGGGGCGTCCAGGAGGGAGGCGCGCAGGTGGGGGGCGCCCAGGAGGGGGGCGCCTAGGAGGGAGGCCGCAGGTGGGGGGCGCCCGGGCGGGGGGCGTCCAGGAAGAGGCGTCCCGACCGCACCGCCAGCTGCCGCGCGGCGCCAGGGCGGTGTGCGCGGGGCTCTGCGCGCGCCGGGGCCCGCGCCTGAGTGCGGCCTTCGAGGCTCGGGGCTGCCCTTTCCCGGCCGAGGGCCTGCTGTGGAGGCAGCCCTGCGCTAGCGCTCACGTAGGGAAGGGACCTTTTAAAAGTGCACCGCTTTAGGATGGAGATCTGAGTTCTAGGCTGATATGCTGCTGTAACCTGGGACAACTTTTTAATTGCTATAGTCTGTTGCTGATTTTTTTTTTTATATATATGTAAAAAAAATAGTACCTGCTAAATAGTACTTATGTTGTCTATAATAATGACTATTTGTAAAAAGAGTTCTTCACCAGGATTGTTGCTGTAATTAAGGTTGGTCTACATAGATTTTATCAGGGTTGCTTTCAATATTAAGATAACAGTTATTGGGTAGTAATTAATTATACATAGAATTAGAATTTTAGAAATTAATGCATCCATACTGATACGAATAAATAATTAGATAAATTAAATAAATGGGGGAGGAAGGGGATCTCTTCCTTATAGTAGAATTCCAATTGATGAGTGTAGAAGGAATAATAAAATTAGAAAATCACTATTTGATACACTCCACAGTAATTGTGTCATACACTAAACTTTATGGACAAAAGTATAATGAGAAACAATATTTGCATAGCCTCAAAGTATCTTTCCACCAGATACTTAAAATTTTCAAGGGAAAAGGAGTACCTTTACAGAGGAAAAACCTAGAACAGTCCACTTTAGCCAAGTGATCAAAATTAATATCCGTGGTAAGACATACCAACATCATTAGCTTTCTGTTACGATGTGCTGAAAAGGGCACATCATCACTTTGTGCTATTTTTGCCAAAAATGCACAAGCAAACATCAGACAAAAAAAAAGTGAGGGAAATTCAACAAAATAACTGGCCAGGACTTTTTAAAAAATGTGAAGATCTTGAAAGGAAAGGTTAGAAAAGGAGACATGATAAACTTGGCATCTGAGGAAGCAACTACAGACCTTCAACTATAGGCCTGTAATTGACCAAGGGCCCCAGCTGCTGGGCAGGGAAATCTCTGCATGGAGGCCACTCTTCTGCTGGGTGGCCTGCAGCCAGTGCCTGAGGAATTTTAGGAATACTGGGCTTCCAGAGGCTTTAGACTGCAGTAGTTTAAGAGGCAGTCTTCCCTCCTTTCAGTGTCAGACTTGCATTGAAGCCCTAAGATTCCAGCCTTAATCAGCTCCCTCCCCATTTCCCTTAACACCAGACATTTTCCCTAATAAAATCTAATCACCTAATCACTTGGGGGGGGGGTTAATCCTATTTTGGAATTTGCATCCTAGAGTACCCTGGCTACCACAACAACCAAGTGCAATATGTATCCTTGGATTAGATCTTGCTCTAAGTCTGAAGTTATTTCCAAATGACAGGTTAAGAAACTAAAATATGTACAAAGGAAAACGGTTATTCTCTTACAGTTTGGAGTTCAAAATAATAAATGTATATATAATGTTTGCCTATAATTTAATTTTCTGGCAGGTGAAAATGATGCATATTCAAAACAATCTGAAAAAAATGGGTTTTTTCTTTTTAATTGAGGTATAACAGAATAAAATACACAAGTCTAAGTGCTGATGGAATTTTTACATATGTATACACCTGTGTTACCATCACACAGATCAAAATATAGAACATTTCCAAATTTTAACTTCTGTCATCATGGATTAGTCTTGCTTGTTTTTGAACTTCATATAAATGGAATTTTGTAATATGAACTCTTTTGTGTCTGGCTTCTTTCACTCAATGATATGTCTGTGAGATTCATCAAGAATTAGTTGCAATGATTTGAGTATGAGTGAATTTTTTTAAGACTTTCAGACAAATGAATAAAGGCACATTGTGAAGACTGGATTCAGTCTTGTTCATTTTGTTTTCTTTGTTCTATTCTTCAATCTCCCCACAGAAAATACCAGCTTAAATAAAGTATTTTTTTCTCACTTCACATGTTTTAACATGTCAGAAAGTTAGGAGCCATTTGAACCAAGGAAATTAGATCCTTTCCTTGGCTCTGATACGAAATATTTTCTCTTTAGACAAATCTTTTAACCCAAGAGATGTTTGTTTCTTCATGTATAATGAGGAAAACAATAGGCCTTGTGAGTATCAAATAAGTAGATGCATTGGAAAAGATTTTTAGTTCTTTTTTTTGGCACCAGAGTCCTAATATTAAGAAGATAGTAGGGAGGCGGCTGTGGCTCAATCAGTGGGGCTCCCGTTTGCCATATGGGGGGCCCCGGGTTTGGTTCCCGGGGCCTCCTGGTGGGGGCGGGCCTGCCCGCGCGGCGTGGTTGGCTGACCCAGCGAGCACGGGCGGCAAGGGGGGGATGAATGAATAAATAAATAAAATCTTTAAAAAAAAGAAGATAGTAACAATTACTATCTTTACTAATATAGTGTGTACTATGGGCTAGTACTGTACATGAATTAACTTGCTGAATGAGTTATTCATTCAATCAACACATTTACTACCTGCTTAAGTGCAAGGCACTATTTTTCTGCAGTGGTACAGTTCCTAACCCCATTGATCTTAAGTGGTGATGGAGAATTCATTGGAAAAATATTAGTCCCTATTAAGTACCCCACACTTTCCTAGCTCCTATTCTTTGTACCCATCCATAGTATGTGAAATAATAGTGCTTGGTAGTTGTTATTCATAAAATATATTTAAATTGCTTTCAGTATTTAAAAAATTTTAAACATAGCCCCATCTGTAAGTTGTTACTAATCTAGCTAGAAAGGGCAGGTGGTAATTAATGAAAAGCTAGAGGTGGGTAATGTTACGGCAACATAAGATAAGTCCCCATGTGAATATAGAGGCAATATTTATTATAGATGGATAAGCCAGAAATGGGTGGGTTTGGTGGGGCAGGAATTACTAGAGAGCAGCTTTGCAGAAGTGGAACTTAAGCCAGCTTCAGCAAGATAGAGATAGAGATATCCAGTAATCTAGTTTGTTTGCCTGGTCACGGTAAGGAGACCTGAGAAATATTGACTTGTTTTGGGTAAAATCATGGTCACATATTGATGTTAAAATCTAATTTTGGAGATGGTAATGAGAACAAGGAGGTGATATCAGATGAACTTGAGGAAGATTTTCAGATGACTGAAACTATAGATCTTAAATTCTTTGCATTTCTACCCACCCTAGTCCCCAAATAGGAACATGTTATAATTTAGGAAAGAGAGTGAGAATATGTGAGTGTAAACATAGAAGAATTGATAGGGGAATCTAAACATTCAACACATATAAATGACAGAATGGTTCTAAAAGGGATTTTTTAAATGCTCATTCATTTAAACATTACACCATCCTAATAATTGAAAAATTGTTTACTGCAGAGTATATAGCACATGGGATTGATGTGATTCCATAAGATACAGTGACCCTTAGTGAACGAATTATATGTAAAACACAATGGGAATTGAATCCAGGGACCAAGAGCCTTTGAAATTACAACAATCTTGCTGATTATAAACAAGTTATCAGAGTTCCAAGGTATTAAATGATAGTTGTGAAAACATTCTGTGCTAATGTTATTGTGCTTTTTTTTTTTTTTTTTTTTTTTGCACTTAAGCTAGGTGAACTCTGGAAATGCCAATAAGAAATAAATTAGGTCCCAGGTACTCTATGTAAAGAATAATTTGCTGTAGATGGGGAAAAACTTTCCTGAGTAATCTGATCTATTCTCCACTCCCTCCTCCAAGTCATATGAGAACCTATTTGTCGATAAGTTGGTCCTTGACTATCCAAATTATTTTATTGGCATATAGACAGTCCTTTACATGTTTGAAGTATTAATTTGAATTTTTAAAAGTAATCTTTGTAGTCCTATTTTAGCAGTATGTATCTATATAGACATTTTTCTTCTTTAAAATTTCAGAACCTTTATATTTAAAGTACACAGAAATGAAAAGAAAGGTAGTGAATGCTGGCAAGCTGAGGTTGAGTCCAAATGAGGAAGCCTTTATCTTGAAGGAAGATTATGAAAGAAGACGAAAACTAAGATTGCTACAGGTATGATTTAATTTGGAATGAAGTTTCAAATTCTTTGTCTTACCGAATTGTTTGTATTTTTTACATTAGAGTATCCTAAATAAAATCTTGTGTTTAAAAACCTTTTCTGGATGTACAAAAGCCCTGGTTCTTATATTAACTAGTTTTAGAACATTGAAGAATGGGCTGAGATAGTAAATAGATTGAAGAAGAGTTTGAGAATAAGTATTATTTGACTCAATAATTATTGGAAAATAGTTATTTAAATATCATTTTTTAAATTATGTGTAACCAATGAAGGTTAGAGCAGGAAGATTAGAATGACTTTGAAGAAGACTTATTGGAAAGATTTTTAGATGCTGAATCAAATTTATTAGGCAAATGGTAGATTGTCCTTTTTTAGAAGTCTTTTTCCAATAAAACAGTTAATTGTGAAGCAAGTTTTAGGTGCTGTTCTGTCTAAAATTGGAGTGTTGTACTACATATCTGGAGTTTTCATCTGGATTGGCCTACCCTCATCTGGGTTATACTTATTGAGTAATGCTTACCATTTTAGCCTCTTATACGTTACTAGAGTGAGAACAGCAGTCCCATTGGGCTTTGGGGAGCTATATATATATATAAAATAGCTAATTGGGGGACCTTAGAAGTACTTTTGGGATTTTTATCTTTTACTGTGTTACTTGGATTTTCTGCTTTATACAGGCCTTATCTGATATGATAAGAATATTCAGGAGAACTAATAAGCCTAAAGAGAATTCATTTGAGATCCAAGTAGCTTTTCAAAAAAGTTCAAGTAAGCCTCCATTCATAAAATCTGTTAAATACTCATTCTTTAGGTTCGAGAACAAGAAAGGGATATAGCCTTACAGATAAGAGAAGACATAAAACAGAGGAAAAATCAGCAATTTACTCGTTTGGCTGAGGAGCTAAGAGCAGAATGGGAAGAATCACAAACTCAGAAAATTAAGAACTTGGAAAAATTGTATTTGGCAAGTTTAAGAAATGTGGGAGAGGGACATCGACAGGCCAAAGAAAATGTGAGTGCTTTACTGGATAAAACTAAGCTATAGTTTTTAAATGCTTATATGAAAAAAATGTTTCCATAATATAGAATTTGTTTGAGGAAGCCTGAACTTTTAAAAATAAATTTAATGCAGTTTGAGAAGAATGTTTCTAGGTACATTTTCTAGTAAGAGTCATGTCAACTAAAATCTATTTTTCTATCATGCTTAAATTAATATTTTCTTTCATTCCTTGTCTGTATGTATAAACTTAATAATAACCTGAACCAGAAATTGTTGTTCATTTCAATTTTGGACAGATCTAGTAGGATGAATTCAGATTTCCCATTTTAGCATCATTTCCTCATACTTCTATACATGTATGGATGAATATATATGCTCTTGGATTTCATTCATAAATAGTATAGTTTCTTCAGTGACTTTCAAAAAGGCAAAGTAGACTTTATTCCATATTTAAGACTGTTCCCTGAACTTATTTTGATTTATTGTGATTTATGATTGGAAAATACTAGATTGCTGATTCCAAAGAAAGCAAATCTTGGATAACTACTAGTTGTCTAGTGAAGAAAAATATTTTTAAAGAATATGGCAATCAGATATGATCCTTGGGTCTTCGGTTTTAGTCTGTATTTTAGTAACAGCCCTAAGTTCTGACATCTGATTTTTATAGCTGTTTGTGTTCCACCATTAGCTTTGTGCAAGTTCATATTTGTCCCACCCACACTCATATGAAGTATCATTGGTGATGGCATTACCACACTTTGGGAAACACTGCTACGGTATATGATAAGAGGATAACAAAATTGAAAAGTCACTCTGTTTTGATATAAGATGCATATCACTAATCTTGTTTGACATGACATTTCAAGTAATACACTTTTTAGGAACCTGATTTGGATGCTTTGGCATGGCGGGCAGCAGAAAGGAAAAGAAGAGCCGAAGTGAGGCATAAAGAGGCCCTGAAAGAACAGAAAAACCAAAAAGAAATATTAATGAAACAAAAAACCCGGTAAAGTTGTAATAATTTTTACTGTATTGTCAATTGAAACTGATATGGCTGAAAGTAGAGGATACATTGGCTACTGTATAAGCAGATACTAAATAAAAGCCAATAGTATATCCATTCATTTGTTAAGGTTGGCCTAGAATAATGCAGTGGGGGAGTGGTTTGCTGAGGTCACCATACTAATAAATGAGCTTTCTCTTGTAGTTATAGTTTGGACATCCTGGGTTTATCAGTAATTAGTATATTGCTAGAGAAATGTATGGCTAGTTCAGAATGCTATGGTCCAGCAACATTCATGTCAGCCAAAGTCCATCTGCTTCTGATGTAAAAAAGAAAAAATAATCAGTGTGAATAAGAATGTTAAGAAGCTGTGGACTCTTTGGAAGTTATTAGTGAGTATTTTTGCATGTTGTAAAATTTAGGAGCCTGTCACTTGTCAAAAAATGACAAATTTTATACAGTGGCTCACCTTAATGAATGTTTCTAGTTGTTTTACTCTTGAACTATTCTATACTGAAGAACTGTAAATGTTGGATCGGGCCTTATTGTAAAGCTTTTTAAGTCTTTCAATTGGTAAACGTTTTCTTGCTTGTCCACTATGTATAGACTCTTTATTAAATAGCATATTCAACCTGTGGGATCAGGATAAAGGTTTCTTAAGATCTATGGTTTATTGATATTTTTACCCACAAGAGTTGTAACTTAGAGATCAATTTATATGACATCTCTTTGTTTTTTCTTAAGGCATATAAAAGCTCGAAAGAAAGCACTGCTTGTGGAAAAAGAGAGATCTGCCAAAATTACAAGCCTGCCACCTCCTCCCCCATCCCTTTTTGAGGTGAATTACTTTGGTATCAGGAAGAACTAAGTTATGATCATTTTTCTTTACTCTTAGGATTCAGTAGAGTTCAAAATAACCATCATTTTTTAACTTAATTTAAAACTTAATTTTAATTGCACACCTAACGCATGAATTGGATGATTATCAAAAGTTGCATAGCCATTTTTATCTAAAAAATTGAGGCAAAGTAAAGAAAAAAAAATCTTTAAACAAGTATCTAGGGATGCCTAATTTAGTTGTATTTATATTTTATGTACATGTGATCAGCATAAATACTGAATATTTTCCTCTGAGGGTTTTTATTTTGTTAGCATTACTCTTTTTCTGTTGAACCATCTGCCATGCAACATTTGATCCAAGAAGATTCAGATCTAAGAGTCATTTTTCAGTCATTCCTTCAATACCATATGAGATGATAAAAGATAGGTAGTACTTTATCCATGATGCCTTTTGATTACCTTTGACAATAAATCCTAATATTCATAACAAGCCAGGGTCAAATGTTTACAAAAAAACAAATGAAATATTGCCTGTGCTTTGGGCTTTGGCAAGTGTGAATTGTATGTAAGTATGTGCTTATCCTTTTTCCCCAACTTTTTTATTATGAAAATTTTCAAAATACATAAAAGTTAAGAGTGCAGTGAATACCTATATACCCACCACTTACAGTTAAACATAAAATTGTGCATAGATGTGTGTATATGTATACAATTGACTGTAAATTGTAGAGATGAAATTTCATCCCTAAATACTTATTCTTTTAAGAATAAGGACATTCTCTATACAATTACAAATACCATTATCCATACTAAGAAAATTAATATTAATTCCTTAATACCATTTTATGTTCTGTCCATAATCCAAATTCTCTGATTGGCCGTAAAAATGTTTTATAGCTTTTTAAAAAATTAAGCAAGATCCAGTAAAGTTTCAAACATTGCTGCTTCTTGTTTTATGTCTTTGGTCTCTCTTAATCTAGAATATTCTCTCCCCAGCCCCTGTCTACTTTTGGTCAACTATTTTATTCCAGACTTTTTGAAGAATCAAGTTGAGTTCTTGTAGAGTGTCTCATAGTCTGCATTTGTCTCATTTTTTTCCCACGTGGAATCATACACTGTATTTCCATTAAACTGGAAGTTGGGTTTAAAGTCTTGATTACATTTAGGCAAGAATACTAAATAGGTGTTGCCATATAATTTATTGTACCACATCAGGAAGCACATACTGGCCAGTTATTCCCCTGATGATTCTATTTGATTGGTTAAGTTGGTAACTGCAAGTGATATCGATCATAGAGATATATTTTTCCATAATTACCAAGTAATCTGTGAGGGGATACTTGGGCACTATGCAGGTGCCTGTCATCTTTCTACACTTATTCACTGGCCTACTTTTTAAAAAGAAAAGAAGAGAAAAGAGAGCTTTCTGTTATCAGTGGACAAGAACTACAGTTCATTGTTTAAAAAGACAGGGTAAGATTTTTCTGTAAACCTAATACTGCTCTAGTTAAAAAAAAAAAAAGCATAGTCCTGGTTTTTTTAAAACCCAGTACCAATTTTCAGAGTAAAGAGTTGGCATAATAATCAACTCCAATGGTTGCAAATGAGTTTTTCGTTTTTTCCTTTCTCTTTCTCTTTTTTGTCATTGTGGACTTGTGGTTTTCATTTACTCAATATCGCACAGTTATAGTCATTCTTTCTGATGTTTATAATGTCCCAGATTTATTTAGTGGGCATGTCATCAAGCCTACTGTATATCTCCATTACTCTGTAAGTACTTCCTTGCTTTCTGGCCCAGCTAATGATCCCGACTCACACTGTGCTTCTCCTGTCCCAGATTTGGACTCCAAGGAGCCCTGGTTCTTCTTAGTGGAGAATGGCATCTCAAAACCGAGATCTGGGTGATAATCTATTCGACCAAAAACAATGCTTTAGAGAACGTCCATTACCCTTGTCTATAAAGGTTATTGGGGAAAGGGCAGTATCTCTGTTTTTTGGGGGGATGAGGGTGTGTACCGGGGGCCAGGGATTGAACCTGGGACCTTGTAAGGAGGAAGCCAACGTTCAGCCACTGAGCCACATTGGCTTCCCTCAGTTGGTTTTTTCGTTTGTTTTGCTTGTTGTTTGTTTTTTTTTCAGGAGGCATGGGGAACTGAACCTGAGACCTCCCATGTGGGAGGTGGGTGCTCAACCATTTGAGCCACATCTGCTCCTGTCTCTGAATGTTTTGAGCTGGTTGTAGGTATATGGGGCAGAAGGGAGTAAAGGGGTTCTGGCTGGGGCAAGCAAGTATCTTGGGACTCTATCGTATACAGTCCTTGTGTCATGTACATTTGTACTGCTTTTTCTTGAAGCAGATAAAAATATGAATGCAGGAAAACCTGGGGAAATGAACCTAGAATATTTAGTCTTTTCAAACAAAGAAGGTATTTCTTTAAGTAATTGAAGAAAATACCATTGCTTTTTTTTTAAGATTTTATTTATTTATTCATTTATCCCCCCCCTGCTGCTTGTGCTCGCTGGGTCAGCCAACCACGCCGTGCTGGCGGGCTTGCCTTCACCAGGAGGCCCCGGGAACCGAACCCGGGGCTTCCCATATGGTAAATGGGAGCCCTACTGATTGAGCCACAGCCGCTTCCCATACCATTGCTTTTGTGTACTAAAATCTTATCATGAGAGAGCTGTTTACATGGTGAAGAGAATGGGCGTTTATTGAGGGATTATAAAATGGTAGTTGTACTGGGTTCTTCATTCGCATCTCATTAAATCACAATAGTCCTGCATGCAACATGGATGAATCTTACAGACATAACAATCAGTGAAGGAAGCCAGCGTATTACATGGTCACATTTTTAAGAAATTCAAAAATGGGAAAATGTATCTTTGAAAACAGATGTCAGGATAATGGTTACATCTGGAGGAGGGGTATTAATAGAAATACTCTGCATCTAAATCTGGGTGGTGGTTGCCTGGGTATGTACGTACATAAAAATTTATCAAGCTGTGCATTTAGGGTTTTGTGCAAGTTACGGATATTATACTTTAATAAGTGAAATTCCAATGAAAAAAATTTTCACAAGTGAGGAAAACTAAAGGTCAAAGATTAAGTAACTTGATCCAAATCATTTACTAGATAGTGAGAGGACCAGAATTTATATCAAAATCTGATTTTATAAAGCTCTTTTTATTGTACCACTTAGCTTTCTATGACTACACTTCAGAGTTCACTCTGTAACTGTTTAGACAATAAACAGTCTATAAATGTAAACAAACATGATCTTCTCATAGGACTGTTAAAAGATTGATATTGAAAACTCTGAGACATTATGAAAACTTGATATACGTCTCATGTCTCTAATGTTATATTTATGTAGTATAATCTACATTTTAAAAAGATACTACCTTACCTTTTTGGCACACCTTCAGAAATAGTTTACTAAATGCAGGAGAAAATCAGCTTTATTTCATAGTCATGGGACTTCTTCCCTTAGATGCCCTTTTCCCTTCTTTTCCTTTGCCACATGAGCCACTCTCAAGTATCCCATAGTGCTGGTTTTGACCTGTACCTGGCTAGGACAAGCTGGAAATAATTACTCTGGAGCAAAACTAAGGCTAGAAGCCAGAGAAAACACATTAGGAAGTAGACCAAATTTTAACTTACTTTAACTTATCCTAACTTACTAGCCTATGAAAAGTCTGAAACCCATAACTGATAAGGCTTGGGGGTAAGTTTTTTTCCCTATCTGGTTGTGGCATCATCCTTTTGGTACATCGCTTCACCGTGCTGGGGCCTGCGCCTCACTGATCTACGCAGGTCTGGGATGCCTTTTTTCTTTTTTCTTTTTGCCACGAGGTCTGGGGGATCAAACCCAGGTCCTCCATATGGTAAACTGGAGCTCAGTTGCTTGAGCCACAGCTACTCCCCCCCCCCTTTTTTTTCCTCCCCAAAAGATTGGTGGTAATTTAAGTCTCAAAATTGTGATCCCAATTTCTTTTGGGATTTCCAATTGAATCTACAGTTGACCTTACTTCGGAAGTTCTGGTGCTTGAAAGTTGTGTGTAAATTGAATCAAATTACATGCTTTTAGAGATTTGTTTTCTTCAAAGTTCTTAGTATAGTCAAAACACGTAATGGTTTTCCTTAAAGCATTAATTTAATAGCTACTTGTGACATCAGTTTCTTAAAATGATATGATTGTATTGAACTTGATAATATTTATTAGTTAATGTTTTCATTGGCAGAAAAAAACCCTTTGTAGTTTTATCCTTTGCCTAAATTATAAGATCCAGACTAAGGTCGCTATATTATACCCATCTGGATGTATTTCTAGGCACTTGCCAGCCGGTATCTTCTGACTGTTCTAGATAGTTCTCAACTTTGGTTGTACATTTGTCACATAGGGAGCTTTTAAAATTGCTTTATCCCCAAAGAGTCTGGTTTTTATTGGTTTGGTGTGGTAAAAAGATATCAGCAATTTTTAAAACTACTCATAATTCTGCTGGAGTCAGACTGGTCCTTTTCACTTGGTTTTCCTTTATCCCATCTTGCCTTACTTTCATGTTGTTTCCTCTTTTCTTTTTTTACTTGAGTCCTCATCATTCCACGCATATAAGCCAAGTCTGATGAATCCTCTGTTCTCATTCAGACTATTCTTATTTGAGCTTTTCTCCCTTCTGAGCTTGTGTTGAGTTTATGATATTAATGTTACCACTTTACAATATTCCAAGTGCTTTCTCATTCATTATTTTATTTGATTCCCTCAGTGATCATTGCAGTGATCATGTGATGTAGGTACTCAGCTGTAGTCCTACTTTTCTTGAGAAATTAAGAGAGTTTGCTAAGGTTTCACAGCTAGTAGTGCAGTAGAAACTCAAAAGTGTTATAATTTTTTTGGATATTCTTTTCATGTTATATAAATATATAAAACGCATAACTTATTATTTAATTGGTTTCTAATTAGAACTTCTAATTTTTAGAACTGTTATCTTGAGCTCCTTGAAGGCAGAGATCATTATTTAATTTTTAAATTTATATTTATTTTATTTTACATTATCATTCACAATGCCTAGTACAGTATAGCACATTGTGACCTATAGTAGGTACTTATGAAATTCCTTGTTAGTTTAAGTGGTTTAATTACATATCAGGGTGTAAAAATTGTGGTGGGCTAATCTGCTTTTATGACAAAATATAGGAAAGGGACAAAAAGTGTTGAAGGCAATCTCCTTAGTTGACTGTAGATCTAATGAGCCCTAGATGCAATCAACTTATTGATGATTTAAATGCGTGAAATGTCCTCACAGTAATAATCAGGCCAGTGCTTGCTTGGCCAAACAGCTGGACACCAAAACCTAGCCAAGTTGACTTGTGAACTTAACCATCACAAAAAGTTGTTTCTATTTCTTCTGGAGTAAGGGCTATTTAAATATGGGCCGGTGTTTTCAGGACCAAAGCTCAAAACATATCATTAGACATTGAAAAGTCAGCCTAGTGTGAACTACAGAAGAGTTTTTGAAATTAGGTGTGGTATGGGACACAGTAGTGCAGGTACTCTTCCTATAAATACGGTGAAGTGCTTGTAATTTGACTTCACATGCCCTGTAAGATGAATGTGATTATATTTAGGAGTTTTAAAGATGAAATAGCTCTTTAAGAAATTGAGGTGAGTGAAAGACATTTATTGTATTAGAGACACCTAGAAAATGTTTCATACTAGTAAATTATGAAAAATATTCCTGGTTCTTGTATTAAAACTTAGAATACTTAAAAAAAAAAAAACACGATTTATTGTAAGCAAATTTTCAGCTTATCTGGGATCGGGGTGACTGATTCAAGTACAAAATTGCTTTTTTTGCATCGGATCAAGCTTTAAATGAAAATTAATGTTTTTAACCTGAGAGTTTATTTCTATGTTCCATTTTTCAGAACATTGAAGTAAAGAGGATTTCTTCAGTGAAGACCAGTAGTTCTACCTACCATCATCTCTATACTCTGGTGAATAGGGAGTTGGACACGGAGCAGGTGACTGTGGCCCTCACTTTATTATTTCTGTGATTGCTGACTTGTTTTATCTCAGTTCTATACACAGTGTCCCCAGGTTTCAATCTCTGCTGACCATCTTATTGTAGTGATCAGAACCTTTAACTGTCCTGTGAATTCTCATGTCAGGTGTATGGTGGTTAATATGAGTGAAAGAAAGTAGCTTAAGTGGTCATAGTTTTAAATAATAAATTTAGAACTGTTTTATTGTAAGAATAATATACGAGAAATCTGGTAAGGCTGGGACACTCACGGAGTGGTGGCTGAAGCGGTTCCTGGTGAGAGACGTGGCCGAGTGGAGTGACCCGGCTGAGGAGAGAGATCCCTGAGGGGAAGGGCATGGCTGAGGGGGTTGACGCTTGAGGGGAGACCCGGCTAAGGGGAGTGATCCTTACAGGGAGATAAAGCTGATGGGAGTGATCCCTGAGGAGAGTGACCCCTGAGGGAAGAGATCCCTGAGGAGGGTGACCTCTGAGGGGAGAGATCCCTGAGGAGAGTGATCTCTGAGGAGAGATCCAGCTGCAGGGAGTGACATGGCTGAGGAGAGTGACCCCTGAGGGGAGACCCCTGCTGAGAAGACCTGGCCGAGAAGAGTGACCCTGCTGAGGCCCCTGGCCAAGGGGAGAGATGTGGCTGTGGCCAAGGAAAGTCTTGGCTGGTGCCCACCCCGGTGGCGCTGCACTTGGTGACTGCTTACCAAGAAGAGCAGGTGCAGAGTCTCCTCCCTTGGGGCCTTCGGTCCCTGTTGCACAGCTGCCAGCTGCGAGGGAGTGAGAACCAAGTAAGTGGAATGAATTCAGGCAAGGGAGTGAGTTAAGCGAGTCGGGAGATTCCATACCTCCGCTGCTTGGGTGCTTGCCGTGCCTCTGGGTCTTTGGGCTGTCGTGGCCGTGGCCTCTCACTCCTCACTTCTTCCCTATCCTCAACTCTGAGTTCCTCTTACACGCATGGGCCCTAGGACCGTGTAGAGATTCCCGTTACTTGAGTTGTCCTGTTAGACCAGGGTGTCCCTTTAATAGTGAGCTGCACCATGGAAAAGGCACTTGCCAATGCTAAAGCTCTTGTTGGAAGATTGCGAGATCAGAGTTGGTAGCATCCTCTTACTGAGCAAACCACAGCTCTCAACAAGTGAGCAAAAGCCATGAAGCAGTATCAGGAAGAAAGTCAAGAACTTAATGAAGCTGCAAGAAGTCGGCCATGGTCCACATTAGTTATGGGAACCCAGCAAGAGAACAGACAGATCTGAAAAGGGCAACCAGAGAACCAAGAATTGTGTACATCCCTGGAAGAACATCAGTCTGCCTTGGAACCTAGAATGAGCAAGTATCAAGAACAAATGTTTAGATTTAGATTGTTAATGGCTAGCAAAAAAGATGATCCAAGTATAATGATGAAGTAAAAAAGCAGCGCTCCAAGATAGACATGGTACATTGTAATAACTGCCAAGGATTCTTTCTTGATGCATCTGGACACGTCCTCAACATGGGCTGGGGAGGAGACGCTTGGAAGCAAATCAGAATGAATTACAAGCACATGTTGACCAAATAACCGAAATGGCAACAGTTATGAGGAAAGCCATTGAAATTTATCAGCAGCAAGGTCGCAAGAAACAGGAACAAATATTTCAACTTGAACAAGAAAACAAAGGCTTGAGACATTTGTGCACCAATGTTCCTAGTGGTGTTATTCACAGTTGTCAAAAGACGGAGACAACCCAAGTGTCTTATCAATCAATGAATGGGTAAATAAAATGTGGTATATTCATACGATGGAATACTATGCTGCTGGAAGAAGTGAAATTGGGACACATGAGAAGATGGATGAATCCTGAAGACATTTTGCTGTGTAAAATAAGCCAGACACAAAAGGACAACTATTGTGTGGTCTCACTAATATGAACTGAATACGAAGAATAAGCGCATGAAGTTAAAACCTAAGAAGAGTAGGGAGCTGAGGTGGCTTAAGCAATTGAGTGCCTCTCTCCCACATGGGAGGTCCCAGGTTCGGTTCTCAATGTCTCCTAAAGAGAAGAACACAGAGAGCACACAGCAAATGGACACAGAGAAGCAGACAGCACAAACAATGGGGGGGGGGGGAGAAATCTTCAAAAAACAGCAACAGCAAAAAAACCCTAAGACAATACGGTTATAAGGAGATAGGGTGAGGGCTGAGAAGGGGTACTGATTCTTAATGTATAGAAGTTTTAATTAGCTTGACTGTAAAAGTGTGAAAATGGATAGAGTTAATGGTAACACAGTATACTGAATATAACTAACCTTTCAGATGAAAGGAGGGGGAAATCTGTGGATTTAGAAGTATTGGTTTTCTTCTGTTTTTTAAACATATATCTAGTATATAAATTTTTTAAAGGTCACCAAATACAGAAATGCACTTTAAGACCAATTGAGATCTAATACTTATTTTGTGATGTTTATAGAATAAAAGAATAAAAGAAGAATGTCAAACAAACTTTAATATACTCATTTATATTAAATACATAATAAAATTAGCATAGATAGAAAATTCTCCCTTTGAGTATATAATTTGTTAAAGAAATGTGACTGCATGGTAACTTTTATGTGTAATTTCATCTACTGCTAAAAGCCACTTCCGATTTTCACTTCAGAATTTTTTCTATCTTAAATTTTTGGCAAAGGAAATTGACAGTGCTGACTGAATAAAAAAGGCTAATGGCCCAAACATTAAATAGGTTTCTTTTCACATTCAGAAGCCTTAATTGATATTTTATAAATAAATGACAGTCTTTATTTTTAAACTTTGCTATTGTAGTTTTTTGGAAACTATTCCTTAATTCGATGGCATATTCAATTAAATACCACTTATTCCAAATAAGAATTAAATTAAGTAAGAACACAGTTGAGATTAAGTTTGAGGCAAATCATTGAGGCAGCTTTATTAGAAAACATTACTTGATAATTATTTTATTTTATTTTATTTTTTTAAAGATTTTATTTTATTTATTCATTCATTTATCCCCCCCTTGCTGCCTGTGCTCGCTGGGTCAGCCAACCACGCCGTGCGGGCGGGCCTGCCCTCACCAGGAGGCCCCGGGAACCGAACCCAGGGCCTCCCACATGGTAAACGGGAGCCCTACTGATTGAGCCACAGCCGCTTCCCGATAATTATTATTATTTTTTTTTTTTTAAAGATTTTATTTATTTATTCATTTATCCCCCCCTTGCTGCTTGTGCTCGCTGGGTCAGCCAACCACGCCGTGCGGGCGGGCCTGCCTTCACCAGGAGGCCCCGGGAACCGAACCCGGGGCCTCCCATATGGTAAACGGGAGCCCCACTGATTGAGCCACAGCCGCTTCCCATGATAATTATTTTTAAAAACAAATAATTTGAGTTAATTTGGTCTTGTTTTTTGGATATAATTTTAAGGTCTTGATGCTTAGAGACATTTACTTTGTTATATAGTGACAGTTTTAAATCCCATACTTTTTCTTTTTTTTTTTTAAAGTAGAAGCTTAAATTTATTTTTGGGAGTATGTACTGCATAGGAACCTACTTTATCAATAAAAATGAATGGTTAAAAAAATGCTTTTTGTGAAAGTTTTATTACTGTATAAGCATAAACTATAGGAAAAACACAATCCCATCACCAAAATGTAATAATGATTAATATTTTAATGAATTCATTATAGCCTGTTTATCTGTAAACATATACACTTTTGAAAACAAACTGGGATTGTACTGTTTGACAAATTACTTTTTTCATTTCACAAAATTTTCAGATCTTTTTCTTAAATTCTTAAGTATTCTTTAAAAATAGAATTTTAACAACCACTTAATATTTCATCATTGAATTTATTTGACCTTTCTCCTATTCCTTTTTTTTTTTTTTTTCTTTTGTAAATAATGCTATCATAATAATCTTGTACATTTTTGTCCACATCCCTGCTTGCATGGTTTTTTATTTTTTATTTTTTATTTTTATTTTACTGGGAGGTCCTGGGGATTGAACCCAGGTCCCTCCATATGGCAGACGGATGCCCAACCATTTGAGCCACATCCGTCCCCTTGCATGGTTTTTAAAATAGATTCCTAGAAGAGAAATGATTGGCTATTAGTCTAAATTGTATAAACATTTTAAGGCTGTTGGTACAGATCATTAAATTGCCTTTTAAAAACATCAATAACTTTTGCTAAGGACTATCTTACCATATCCTGTCTGCATGGAATATTATAGTTTAAAAAATTATCGTCAGTCTTAAGAGTGACAAATGATATTTCCTTGTTATTACAACTTCTGTTTCCTTTTAGCAGCGGTGTTTCTTTTTCTTTCCTTTTTTGTTTTTATTCCATGTTTGTGGACATATTTGGCTACTAGGAAAGTAAACTTTCTCAATATAGCAGTCATATAGAGTTTTGAAAGTACCAGAAACACATTTTGGTTGGCTGCTTAATTTTAAGCAGGTATTAAAATGAGTGTTCATTCAAGACTTAAGGTGAATATCACCATCAAAGAATAAACTTCCAGAATAGCAGAATAAATCTGAGATTTTATTTAAAATCTTCAATTGTTAGTAGAATTTCAATATTATTTTAGCCCAGGAGCAATAACTTGAGTCTGTTGCTAAATTGTTCATGTGGTTACCACACTCCAGTTTTGCAACATTGAACAGGTAATCCCTTTCAACTGAGATTAACAAAGGTTTGTTTGGCTGTCTTCATCAGCATAAGGTCCTGTTCATAGTGTTAAGTCATTAAGCTTTCCTGTTTGATAGTAACTAAAAGACCTACCTCCTCTTTGATTTCTGAACTTGAAGATTGTATCAGTAAATCTAATTGCAATTTTATAAAAGTCCCACAAACTAAATCTTTGTGTACTGATTGAAAAAGATGCTTTCTGAAAACTTCATATCTTTGAAACTTCTAAATTATTCATGGCCTTTAACATGTTGTTCCTTTGTCAATGATAGTCGCTTAGCACTTTTTAAAAAAGGATTTTTCATTCTAGAAATATTTCTCCAATCAGATCCACTACATTGTTTCCTGTGAGACCCGAAATGTCTGCAAATAAGTAAAGCTGAAACAGTTCAATTTATCATCAATTCATCACTCTGTCAAACTTAAAAAAAGACTTCTATGCAAATGTCTGATGTGCAAGATACAGAAGTAGTTCATTTAATAATAATAGCACTTATAAAGTTATCAAAAAGTTTTTGAGAGTGTTTTCTAAAAAGAATGCTGGGGATTTATGGTTATGCAAATTTCACTTTTTTACCTTCAACAACTGAAAATTGAATCTGCAATTACTTAAACAAGATTTTTGTTTAAATTTTTAATTGCATCGACAGAAATCTGTAAGGGATTGTCTTCCTAAAGCATTCTTATAAAATCTTGTTTTGAAGTTTGGTCAGTAAGAACAAAATTTGGCGGAGCAGATGTAGCTCAGTGGTTGAACACCTGCTTTGCATGTATGAGGTACTGGGTTCAACTCCCAATACCTTGTTCTGGGTATCTAGTTTTCTCTAGCCCTTTTTTCCGTTCATATGCTTTATATGCTTTACTATGTCTGGATTGAAAATGTTTATCATCCATGTTGTATATTATTTTGAAGTTTTTCCTTCTCTTAATATTTTGACCAAAATTGACATTCTGCTTTTAATTTACCCTCAAAATATGTGAAGCATTCCTAAATAACTCTTGCTGGAAAACCTCCTGGCCTAAGTGGAATAAAATACTGTCTTTAAAGTTTATTGTGTAGGGAAGCGGCTGTGGCTCAATCAGTAGGGCTCCCGTTTACCATATGGGAGGCCCCGGGTTCGGTTCCCGAGGCCTCCTGGTGAAGGCAAGCCCGCCCGCACGGCGTGGTTAGCTGACCCGGCGAGCACAAGCAGCAAGGGGGGGATAAATGAATAAATAAATAAAATCTTTAAAAAAAAGTTTATTGTGTTTAATGTTATACATGTTATACTAAATATGCTAAATAACTCTGTAAATATTATAATTGTTATTTAACTTAACCTTTGTTATTCTGCCTGGTATTATTAAGAGTTGCTAAAATTTATTGCTTCAAAGGGATATAATGTTTTTCACAATCTTTTTGGCCAGTGTACTCTTTCTTCTTCTTCTTTGTACTTGAGGAGGTATACCTAAGAAACTGAACCTGAGGAGCTTCATCTGCACCTGGACCTGATTTATATGACGAGGTCCTTATTTCTTAATATATTAACTGCCAGTCTCTTTACTTACCTCTCTTACTACTTGAGAGTTTTTAATTTTTGCATAAAAAGTTAGCTCTTAGAGTTGTCATTAATTATTGTTTCATCTGACATAGATTTGCAGTAGAAGTACATAAGATTTCACTCCAAGTTATATAGGATGTTTACCCATATTGGAAAGTGAATGTTCAGATAATAATAATAAACCCTGGTTATGTATATTTTTTGTATTACTGTTATGCTAATAAGGTGATGGCTAGCTGTGGGATCACATAATTTTGGTCACGCACAAGCTCTCGGAAGCCAGAAATGATGTTGAAGTAGAGGTTCTGGGTTTCATGATCCAAGCAGCAGGTTTTTGATGAAAACCAAAGCCAGACCTTGGTGATTCCCTAAATTGTTTGTTACTTGATTTTTGTGCTTTCTTAATTACGACATTTGTGGGTGTTTACCTTCCAACATTTTGTTTTAATGGAATTTCTTTACTTTAAAAAAAAAAAAAAAAAAAAAGAGGAATGTGCTTAGATGAGTATAGCCTGACCTGGCTTGAAGTTAACTTGACTTCATTGTAGTGTGACACTAAGGTTGGATTAAGAATGCTTGTTGGGTTTTTTTTTTTTCTTTATTTGTAAAACTTTAGGCTATTTGATTCTTTTTTATAGATCTATGCTGTTGATATGTCTGGTGGTATAAAAACGTAGCTCTTCTTACCATTTTAGTTTATTCAAGTAGAAAAACACGATTTAAAAGTAATTTTTTAAAGATATGGCTTTGGTTTACACTTTTAATTTTCTAAAATGTTATTGATTGAATGCTAGCCAGATGCTCATTTGGCTGCTGAAGAAGAAGCTAAACGATTGGAAGAACTACAAAAACAAGTAGCACAAGAAAGAATGGAACAGTTTGAAAAGGCACATGTACGGGGTTTCCAAGCAATGAAAAAGATCCATTTTGCTCAAGTAAGAATTATATTCTACCTATGATCACTTACTGTTAGTATTGCAGAACTGATTGGTGAATGTTTAAGGTAAGGAGTTGTGAAGAGTGTTAAAATACTGTCTTCTGATGCATAATTATTTCAACTTTCCCAATATTCTTTGCCCTTCTGTTGCAAGTTCAAGTTGGGTTAAGCTATCCATACTTAATAGTATTTCACTGTACTCTAAAAATTTTACTAATGGTGACTATATTGAAAATTCAATACTTTAACCAATCCAAAATAACCTGAGAAGAAATTAATATTTCTTAATTTAGTTATTTGGATTGCATTTGTGCTCCTTAAGTTTGAGGATGCAATTCAATATTTATTGAGCAAAGCACTTGTTGGCTTTACAGAGTATTGATCCAAAGGTAAGGTCATGATCTGTGCTATCAAGAGACTTTGGTGTAACATACTGTTTGATAAAAAAAAAAAAAAAAAAATTTATATGTATCCATTACATTTAATTGAGAAATGTATATATTTATTCATCTGTATTTACTTTTTAGTATTTAATTGTTTATATTTTCAATTAAATGTACATATAAAGTTAAATAAAAAGAAAAAAAAACAAGAATTATTAAAAAAAAAAGAGAGACTTTGAAAAAGTGACTGTCACAGACCTGTAGAATATACCTGGTGAAACTGGCTTTATTTATAGCTTTACGTACAGCTTCTCTTAGGTTGTGCATATTGTTCAATGAGTGCATATTCTTGAAACATAAGCATAAAAATGATTCGTCTTGTTAGATGATTTTATTTTCTGAATTTGATTAATAGAATTTGAATGTTTTAAGCACTCATCTTAGGAATGAGTTTTTAAGTAGTTTGGTGGTAATCTAATGCCTGTCTTTTGAAAGTTCATTTGTGTAGTTTTAACTAAACTATGACCTTTTCTCTTAAATTTTTAGCATAATAAACTTGAAGTGAATTACAACTAGAATAACTGAATGTCCGAATTATTATCAGTAAATTCTCCTTATTTAAAGCATAAATCTATAGGAAAAAAACAAAACATGTGAAAAGCAATCCTTTTTTTTACTACTAAGCATGTTTGAAAAGCAGTCTTAAATCAAATACACTCTTCCATAAAAGAGTTTATGTTTAGATGTTGAGAAAGTAGTACCATATTCAGTCTGCCTGAATTTGCCTCCCTTCCTTATCACTTAGCTGTTTGATCTCAGGCAAGTTTCCTAACCTCTCTGTGCTCTGTTTCATCATCTCTTTTGTGAGAATTAAATAAGTTTACTAAAGTCCTTGGAATTGTGCTTGGAACTTTACAAGCTCACAGTAATTGGTGGCAATAGTGGTCATTGTTGTTATAAACAAGCCAAGTAAAATAACGTGCCAAGCTGTCTTGTCAGTGAGCCAGAAATAGGATATTTATTCAAAAAACTTTGAAGCTAGTGAGATGGTTTGAATCTCAATACAAGGGAAATGAGCTTGTTCATAATTTGATTCTTCAGGGCATAGCAAAAAAACAATCATTCCTAAATGACAAAATATTTAAAACTTTACAAATGAATAAGTAATGTGAATATGTTATTACTTGACAAACATTTTATTATATAGGCTTTCTCCACCTTATTGTAGACTTTGTCTTTTACTTAAGAATTACTGTTAAAACCATGCAGTCTCACTGCTAGTAGAGGATATCCTTTCCCGTCTTAACTAACCTTTTTACTGCAGACCACTTGCTGCCTGGGACCTTATTTCCTGCTAGTGTCTATTGTAAATAGGATTGGGCCTCTACCTATCTCTCCTTACCTCTGTGCTTTAGCTATAATGAACAATGTTCTATTCTCTAAATATCCTGTGCCTTCCTTTCCATACCTTAGGTTTACTCCTTTTCCTTCTTCCTCCTCTCTCTGGCTAAATCCTCATCCCAAGGGATCAGAGGACCCCTTATCCCCCTCCCTACCCTCCACCACCAAAATTGGATTGGAGAGCCTCACTAAAACTGTGCTTAAACCTTCCTATTAGCCAGGCTCTTTAAGTTTAAGGAGATACATACAAATCGCCTTTAATAATGGAGATTCATAAAGTGTGAAGTAACAAATATTCTTTCTTCAGCCACAGTCATGCATCTTGGTGTTTGCCCAAGACTGGCACATGCCGGTGACATGCCACCTAGTCACAGCACGACCCAGGGCAGCTTAGAGAAAGTGATGTCATGGTTTTCATCAGAAAGGAGAAGTGTGACTGGCCGACAGACACTTTTGAAGCTTTATGGCCTAACCAGCACGATACGAACATAACACCAATTACCTGATTATTTTGTTGGTCTAGGCTACGGTCAGAGATTGTGTCCCTAACACTTAGCATCCTCTCTGTCATTCAGTAAATATTTGTTGAATGAAGAAGTTAATTCATGTCTTTTTGTGGCAGAACAAAATGGTAGAGGAGGGGAGAGACTCGCTGCCCATTATCTCACCATGTCCCACTTTTCCCTCACTATTAATGTTAGTATCCAAAGATTGTGACTCATCTGTCATTAATTCTTCTTATTCTTGAAGAATCAAGAGAAGTTAATGAAAGAACTCAAACAGCTACAACAAGAAGATTTGGCACGTAGAAGACAGACTGTAGCACGAATGCCGCCACAACTTGCTGAGCTTCCATATAAACGCAATGAAATGAAAGAAGACTGGCAGAGAGAGCTGGAATTTGCCTTTGAAGATATGTACAGTGCAGACAGGAGTAAGATATTTTCAGTAGACTTTCAGCAGTGCTTTTATATGTTTTGGTGGGAAAATATATTTGTAATAATAAAGCAGTTTTTATTTTGCAGTGAGTTCTCAGTTTGAAAAAAGCTCTCATTTTAGACTTAAAAATCTATGATGGGGAAGCGGCTGTGGCTCAATCAGTGGGGCTCCCGTTTACCATATGGGAGGCCCCGGGTTCGGTTCCCGGGGCCTTCTGGTGAGGGCAGGCCCGCCCGCGCGGCGTGGTTGGCTGACCCGGCGGGCACGGGCAGCAAGGGGGGGGATAAATGAATAAATAAATAAAATCTTTAAAAAATAAAAAAATCTATGATGCCCTTTAAAACCTTACAGTCATACTCTTTCTAGTCATTTTAGAATGGAAACCTGTCTCTATTTCTTTATTGAGAGGTGAAAGGAAACCTGATTTTGCACCTTGAACCAGAGCCTTTGCCCACTGTGATTGATCAGACCCAGGATGACGAGCTGGATCTTTCAATGGAACAAGAAAATCTGAGTGAAACTGAGAGCCTGCAAGTAACAGAAACTGAAGAACTATGTTCTAGTGAAACCGATGGTAAAAACCTCTCTGAGCTGATTCTTACAGTATTTCATAGAAAAAAGTGCTAACCATTAGGCAACAGTTAGGAAGATCTGGTCTAATTTAAGTACAGACAATGACTAATGCTAATGGGAGTGGGGAGAGGAGGACACAGCATTAGAGTTGTTTTTCATCTTTGTAGGAGGAAATTATTTTATTTTATGTGTGCATGCGTTCGGAAGATTGGAAGACTAAGTTTGATGCTCAATTCTACCTGCATTTAAAAGATCAACATTTCTTTTCCCTAGACTTTCATCAAATCACCAAAGAGATCCTGTTGTGTTCAGTTATTGCTAAGCATGTCATATGTAATGATGAATAGCACAAACTTAGATCTCACTTCTAAACTTCATTTGCAGCTCTGACGTTCTGATGTTTTTCATTTTGTTGTCCCACACATAGTTAAAACTTGGAATGTCCAACATTAAATTTATCACCTTCTCTTTCCTGCTGAAACCTCCTCTTCCTGTCTTCCTTATCTTAGTGAATGGTATCTCAATCTGCAGTTATCCAAATCAGACCAAAAGGAGTTAACTCTAACACCTCCCTTGTTTTTACCTTCACCTCTCATAATGATCCAGTCCTCTTTATTCTGACCTACTTACTACTATTGCCTTCATTCAGAACCTCTTCATTCTTCCCTGGATTGCATCAACAACCTAATTTGTCTCCCTGCAATCTCGTCTGCAGTGCAACTAAAGTGTTCTATCAAATGAAATTCAAATTGTGTCCCCCTCTCTCTTTGAACAATTTTAGAATAATGTCTACACTTGCCTAAAATTGGATTCATTGAGATGCAATTTACTTAAAGTAAAATTCACCCTAATCAAGATTAAGAACATTTCCATCACTGCAAGATGTTTCCCTAAGCATCTTTACAGTCAGTCTCCTCTAAACCTTGGCCCTTGACAACCACTAATCTGCTTTCTGTCACATAGTTTTGTCTTTCCTAGAATCTCAGATAAATGGAATCATACAATATGTAGTTTTTTACATCGTATAATACTTTTGAGTTCATGAATAGTGACGCATGTATCAGTATTTCATTACTTTTTATTGCTGAATAGTATTCCATTGTAGATAAACCACATCCTATTTATCCATTGACCAATTGATGGACATTTGGATTGTTTCCGCTCTTTGTTGCAGATAATGCTGCTATGAATATTTACATGCATGCCTGTGTGAATAGATGTTTTTGTTTTGCTTGACTCGATAAATAGGAGTGAAATTGCTAGGTTGAATCATAAATTTAGGTTTAAATTTTTAAGAAACTGCCAAACTGTTTTCAAAAGGCTGTGTAACCACTTCTGGAAAAATGGTAGACTAGAAAGACATGGGACTCTCTTTTCTTTGAGAAAAGTTGCTAGAGGACAGGCAGAAATTGCCTTGAAAAAAATCTTCTAGGGTTTAGGACACCAGGGGAAGGCTGGATACTGCCCAGAAAGAGAAGGGCAAAGGAAAAGAATCACGACGGCAAAACTGAATTGAAAACTGCAGCTGGGAAGCAGATGTAACTCAAGTTGGGCGTCTGCCTGTCACATGGGAGGTCCTGAGTTCGGTTCCTGGTGCCTCCTAAAGAAGATGAGCAAGACTGGGAGCTGATATGATGGGCTGGTGCAACGAAGAGACGCAATGAGTAAACACAATGAGAGGCACAATAAGCGGTGATTGGAGGTGGCTCAAGCAGTTGGTCACCCCCCTCTCACATGGAATGGTCCCGGGTTCGGTTCCTGATGCCTCCTAAAAAGATGAGCACAAAATGAACAGACACAGCAGACAGCCAATACAAACAACGAGAGGTGCGGAGGTGGGTGGGACACGGAGGGAGAAATAAATAAAAAGTAAATCTTTAGAGAATATAAAAAACCAAAAACCTGCAGTTGTCGGTATCAGCCCCCACCCTATAGACACTTAAATTCTCAGGCCTCGGGACTGGCTACAAAGGGGGCCCCAGGAAAGGAGAGACAGGGACGCAGACTAAGACTGACATAGCTTTTTTTTTTCTTCAGTATTTTCTTTTGTTGTGACTCAGCTTTTGACCCACAAATTTCATCTGCTGTGTCTCAAGATTCCAGGCCATGTGGGGCCACACCATTGTTTGCCTTGGGAGCTGGCACAGGTCTAAGGAGATGTGACCCTCTCAGTCTCCCTCCCTGCTGACTGGGACTGGTTGTTGAGGATGCAGAAGGGAGTGGCATTATTTTCTACCTGGGAAAAGGGAGGGGACTACCAACAAAAGTTGGAGAACTGCCTCTGAGAAAGTTTGAATTACAAGGCTATTAGCCTCCAGGCACGAACCTCTGTCACATTGATCCATGGTGCAGCAAACACTCTGACCAGGCATTGAGAGGGCTGCCAGACAGCAACATCTGCTGGCTGACTAAGGAAGTGCATGTGAGGAAATTAAAAGTGAAAAATAAGAGGAGCTTTTTCAGGCGTTTATAGGCTCTCTCCCCAGGGCCCTAGAAGTGGGTCTGAAACCCATTACTGGGTCCAGGGCCCAGGTTTGAACAATTAGAGTGACAATCCTAAAGACGCAGAACAGGTTGAACCAAGAATCTAAGAACAGCAGTAACATGCAACCTCCCACTACTAAATACCTACAAAAGAGAGAGAAATTGAGCATCTGAGTGAACTCACCTTCCCAATCAGAGACCTAGACAAAAAATTAAAAGCCATACTAAGAAAATGGAATAAATGGCCCAAAAAAGGAGTATATCAAAGCCTTAGAAGAACACAGGATTTGAGACAACTATTTAACGAAATGCACTGAAATTTCTAAAATCAAATTAATGACTTGAAAGACAATATGGTGAAATAAATAAAGGACATCAAGAAGACACTGAGTGGGAAGCGGCTGTGGCTCAATCAGTAGGGCTCCCATTTACCATATGGGAGGCCCCGGGTTCGGTTTCCGGGGCCTCCTGGTGAAGGCAAGCCCACCCGCACGGCGTGGTTAGCTGACCCAGCGAGCACAAGCAGCAAGGGGGGGGATAAATGAATAAATAAATAAAATCTTAAAAAAAAAAAAAAAAAAAAAGACACTGAGTGAGCACAAAGAAGAATTTGAAAACCTGAATAGAAAAGTAACAGAGCTTATGGGAATGAAAGACATGATAGGTGAGATCAAAGACATATTAGAGGCATACAACAGCAGACTAAGTGATAGAAGAAAGAATAAGTGATACAGAGGACAGAACAGCTTAAATTGAAGAGAGAAAGGAATGGAAAAAATTGAACAAGGGCTCAGGGAGTTGAATAATAACACGAAACACAACAACATGCATGTCGTGAGTTCAAGAAGGAGGGAAAAAAGGGAAAAGGGGCAGAAAGAATATTTGAGGAAATAATAGCTGAAAATTTTCGACTTCTCACAAAATAAATGAACTTACATGTCCAGGAATCTCAGGGTACTCTACTCAAAAGAAATGAGAATAGACCTACTCTAAGACACATATTATTCAGAATGTTAAATGTCGAAGAGAAAATTCTGAGAACAGCTAGGGAGAAGCAAACCATCACATAAAAGTTTATGGACTCCCAATAAGATTTAGTGCAGATTTCTCATCAGAAACCATGGAGGTGTGAAGACAGTGGTATGAACTGCCAGCCAAGAAATCTTTATCCCATAAAATTGCCCTTCAAAGATGAAAGTGGGTTTAAAATATTCACAAACAGAAATGAACAGTTCAACTTAAGAAAAATCAATTAACATAATACACCACATTAACAAATTGAAGGGGAAAAGCCACATGATCATCTCAGCGCAGAAAAGGCATTCAACAAAATCCAGCATCCTTTCTTGATAAAAACACTTTGAAAAATAGGAATAGAAGAAAAATTGCTCAGTATGATAAAAGGCATATATGAAAAACCCACAGCCAACATCATACTCAATGTGGAAAGGTTGAAAGCTTTCCCTCTAAGATCGGGAACAAGACAAGGATGCCTGCTGTTGTTATTGTAATTCAGTATTGTACTAGAAGTTCTAGCTAGGGCAATTAGACCGAAAAAAAAAAAAAAAAAAAAGGCATCCAAATAGGAAAAGAGGAAGTAAAACTCTCACTATTTGTGGATGACATAATCCTGTACTTAGAAAATTCTGACGTATCCATGACAAAGCTCTTGAGCTAATAAATGAGTTCAGCAAAGTGGCAGGATACAAGATCACACAAAAACCAGTAATGTTTTTGTACACTAGTCTGAATAATCTGAGGAGGAAATCAGGGAAAATTCCATTTACAATAGCAACAAAAAGACTAAAATATCTAGGAATTAATTTAACCAAGGAATTACTGGGCCTATATTCAGAAAACTACAAAGCAATGCTAAAAGAAAGTTTAAAAGACCTAAACAAATGGAAAGACATTCCGTGTTCTTGGAAGAATAAATATTGTGAAGATGTCCGTCTTACCCAAACTGATTTTTAGGTTCAGTGCAATACCAATCAAAATCTTAACAGCTTACTTTACAGAATTAGAAAAGGCAATTACCAAATTCATTTGGAAGGGAAAGTGCACCCGAATAGCCAAAAGCATTCTAAAAAAGAGGAGTGACATGGGAGGAAACGTACTACAAAGCTACAGTGGTCAAAACAGCATGGTACTGGCATAAAGATAGACACATCGATCAGGGGAATAGAATTGAGAGTCCAGAAATAAACCCTCACCTCTGTGGTCAACTGGTTTTTGTGACAAATCTACCAAGTCCATGTTAACAGGACAAAACAGCCTTTTCAACAAATGGTGTTGGGAGAACTGGATATCTATAATCAAAAGAATGAAAGAGCACCCCTACCTCACTCCCTATACAAGAATCAACTCAAAATGGATCAGAGATCTAAATATAAAAGCCAGGACCATAAAACCACTAGAAGAAAACGTAGGGAAACATCTTCAAGACCTTGTGGGTAGGTGGTGGTTTCTTGGGCCTTACACCCAAAGCACGTGCAACAAAAGGAAAAATAAAGAGAACCTCCTCAAAATTAAACACTTTGTACCTCACAGGACTTTGTCAAAAGGGTTTCAAGGCAGCCAACTCATTGGGAAAATATATTTGGAAATCACATATCTGATAAGGGTTTAATATCCAGGATATATAAAAAGATGTTACAACTCAACAATAAAAAGACAAACGACCCAGTTAAAAAATGGGCAAAAGACTTGAATAGGCATTTCTCCAAAGAAGAAATACAAATGGCAGAAAAACACATGAAGAAATGCTCAACATTACTAATGATTAGGGAAATGCAAATCAAAACCACAACGAGGAGAGTGTAGACTACAACGTGAACTATAGTCCTTGCTTAATGGCAAAGCCCCAGGATGTGTTTATCAACTGTAACGAATGTGGCACACTAATGAAGGATATTCATGTGGGAGGTTATGAGAGGTATGGGAAGTGGGGCATACGGGAATCCCTATATTTTTTGTGTAACATTTATGTAATCTAAATATCTTTTTAAAAATTAAAAACCAAAAAAACCCACAATGAGATATCATTTCCCACCTATCAGAATGGCCACTATTAAAAAGACAGAACTACAAGTGATGGAGAGGATGTGGAGAGATAGGAACACTTCTTCACTGTTGGTGGGAATGCAGGATGGTACAGCCACTATGGAAGACTGTTTGGCAGTTCCTAAATAAGTTGAATATAGACTTGCCACGTGACCTGGCAATACCACTACTGGGTATATACCCAGGAGAACTGAGAGCAGTGACACGAACAGACATCTGCACACCGATGTTCATAGCAACGTTATTCACCATTGCCAAAAGTTGGAAACAACCCATGTGTCCATCAACAGATGAATGGATAAACAAACTGTGGTCTATTCACACGATGGAATATTATGCAGCTGTAAGAAGTGAAGTCGTAAAGCATATGACAACATGGAAGAACCTGGAGGACATTATGTTGAGCGAAGCAAGGTAGACACAAAATGACAAATACTGTATGATTGTGTTACTGTGAACCAAATATATTGTGTAACATATTGTATGATTCAGAAAAAAATTTTTATATGTATCCAATACATTTAATTGAGAAATGGATGTTTTTATTCAACTGTGTTTTCTTTTTAGTTTTCAGTTGTTTATATTTTCAGTTATTAAATGTACAAAATAAAGTTAAAAAAATGCTTTATAAATTCTTTATGTAAAAATGTGCTGCTGGTGAAAAGTAAAGGATGCAACAAATTGACTTGCAAGCAATAGTTTCACAGAAATTGATAATTGAGCTCGATGTTAAGGACGAGTAAGAATTTATCCATAAGAGATAGCATGAAATATCACGTATACAACATGCCTAATTGCTATCACTAGGTGATCAAAGTGCCCTTTCCAAGTAGAGCAGCAAAGAAATCTTCTGCACTACACTAGAAGATTTGGAGAGTATAATAGCTATATCAGGTCATGGCTGTTTTCTCTTTGATTTATCCTCAATAAAACTTTGAACTATATCATTGAGCCAAACCACCTGTATATAAGCACATCTTATGATTTCTGAAATATCCCTTTTTTCCATCTTCTTATCTTTTAACTCCCTATCTTAGACAACTTGGCAAGATAAAAAATGAAATGAAATATTGAGAACAACCAAGGCCAGAACCATTGCTCACTGTCTTTCCCTCCAATGTAATACAGTAACAGGAGATTCCATAAAACCAGTCCGTGTTGGTGTCATGTGTTATGGGTGGTATTGTTCTGGCATTTTTATTCTCTGCCTCATGTTGACATTATAAACATGGAGAAAGGCAAAGCTGTCATTTTACTGAGTGCTCACCAAAGATTTGAAATGGACAGTGAAGCAGTCAAGCAGTCAGCAGTGGGATCCACCCAGCACGGCAGCAAGAGCGCGGCCTCAAGTGCAGCCAGCCTTTGTGTCTACCCCTGCTCTCCTGTGGGACGCTGTGAACTTCAGTTAGTGTACCTGTAAAACATGGATTCTGGTTCTTACCATCTAGCATCTCTGGAAGATTAATGTGAAATATGTGGCACATCATAGATGCTTAATAATGTTTCTTGAATGAAGAAAAAATTTGAGATATGAGATAGGAAAGGGAGGTTGAAGTCAGTTTATGCAAGTCCCAAAGGCTATACAAGGGAGTTTGGATCTTAAACTGTGGCTTGACATGGACAGATCCATTTTTAGAGAACCCCTGGCAATTTTGGGGGTTAGATTAGCTGCTATGGTTGTGTCAGGCACTTTGCCAGTAAGCAGTGAGAGCCCCAGACCCACCCCCAGCGAGTTTATAGATCCAACTCTTAGATCTGCTTCAGCATTTTCTTGCCTCTTCAACTTTCAGAAGACTCCTCAGCCTGGCAAGCTGGGCAAGCATCTCTTTGAAAGGCTCACCCTCAAGCACCACAAGAAGCCCCGAGGGCCCAATGGTCTTTGGGGCCCCCTCTGCATTTTCCATCCAGGAGGCGCCTTTTTTTTTTTTTTAATTTGTTTATTTCTCCTCACCCCCCCTGTGTCTTTTCATCTTTTTTGTTTCTTTAGGGCAGGAGGCATCTTTTTAACCATCCACTTTGCAGCCTCTAACGTGCCAGGAAGCAAGTGTAAACAATAAAGCTTTTTGCAGGATTAAAAAAAAGTATGTCTATCCTACCTCCATCTTAGATGATGGTTAAAGCATGTAAATTTGTTCTTAATCGGCACACATAGAATATTTGCATCCCCCATATTTATCAGAATAGGTAACCTCAAACTCTCTTCTGTCCAAATTATCCATAAGTAATGTGTATATAGGATGAACTTTCATTTTTTTCGAGAAGAGCTGGCCAGGTAGGAACTGTATTGAACTGAAGAGCCTGTGTTGCATCTACAGGGTGTCTTTTAACAATTCTGGAAAATTCTTAGCTGATATATCATCTAATATAGCCACTTCTGATTCTGGTTATTATTTTCTTTTGTAACTTTAATTAAATGAATATTAGGCCTTACTCGAATCCTTTTTATGTCTTAATTTCTCTCTAATTTTTTTTATCTCTATCTCTAAGCTACATTCTGGATAATAAATTATCTTCCAGATTTACTAATTTTCCCTTCAGTTGAGTCTAATCTGCTGTTTTAAAATTTTGTTAGATTTTTCAGTTCATGAGGCTATGTATGGTCCTTTTAAAAATCACCTTGGTAGGGGAGTAGATGTAGCTCAAATAGTTGGTGCCTGCTCCCCATGGACAAGGTCCTGGGTTTGATCCCTGGTATCTTCTAAAAATAACAAACGAAAAAATAATCTGCTTGTGTGTGTGTGTGTGTGTGTGTGTGTGTAATATATATCTTGTTACATGCTTATTTTCAAGTCTATGTTTTAAAACATTAAACATTCATTTTATATTTAGAATTGATAATTCTAATATCTGAAGTTCTTGCATATGTGATTGTGCTGTGATTTCTTCTGGCACTTGGACATGGTGTCTGATTTTGTTGCATGGTTTGTGATTTTTAACTGAGCTTGCTTCTTGGAATTCTATTTGTGGGAATTCTGTGAAGCCTAAATCAAGTTGAGTTCCTCTAGAGAGGATTTGTATTTCCCTCTGCCAGTCAGCGGTGTCAGTTTCAATATAAGACCACTTTCTAAAAGTAAATTCTCTTCTTATTTTTTGGACATTTAGGTAGAATGAATTTGAGCTACAAACCCTTATGAGCCTAATCTGTGGTTAGGAGTTCCTAAGAGGTTTTTAAAAATTTCCCTTTCTATCCAGCTACCAGGTCAAAATAAGAAAGTTGACTTTTTCTTTCCTTCTGTACAAATGGATTTATTTCACCCTATACTAAGAGTGTAGTCCTTTGGGGCTCCAGCTTTTATGGGTATCCTGTTAGACTTCTTGGGTGGAGACCCCAGCCTGTCTCCTTTGCCCACACTGCTGTCCAAATGGGCATGGAAGGTCACTGCGATGCTCAGAGTTTTTGGCAGTGTCCATCGCCCATGTGGTAGAATGTTCTAAGAAACAATGTAAACTTTTGTAACTGACGGAGTCTGTTTATGAAGATAGGGGGAAATTTTTTCCTCAGTACCAGGACTAATTTAGGAGTAATTGATTTGCTCTTAAGGTTATAACTAGTAATGCTGTCTTTTGTAGACTCTTAACAAGTACAGAGTCATATTTGGGCCCCTTCTCTAGCATAGAGCATGGAACTTTACAGCACATATTTCAAATACTTATCCACAAATTAATTAGGAAGTATGCATTCTGCCATCATTTAGCAGAATTAACCTCTTAAGGTTTTTTTTAAAGGCTTGGAATTTGTGCTGCTTACATATTGTTGGAAAATAGTTGAGCTTTGGTATCTTTACTATTTAAATTTAAGTTGAAAAAAATTATTCCTGGTTATAAAATTGTAACTATAGTCAAATAGTATTGTTGTGTATATTGCTCAATTGTAAATACTCAGGGAAATCAAGTTGTGTTTTGTTTTAAATAATTATAGTGGTAACTAAGTAAAAATATAGAACAGTTTGCTTAGTATATGATAAGTGGTAAATAAGTTTTGTTTTTTTTTTCCCTCCTTTTCTTTTAGTTCCCTTGGCAATGAAGACCCAACAGGTTCCTTCAAAGATTCTTTTTAAAAAATTATTAAATAAGATCCGAAGCCAAAAATCTCTCTGGACAGTTAAATCTATGTCTGAAGATGAAAGTGAAGTTATCACAGCTGTTGATGAAACTGAGAGTAAAACACCAGCAATTGAATCAGAAACAACTGCCAGTGAAGAGAGAACATTATTATCTGGAAAGAAACAAGGTGTTCTCTCCAGTAGTCTTATTTTATAGAACATAAACCCCTTAAAATTGTTCAAAAATATGCTTATTCCTGGAAAATCAAAGAATGCTGGTCAAAAGGAAGAAAAAAGTTTAAGGTCCATAATCCTATTACTTAAAGGCAGCCAATGTTCAAAACCTTAGTGAATCTCCTTCCAGACCACTTTAAATGTAAAATTATTATTATTCATATGTATATATAATTCTAGTGTAATCAGTGAACCAAAATTAATCAGTTTCCTGTTGTTGACATTTAGAGTGTTTCCATTTTTTATTCCTACTTCTTGTGCTGCAATGAGCATCCTTTTAGCAAAGTCTTTTTGCCCACATCTCTATTTACTTAAGATGCACTTTTTTTTGTTTTTAAGATGCATTCTTTTTTCTATTTTTTCCATTTTGTTAAGATGCGTTCTTGAAAGAATAATTCCTGAATACAAGGATATGAAGTTATTACAGCCTTTTTTTTTTTTTTTTTTAATATACCTGTGCCGGGGATCAAACCTGGAACTTCATATGTGGGAAGCTGGAGCTCAACCACTGAGCCACATTGGCTCCCCGATTTGGTTTTTTCGTTTGTTTGCCTGTTGTTTTTTTTTGTTGTTGTTTGTTTTTAAGGAGGCACTGGGAACCAAACCCAGGAACTCCCATGTGGGAAGCAGGTGTTCAACTGCTTTAGCTACATCCATTCCCCACTAACAGCCTTTTTTTCCCCTTCTAACAGCTTTTGATTGTTTTTTATTTTGTGTTTATTTCTCATTCCCACTAGAGATTTGGTTTCTTTATTTGTTAATTTCAAAAATAATTTTTAAAAAATAGGCTATTAAATGTTACATTTCCAGAAGTTACAGTGTGCATTTAGTGCAATTTCTGATTTTATAATTTTGGGAGGAATATTTATATAATTTTTCTTCTCCCACTCAAACTATAAAACCTCCTTGAGGTCTTTTTTTTTTTTTTTTTCTCCTTTAACTTACATTTTTTTAAAATTTATTTTTATTTTTAAAGAAGCTTTAGATTACATAAATGATTCATCAGAAATATAGGGGGATTTCCATATACCTCCCCCTCTCCCCCTCCCAGACTTTCCCACATTAACAGCATCTTTCATTAGTGTGGTACATTTGTTACCATTGATGAACACATATTGAAGTATTACTACTACCCATGGACTATAGTTTACATTATAATTTACACTTTGCCTGACACAGTTTTCTAGGTTTTGACAAAATGTTTAACAGCCTTCATCCATCATTGCAGTGTCCCACAGGACAATTCCAATGTCCCTCAAAAAATGCCCCCATATTATACCTATTCTTTCCTCTCCCCTCAGAACCTCTGGTGGCCACTGCCTTTATATCAGTGTTACAAGCTCTTCCATTGCTAGAATAATAATGTCTACTCTAGTCCATATTTGCATTCTTGAGGATTTTGGAGTGGTGATAACCACTTTGTTTCTGATTGAGAGGTAGCTTATATCCCATGGGGCAGATGGATGGAACTGTCTTGCTTGCTGTTGTAGATATTCTGTCTTTTTTGGGATGGGTGTTGTCATCATCATCCTTTTGTTGTCCTGGGAAAGTCCGATGAACTGGAGAGTAGGTGTTGCAACTCTGCTGAGATTAAGGCTCAACTGGCAAATGAACAGACTGAAGTTTAAGTCTCTGGGACATATATTTAACATAGTGCTAATTTTAGGTTCAAATAAAAGGGGTAGAAGCGCCATGTGTAGGGAAATTGTAAATGAGTCTGTTAAATTGGGGAGCATATATTTCAAAGTAAGGCCCGTTGACACGATGCCCAAATTTCTGAGATTGTCTGCCCTGCCTATAGTGTCTAGGTGTCTCTAGAGCCCTCAGGAGTCCCGCTGTTTGAGGCACTGTTTACTGTGGCAGTCAATAAGATCCTGCTGAGATGTGAATAAGCATAACCTCTAGACTGACTTCCCGACTCACTTTAAAGTCTCTTAGCCATAAAAACTCATTTGTATTTAATATTTCCCCCTTTTGCTCAAGATCTTTTTCCAGATGCATCGTTAGTCGTGCTTGGTAGTAATCCCTCAATGCCAGGGAGGCTTATCCCCGAGAGTCACGTCCCATGCTGGGGGAGGGTAGTGTATTTATATGCTGAGTTTGGCTTAGAGAGAGGCCACATTTGAGCAACAAGGAGGCTTTCAGGAGGTAACTCTTAGGCAATGTAAAATACTAGGCTAAGTTTCAGTTTCACAAGAAAAAGTTCATAAGTACAACCATCAGTATCAGGGGCCTGGGGTAATGGTCTGTCCTCCTTCTCTAGTCACTGCCCTTGTACTTGGGAGATTCTTGCAGTTCTATTAGAGAATGTAGCAGGACTCCTCAGGATGGGAATTCAATATTCTTTTGGTTATTGTTTGAGGTCTATTCTTGTTCCCCTCTGTCTTCAGCTTCTAGCTCATAATTAGCATATAAATGAATAAGTGAGTGAAGGAATAAATATTTAAAGTGGAATTTCTGGGTGCCCTGATTTGATCAGAGTAAGTTGCTTTAACTTCCTCCTCTGCTTAGGTTTCATAAATAATAAAATCCCTATATCTAAATTTGTCAAAGATAAGTTGACATTTCTTTAGCTTTTCTTTTTTAGCTTCTGTACCTTGCTTATTCTGCATTTTATGCTTTTCTATCATGTTTGGAACTCTATCAGCATACCTGTCAATTCTCCTTCACTATTTCCTTTTTGTTCCTTTTTTAAACTTTAGTCTGTCTTCTTGTATTGGGCTTGGGTCTAATAGATGATAATCTGATCATCAGGAAAGTGACTGAATCTTAACTAAGACATTCAGGTGGACCAAAATTGAGTTAATCTGAAAGCAGATTTTGGTTTTGTTGTTTTGTCATGCTAACAATATGTTCATAATAACAATGGTATCTATTACAGTTGAAAGTGATACACTAACCATTGAGTCTGGACCACTTACTAGTGAAGATAAACCACTTTCATGCAGTATAGACTCTGGAAAGGAACAAGGTAATTCTTTTTAATCACACTCTCAAACTTGCTTAAATCTTCACATCTTTCTCCTAATAAAATTACATGCATATGAATGAAAGGCATTATAGTAGTGTTAAAATTCTAAATTGTTGAACTAATTTTTGTTTTGGGGATTCTCTTAGAAATAAATGAGACTCACCCTACCACAACTGTTGCTCAGAGATCAGTTCTTCTACTTCATCCTCAAGAGGAAGCAGCCAGAATTAGAGTATCAGCAAGGCAGAAATGGGTAATTTTGAAATTTTATTCTTAAAGGTTTCTTTCTTCCCGTAGGTACTATAATTTTGTTTCACTAGTGAAATTTGTCTTAATATCCAGATACTTTTGAGATAAAAGATCACCACTTACTTCTTGGGTAATTGGTTCTCTTGGTGATGAAAGATAATTCTGTTTAATACATGTTAACTTTTCTTCTGTATGCATTTGTTGTTAATTGATCAATAGTTTCTTTGTTATATAGATAATAGAAATAGAAGAGCAGAAACAAAAGCAGTTGGAATTACTTGAACAAATTGAACAACAGAAGTTAAGATTAGAAACTGACTGCTTCAGGGCTCATCTGGAAGAAGAAAAAAGAAAAAAAACTCAACAGACTCCGGTAGGATGCAGAAAATATCCCTACAAGGATCATTGTTGGGGGAGGGGGAGAAAATATGAGCAATCTTAGCATTCAGAAAAGTAAAATGCCTTTCTAATTTTTATTTGGTCATTTTTATCTTTTAATAATATATGTATAAAAATAAGTTTGTATCTACCTAATGGCTTTCATCTTTCAGTTTCTACAAGGTTCCAATATATATGATTATGATTTGTATGTAATACATATGTTGAACTTTTGGACTTGGCACTAAAGGAGAAAAATGACTTACTCCATTTTTTTTTATAATGGGAAGTGTCAGTCTTTTCTTAAAACATAAAGCTATATGAAGATTTGAATTTTAGAACTTCAGGGTTTATATGAGATACTTTAGTACTTGTTTCTGAATTTGCTTTTTCATTAGTAGCTTTGTCTTTTATCAGGTTGGCATTGTTCCAGCATCATGTGCAATAATTTCCGATGAAGAAAGTCATAGGCAGATGATTCGTAACTATCAACATCAGCTTTTAGAACAAAACAGGTATTAACTAGGGTACAATTTATATTTGATTGTGTGTGGCTACATCTTCAGGGTTTATTATCTGGGTTATACGAGAATCCTATTGGGATTCCCTTCAAACCATGGCATATAAATTTCTCAAAGGGCGGTGGGTGAGAATTGTTCCTTTTCCACCATGATAATGGCCAACTCTAGGTGCTCTTTGTTAAATTTATTGTATAGACACTTGAAAATGTGGGGGATTTTGTTTTTTCATACAAGACAAGTAATATTTGTTTGGTTCTTTTCGGTAGGTTACACAGGCAGTCTGTTGAAACAGCCAGGAAACAATTACATGAATATCAGACTATGCTAAGAGAAAGATACCCAACCATGTTAGCTACATCATTGACATCTAATTCTATTTTATCAGTACCAACGCAGAAATCTGAAAGACCCAATGTTACATCAGAGCATTGGAATCATGGTCAGAGATCCAAGTTTTATCACAACAAATATCAACCCATAAAATCCGTACAGATCTCCAAATTAGAACAAGATCGTTTTCAGGTACCAAAACAGAATCTCTTTCCACAAAGACAGGTAGAAACAACAGAAATATTAAGCGCTTCAGATGTTTTAGTTAAGCAATCTTTGGAATCTCAAGGGCATCTAAAGCTATTCTCACAGGCTGAAACACAGCAGAGAAACTATAAATTGGTCCCTGAAGATTCTCATAGACTTTCAAGGGCTTTGCCACATGACAGGCTACTAATATTACAAGATGCTAAAAAAATACCTCAAACATCTAGGGCAACAACTTTTCAAACTATAGACTCCCAGCGGATGTTCTTAGAAAACAGTGAAATTATATCTTCTAAGCCGAATGAACCCTTGTCATTTCTACCCCTGGCAGCTGAGCATTCTTTCACTTCTCTGCCTGCTAAAACTGAATCTGGAGGAACCCAGGAACCCTTTTCAGCCAGGAAAAAAAGTCCAGTTTCCTTTTGCCCTTCTGGGGTCAGCCAAATTCAGGGTAGGTCTTTACCATCCTCACAGCAAGTTACGGCCCAGCAAAGTAATTTGAAGACTCTCCAAGAACAGTTGGACCTACAAAAGGAAGTTCTTCAGACAAGACAGGAAGCTCAGGAACAATTGCTTATGTGTAAACAGAAAGAATTAGAAGAGCAAATTGGGCTTTCTCTTTTCCTTCCATGGGTAGCATCACTGCCTTCTGCTGAAGCTGAGTCAGGGAGAATCCATGAGTCTTCTCCAACCAAGAAGGAAACTGCTGTTTCCTCAGGCCATCTTATGGTTCCACAATTTCAGGATAGGCTTTTGAGTGTTTCACAGCCTATCTTATCACAACAAGATAATATTAAATTTCTCCAAAAACAGTTGAATATTCAGAGGGACAGCCTTCGCTCTATGCAGGAAGGCCAGGAAGTATCCCTTGTACATGAACAGAAAGAATTGGATAGAAGAATATCTTTTATGCAGGCTGAGCCCTCTTCTGTCCCCTCTCAAGTAGCTCAGGAAACTTCACTACCTTTTGCTGAAATTAAATCTGGAAAAGTCCAGGAACATTATTCACCTAAGAGTGAGAAAGAGGTCCTCTCAAGTCAATCTGAAATCCCCAAGTCTCAGGATAGGTTTTTGAGTTTCCAACAGCAGTTTCTACCGCTGCATGATAGTTTGCATTTGCCCCAAGAACCATTGACTACACAGAGGGATACTCTTCAGGCTAGGCATGAAGCCCAAGTAGAATTACTTTTATATGGACAAGAGGATTTGGGGGACAATAAGTCTGAGCAGATGGGTTCTTCATTCTCAGCAGTGGTTGCTCAATGTTCTGTTGCTCCGCAAACTTCTGTTAAAGCTGAACCTAGAAGGATTCAGAAACTTTACTTATCTGATAAGGAGGACACAGTTCCCTCAAGTCACTTGGTAATCCCAACATTTCAGAATAAGTTGCTTGGTTTTCCACACCATAGCTTACCACAGCAAGAAAATCTGACAGCACTCCAAGAACAGTCACACATACAGAATGTAATGCTTGGTGCTAAACAAGAAACTCAAGAATTTGTACACAAACAGTGTGAACTGGAAAAAATAATTTCTTCTGGACAGACTGGCCCCTCTTCATCCCTTTCCCAGGTATCTGACTCTGAACCATTCCAGGAACTGATACCAATCAAGAGTGACAGTACGGTTCCTTTAAGCCGTTCTAAGAACCCAAGATTTCAGGAGAGCCTCTTAAGAATTTCCAAACATACACTATCTCTACAGGGTCATTTGGAGGGGCACCAAGAAAGGCTAGACACGGAGAAAAGGGCTCTTCATTTTAGCCAGAAACCCCAAGAAAATGTGTCTTCTAAACAGACTGCCTCCTCTACATTCATACCCCAGTTAGGACAGCTTTCATTTACTTCATTACCTTCTGCTGATACAATCCAGGAACCTCTTTCAACAGAGAGTGATCGTAAAATATCTTCATGCTATTTTCAGATCCCACAATTGCAGGATAGGCTTTTGAGGATATCGCAGTGTATCCACCCTCAACAAGATAATTTGAAGGCACTTCAAGAACAGTTAGCTATGCAGAGGGAAGCCATCATTGAATCTAGACGAGAAGCACAGGAAGAACTACTTTTACATAAACGGAGGGAGTGGAAGGAGAGAATATCTCCTGAGCATGCTGGCACCTCTTCCTTCTTACCTCTAGTGGGACAACGTTCATTTGCTTCATTACCTCTTATTGAATCTGAAAGAACCGAAGAACGTTTTACAACTAAGAATGATAATAGAGACTCCTCAAGTTCTGAAATACCAAGATTGCCTGATAGACTTTTGGGATTATCACAGTCTATTTTACCTCAACAAGATAATACAATTATACTTCAAGAACACTTGCATGCACAGACAAATTCCCTTCGTTCTAGCAAAAATGAGGAAGAATTGGTTTTGCCAAGACAATGTGAATTTGAGGAAAAGGTGTCATCTGATCGGTTTATCCAACCTCACTATGGTGATTTGAAGGCACTTCAAGAGCAATTAGATATACAAAGGAAAGCCATTCGATCCAGTCAGGAAGTCCAAGAAGAACTGATTTTGCAAAGATTAAGTAAATTGGAAAAAAGGGTATCACCTGAGAAGATTAGCTCCTCTTCTTTATTACTCCAGGTAGCACTGCCTGTTGCTAACTCTGAAAGAACCCAAGAGCCTTTCTCAACTAAGAGTAAGGATGTTCCTTCACGTCATCCTGAGATTCCAAGATCACAGGGTAGCCTTTTGAGTTTATCACAGCCTGTTCTAGCTCAGCAAGATAATTTGACAGCACTTAAAAAACAATTGGACTTCCAAAGGGAAGTGATATGTTCTAATGAGAAAGCCCAGGAAAAACAAGGTAAAAGTGAATCTTCTGAACATGCTGTTCCCTCTTTGTTTCTACACAAGAAAGCAGAGCATTTATTTATTCCGTTACCTTTTGCTGAAGCTAACTCTAAAAGCATTTGTGAATTGTATTCAGATGAGCATATAACTCCCTTAAATGATTCTATCTCAAGACTTCAGGATAGATTTTTGAGTTTCTCACAGCCTGTCATAGCTCAGCAAAATAACTTTGGACTTCAGAAGCAATTGGATCTGCAAAGAAAAGTTCTGCATTATAGTCAAAGAGCCCAAGAAGAATTGCTAGTACAGAGACAAACATCTTTGCAGCAACAGATACAGAAACATCAAGACACTTTGAAGGATTTCTTTAAAGACAATCAGGTATGTTTTAAACTTGAAAATCTAAGACCTAAACAATGGAGGCAACCTTACCCAGATGAGCTAAATATTAATATTAGGTCAGATTTTAAATTATTGAGGATAAGTGTATTAACCTTATGTGCTTTAGTTTTCTACCCTAAACAATGTGGAAATTAAAACATAGAAATTGATCTCACATGATATATATGAGGTTGAGTTATTTGAAGCACAGCTGAATGACTTACCAATTTCAGCCAGTAGTTTGTTACAACCACATTCAAACACCATCAAAGAATGTATTGTAACTTGGAATTTTGTTATAAGGGGTTTTGAGTTTACCATAAGATTAAAGTTGCAGAATAACTAAGTTATCAGAATTTCTCTTATGCAATAGCAGGCCTTGTTGACATTTGTGTATGTATTAAAATCATTATCATCTTTTCTTGAGTGATAATATTATCAGATGCTTTTGGTAAAACTGCCATGTTTTTAGGCTGATGGAGAGCTGGAGCTGCTCGTTGTAATTGGGTTGCCAAGAGGAACCTGGCATGCACTCAGATAATCATCGTTTCCATATACAAGAGTGTATTCTCCTTTGCTCTTCAGGAGAAGCTTGAGTTGAGTTTTCTAGAGATTGGCGGGATGGAAGGAAAAGTAATGGCATAGAAAAGCAGAGGCAGATACTCAAGTATAGTTTCTTATTGAAAGGTCTGGTGGAGTCTGAGTTCTTAGCTCCAGGGCTGTGTGTGGTTGTATTTTTCATTGTAAATATTTCCTTCCAGTATTGGAAGCATATCTCAGATAAAGTTGCAATAGTGTGGTTGATGAGCTATTTATGTCTCCCTTGGGAAGGGAGTGTCATCCCCCACTCTTCCTTGGCTGCTTTTCCAGACATGTAAGCCCACAGTGGAAAATGACATAAAAACTCAGAAGATGGAGCAGCTCAGAGAGTGGTTTCCTCACCTCCAAGACATAGCACGAGATGACCAGGAAGGCGCTGGCCACACAGATGGGAGCACCTCTGAGGATAGTCAGCTGCTTTCAGAAGATAGAGCCAAGCAAGGCGGTAGGGCCACGTGCTCTCTTTTATTGTAATTATTCTTCTGCTTTTCATTGCTTTTACCCCCTGCAGCTTGCTGGCTGAAGAAAACTGTAGTATGTTAAAAGGTTCTAACCATGCCTGATGTTGTCCCGTGACTTGATAGGTGAGCATCTGGACAAAGAACCGGGTAGGAGATCCTCAAAGCCACCTCTAGCAAAAGTTAAGTGTGGATTAGACTTGAACCAACATGAACTTAGTGCTATCCAAGAAGTAGAATCACCAGGAAGTGGCAAAACTTCTATCCTAGGTAAATAGATGGTTTGATAAAATTAGATTTTTTATGGTTTACCAATTTTCTACATTATTTTTCAAGATGTGAAATTCTTTTGTTTAAGAAACTTTAGCTCTTAGTATCCATGAAAGGAAAAAAATGGTTTATGGAAACAATATTTAAAATTTGGACTTACAGAAATGAAGCATATGGTGTAACTAGTTTGTCTTGTATATGGTAAAACAATGTGCTGTAGACAAAATTTCTTCAATATCCCATATTCTTTCCTTCCTGCCTTATAAACCTGTTTCAGTTTTTTCTTCTCTCCCTTACAGCTTTCCTTCTTTACTACCTTCAGCTCTCTTTTCTGCTTTGGAAGCTTTCAGAATAATCTCTTTAATCATGGGTGTTCTGAAGTCTTCTTGATGATGTGCCTGGGTGTGTATGGTTGTCTCTTGGCATTCATTACACTGGGCACTTGGTAGGGGCTTTTAATCTGACAGTGAATGCCCTTCAGTTGTGGGAAATGTTCTTCTATTTTCTTTTTAAATTTCCTCCTCATCATTTTCTCTGTTTGTGTAAAACCTTTTAGTTGGAAATTGGACCATCTAAAGAATACATTTTTAGGTTTTTGGTTTTTTTTAATCTTTTTCTTTTAAGAATACATTCTTAATGAAGGTAATATCACTCTAAGGAGAAGTGAAAAAAATCTTAATCTTTTTATGTACAATGCACAGACATACAGTCTATCTATTATTAAAATTTCATAGGGGTAGAGAGCAGTTACACAGGGAAAATGCCTAAAAAGTTGCCTTCGGAGGTGATGATTTAAAAATATCAAGAAGCACTCATCTGTGCTGGTCTTCCAAATTTCTTATCTCTTCTCTCCCTGTTCATTTTCTTTTTCTTCTGGTTCTGCTTTTTTGGAAATTTTCTGAACTTTTCTTCTAACTTTTGTTCTGAAATTTTTATTTTGAATATCAAATTTTAGTTTCTAAATCTTGCTCTTTTTCTCTGTTTATTTTCCTTTTTCATAGCATCCTGCTATTTCATGGATGCAGAATGTTCTTTGAATATTTATAGTTCTTGGGTTTTGTTTTGTTTTTACATTTTCTTTGGTTCCTGCATTATTTGAGTTCTTTTGTTTGTTTTTGTCTCTGACTTAGGTTTTGAAGGCTTTCCTATATTATTTTGCCTATTTGATGGGACCCTAAAAAGACTAACTGGAAGTTCTTTGTGTGGCTAGCCCTATTTAGTGTTAGACCTCATTGGAAAAAGTGGTGTTTTATTGGGGACCTTTGACTTAGTATCAGTAGTCTTTTCCCTGAGGCAGTTTGCAGTCTAGTTTTTTCCAGGCTCCTCCAGGCTTGAGGTCAGCCTAGTGCTGGTATTGTGGAGCCAGTCTGTGGGGTCTGTGTCTCAGTGTGGAGGACACGGACTTCCTTCAGTACCTCTGGCCTCTGTACTACATTCCACTGCCCCCTTCTACCCTCGTCTCCTTTCTCTGCCTGAAGCCCCTGAATTCAGAGAATTTCTCCAGAGAATAAATATTCAGAGGAGTTGGATGACAAGGATCTCAGGGGAGAGGAGGAGTTCCAACTACATATTTTTAAACGTTTTTCCTGTTTTCAGTTCTCTGGCTTATGTCTTCCTTTTTCATACCTCTGGCCTTTAATTCCCAAGTTTTTCTGGAGTTCTACATAGTAATTTAGCTTGCTTCTTTGGGTATCTCCCAAAGAAGATATGTTTATATCAAAGTATGACATTCAGAGAAGTGCAGTCATGAAGTGTTGATTTCAGTGATTTATCACAAAGCATACCCATGTGACCATGTCAGGACAAGACTGGAGCACCTTTGTGACCCCCATACCTCCCTTTGGCCCTCCCAGTTACAGCTCCTCTCTCAGTTACTGAAGACCCTATCCTGATACCTTACCCACAGATTAATTGTGGCTGTTACTCCTTATATTACTATGAGCTTATCATAAATTCTTATACCTCATATATATTATAAATTCTTATTTATTTAAAGTCTTATGTAAATCATTATAAATGTATTCTAAGTTCTCCACACATTTTTCCTGTGGTTACTAAATACTGAAGTATAATCTAGTATTGGTAAGAAGGTGTATCATTAAAAACTTAGTAAAATTGAAGTAAAATAATTTAAAGGCTTGACTGTGAAAGATAATTTCTTCCTACACAGATCAAAAAGTTTTGAGTTTAGCTTTTTGCTCATAACGTAAATTGCTATTTTAGTTTTAGCTAGCTGTAGAAACCTAAGTGGAAATCTGATGAGTCGATTCTTTTTCTTCCTAGGTAAAACAGAATTTTATCAAGATAGAGACCCTATGAGGGTCTCAATAAGCAGAGAACAAAGTTTACTTGGTAGCTCACTGGACTGTGATCCATTTGGTCATCTTCATCCAGTTGCCCAGAAGAATATCTCTGGTGATTGTGATGAAGCAGGTGAGAGAGAGAGAAATTGAAAGTGGAATTACAGTGCCCAAGGATTTGGGAATTACTGTGCATGAGGATGTGTGGACAAAGGACATTTACTGTAGCATTATTTATAAGTGAAAAATGATAAATAACCTCAGTGATTGTTGGTAATGGAATCATCATGGTGCACACGGACTGTGTAGTTCTACACAGTTGTTAAAAGAATGAGGGGAAAAAAATATGTCTCTGCATACAAAAGTATCCGAAATGATAATTACCAAAGGTAGCAGGACACGTGCTGCCTCTGTTGGAGCCGGGGCTTGTGTGTCTGGTGTTCTAAAGGAGCTGCTTTATGTTTCTTTTCAAGTATTTGGAAAATAAAGAGAATTATAAGGGGAAATAAACTTCTCAATCCTATCACCCAAAGACCATCAATGTAAATTTTCTTGCTTTTGAATTTATGCATATATATATGAAACAACAAGCTATTTCCTATGTGCAATATTGCTTATTGACCCTAGAAAGCATAGTTTAAGTACTATTTTAGTTCTAGGCAATTTCTAAGTCGTTTAGGTTTTTGAACCAGATTTCTTTTTATTTTAGCTGTCCTATAACTAACTTGGATAATTGATATCTTAGTTGTATTTATAGCTTAATAGAATGAGAGATGACACAGACCTGCTATCTTTTTGAGGGTTTATAGAAAAATTGTCTTTAGCATCTCCTTTTCTAATTATAGATTTTAATGACTGTAAAGAATATAATTTCCAGTAAATTAAAACTGTTACCTCATTCTTTTAGGTTTAGCCAATGAATTCTTGTATTTCCTTGTTTTAGTCTACCATTTGACACCCGCTAGCCAGAGACTTCCAGAAGCACACTGAGCAGAGCTGGGTGTGCTGATTTACTGCAGCCAGGGGGGGAACATACCAGACAGAGCCACGGGGCATCTTAGAGGGTGTTAGAGAGGACTTATATAGGATTTGGGCTTATTACTTATTAGTGTTGGACGCTGTCCGAAAGCAGGGGTAATTCTATTTTTGGGTGTATAAAAAATTCTTAAGTCAGAGGTGAGAAGAACGTGGCGCGGCTAAAGTTGTTAGAAGTAAAGGCACAGCAGTTCCTCTGTTTTTTTTTTTTCCAAACAATAGTATATTTACATAATGGAATGTAGAGCAATGAGAATGGACAAATGTAAATGACATGTCTCAACATGAATGAATCTCACAAATATAACATTAAGCCAAAAAAAAAAAAAAAGAGCCAGGCATGAAAAAGATATATACTATATGATTCCATTTCTATAAATTTCAGAAACACAGAACTACCCTATTGTGTTAGAAGTCAGGATATTGGTTACCCTTGGGGGGTTAGTGATTGGAAGGGGGACAAACATGAGGGCTTCTGGGATGTTTCTTGATCTGGGTGCTTACTATATAGCTATGTTCACTTTGTGAATGTTCATTGAGTTGTATACTTATATGCACTTTTCTGTATTGATGTTATTCTGCAAGTTTACATTAAAAAGAGAATGAACGAGGTTTTTAGTCGGGGTAATTGGAAGATAGACTTGCCATTTACTGAAAAGGAAGCTATTATAGAGAAGCAAGTTTTGGTGGGGAATGTGTCTGTTTTGAATCTATTAAGTTTGATACCTATTAGATGTTCAAGTGGAAATGCTGAGTAGACAGTTGGTATATGTGTCTGAAGTTCAGGGGAGAAGTCTGCAGCTAAATTTTGGGAACTGCCACCATATAGATGAGATGTAAAGCCACGAAACTGGCTGAGATCACCTAAGGTAAAATGTAGACATAGAAAAAATTTGAGAACTGAACTCTGGGGTCATCCAGCATTTAAGTTTAGGGATTGAGGAGCAACCAATAAAGAAAACTGAAAGTAAGTGGCCAGTGAGGTATGAAGAGACTCAGAAGCCAGGTGGAAAAAAAAGTGTTCCAACAGATTTGTGCAAGTGCTATCAAAATTCCAGCTGCCTTTCTTGCAGAAATAAAAAAGCTTAGCTAAAATATATTTGGAATTGCAAGAGACCCTGAATAGCTAAAAAACATCTTGAAAAAGAACGGTTAGAAGAGCCACACTTCCCAATTTCAAAACATTGATGAAACTTGAAGTTATAGAAGCCAGTTGCTAAAGAACAAATACTGCTTGATTCCACTATAATGGCATATCTAGAATAAGCTAATTCATAGAGACAGAAAGTGGATTACAGGTTACCAGGGGCATGGAGGGGAATGGGGTGTTATTACTTAGTGGGTACAGAGTTTGTTTGAGATGATGAAAAAGTTTTAGTAATGGATAGTAATGAAAAGTGGTGATGGTAGCACAACACAGTAAAAGTAATTAATGCCACTGAATTGTATACTTAAAATGGTAAGTTTTATGATGTATGTGTGTGTGTGTGTGTGTGTCCACAATTTTTTAAAGGCTATGGCAGACAAAGTAGATCAGTGGTTGCCTATGACTAGGGGAAATGCGGGGTTTGGAAGGGGGGTGTGATGGCTCAGTGATAGGGGATTTATTTTTGGAGTAATGTTCTAAAATGTATCATGGTAATGGATGCCATGAGTATATTAGTCATTGAATTGTGTACTTTAAATGGGTGAATTGTATAGTATGTGAATTATATCTCAACAAAACTTTTTGGTGTTTTGTTTTTTAAAAACAAATCAAGTATACAATAAGTGGTATTTGGTATAACCATATAGTTGTGCATTCATCACTCCAATCATTATTAGAGCATTTTCATTATTTCAATAATAATAATAAACAAAAAACAAACAAAATTCCTCACCGCTCAATCTGTTTCCCCTGCTGTACATAGCTATTTCTGCTGTTGTTGCCCAATTATTTGATTTATAAGCAGTTTTATTGAGATATATTCACATACCACATGATCAGGTTAGCCAAGATAGGAGTTGGTCATTTTGTGGTTTGGACGTGTTAATGTTTTTGTCTCTGTTCAGACGTGATTATCAGTGGTCTGGTTTTGTCTTGATCCCTGGTGGACATAGACTGACCTTGCCTGACACCTGTGATCTGTGATTTGTCTAACAGAACGCAGGGACCAAGCTCCACGAGGTCCAGGCCAGCTCCAGGCACACAGGGCTGCTCTCCTCCTGCTCCTAACCATTCCCCAGATTCGTACTGTTTCTATTAGGAGGGTCTTGGTTTCGCTGTTCCCTCCCTACCGTTTTATTCAGGTCCACACCACCACACGCCTTGATTTCTTAGTAGCTTTTTTAGGTGGTTTCTAACTTCAAGCTGTGTACCCTTATTTTAAGAGATTATTTTCAGAAACCTCTTAAATGGGTCATGTTTCTAGCAAACCGTGTCCAAAATGATGACAGTTATTTCTATTCCATCTACTTTCAGGTACCTATCCAATGTGTTCTTCATCATCTTAAATAACTCTGATCTTGCTGCTTTTTCTCATTTTTATTTTTTACTTCTTAATGCTACCCTGTTCACTCATCTCTCCTTTGGTGGAGTCTTCTAGGTATTTATAGATAACAGTAAATAATTGTGATTAATTCAAAAGCCTCAGATTAACTTCTCTTCTCTCATCCAGTTTTTGAAATGAGCTGCTTAAAAAGAAGAAAAATAGAATTAAAAATTGTACTTAAAGTCTTAAACACAATACTTGATATTTACTTCGTTTATTATATATGATATAGATATTATTTTATGGAATTTTGGGACTAAATATATATACATATATACACACAGAGAGATTGTTATGTATGCATATGTATATTTGTGTGTGTATATGCTGGGCTGCCATTTAAAAAATATTTTCTTATACAAACATTTAATAAACATACTTTTAATGTGCACAATCTCCTTTAAAAATGCCATGGTGACAATGAGCCAGAAATTTTGAGTTTATATTTGGGGATCCAGTTTTTAATCTCATTCTGTTTTATAAACTGTTCACAGACTACCATATGTCCTAGCCAGCTTTCTTACAAAATGTTGGCTCTTGGGAATAAGAGAGAAATCAACTCAGAATACCCAAGTTGTTAATATTGAGGCAGAATGTGTAATGTTTATGTTTTAATATGTCAACTATGCAGATGATAGTTTATATTAAAAACAATATGTGCTCATTATGAATTTCAAAAGCATTACAAGGTATAAAGAAGTAAAAATTACTCCTTATCCTACCATTTATAAGCAACCATTGGTTATATACTTCGGTGTTTTTCTCTATCGTCTTTTCGAGTAGGCATTTTTCTTATCTTTGAAATCATGTATTATTGAATATTCTTGCTTCTTCCCTTAAAATAATTACAAAAGTATTTCCCATCACATTGGCTTTTTTCTGGGTCTTAAACCTAGTATACAAATATTTTTAAAGGATTTTATTCATAGAATAACTATAGTTTCCCAGGAAAAAGTATGTCATGTTTACTAGTAAATGTTTTTAATGAATAATACAATGAATTTTTTGTATAAGGCAACTGTAATAATATATGCAAGTAAATTGTAGGAAAGCAGGAAATGGTGCCCTCTAGTGTTCAAAATTTGATTTGTCCTAACCCCGACTTTCTTTTCTTTTTTTCCCTCTCCCTCCATTTTGAATTCTAAAATCCATTTTTCAGTCATGGTCAAAGAGTCTGTTTTTGAGAATTGTGGAGTATTAAGTTATGCTGTGGAGGAAGAAAAGCATACACATCTGAGTCCAGCTGTGAAGCCAGATAGTAAGGTTAGTAATGTGTTACTGTATGCTAAAATGTTTGAAGAGATATTTGGCTTCGTATTCTCTTTAAAGAAGTGGTAAAATAGTAATACCTGTCTTATCTGAGATCTGCTCCTAACTGAAGTGGATCGATGATGAAAATAGCCAAATCTGAGCATCAGGAGACCTCCTTGTCCCTGATGCATGATCTCTGTAGTTCTGAGAAGCAGTCTTTTGAAACAGTGTCCAGCAGGCTTGTGTCTGGTGTGCGTGCTCGCGTGCATGCGTGTGTGTGCATGTTTATAAAGGTGAGTTGATAACTGAGATTACTGGTGGTGAAGGAGATGGGGGTGCGCGTGAGTGTGAGTGTGTGTGTGAAAGGCTAATCAGTTCTGAGCAATGATGAAAAGGCTTTTCGACTGACCTTTTATAACTATGAAGGCTTCTACACTTGACCTGAGCTCAGTATTAATAACTGCTGATATTGGTGAAAAAGGTGCCATGTTTTCTAGATATTACTTCTTATATTGTGGTGTAATGTTCGCCTTGATTTTCAGGGTAAAGCACTAGAGATTTCTCATGAGCCATTATCTTCAGTAACTGTTTCTACCGGGAGCTTTTTAAGTTGTGAAAACACAGATTTGAGCCTTACAGATCCAGGTGAGAAAATTCAAAATGTCTGGGGTAAACTGAAGCACCAGCAACTGTAGAGTTGCAATTCAGTGGTGGAAGGAAGCATTGTTTTTTTCCAACATGCTAGGAAGGAAATTGTTTCTTTGTCTCAAAAGTAAATTATTCATGTCTGATAAACGTGGGACATTGTGGTCCAAGCATGGCTGGAAGTCACAGGCTCGCAGACCCAGAGCTATGTTTTACAGGTCCCCATCTCCACTTTCAGAAGTATTTGCTTTTCACATTTCCTGTTGAGTGGAAACCTCTCTGAGCACATTTCTAGGGTGTGCTGCTCCCTTGGCATATTGCTGTGCCTTTCTACCAAAATATGTCTCTAAGGAAGTGCCCAGCCATCAAAAGCAACATAGTGTCAGATATTTTCGTTAAACTCAGCTTTGAGAGCCATTTCAGAGGATGTAACCAGTAAGAATCTACTATCGGAAAAGAGGAGGAAAGAACTCTTGGTTCTGCGGTTCCTTCACCACCAGTTGTATATCAGGCAGAACTCTTCCTGACCCTCGCAAATCTCTGTTGCTTGCAGAGGAAGAATTCACATCTGATCAAATGCACATTCAGCAGATCACAGACAAGTACATAAATGAAGCAAATTTGATGCCTGAAAAAACAGACTTTCAGGGTAAAATTATTTTGAGCAAATACTTTCGTATAAAACTTTTTTTTTTTTTTTTTTTTTTTTTACCGGGAGGTCCCGGGGATCGAACCCGGGTCCCTCCATATGGGAGACGGACGCCCAACCAGTTGAGCCACATCCGACCCCATTCGTATAAAACTTTTTTTAACTTTTAACCGTACATCTTTATTAAAGGAGAGATTGAACTTCATGTTTTTATAAAATTCTGCAGCAGAGTTAAAACATGGAGAACACCGGGGGCATTTAGGAAGAGAGGGGCTCTGGTACACACCAGACTGGAGAACTTGCAGGTGAAGTTAACTAGCATATCTTTTTCCATTGTGATGTTAGCTGTAAAGGTGGTGCTTGTTTTGAGAAAAAGCTTAGAAATCAGACAGACCTGGATTTGAGTTCCAGTTTGACCTTTACTAGTTGCGAGACAATGGGCAAGTTACTATCTAATCTATAAAAGAGGATGTTGGAGATTAAAGGAGAAAATCCCCAGTACCTCCCAAAAATAATAAAGTAAAATAATTAATTTATCTTTTCTTTTCTCTAAGTTCCAACAGTTGATCTTGACTTTCCAGAACTGGAACAAACTTTTCCAAATTTTCATCGTCAGCTCTTTAAACCCTTAGAACCACATCCAGATTTTGATTTATCATCATCATCCTCTGGTATTTCTCAAGACAACCCAGACATTTCCAAGGTATATTGAAATAAATGCTCCACTGCACTGAATTCCCAAGCACAGTTTTGAGTCATTTCTTCTCTTTGAACAATGGTTCTTAACCTTGGCTACCTCTTAGTACCATGTGAGAAGCTTTTGAAAATCCCTGTACACAGACTACGCCCCAGAATCTTTGGGTGTGCTCAGGTATTAGGATTTTTTTAAAAAGCTCCTCCTGCATTAGAATTGTCTTAACAGTCTTAGGTAGTGGCTGTGACCCTTGGTCTTGAGATTGTTTTGTTAGTTTTAGTTGAGTGGTGGGTTTTGTTTTTTACTTTAATGAAATTCAGCTTTAAACAGGTGAAGTAAATGTCATTTGCAAAATTTAAAGTCTCTTACAATACAGTGAAAGATCTGTGATTAAGCTGGGTTTTCTGCTTCCAAAGCCTGACATCCTGAGCTGTTCCAAATAGCTTTATTCATCAAAAAAAGGATCTTATCCTGTTGTAAACTCTTACCTACTTAATTCACAACCTGTTTTTTAACTAATCTGAGGAAAGAGATGCCTCTCCTATTGACTGAAAAGGACGGATTGGGTTTGAATGAGCAAGTTGTTGTTGTGATGCAAGATGGTGGTGAAGGGACATGGTGACCACCGACGTGCCTTTCCCTGCTGTGTTTCAGAGCTCAGAGTCTTCTGAAAGCCACCGTGCTGCTCTGCCACCCAGAAGCACGGTTTCTTCTACAGGACTGAGGACCAGCTCACATTCGTTTCTAAAAGCAAGCCTGAGCCAGCAACTTGACCCTCACTTAGCTGCTACTGCAGCTCAGAGTTTTGCTACAGAAAATATTGAGGGTATGTATCATCAAGCTTGAAAATGTTAAATAAAACCTGATACATTTTTTTGTGATTCTTTACATCCATTTTCCTTGAAAAGTATATCATGCAGCTTACTTTGTCTCTACTCCTGTCCTTATCTCTGCCCCCAATATTCCAACTGTTTCTTCAATTGTGTATTTATGTTTATTTACTTAAGTAATATATATGTGATATATGCTTAATTTCCATTTTTTATAATATCAAATTCTATAAAATAGAAAGCAAAAGAGTTGCCTTATTCCTCAACTTCTCTACCCCAAGTCTTACCCAGTAAAGGTGATCACTTAAAGTTTATCCTTTAAAACTCTTTGAACTAATATATATATAGATATACAAAATACAGATACACTTTTTAGTCAAAGTCCTTTTATTAAAATCAACATTTCTCTTATGGGGGAAAAAAGTCCTCACAGTATCTAATAGCCATATCATCTTTATTAAGTCATATCAGAATAGGAGAAAATAAATTGTGTGAGCTCTAGAGTTATTTGAAAACTGTTCTTGAGCTTCATAGTCATCTTGTATATACATCAGTTTTCATTCCTAAAATTGTAGGAAGTAACCTGACTATAAACATTTTAGTGTGTAGATCTTAAGATTTAATTATTTGCAATTTAGTCAAAAAACTAGTAAGTCTTTATCTGTAGTCAAATTATATAACATGTAATAATGATTAACTGAGTTTTTAAAACCTCTTAATGCAGGATGTGAACAACCTTTTCAACAGCTTCTGCCAGGATTTTCTTCACAGGAGAGGAGCCAGCATCCTGATCTACCAAGTATTTTTAGCATTGAAGCAAGAGATCCTCCTTCCCAAGGCATGGAAAATCAGAACTACTCCTCTGAACAGAGTGAAATACCACAAATGAGGGGAAAAAGTGTTCATTTCCAGCCGTCTGTAGAAAATTTGCCAAGTTCAGTTTTCAGTTCATCTGATGAGGCTAATGTATTTGATCAGTTAAATGTACAACATAGCACTCCATGTTGTTCTACCTCTAGTGAGTGCTCAATAAAAGACCAACTAGAAGGCAGAAAAGAAAGACAGTGCTTTGAAGAACTATCAGAAAGAGGGGTTGACACAAGACTACAATGTCAAGAACTCGTTAAAGATGACCACAGAACCTGTCGGGGTTTAGGCACAAATCCTACAGAGGAAACCGACTCTCAATTATGGGTGAGAACAGTGGAGATGGGGGCACCACCACATGCATTAACTATGGAGAATGAAAACTATTTTGAGAATTCAACCAAAATGGAAACTCCAGAAATCTTAAGGAACCTATCTCAACTAGCACCACCAGAGCACTTTGTGAGTTCTGGATCATTGTCAATACAGAGCTCTATTCCAGTCTGGGTAAGTGAAGTCTATACTGTATAGATAGCATTTAAGTTCCTTTTTAGGAAAGATTGAGACAAAATTCATGAGAAACAACAAAGCTACTCATTAATACTTCCATCTGAGGCATTCAAGCTTGAGATCATTGGAACCCTCCAATGCAATGAAACTCCAAATGACAGGTAACACCTGAGACAATTTTACAAAAGCTCTTCCTCCCAGCTCAGAGACCCTTCTCTGGATTCCCGGAGAAACGATAGTTGGCCTGTTTCAACACTTATTGCACTGCACTGAATTAATCCATGATGTGAATAATAACAATTAATTATAGTCTTCTTTGTTACAACTCCAATCAAATGGACATGGTTTTTACCTTCTAATATTATGTACAATAAGTTTATTATCCTTCCACATATAATTAGATTGAAAACAAAGCACTATTTGGCTGCTTGTGGTCTTTGAAATTTTTTGAATTGTTGCCCAATGTTTAAAGATATTTCCTTTGAAAAATAAAAAATCTGGCAGAAGTGGCCCACATTTGGCTGTAATCAAACAGCAGCTGCTTTAGTCACAGCCCTGGTCAACCTGTATTTATGTTATCTGCCTACATGCATTTGGATTTGTAATCCTTGTATTAGATGTTTGTGGACACTTATCACACTATTCCACCATATCCACATTGCTTTTTTGTTGTTTTTTGAGGGGCTGGGGCTGGGGCTGGGACTGGGACAGGGGCTTGAACTTAGGACCTCATATGCGGGAAGCTGGTGCTCAACCACTGAGCTTACACTGACTCTCCTGAGTGGGTTTTTTGTTTGCTTGTTTTTTTTTTAGGAGGAACTGGATATTGAACCCCAGGCTTCCTACATGTGAAGCAGGCGCTCAAATCACTGAGCTTTTTTATTTTATTTTATTTTTTTAAGGAGGTACCGAGATTGAACCCAGGACCTCATACATGCAAAGCAGGCGCTCAAGCGCTGAACTACACCTGCTCGGCTCCAGTAGTTCCTTAAAGGGTGGGGGGAGGCAGAGACATGCTGGATATGTTGGTCTTTGCCACTTCCTACTATGTACATTATGTTGCAGTCACTCTCATAGACCTATGGGAGCTTTTTTCCAATTGCAATGTCAAGGTGGCTTTTCTGAAAAGTCTTCCGCTTTAAAAGCCTTGTTTATCCCAGTTTCCTTTTTCCCCCTCAGTTTTAACTGCTATTGTTATCAAGTGATGTGATATACTAGGGTGGTCCATAAGGCCCTTTATGCCAAAATTAAGATACCACTCTTGAAAAAGATGCATTTATATTACTATAAAAGCACTATTACCTTGCAAATTACTTCCCATTTTTTTATTTTTCTTTACAGATATATGCACCAACACAAACATCACTTTGAATTTTTAAGGCTAATTTCTGACATGTTTTCCTTTTTAATTGTACTGCATAGGAGACAGAGTCTGGCCATGGTATAATGGAAGAACCAGAACTTACTTTTAGCACCAGTGATATAAGTGTTGCCGAAACAGATTTTGAAAGCTTGACTCTAGAAGAGAGAGAATATAAGGCAAAAAATTGTCTTCAGGTAATTTGATAGCTCTTATTAATATAGCCAAGAATTAGGAACACAGAAGTCATGACATTTTTCCTTAGATGTCTATGATGCGAATGCAGCGAACCAGAAAGTGAAAGATGGAAAATCCGCCCAAAAGCATCATTTTGTTAGCAATATGTAGTTTATGATGCTAATAGGCATCATTAAAACCTGACTTGTGATTTTGTTCCAAAGAAGCACATAAGTTATGAGAGGCAGTAATGCACACAAGGAAATTTAGTCTAATTGTGGGTTTTGTTTGAAACTTTTAGTCAAGGAATGTGTTCCCAGTTATACTAGTGTTTGCTGCAGACCAGGGGATTCTGCCTCAAATTCTACTTTAGAATCTAGTTTGGCTCCTCAGTGTAGAAACACAAGTACTTAGCTTTCCATACATGTACTGTCATACTATGCAAACGTTTTGTGCTTTAACCCTCGACCCAATTTTGTCTGAAATGTGCACAAGGTCCTAATTGTCTAGATTCAAGTAACACTGGAGCGGATGACCACTTTTTAAACCATTACATAGCTCAGGTGTAGTGTATTGAGAAAAGAACTTGGACAGATGACAGATTTTGCTTCCTGTAGCTATACACAGATCTATGCCTTGCTTTCTTAGGCAAATCAATTTCTGCCTCTTGTACCAGAAATTGATACCTCAGATAGTCCAGCCGTATCAGAGTGTTCAGGGAAGACGGGACCACCATCCTCTGCAGGTAAGCCTTGGGAACCTTAGTGAGCTGGGTGGGGGGGCATTATTTGCTCCCAACCAGGATGGAACTTAACCAAGTATAGAAAATGTTTTTAACAGAGACGTCGGTGCCAAAGTGTACAGTAATACCAGGCAGTTTGCAAGAAGCATTCTTAATAAGAAAGAAATCATTTATTGCAAAATCTTCCCAGAGGCAAAAGGAAATAAAGAATAAAGTACGTGTTTCTGAAAATTCTCCAGGTACAGTTTCTAGTTTTGTTACCCTTAAAGGTATATTCAATTAACAGGAAGTTGAGATAATTTAGAATTTATTGCATTGTTTTATTAGGTTCATCTCTAAGTCACCCGAAGGTTGCAAATAGTGTGTCTCTCCCTGAAGACAGAAAAACTGCACAAGCCTTCATGCATCAAAGGGCTCTAAGGTATTTCTGTTTTCAGTGTTTGCATTTTTCTGAAGTAAAGTTTTTAATTCCATTTTAATTTATTGTAGATCATACAACCAATTAGCAGAAGTGAAACAAAAAGAGAAAGCAAGACAAGAAGTTTATGCACAAAATAGAGCAAGAGCAAAAGATTTTCATAAGGTATGAAGTTCAGCTACTTGTAGAGAAGATAATAACTACCAGACTGAAAACAGCTGCTAATTTTTTTTTATTTCCTCCACAGAAAACGCTAGAGAAACTTCAAGCCAAAAATACAGTCTGATTTTCTACAGTGTAAAAAGTAATTTTATTATGTGTAGCAAATTAAGTTAATAAATTTTTTATTTACAGAATTAAATATGTGATCATTCCACTGCTTAATTATCAAAGTCAAACTTAGTTCTCTGAAGCTTGAAACAATGAAACAAGATTTATCTTCGATAGTCCTAGGAAAAAAATTAGCCAGTGGTTAAACTTTGACTCATTTATTTATGTCACCAATATCAAGTTTTGTCTGTGAACTGCTTACACATCTTGTATCTCCCTCAGGAAAAAAAACAAAGCACTATTGGGAGTGTCTGTCATCCTGTGGAGAACCCCAATCTTTGGTCACAGCGTTAAGAGCTCCTGGTTTCAGTCCCACAAGCCCTCTTTGAAATGACCTATGAAATTTCTTCCCCTCTTCTCTACCTACCTCTTAAAAAGAATCCATAGCTGTTTCCAGTCACCAGAATATAAAGGTTATATATATATCCAGGAATGGGTTCTGGAGCCAGTTTCCTTCTGTGAGATTTGCTACACAACAGTTAATAACCTAGATTATTTTGATTATCCAGTTAAAGCACATTTGCAAGCAGAATAGTTTTTAGCCTTTACCAGATTTCAGAAATATACAGCATGAATACATGTGCTATCTCATTCATTACAGATATTAGAAAACATGTAGTTTCCATTATTCCATTATTTCTATTGATCAGTGCTGATACAAGCAATGTATTGAAATAAAACAAGGAACTAGAATGTTCCCAATAGGCTGAATGCTAGCAAGGTAGCAAAAAGAAAGCCTAGTGGGGAGTTTTTTTATGGTCAACTCCACAGCAAATCAGAAACTGCATTCTAAAAGCCTTGGTAATGACCAGCACATTCTGGCAAATGATTTGGTAAAGAAAGAACAATTACTTTTTTAGATGGGCTTCTTTTCATCTCCACTTGTATGGAGACAGACTGATGTTATGCTTCAGAAACTCTCCACCTAATTCACTATAAAAAAAGGGATTACATATAAAGTTCCAAAGTATCTCAAAATCCACTGGACTAGTATCTATTGAGAAATTATCACAGTATTTTTATCTCTTCAATAACTTCAAGCAAATGATTTAAGAATACAATTCACAATAAATTTCTGGAATTTTTATAATTATGGCTAAATGACCCCTCTTCCACGCGAGTCATGAAACATGCTAATTTTACCAAGTTCATTTTCTGACATTTTAAAACACAGCCTTCGTTTAATGTGGATGTTCAGAAAGGCTGTTTTCATTCAGCCCATTCAGAGCAGTTGAACATTTTGCCCATCATCATAACATCATATGTTACTGATAAGTAAACACATGGCAGTGTTTTTAACATCTATTATTGTTTAAGTAGTGGAAATAGGGCAGCGTTGCTTGCTAAGAGCTAACTGTAATGCTGTTACAGCTTCTGCAAAATACTTATATTGCCTCTAAGAAGTAATGCATTAATCACTTAACCTAGTAACCTCTTTTGACATGGATGCAATTGTATTACCGTATTGCTGTTAACTATACCCTATGCGTTACATTGTGTTTTCCCCTCTATATATCAATGCTAAGGGCGAATAATGGGGGAGGGAGGGTATGGGGTTTATTTTTGACTGAAGAAAAACCCTCAAAAATTTACTGAGGCAATGACCACACAACTCTGTGATGAAAGTGAGAGCCACTGTTTTCACTCTGGGTAGAATGTACAAGGCATGGGACTGTGTAACACAGCAAACCTTGTGATGGAGGATGGGACTATAGTTAGTGCAAATGCACTGTTCTCTCATGAACTATGAAAAATGTACAATCCTAATACACAGTGTTAATAATAGGGGGTGTAACAATAAAAAATACCAAGTGCATGCTAAGGACCATAGTTAGAGGTAATAGTCTGGATGTCTTTCATCATCTGTAACAAATGTTCCAAAACAAAGTAAGGTGTTGGTGGAGGAGTGTTTTATGTGAATGCTGCATGTTATGCGTGATTGTTTTCTAAGTTCACAACTTCTCAAATGAAAATATTGAAACAAGTTACTTACTTAGAATTCTTGGATCCTAATTTCTTCAAGTTATTCATTTTAGGTCCCTAGAAGGAGTACATTTGTATTTTGGCAAATGATCTAAAATGTACTAGCCTCTACTTGTTAACATGCATTTTTTAACTCGTGACCTTAGCCAAAAAAAAAAAAAAAAAAGTGTTACAGGTCTCATTGTCACCACTGTAATAAATTTACTGTGATGGAAGCATAACCTGTTTCAATTTAGCCACATTTATCAATTCTGAACACCATGATCAACTGTGCCCATTCCATGGAATGAGGCTATATGAAAGTTCCTCTTAAGCCGATGAATTAATTATGCAAAATGCATCTTCATCTGTATGAGGTTCTTCTGTTTTAATGGTGATACTAACAGAAAAGACAAGTTGCTTACTTTAAAATAAATTGGTGGACTTCCATGGTTCAAAATTTCGGACAACCTAGAAAAACCAAAGAATTTGTTCTTGCTTATGATTACATCAATCTCAACGGTATTGGAAAATCTATGGAAATACTGTATCAATAGTAATACCAGGTTTAACATGCACAAAGCCAAGAAAACCAACGATGCCAGATACTGAATTTCTATAGCACTGTCTTTTGAACACCCCAGCAGGAAAAAATGCTGAGTGCAGATACCATGCAGTGCAATTATAATTGTAGAATAATCCTCCCTGCTTCCCAATATCTGCAGTGTTACTAGTATCCAAGTCTGCTTTATTAGGATAAAGCCACTTGAGTAAGGTATAGCTCAATATGCATGTTTTTATTTTTTATTCTACAAACAAATACAATTATTACATACAGTATCCTTGTTGTGCTTTATCCTTAAAATACTTAATCCCTAAACCAGTAACAGAATTCTGTAAGACTGTTTAATTCTTGCTAATTTCCATAGTAATTAAAATATTCCACTTACCTCATCATGGCTTGATCTCATTCACTCCTAGAGATAATGCCAAAACAAGGTTTAGAAAGAGTCCCTCTAAAAAGTGTCAAGTTGCTATATAAATGAAGCCTAAATTTAGTATTCCCATATTTTTTTTAGCTATATCCAGCTCTGTCAGAATTAAGCTTTCGTTCATCTGTATCAGTCAGCAGTTGAACAGTTAAATTCATCATGTGAACTGTAACCATACCTCAAGATTACAATGTCACCATTCAGAACTTACCTGTTACCACACCCAAGATGAGCAGAGACCTGTGGGACATGCCAATACCTACAGGATTTTTAAAAATGAACTATTAGGTCTTTCATATTTTAGCAATGATCTGTCTTGTAGTTCCCTCTCACAGATCTAACAAGTAGTTCTGTGAGCAAAGTGGAACCACAACATTCCTCTCTGAGGCGTTTCCAACGATGGAGGTCTACAGAGAGCCCATCGGGATAGACCTCAGCCACCCTTCACAACCCTAAGCCACAGTGAGAAGGGAACTGAACCTATTTCCATAAGCCACCTTGTCTTATGAAGGAGCCTTTTAAAATAATTGGGCTCCTTCAGAGAATGCTCTAAATAAAATTATAGGAAATAGCATACTGTAGCTCCTGTAAATGAAATCCAAGGAAGACAGGTTCAAAGTACTCATAAATGCCTAGCCAAATTAAACCAGTGAAAGTTTACCTAACAATGTACATTCAAGCCACCTGAAAATGTGACATACCTGGAAAACTCTAAGCAAGGTCCTCAGGAAAAGGCTGAAAAAAAAAAAAAGTCCATTTTGTTTTACGTTAACATTAAAAATGTAATTAAAAGTTAGTGATTTCCGTATGAACTAATGCTTTTCCATTATTCTACAGCCCTAGAACTTAAGGTTTATAGTTAACAATTCCCCAAACCTTATGCTGTCCTAACATCATGTTTGTCCCTTCTTATCTGTATCAAAACTCATACTGAACAATGAGTTCTGGGTTGCAAAAGAGGATTTATTCTTTGCACCTGGACTATGGGTCTTTGTCTACAAATTAAACAAAAACAAACACAAGTGCCATCGTAAAATGAATATGTAAGGCCAAGTGTGACGATATATAATGTCAAACTAATGATAGTCATATTTTATAGGTTGCTGAAACCACACAAAACCCACCCAGGTAACTTGGGAGGAGCAGCGTTACTCATTACAGAACTAGCCACTGGTCTGAATAAAACTAGGATTAAAAGGAAGGTGGTTATTTGCTGGTCATTAGCTCCTAATTTTATCTATGACTTTGGACATTTGTCCATTCGTTGAATGCTAAAATGTCTGCTAGCTCATCTGAAATGAACAAGCATCAGCAAAATTAGGACCTTCCTTGTTATTTACCAAGGAATTATTTCTTCCATGTATAATTATATATAATTTAAGTGTTTTTACCATTCAGCACAAGATCATGAAGTTTTAATTTTCCCCTTGGAAGGTTCACGGTTAAATAATTTATTCATCTCTATATTTGTTCTTTCTTGAAGAAATATTACCTTGTTTGACTTTTGTTTCCTGTCTCCATGTCAGGTCATCCTGACCTTTTGTCCCATGTTTTTGGTCTTTGAAGTTCTTTTTCTAGACAAAGCAGTTTCTTCATTATTTTCACCTTGTTCTACGTAAACATTCATCTTCTTTGGTAATTCTGAACTTATTATGAAACAGTTATCCTCCTGTATAAAAAAAGTTACTAATTAAAACTTTCAGTAACCTTGAGACTAAGTATAAAGTCCAAATTAACTTGTTCAAATCCTACTAGCAATACAAATTAGAAGTTATTTAAGATTAGAATTGAAAATACCAGATCTCATTATCAAGTATCTAGGCAACTATTTTTATTCCAGCACTTAAATCTATTGAGCCTTTCAAAAATTAATTCTATGGAAAACTACTAAAATTATTCCTAAACCAATGGCTTCCCCAGATATAAAACTGTATAAAAATAAGTCACTTACCACCAACTTGATATCACATTCGTCACCATGCTCAAGATGTATTGTATCATCCTCTGCTCTGTAACATTAAATTTTATTACTCTTCTTACGATTTAACTGGTTATATGCTCTGAACATGAAACACAGCACTAGTCAAGAAGTAAAACAGTATCCTGTGTAACACTTCAATATTGATGTCTTATGTGCCACACATAATACCCCAACTGTGTAATCCAAGTAGCCTATTTTATGTTATCACTATTAAATCAAAATACACAAAGATGCCCACTAGTGTTAAAATCTAAATACAGATTTGATTTGATAAAAGCTATCACACCCCAAGTTATTTTACAGATTCAACTTACACTGACTCTTCAATAGGAGAAATGGATCCATCATCATCCAAGTATTTATATCTACGACTATCAAGATCATCTTTTTCTAAATCTTCACCAACATTCATTTGTTTTAAGGATTCCTTGAGATGGTATTCATACTTCAGTTTCTCAATATAGTTGAAAAATCCTCTTGCAATAGCTTGCTGTAAAATACACCAATTAACACCAGACTTTAGATATTACAAAATTTGTATTTTTCATACCTAAGCAAATCCCTATGCTCAAAAGGAGCCCACCAAAAACTCAAAATCTGTGGTGATTCATGTTGATGCTCTTTTAGAAATGGGCAATCTTAGATTTTCTTTTGTATGTTTTTCTCTTTTTATATCTATTAAGTTTGTCCTATGTGGACCAAGCATATAATCAAATGCTGGTTGAAGGAATTAATCACACTTTAGAGGATACAACTGTCTCTAATCAACACAGCAGTTATAAAACATCAGGTAGTATCAACAAAAACTGAAACGTCTTTCCTGAGAAATACTATTATTCATCCTTTGAAATGAATTATACATTTTATCAAAGGAATTACAAGGTAATTTAAGCATTCAATGAGTATTTTATACTTAAAGGTATCAGGGTGTTTCAAGCAATTGTTAGAAACACCTCAATAGGCCATAAAAAAACTAAAAGCCATGAACATGAAAGGGAAGCATGGGTTAGAGCTTCAGGGATGTATCTGATTGAGGGACTGCACATAAAACAATCCTGGGGCACCACTTTGCTACAGTTTGAGTTCACTATACAGAACAGCAAAGCTTAGGTGAAGGATGGGTGACTTGTAGGTGGAAGGAAGACAGCATAGCAGGCAACAGTCTGGATAAACAGTTGAAGGTTAAACAAATTCCAGGTCTATCTTTGGGAATTCTAAAAGTGGTCAACAAATCATTTGAGACTCAAATTTAAGCTGTGTCCATACATGTAAATCACTGACTCACCTCAAAGGTTAAAATTTTCTTCCAAGGTAATGGTTTTTTTCCATTCTCTGATTCTAAAAATGGGAACCCAAGTCCTCTGTCTTGAAGTTGTTTTTTGCCTATTTCTGAACTTCTCGTGTTTCTTCTTCCTTTTGGTCTTCCCGTTGGTCTTCCTGTTGGCTTGTATTTCCTCCTTTTACGTTTCTTTTTCTTGAATCTTTCAAAAATAGCTTTTAGAGTCAATGGTCTTGGTTCCAAAGAGGAGTCGCTTGAGGAGTCTCTCCCCTGAGCTCTTGTGTGTGCATCAGCAAATTTCCTAACATGAGTTACTTGCCGCCTCTTAGGTATGGAAGGTACACACTGAGTTTTAAATAAGCTGCTACCAGACGAATCTGATATATCACTACAAAAGGGGAGGAGGGAATGTATTGTTACTGAATGCTTATTGCTAATAAACAGATATTCCTTCCCAAAGCCAAAGCTGGGAAAACATGCCCAGGATACAGTTTAGAATGGTAGCCACTGAATTCTGATTGCCCTACCTAAAATGTCCCAAAACATTTTTCATTGCACCTATAAGCTCTATAAAACCTGTCTTGGTCACTGCTACAGTCCCTTCTAAAATTAGTGTAGCACAGAAGAAAAATTTAACGAAAATGTATTAGAAATGCTGATTCAACTTCAGTTAGATACTGTGAGTTACTAGATTTCTGAAGGTTTTATATATATACTTAAGCCAGGATCCTTTATTATATGGAATATCTAATATTCAAGCCAAACCTCTTGCTGTTGTCTATTTTCCTGATATGAATTTAACCAAAACACTGTGTCCTTCTATTTAAACATCACTCTACTGCTGTGATTGATTTTCCAGTAACAAACTGCCAATTGTTGGCATAACAGACTTACCTTTGATTTTCTATTTCCATAGTAGTAGCTGTTGTGTTGTAGTCGGAAAAATCCATCCCTGAGTTGTAGCAAGTATCTAAATAATGGAAAGTGCACTATGTTGTCAGGTTATACCATTAACTGTGAATTTATTCCAACAGAAGCACTTAATACCGACCCACCTACCAGTAATAACTAGTTTTACCAGAAACCATATAGTAATGTACAAATACCAAGAGTACATGTGCAACTAGTGGCCGTTTTCAAGATCATATAGGAATTCCTAGGAAAAAAACCTAAATACGACTCCAAAAGGCAGATCATTAGTATATACCAAGCCGCAGTATAGCCAAAAATAGCTATCACCGTTTACCAGCTGGATCCGATGCACCATTTTAAAATCAGATTTCACCCGTCTCCTTCACAAAGACAGACTACGATTTTATCTCCTAGGAAGACTAGATCCCTATTGCATCCCCCATGTGTGCAGTGCCATTGTTCTTCCATTCATCTATTGTTCTAGGAGCATGTTTTTGGAGTCGCTAAATGAGTGGATGATATGTCTTAGCACAATATAAATAACAAAATGTTTCAAACACAGCATTTGTAAACGTGCTCAAAAGTAATTTTACAAACTATGTCCATTGGAACTTGGACCCTGATGGCATTCTTGGAGTTAAATTAAAAATTAAAGAATGAGTGATCTCAAAACTCACTTGCAAAAATCGTTAAAACGCATTCCTATTTAGTTCTCACTTTGTTAAGTTTATGCTATTTTTAAAGGCCACGTGGCAAGAGAAAATACAAGCAATACCTCTTCAACCATTTATTAGCTGGGGCTTGCGCGGTCTCTCCGGGAACCCCTAACCTCATGCAAAGAAAATGGCGCCAGTCACAGTTTCCTCGCACTTTGCAATATTAAATCACAAAACGCCTAACATTCTGGCCTATACATCCCGGACACAACGCAGCCCGCTCTAACGCGGTAACAGCATCCAGGGGCCGCCGTGCAGCCTCGGAGTCCCCGCACCCCCCGCCCGCAGCGCCTGGACGCCGAGGCCTGCTCCACGCCGCGGGCCCCGGGGCCGCACGGCCTCCCCACCCCTCCCGACTGCCCACGGGCTGCGGTGCCCCGCTCGCCTCAGCCGGCCTCCGCGGCCCCCGGCGCCTCCACCCGGCCTCGGGCAGGGCCTCCCGGAAGCAGCCCTCACGCCACAACCCACCTGCCTCCACCGCGCGGAGAAAAGAGAGCACGCGCGCTCGCGCCCCGCTAAAAGCGGCGCCGAAATCTCGCGAGTGCACCGCAGCCCCAGAAGGCAGTGCGCGGGAGTCAGCGGCGACCGGGGCGGGGCGCGGCCAAAGGAGGCGGGGCCGGCGCGCCCCGAGAGCGGCGGCGCGCGCTGAGGGGCTGCGAGCCTGGGGGCGGAGGCCTGGCTAGCGGGTCGGGTCAGTGGAGCAGCCGGGACGTTTCCGCGAGTGACAGATTGCGTGGTCCGGGGAGCTGCGCGGGTGTGGCTCGCTCGTGCCCGGCGGCGTCGCGTTCGCTGAGCCGCCATCCGGCGCTCCACAGCCTGGGGCCCGCTTGTCTGCAGGTGCCTCGTTGGCTCTCCGTGGGATTCGAGGTTAGCAGGGGAGCTTGCATCCTTTTTTAGCCATTTTTGTCATGATTTGCCTACTTATGCCTTCAAAAATCTGCTCTTTGTTAAACTATTGGAAAAGGATCGTGCTTTGACCGTGCCTCAGAGCGCGTAACCTTTGCACCACACCGTCTCCCCTCCCTGAGAGAGGGGAGCCGCCGGCACCTTCGGACCTGTGCGCCCGCTTCGGCACCGGGGCTCTGGGCCCGAGCTGCTAGCGCGGGCGGGAGCTGCGGGCGGGGCGCTCCTGAGCCTCCCCTTCCCCGCCCCCGGCAGCCCCCGAGCGGCCTTACAAAGCACTTAGACGAGGGGAGTTTTGGTGGAGCGGTTTGTGAAACAGTTGTCACATGTCGTATTCAGCACCGCATTCAGGGGCAGGCCAGGCTATATGATTTGTGAGGCCAGTACGAAATGAAAATGTGGGTCTCTTGTTCAAAAATCAGGAAAACAGTGCCTTTAAAGGTACTAAAGGTACAGACTATACTTCCATAGTCTGTCATGGTGTTTTTTTATTTGCTATTAAATGTCATTCTAAGTAAAGAAAAATTAAAAGTGAGTTATTAGCATGAATTTTACCATTTACGCTCCTTTGCTCAATGCCACTTTTAAATACAAATATAAAAACATTTAGCTCATATGCAGAATCCCTGAAATTGCACAATTAGTATTTTATAGCTCATATAAGCATATGTATTTCATTCTCAGTAGAACAGTGGCGACACTTTCACTTCTTGGTATGTGCACTCTACCAACACTCTGGAAGCCAGTGAATTTGAGTCTTGCTGAACTGCCACACTCCCTGGGTTCACCAGAATTCTGTGCTAATGGAGGATTATAAAAGCTTTAACCAAACGAGGTGTCATGGAACGGTGGTGGACATACATTTTGTACCTTTCTCCTTTGCTCCTGTGCATACTCTGTTGTCCCATAAGACTTCACTTAAGACACACAAGCTCAAAGATAAGATTAATATTTTCAATATGGTGACATCATAACATTAAACCAAGTGCCCTTCTGAGTGTGTGACCCTATGTGACTGCATCAGTTGCACACTCTTGAAGCTGTCCCTGTCCAAACCCATGAGTCTGGGACATCATAGATGTTCAATAAATAATTGAGGCTGAACAAGGAGTACCCACTGTATGCGAGGTATTTGGAATACTGCTGTGAGAGACACAGCCCTGTCTTCAAAGAGATCACAAACTAGGGGGAAGAGACAGAAAAAAAACAGATGATCTGTTACAACCCAACTCCTGAAGGGCACGAGATAGTAGAACACACCTAGCACTGAGTCAAACATAAGCTTTATTTGGACTTACAGGCAGGAGAGTGTCCCCAGTGGCAGAGGTCCAGAGAATGAAGATAGTGCACTGCAAAGAGATGGAAAAATGAGGGGTGATATAAAGGGTTTCATAACAAAGACATTCCATGGGGTATGAGAAGAGAGTTTCTGCTGGGTCCCATGAGCACGTGTGGGGTCTGGTGATGTTCTCGCAGGAACTGCTCTGAGGAGGTTATGGTTTACATACCATCTATACATCCTTTCCCCTCTGGGGAGGGTTGGTTTTTTGTTGTTGTTTTGTTTTGTGTGTGTATGTTTTCATCTTCAATTTATTAATGTGATGTATTACAATGATTGAATTTCTTATGTGGGGAGGGTTGTTAACCTTTAACTTATGTCTAGGTTACTCAGCAGCTACATGCTGAGGACTTAGGGGGAGCCCTGGTCCTGGGTCCCCATATGATCTTATGTATACTTCGAGTGCTGTAGAAGCAGTCTATACCAGGGGTTATTAACTAGTAACCCCTAACCAGCTAGAGGTCTGTGAGCTTGAATTGAAATAAAAAAAAAAAACATTATTCTTGGGGGGATGTGTTAGTGTGGGTGTAATATATTTATTAAATAATACACAGTATAGTATGGACTTAGGGTTCCGTGGCTTTCACCTGACTGGCAAAGGGGTCCGTGAAACAAAAAAGGTTTAAGAATCCTTCTCTATACAAATCCTTCCTTATTTTGAACTCAAAGGTGCCATTCTTTTACCAGTATGGTATTCCTTTACCTTCAGCCTGGTATTATAGTGTGATGAAATCTGGCTCTGCAGTGAGCTAGATCTTGTTTTGAATTCTGTTTCTGCCATTTATGAGCTGTGTGGGTAAATGATAAATCCCCTCTGGCCTATTTCCTCTTTTGTAAAATGAGGATAGCACCTACTTGTCAATGTGTGAGAGGTTTTGAGAGAACTTAAAGTGTGTATTTAATAAATGGTTGCTTTAGTAGTTATACCTCTTTGAAGTGTTCTCTCTGCAGGGCTGCTACTTACTCAGCTGCCTCCTATTTCTATTCTTCCCTAGACTCTTTCTGGGCCATTAATTCCCACCAATAGAATCAATTAGGAGAATAAATGTTTGTATACATCTGGCCCTAGAGTCTCTCTGAGTTTATTTTAGAACCTTTATAACCCTCTGCCTCTCATCACTCCAACTCTAACAACTCCCCTCACCTCATATATATACACACACAACCACACTGTCTTCTGTGCTAATATTACCTGCCAGAAGTTCTAAATTTCTAAGCTGTAAAAAGAAATAAAACAAAATAGAGTTACTATGGCTAAAAGATATAAAATGGAGTTGGGAGTTCATTCTGGAGATTTCTCTTATGCAGACTCAGCCAGATAGCACCAAAGTATGCAAAGTCTCAAGCAACAATGTTTCTCAAAACCCTAAGGACAGAGTGGGTGTAGCTCAGTGGTTGACTGCCTGCCTGCCTCCCATGAGGTCCTGGGTTCAATACTTGGTACCTCATAAAACAAACAAAACAAAAAAACCCTGCAGACAATAGCCTCATTCCATATAAGAATGGTCACAGTTGTTCAGGGCATCCAGAATTGCTAATGTGGCTAAGTTGAGACACAGGTTTTGCTTCCATCATCGTAAATTTATTGCCATGGTGACAATGAGACCTGTAACATTTTTTTATTGCTAAAGACATGAGTAAAAAATGGATATAACAAGACTTTTCAGTGTTATAAACAAATTAAAGGCTAATTTAGATCATTTGTCAAAATACAAATGTACACTATTGAGGGACCCAAAGTGAGTAATTTGAAGAAATTAGGTTCGAAGAATTCTAGTAAATAGGTGGGGAATTTCTGAAGTATACATCAGTATGTCCATACACAAGTAGAGATGAAGAGAAGCTCATCTAAAAGAATCGTGACAAGGCTGACTAACTGTTTATGGATTATTTTTAAAACGGCTATCTTGAAGCTAAATCTTATTTCAGGCTTCAGAGGAACTAAGCCTACTTTGATAATGAAATGGTGGAATGATCACAACATATTGAATTCCTTAAATAAAAATGTATTGACTTATGCTACACATAATAAAAAATACTCTTTACACTGTAGAAAATCAGAATGTATTTTTGGCTCAGAGTTTCTTTAGTGTTTTCTTGGAGGAAATAAAATTTAGCAGTTTAAAAAAAAAAAAAGGCCTGCAGACATCTGGACACGTAAGCAAACCACAAGATAAAGAACTTCTTAAACTATCAAACCTGAAGGATAGATACTTGGAGTATCCAGAATACCCACTAAACACAAACAATTTATGTAATTATTTTCTTTAAAAACCCTCACCTGGAAGACCCAAGACACAATTTAGGTTGCTACCTGAATTTGTTCTCCCCTAAATGCAATTCTAAGACTCCAAATAAATGCCTTTGTTACCTTGTGGCTCAGTTTGTTATTTCTCAGTTAAATTTCTTGGCTGTAGCATTGCAGGGTGGACGTTGTCTCTGTTTTGATAACAAAAATAAAAATAAAAACCTTGGCCCTCTTTTAGAGATAGTGAAGGGCAGACAATTAAGATTATATTTGAATTTTAACTTGAGTCATCTTCCTACTGCAAGCAGAAATATCTGAAGCAGTTTCATTATCCTCATGATAAATGAAAATGCTACTCAAGATAGTCATCAAACCCAACTGTAATCATTGTGCAGATTTTGAGGTGTTCATAGTTAAGATAATACGTGCCTGGCTGCCTGATAAAGAAAATGTGATAAAATGTTAGCGTTTGGAAAGTCAGGATAAAGAATATACAGGAATTCTTTGCATTACAGGAATTATTTGTACATATTTTCTGTCAATCTCTAATTATTTCAAAATAAAAAGTTAAAATGTCCCATTCGTGAACCATTGTAGACCATTCAATTCAAAAATATGTTTAAATATTTTTGAGGTAAGATCATATATAGACTTGGGACCCATTATATTTTATTTAGGAGATCAGATTATTCATATTTAATAATTAAATGACAATAAAAGCTGGTCTTTGATGAGTGCTAAAGCAAATGTCAGGTCCCAAATGTACACACGTTTGTAGAGGATGTGTTGTCTAAAATTATCATCAAAACTAGAAACCTAGTTTTTAGAAAACCTATGAGTCTTTGGGAAATTAAAAATGGGGGAGAGAGAGTTTTCAAGTGATACTCAAGGTAAGCCTTTTCACTTGCTAAATTAAGCATGTTAAAACCAAAGGTTATTCAATTTAATGAGGTAGACCGTTAACAATTATAATAAAAACTCCACCCTTGCCCTTAGAAATGCCCTTTTCCTCCAAGAAATGTCTTTTCCTCCTTGTGACTGACCTACAGTGGAATTCCTTACCTACTTCTTATTACTTCTAGGTTGTTTGTTTGTTTTTGGCCTTAACTTTATTTCCCCTCTGTTTGTACACATCATTGCCTGAACACTTGGGGTAAGATAGTAATTTCTGTGTATGTATACCTATTTATTTAATCTATTTGGTATATATTTTTTAAATGTCAAATTATAATTTGTTAGATTTTCAGAATAATTGAAGGTTAAAGCCACTTACCCAAAATTACATGTTTATTTATAAATGAAAGTAAAATTTTGAATTTCAAAAGCTAGTCATTTGTAGAAGTTTCCTTTTCTCTAAGTAATTTAAATTTTCTTATGTAAAAATGATAATCTGACAGGAAGTGGCTGTGGCTCAATCAGTGGGGCTCCCGTTTACCATATGGGAGGCCCCCCGGTTCGGTTCCCGGGGCCTCCTGGTGAAGGCAAGCCCGCCCGCACGGCGTGGTTAGCTGACCCAGCGAGCACAAGCAGCAAGGGGGGCGATAAATGAATAAATAAATAAAATCTTAAAAAAAAAAAAAAAATGATAATCTGAGGGAGTGGATGTGTCTCCAGCAGTTAAAGGCCTGCCTTCCATGTGGGAGGTCTCAGGTTCAGTTCTATTGCCTCCTAAAGAAAACAAACAATGAGCAGACAATGAGCAAAAACAAATAAGAAAAAACAATGAGCAAAAGAGACAAGGGAGCCAACTCAGGGGAGAAAAAAAAAAAGTAATAGCCTGATAAACTTGTTTAATTTTAGCCAAAATGTCAAACAGAGTAGAACACACAATCTTTTTTAGAAATATTTGAAAGTCTTATTCTGTTATCTGTAACATTTATAAATCATAAACTTCAGTAAGTACCTTTGACTTCAGGACCTAAATTCCTTAGACCAATCCTTAGAAAACTGCATGTTCTACTCAAATGTATGACTAAAGAAAATGAATCATATATGGCCTCTGATTTGGAATTTCCCCTTGTCAGTTTACTTTAAATATCAGCCACTTAAAATATCATTATTAAAAGAGGTTAACTTGTGCATTTCTCAGTTAGAAAATTAACTGCTAGAAGAAATGGTTGCCTTTATGTGAGGGCAGAAACTTAAATGTCCTTTTGCTTTTCTTGTTTGTTTGAGTTGTTTTCTTAATGGCTGCCCCATTTATGTAACATGTTTATATAAAACAATCTAGTTTATATTAATACCAACTTAGTTTCAATATTATAAAAAAACTTTGTCCCCTCCCCCTGCCTTTGTGCCATTAATATTCAAATTACATCTTTATAAGCCCACCAATAATTTTATAATTATTGTTTTATGCAGTTGTCCTTTTATTTTTGCTCTTCTACTCGTTTTTTGTTTGTTTTTTTTTTTCTCATTGTCTGCTTGTTGGTTTTGCTCGATGTCTGCTCGATGTTTGCCTGTCTTCTTTAGAAGCCACTAGGAACCGAACCCCAGATATCCCATATGGGAGGCAGGCACCTAACTGCCTAAGCCACATCTGCTCGCTGGAATTGTCTTTTAAATCAGAAGAAAAGAGTTACAAACAAAACTATCTTATACTGGCTTTTATTTTTACCTATGTAGTTACCTTTACAGGTGCTCTTTATTTTTTCATGTGCATTTAAATTAGTATATAGTGTACTTTCATTTTAGCCTGAGGACTCTTTTTAGTATTTTTTGTAGAGCAGGTCTGCTAGCAACAAATTCTCAGTTTTTATCTGGGAATGTTCTAATTTCTCCTTCATTTTTGAAGGATGGTTTTGCTAGATATAGTGTTCTTGGTTGGCAGTCCATTTCTTTGAACGTCCCCCTGCCTTTCTGGCCTCCGTGGCTTCTGAGGAGAAGGCAGCTATCATTCTTACTGGGGATCCTGTGTATATAACGAGTCACTCCTCTCTTTCTCCTTTCAGGATTCTCTCTTTGTCTTTAATCATTTGATTATGATGTGTCTAGGTATGAATATCTTTGAATTTATCCTTCTTTGAGTTTGTTGAGCTTGGATGTATAGATTAATATTTTCATCAAATTTAGGAAGTTTTTTTTTTTTTTTTTTTTTTTTTTAAGATTTTATTTATTTATTCATTTATCCCCCGCTTGCTGCTTGTGCTCGCCGGGTCAGCCAACCACGCCGTGCGGGCGGGCCTGCCCTCACCAGGAGGCCCCAGGAACCGAACCCGGGGCCTCCCATATGGTAAACGGGAGCCCTACTGATTGAGCCACAGCCGCTTCCCAAATTTAGGAAGTTTTTGGCCATTATTCCTTTAAATATTTTTCTGCCCTCCTCCTCACCCTTCTGGGACTCCCTGTATGGGTATGTTGGAACACTTGATGGTGCTCTACAGGTCTCTGAGTGTGCCGGTTTGAAGCATTTTGTGGAATCCAGAAAAGATGATGTTCTTGGAGCTAATCCATTCCCATGGGTGTGGGACCCTTTGATTGGATTGGATTCAATTAGGGGTGGGGTGGGCTTTGACTGGACTGCTTCAAGGAGGCATGACCCAGGATGGGTCATACCTGGAATCCTCTTTATAAACAGGAGAAACATGCAGAGACACGAAAAAAAAAAAAAAAAAGCAGAGACAGAGAAACCCTGAGAGGCTGAGAGAGAGGTCTGGAGGCCAGAGGCTGGAATCAATGGAGCACAGAGGCATGGAATGAGGCCCCTGAGAGGCTGAAAGAGATAAGGCCTCAGGGAGAGACGAGTCATATGCCTAATTGCCCACAGCTGAGCTCTGGGAGAAAGTAAGCCTGGAGTAGAAGGCAGAGACCCAGACTGGAAAGCCACCATTGTGTCTTGCCACAGGGCAGGAGTCCAGGATCTCCAGCAGCCAACCTTTGGTGAGACAGAATCTCTGATGATGCCTTTATTTGGACATTTTCACAGGCTCAGAAGCTTTTAACCTAATAAATTCTCATTATAAAAGCCAACTCATTTCTGGTATATTGCTCCCAGCAGCTTTTAGCAAACGAAAACACTGAGATTTGCTTCGTTTTTCTTCATTCTTTTTTCTTTCTCTTTCCCCGGATGGGATCATCTCAATTGATCTGTGTTCAAGTTCACTAATTCATCCTTCTGCTAACTCAAATTGTCTATTGAACTCCTCTAGTGAATTTTTCATTTCAGGTATTGTAATTTTCCACTCCAGATTTTCTCTCTGGCTTTTTATTATAATTTCTATCTATTTGTTGATTTTATTTGGTGAGACATCATTCTCATACTTTAATTCTTTAGACATGATTTCCTTTAGTTCTTTGAACATATTTATAATAGCTGAATTAAAGTATGTGTCTAGTAAGTCCAACATCTGGACTTCTTCAGGGACAGTTTCTTTTGACTGTTCTTTTCCCTGTGAATGGCCCATACTTTCCTGTTTGAGTGTCATAATTTTTTGTTGAAAATTGGACATTTAACATAATACAACGTAGCAAGTTTGGGAATCAGAAACCCGCCCCTCCTACCAAGGTCTGTTTTTCATTTGTTTAGTAACTCTTCTGTATTTTAATAATGTAAAGTCTGTATGCCCTGATATGTGCAGTCACTGAGGTCTCTGCTCAGTTTGCTTAGTGGTTTGGTCAGAAATTTCCTAAAATGTCTTGAACCAAAAAGTCTTTCACCCTTTGCCTAGGGATCCTCTGTGTGTATTGGGGCATGCCTTTGATGTCTGGCAGTTTGCAGTTTTGGCTTAGTCTTCACTTCCTGCTTGGGCAGGGTTTTAGTTTGCTAAAGGCTACCAAGGCAATATACCGGAAATGGGTTGGCTTTTACAATGGGGATTTATTCGTCCAAAAGCTTACAGTTTTGAGTATGAGAAAAATGTCCAAATCGGGAGATGCTTTCTCCCTGAGATGCAGCCGTGGACAATGAGGCATATGGCAGGGCCCAAATAGTAGTGTCTGCCAGTCTCTGCCTTCTCCATGCTCTGTTTTGTTCAGCTTCTGGCTGCTGCATCTGTAGCTTTCTCTCTCAGCTTCTAGGAGTTTTTCTCTCTGTCTGTAGCCTCCTCCTTCCCATTTATAAAGGTCTCCAGCAAGAGGACCAAGACATACCTGGGCTGTGCTTGTAAAGTAATTCAAGCACATGGCTCTCAACTAAACCCAATCTAATCAAAGGGTCCTACACCCACAGGAACAAACCAATTTTAGAACATAATTTTTTAGGATCCATGAAAGACTCAAACTGCCACATGCAGGGCCTGAAGGTAAGCCAAAAGTGAGAGATGAGGGCCTTTTCTGATCTTTCCTGGGCATGCACACAGCCCTGCACATGTGTTTACCTTATAGACATTCAGCAATATGTTGGAGATTTTCAAACCCCATCTAAACATCTCATCCTCAGAGCATTCTTTTAAGTTTTTTGGGCAGCCTCTTCTTTGTCCCAACTGGTATCACCACCTCAGATAGAAGCAATGGTAAACAATTGCTGCTGATTGTTTTGGACAAATGCCCTGGTTATAGGATGCCAGTGAATTAGGTCAAATAAAAATCAGCCTTGTGATGTGAATGGGACTTTTCCAGGAGCTGCCAGATAAGTCAAGTAATGACAGTTCTCTGGGGATAAGGAAATTTGGGAGGCTTGCCCCTCCCGTGGCTGCTAGTTTTCAAAATAGAGCAGAATGGATATCTTTATTTCTTCATGCAGCTTCAGTTTATTGTCTGTTGTACTTTCCTTTCAACCTGCAAGACTCGCTGTAGGAGCTCTTGTAGGGCTGGTCTAGTGGTAATGAACCCCCTTTACTTTTTTCTTATCTGGGAATATCTTAATATCTCACTCATTTTTAAAAAAAATAATTTTATTGATATATAGTTCACAAGCCTTATAATAAAAAGTGTACAATACAATGTTTTTTAGTGGTTTTTGCTTGTCTGCTCATTTTCTTTAGGAGGCACTGGGAACCGAACCCAGGACCTCCCATGTGGGAGGTGGGCACCCAATTGCTTGAGCCACATCCACTTCCCCTCTCACTTTATTTTTTTTTTACTTAAAACATTTTATTTACTTGTGTGTGTGTATATATGTACATATATATTTTTTACTTTATTTTGTACATTTAATAATTGAAAATAAAAACAATTAAAAACTAAAAAGTAAACACCGATGAATAAATATATACATTTCTCAATTAAATGTAATGGATATATATAAATTTTATTTTGAATCAAACAATATGCTACACAATATATTTGATTCATAGTAACGCATTCATACAGTATTTGTCCTTTTGTGTCTGGCTTGCTTCGCTCAACAAAATGTCCTCCAGGTACCAGGGGCTGGGGATTGAACCTGGGATCTTATATTTGGGAAGCTGGTGCTAAATCACTGAGTCACATCGGCTTTCCTGAGTTGGTTTTTTCATTTGTTTTGCTTGTTGGTTTTTTCTTTTTTCAGGAGGCACCAGTAACTGAACCTGGGACCTCCCATGTGGGAGGTGGGAGCTCACTGCTTGAGCCACATCCACTCACTCTCTTATTCATTTTTTTTTTTTTTTATATCTTTTTTTTTTTTTTTTTTTACCGGGAGGTCCTGGGGATTGAACCCGGTCCCTCCATATGGGAGACGGACGCCCAACCAGTTGAGCCACATCCGACCCCCTCTCTTATTCATTTTTGAAAGACAGTTGCTGGATATAGAATTCTTGGGTGACAGGTTTTTTTTGTTTTGTTTCGTTTTTTTTTTTTTTTTCTTTTCTTTTTTTTCAGTACTTTAAATATGTTTTCTTGCCACTGTGGTTTCCGATGAGAGATTGGTACCTTGCACATGACATATTGCTTCTTTCTTGTGGCTTTCAGAATTCTCTTCTTTATCTTTGATTGTAATATACTGCAGTGTGGGTCTATTGGAGTTTATTCTGTTTGGAGTTCATTGAAAGTCTTGGATGTGTATATTTATGTCTTTCATTAAATTTGGGAAGTTCTCAGCCATTATTTCCTTGAATGTTTTCTCTGCTCCTTTCGAAATTTCTTGTGGGATTCCCACAACGTGTAATGTATTGATATGCTTGATGGCATCCCACAGATTCCTCAGGCTCTGTCACTTTTCTTTGTTGTTCTTTCTGCTCTTCAGAATGATTCCAATTGTCTTCTCTTCAAGTTTACTAATTCTTTCTTCTCCAGCTCCAATCTGCAGTTGAACCCTCTAGAATTTTTTTTTTTTCTGTAACCATGATGTTCAGCTATGTTTGTTTCCTTTTCATAATTTCCATCTGTATTGATATTTTCCTTGTAGTCATCTGTTGTTTTCCTTGTTTCTTGTCCATGTTTTCCTTTAGCTCTTTGAGCATATTTAGGACCATTTTTATTATGGTCTTTGTCTGATATAGTCCAAGTCCTCCTCATTGATGGTTTCTAATGCTTTAATCTTCTCCTTTGATGCACTATTGCATCCTGTTTCTTTGTATGTTTCGCAACCTTTTGTTGACACCTGGAAATTAGATATTTTTATGAATTTTTACAGAAATTTAGACTCTGTGGTGTCTGTTCCTTGTATCCACCTTGTGTTATGATCGGATTTTATTTGAATGCCAGGAGCTAACAAAAAAAAAAGAAAAGAAAAAAAGGGAGAGAGAGAAAGAAAACCCCTTTTCCAGTCTTTGCAGATTGGCCTGTTCTCCTTCAGGACTTATCCATATAAGAGGCTGTATGAGAATAGCTCTGGGCTAAAGAATAGGGGCCTAGGGGCCTTCCTGATCCTTTCTGCTTGAGTGTTTCCTCTGGAGCACATGCTTGTGGCCCTAGGAAGGAACTCCCTCATTTACACGGTTGCGGTTTTCTAGAAACCATTTCCTGGGGTCCTGGACACTGCATGGTATGTGCTAACAATCCCTTGCCCCAGGGAGCACAGCACTCTGTAGGAGAGCTCTCTGAACGCCTTCTACATGCAGGGCAAGTTCTTAGGCCACCACTAGACAGGTTGCGCCAGGCACAGGTGCTCCTACTATGTACACAAGGACCACTGTGATCCCTCTGGACCGGGACCAGGAATCTGCACTGTGAATGTGAGCCAGTTACATGTAGAACCGATCAGGGGTGGGGAAGGGGTCAGCCACGGTGCCACAAGATCCTACTGCTTTAAAGAAGCCTTTTTTCGATTTGGTGCTCACCCTTTTACTGTGGTCCTTTAACTGTTTTCTGGAGCCCTGAGAAAGATCTTTCTGCCAGTTTTTGCTTGTTGTTCAAAGCTTCTGTGGGGGGATAGAAACCCGGAATGCCTGGCTCTGCCATCTTGATCAGGCCCAGTTTACCCTCTTAATAACTGAACTCTTTAATGTTCATTTCCAGATCAGCAGCTGTTCATGCTTTGTACACTGTGAACTCTTGGGATAATTAGCCTGCAATAACTTTATTTGTATAACCTTACATCTAAAGAAGAAAGAAAATGGCTTGTGTTGAGTTTTCTTTTCATGTACCAGGTCTAGAAGAACTCGCTGGAGGTAAATACAATGATAACTGGGTTTTAAAAATTATTCTAAGGGAAAAATGGAAAAACTAAACATATTCTAAGATATAATTTGCAGAACAGAACTCATTTTCCTCTTCAGTATCAGTTCTATACTGTTTTTCTTGAGAAAGTCCAAAATCCCTCTCCCTTGGAAAAACTAATATAACAATATTTTTCATCATTTGTAACAAATGTTCTATGACAAAGCAAGGTGCTGGTGTTATGCATGGTTGTTTAGTAAGCTCACAACTTTTCTAATTAAAATAATAATTTAAAAAATTATGCTAAGTGATAGGAGCTAGACACAAAGTACTCATATATTGTATGAATCCATTTATATAAAATGTAAATATAAATAAATCTATAGAGAAAGAAATAGGTTAGTGGTTAGGTAGGGCTGGGGATGGATAGATTTTGAGAGGTGGCCATTAAGGGGTATGGAGTTTTTCTTTTTGAAGTAATGAAAATGTTCTAAAATTGGTTGTGGTGATGAATGTACAACTCTGGGATTATACTAAAAGCCACTGATTGTACACTTTGGATGGACTGTGTCATATGTGAATATATCTCAATAAAACTGCTTTTAAAGAAAAACTCACCATTTCCAGCTTTACAGGAAGAAAATAACTATAGTAATCCAAGGTTAAAATATATGTGATGCCCAAAGATTTGCATAACTTTTTGCTTTATTAACTTTTTACCAGTTACAATATTCTTAAATATGTAATCTACTGTTGTGCATTACCCATGTTCCCAATCTAGTACTTTTTTTTTTCTCCCTATCCTGATGTGACAGGTTGCCAATGAACTTGCTTAGATTTCTCTGAGCATATTTTTATGTATTTCACCTTCTTGTTGGATCAAAAATTTAAGGCAGTTTCGCAAGATAAATTAGAGGGAAGAGAGATAAGAAAAGGAAAACAAGAATAGGGAAATAAAATGAAGTAAGGACTTCTCTTAATCCAAGCTGCATAGCCTGTCCAAATGCTGGCCTCTTTTTTGAACGCCTTTGGGTTCTATTCTGATTAACTACAAAACTTACTTTTTTTTTTTTTTTTTTACCAGGAGGTCCCGGGGATCGAACCCGGGTCCCTCCATATGGGAGACGAATGCCCAACCATTTGAGCCACATCTGTTCCCCCAAAACCTGCTCTTATTTCTCAAAGTGCGTCTGTCCTCATAGTTCATCTGTTCTCCTGATGAGGTTGAAGTCAAGAAAAAATTCATTCTCTCCTTGGTTATGGCTTTCTTCTTATAGCCCTCCTCATTTTTCCTTGATTGACTGGCACTAGTAAATGATCTGTACTGCTAGTATTCATATCCTGGGAGTATTTTTTTCTATCGACCCTTTGGTCTTAACTAAGACAGAATAGCTAGGAATCTTTTCTTTGAGAGCCTCTCTGCCACCCTTTCCTCTGTGTTTCTATTTTCCTTCTATCTATACAGGATAAATTCAGTATAAAATAGAAATATAATCTTAAGTGTTTTGGGTCAAAATTTATTTTTAATTTTTAATTTTTGTAGAAAATCTTACAGTAAGAATTTATTCTCTGGTTGGTAAGATAAAGATTTTGCTATATTTCCACACACTAAAATTTAATTTATATATTCATAAATCTATAGTCATTAGACAGGAATTTTCCAATCAGTTTGGTTTCTCTTCTCATATACAGAATATCTGATGAAATATGTAATTAGCTAGATTTAGGATGACTTTATGTTTTAGAAAGTCTGATTTTAAAGGCTAAACCATAACTATGGATAACGACTATCAGAGAATTTTTTAAGAACTTTTCATCCCTAAAGGTACATTGCTCTTAGATTTATAACTTTGAGACACCGATGCTTGCCCTTTTTATTGAGCTATAACATATCTGCAGTAATGTGCACTAATGTTAAGTGAACAGCTGGGTGAATTTTAACACATTTACATACACGTAAGCACCATCCAGATCAAGATATAGAATGTTTCCAGTATTTCAGAAGGCTCCTTCATGAACCTTTCTGGTCAGAATCCCTACCATCATACATAACTACTATTCTGATTTCTATCACTTTAAATTAGTTGTCTGTTTTTGAAATATATATATGACTGAAGTCATGGAGTATGTACACTTTTGTCTCTGGCTTCTCAATATTTTGTCTGTAAGCTTCATGTTGTTGCTTACTTTTTAAACAGTTTAAATATTCACATTTCAGTAGGTCTTTGGAATTCTGTTTTCAAAAAGGAAGGTAATCTCTGGCTATTCTAAAAATCATGGAACCATATATCCATTCACCTTTTTATTTTCAGTGGTTTGTAATCACCATAGATAAGGTATTTATGTGTCTTTGTCCATATTATATCTTATGATTAATTATGTGTCTAATTGAGTAAATATATTCATTAATAAGACCATTTCCCCCCTCTTAACATTTTTGTTACACAAATTTATGTTGAGGGAAGATTTTATATATGGAGACCAATTTTTGTACCTAATAGTCACTAACTCTTTTTCTTGTCTTTATTAGTTCTGCAGGAAGGACTGAAAGATAATTTTGCTGATGTCCAGGTCTCTGTAGTTGATTGCCCTGATTTAACTAAGGAACCATTTACTTTTCCTGCAAAAGGTAAGCGATTTTTGCATCTAACTTTTAAAATTTTATTTTAAAAACAATTTAAGTATATCATTCATATATGAACATACATAAACAATAAGTATATAGTAAAAGTTGTGAACTTATAAAACAAACATGTATAACATCATAAAGTGCTCTCAAAAATCACCCCACCACAAATACTTTGCATTGTTGTGTAACATTTGTAACAAATTATGAAAGAGCATCCTCAAAGTATTACTACTAACTTTAGTCCCTATCTTACATTTGGTGTATTTTCCCCCAACCCAACTTATTATTTTATTTTATTTTTTTCCCCCATGAGATGGCTCCCTCATTTGTTTGCGCTTGTTGTCTGCTCATTGTTTTGTGTGTGTGTGGTTTTTTGTTTTTGTTTTTTTCTTGTTTTCTTCTTTAGGAGGCACGGGGAACTGAACCTGGGACCTCCCATGGGAAGTGGGCACTCAACTGCTTGACCCACATCAGCTCCCTACTCGTTTTTGCTTGTTGTCTTGCTTGGGTTTTTTTTGTTCAATGCTGGCTGTTTGCTCATTGTTTTTTCTCATTGTCTGCTCATTTTTTCTCATTGTCTACTTGTTGCTTTTGCTCACTGTCTGCTCATTGTTTTTGCTTGATGTCTGCTCAGTGTTTGCTTGTTGTTTGTCTTTTTTTTTTTTTTTTTTTTTTTTTAAAGATTTTATTTATTTATTCATTTATCCCCCCTTGCTGCCCGCCACGCTGCGCGGGCGGGCCTGCCCTCACCAGGAGGCCCTGGGAACCGAACCCGGGGCCTCCCATATGGCAAACGGGAGCCCCACTGATTGAGCCACAGCCGCTTCCCTTGTTTGTCTTTTTTAAGAGGCATTGGGAACCAAACCCGGAATCTCCCATGTAGGAGGCGGGTGCTTAACTCCTTAAGCCACATCCGCTCCCCACTATTATTTTTTTCATCGTAAATTATACAATTTATCCAAAGTGTACAATCAGTGGCATTTGGAATAATCACCGAGTTTCTGCATTCATCACTTCAGTCAATATTAAAGCATTTTCATTACTCCAAAAACAAACAATAAAACACACAAACCCGTCATACCTATGTTAGTGCTACTAATTACAAATCCTATGATGAGCTTTCACCATTTCTATTCATTTCCAAACATTTACAAACAACTTTTTACCAATCCTCACAGATTAAGCCTCAGTTTGTTTATCCATTCGTCAGTTGATGGACACCTGGGTTGTTTCCATCTTTTGGCAATTGTGAATAGTGTTGCTGGGAACATCAGTGTGCAGATGTCTGTTTGTGTCACTGCTCTCGGTTCTTCTGTGTATATGCCTAGTATCAGTATTGACAGATCACATAGTAGATCTGTATCTAAGTTCCTTAGGAACCGCGAAAGCAATTCCATAGTGGCTGTATATTCTCCATTTCTACCAACAGTGTATAAGCGGTCATCTCTCTCCACATCTTCTTCAACACTTGTAGTTTTCTGTTTTGTTAATAGTGGCCATTCTAGTGGGTGTGAAATGCTATCTCATTGTGGCTTTGATTTGCATTTCTCTAGTAGCCAGTGATGCTAAGCATTTATTCATGTATTTTTTCCTCATTTGTATTTCCTCTTTAGAAAAATGTCTATTCAGGTCTTTTGTCATTTTTGTTTTAAAGATTATTTATTGATAGCTTGAGGCTGTGTCTACCTCTCCTCCAAAAGAAAAGCCGAAATAAAGAACAAAACATTGATTAAAAAAAAAAAAGATTATTTAAATAAATTATTTTAAATTTTTAAAAACTTTTAAAATTTTTCTTTATTTATCCCCCTCCCTCCCCATATGGTTCTCTTGTCTGTCTGCTCATTGTATGCTCGCCTTCTCCAGGAGGCCCTGGGAACTGAACCTGGGACTGCCTTCATGAGAGGCGAGTGCCCAACGGCCTAAGCCACATCCATTCCCCACGGGCTGCAGTGTCTGCTGGCTTGTGGCATCATCTAGCTTGTTGTGGTGGGGGTGGCATCCAGCTTCTCTGTGGCTGGGGCAGCATCTAGCTTGTTGTGGCGGGGGCGGCGTCTGCTCATTTTCTTTTACAAGGCACTGGGACCCGAACCTGCTTTTGCCCATTAAAAAATTGGGTCATTTGTCTTTTTATTGTTGAGTTGTTGGATCTCTTTATATATCATGGATATTAGACCCTTGTGAGATGTGTGATTTCCAAATATTTTCTCCCATTGAGTTGGCTGTCGATTCACCCTTTAGACAAAGTCTTTTGAGGTATAGAAGTGTTTAATTTTGAGGAAGTCCCATTTATCTATTTTTTCTCTTGTTGCTCGTGCTTTGGGTGTAAGATCAAAGAAACCACCACCTACCACAAGATCTTGATGTCTTTCCCTACATTTTCTTCTTGTAGCTTTATGGTCCTGGCTTTTATGTTTAGGTCTTTGATCCATTTTGAGTTGATTCTTGTTTAGGGAGTAAGATAGGGGTCCTCTTTAGTTCTTTTGGTCATGGATATCCAGTTCTCCCAGCACTGTTTATTTATTTTTTTAATCAGAAATAATATATTATTTTTTTTAATTTTTGAAACTCATATTTCCATTCCACTTCCCATGGAATTTTATCTTAATATAACATGCAGTCTCTTTAGGCTTGAAAGTCCTGGATTGATCCCATAGCATATCTTTCTGAAACAGAAGTGTGTGTACATATATTGATTAAAATTTTTTTTTTTCAATGACTATAAGGCTCTAAGTATTATAAATTTTCTTTCTGGTGTGAGTTAAAGGTACACAATTGATCAAAATAACACAATTACAGATTTTGGTATAAAATTATTAAGCTTAAAAAGTAAAATTTTAAGGGGATGGATGTGGCTCAAATGGTTGGGCGTCCGTCTCCCATATGAAGGGACCTGGGTTCGATCCCTGGGACCTCCCGGTAAAAAAAAAAATGTAAAATTTTATTGGAAAAAATCTCTTAATGAGATATATGGGGCTGTTCCTCAACTCTTCCCCATTAGTTTCAGGGTCCATGAATGATTATTTATTACTGAACTGAGACAGGATTTATCAGTGCAAAGGACCACTGAAGTCTGAGCGGTGATTCCATCAGCCAAAGAGAGCACGAGAAGTGGCTTGATGACGTCTCGGGAACCAAGTGAGCAAAGCCTTTCGAGGAGAAGGGGGCGCTCTGCAAAATCTAGTGCGGCACTTCTCCTCGATAGGCTGCTTGCCGATGGAGTCCACTGCTATGCAGGACGGCAGCTAGACCACCTAGATTGAAAGCACTTCAGAATGTTCTAGACATTTCCACAACATATAGGCATCGAATCATGGGCTTTACTTCTCAGAGAATCCAAATAACCTGAGTCTTAGGAGAGCCAGCACTGTTTATTTTATTTTATTTTATTTTTTTTAAAGATTTTATTTATTTATTCATTTATCCCCGCCTTGCTGCTCGCGCTTGCTGGGTCAGCTAACCACGCCGTGCAGGCGGGCCTGCCTTCACCAGGAGGCCCCGGGAACCGAACCCGGGGCCTCCCACATGGTAAACGGGAGCCCCACTGATTGAGCCACAGCCGCTTCCCATCCAGCACTGTTTATTGAGGAGACTATTCTGTCCCAGAAAAGTGAACTTGGTAGGCTTATCAAAAACCAGTTTACCATAGAGGTGTGGGTCTGTTTATGAACTCGCAGTTTGATTCCATTGATCAATGTGCCTATCTTTATGCCAATACCATCCTGTTTATTTATTTATTTTTTTGGAGGTACTGGGGGCTGGGGATTAAATCCGGGACCTCGAATATGGGAAGCTGGCACTCAACCACTAAGCCACATCGAATTCCCTGAGTTGGTTTTTTCATTTATTTGCTTGTTGTTTTTGTTTTTTCAGGAAGCACCGCAAACCGAACCCAGGACTTTCCATGTGGGAGGTGGGTGCACAACTGCTTGAGCCACATCTGCTCCTACCATGCTGTTTTTTTGAGTGTGTGTGTGTGTTTTAAAGATTTATTTATTTATTTATCCCCCTCTCTCGTTTTTGCACTCACTGTCTACTCTCTGTGTGTTTTTCTGTGCTTGTCTTCTTTTTAGGCGGCACAGGAACTGATCCTGTGACCTTCCAGAGTGGCTCAATCTCTTACGCCACCTCAGCTCCCTGGTCTGCTGTGTCTCTCTTCTGTATCTCTTTTTTGTTTTGTCATTTTGCTGTGCCAGCACTCCATGTGGGCCAGCAATCTGTGCGGGCCAGCACTCCTGCACAGACCAACATTCCGCGTGGGCCAGCTCTCCACTCCGGCCAATTTGCCTTTCACCAGGAGGCCCTGGGAATTGAACCCTAGACCTCCCATATATGGACGGGAGCCCAATCACTTGAGCCACATCCATTTCCCTACCATGCTGTATTGACCACAGTAGCTTTATAATATACTTCAAGGTCAGGGAACGTGAGTCTTCTGACTTCGCTTTTCTTTTTTAGGATGTTTTTGGCTATTTGGGACCCCTTTCCCTTCCAAATAAATTTGGTAATTGACTTTTATATTTCTGTAAAGTAGGCTGTTGGAATTTTGATTAGTATTGCATTGAATCTATTAATCAATTTGGGTAGAATTGGCATCTTCACAATGTTTAGTCTTCTAGTCTAATGTTTTAGTCCTTCCATTTGTTTAGGTCTTCTTTGATTTCTTTTAGCAGTGTTTTGTAGTTTTCTGAATACAGATCCTTTACATTCCTGGTTAAATTAATTCCTAGATATTTGTGTCTTTTTGTTACTATTGTAAATGGAATTTTTTTCTTGGATTTCCCCCACAGGTGCTCATTACTAATGTATAGAAAGACTACTGCTTTTTGCCTGTTGATCTTGTATTCTGCCACTTTGCTGAACATATTCATTAGCTTAAGTAGCTTTGTCCTAGACCTTTCAGGATTTTCTAAATATAGGATCATTCATGTCATCTGCGATTAGTGAGAGTTTTACTTCTTTTCCAATTTGGATGCCTTTTATTTCCTTTTCTTGCCAAATTGCTCTAGCTAGAACTGTGGAGTAACAGTGGTGACAGTGGGCATCCTTATCTTGTTCCTGATCTTACAGGGAAAGCTTTCAACCTCTCCCCATTGAGTACTATATTGGCTATGGGATTTTCATATATGCCCTTTATTATGTTGAGGAACTTCCCTTCTATACCTAACTTTTGAGGCATTTTTATCAAGAAAGGATTCTGGATTTTGTTAAATGCCTTTTCTGCATCCATTGAGATGATCATATTTTTTCCCCTTCTATTTGTTAATGTAGTGTATTACATTAATTGCTTTTCGTATGTTGAACCACCCTTGCATACCAGGAATAAAAACCACTTGATCGTGATGTATAATTGTTTTTATATGCTGTTGGATTCAATTTGCAAGTACTTTGTTGAGAATTTTTGCATCTATGTTGATTAGAGAGATTGGTCTATACTTTTCTTTTCTTGTATCTTTATCTGGCTTTGGTGTTAGGATGACTTTTACTTCATAAAATGTATTGAGTATCTTTCCCTATTCTTCAATTTTTTTGGAAGAGTTTAAACAGGATTGGTATTAATTCTTCTTGAAAGGTTTGGTAGAATTCACTCGTGAAGCCATCTGGTCCTGTACTTTTCTTTGTTGGAAGAGTTTTGATGACTGATTCAATCTCTTTAAATATGATTGGTTTATTCAGTTCCTGTATTTCTTGTAGAGTCAGTATAAGTTGTACATTTCTAGTAATTTGTACATTTCATCTAAGGTTGTCTAATTTTTGGCATAGTTTCTCATAATGTCCTCTTTTTTTTTTTTTTTTTTTTTTACCGGGAGGTCCCGGTATCGAACCCGGGTCCCTCCATATGGGAGACGGACGCCCAACCAGTTGAGCCACATCCGACCCCATAATGTCCTCTTTTGATCCTTTTTATTTCTGTGAGTCAGTCGTAATTGTCCCCTTTCATTCCTGATTTTGTTTCTTTGCATCTTCTTTTTTTCTTTGTCTTGCTAAGGGTTTTTAGATTTTATTGATTTTCTCAAAGAACCAGCTTTTGGGTTTGTTGAATTTTCTCTATTTTTTTTTGTTGTTGTTGTTCTCAATTTAATTTAATTTAATTTAATTTTATTTTATTTTATTTATTTATTCATTTATCCCCACCTTGCTGCCTATGCTCGCTGGGTCAGCTAACCACGCCGTGCAGGCGGGCTTGCCTTCACCAGGAGGCCCCGGGAATCGAACCCGGGGCCTCCCATATGGTAAACGGGAGCCCTACTGATTGAGCCACAGCCGTTTCCCCTCAATTTAATTTATTTCTGCTCTAATCTTTGTTCTTTCTTTCTGCTTGCTTTGGGATTTGTTCACTGTTCCTTTTCTAGTTTCTCCAGTTGTTCAGTTAGTTCTTTGATTTTAGCTCTTTTTTCTTTTTTAATTTAGGCATTTAATGGCTATAAATTTCCCTCTGAGCACTACATTCACTGTATCCCATAAGTTTTGATATGTTGTGTTCTTGTTTTCATTCATCTGGAAATAACTTCTAATTTCTCTTGTAATTTCTTCTTTGACCCACTGAGTGTATTGTTTAGCCTCATACATTTGCAGTTTTCCCCCTTTCCCACCTATTATTGATTTCCAGCCTCATTCCATTATGATCAGAGAAGGTCCTGTGTATAATTTCAATCTTCTTGAATTTATTGGGAGCTGTGTTGTATGGTCTATCCTGGAGAAAAATCCATGAGCACTTGAGAAAAATATATAACCTTCTGATTTGGTGCAGTGTTCTGTATATGTCTGTCAGATCCAACTCATTTATCATATTATTCAAGTTCTCTGTTTCCTTGCTGATCTGTCTAGTTGTTCTATCTATTGATGTGAGTGGTGTTTTAAAGTCTTCAACCATTATTGTAGAGATACCTATTTCTCCTTTCAGTTTTGGCAGAGTTTTCATCATATATTTTGGGGCACATTGGTTAGGTGCTTAGATATTTATGACTGTTACTTCTTCCTAGTGGATTGTCCCTTTTATTAATACATAATAGCCTTCTGCATGTCTTATCACTTTTTTGCATTTAAAATCTGTTTTGTCTGATGCCATTATATCTACTCCTGCTCTCTTTTGGTTACTATTTGTGTGAAATATCTTTTTCCATCCTTTCACTTTCAGTTTATTTGCATTCTTGGGTCTAAGGTGAAGCTCCAGCAGACAGAATATGCATAGCTCATGTTTTCTTATCCATTCTGTCAGCCTATATCTTTTGATTGGGAAATTTAATCCATAAACATTCAGTGTTATTACTGTAAAGGTATTACTTCAACCATTTTATCCTTTGGCTTTCAGATGTCAAATCTTATTTTTATTTTTGTCCATCTTTTTACCTTTTTGGTTCTACACTCTCCTTCAAGTCTCTCTGGTCTTGTCTTTTCTGGCTGCAGAACTCCCTTTAGTGTTCCCTGCAAAGCTGGATTCTTTTTTACGAACTCTCTTAGTTTCTGTTAATCTGTCAATATTTTAAGCTCACTGTCATATTTGAAGGACAGTTTTGACAGATGAAGAATTATTGGCTGGCAGTTTTTTTCTTTCAGTACCATAATTATATCATACCACTGCCTTCTTGCCTCTATGGTTTCTGAGAGCAATCCACACTAAGTCTTATTGGATGTCCCTTGTATGTGATGTTTCACTTTTCCCTTGCTGCTTTCAGAATTTTCTCTTTATCTTTGGGATTTGGCATTCTGCCTGTTATGTGTTTTGGGGTAGGTCTATTTGGATTTATTCTGTTTGGAGTACACTGTGCTTTCTGGACATATATATTCATGTTTTTAATGAGAGTTGGGAAATTTTAGGCCATTATTTCCTCAAATACTCTTTCTACCCCTTTTCCCTTCTCATCTCCTTCTGGAACTCCCATGACACATATGTTGGGGTGCTTCGTGTTAGCATTCAACTCCCTGAGCCCCTGCTCAAATGTTTGCATTCTTTTCTCTCTGTTCTTCTCTCTCCAATTTCAGTTGTTCTTTCCTCTACATCACTGATTCTTTCTTCCATGACTTTAAATCTGCTATTGTGTGCCTCTACTGTATTTTTTTTCTATGCCAATCATTTTACATAAATTATTTATTTCTATTGTATTTTTCTTTATTTTTATTACTATTTTATTTTAAATCTCACTTATTGTGTCTTTCATTCCAGAAGGTCTGTTATTTTTCTATCCAATATTTTAATTTTTTGTGTGTGTGCGCTCACTCAGTGTCTTCTTAATGTCTTTTATTTTCTTAGCTATGTTGTCTTTCAACTCTGTAATTTGATTTAGGATATTTGTGTGAACCTCACTGATTAGCTGTTTCAGGAGCTTTGTCTTGTCAGGAGCTTTGATTTGTTCATTTGCCTGGGTCATATCTTCCTTTTTTCCTGTATGACTTGTAATTTTTTGCTGATGTCTAAGCATTTGATTCTGATGCTGAGTTTACTCTGATGTTCAGTTTCTCTCTCTTGCCTAGGGATTGACTGTTAAGTAGTTCTGTGCTACCACTGTTCTTTGACTTTCGGTTCAACTTGTTCTAGATATTTAGTTTAACTACTCAAACTAGGGCCAAGGATCCAGTAATGGGGTGCAGGCCAGTTTCCAATGGCCTTGGACAGGGGGCCAGTAAAGGTATCTGCTTGCCTCTTTTGTTTATTTATTACTATTTTTCCTTTTTCATGCACTTTTCTGGTTTGCTCAGCAGATGGTGACCTTTGCCAGGCCTCTTATCCCAGGTGCCAGGGGGAATATATTCACTGTGACCCTGCCCTAGTGGGCAGTGCAGAAGCAGTGCCCTCAGGGCTGGCCACGCCTCATAAACAGACTTTCCCTGAGGCTGTTGTCTTCCTTGGCTGTCCACCCCCTCCCTCCCTCTGCCTCCTCAGCAACTAGCCCTGGGAAGTAGGGAGGGTGTTTGAGAAGGCAAATTGTCTTCAGCTCCCTGAGGGCTCTCAGGGCAAACAGTGTCATTGCCCCACCCAACCTGGAAGTGTGTGACCCCTCCACTGCAGCAGACCAAGTTTGCTAGCCAAAATCTGAATTTCCTGTAGGCTATGTCTCTCCTTTGCCCTTCTCTTGGGGAAGAGGACCCCTGAAATCTCCTCAATCCACAGCTGCTGCAGTCCACAGCCACTGCAGTCTGCAGACTGCTGCTTGCTCCAAGGGTGGGGGGATGGGCACCTGCTGGTACCTCTGCAGCTCTACCCACAGGATTGTTCAGCCCTTTTCTTCACCCCTCTCTCCTGGGTGCTGTCTCGCCTTCCCCTGGTGTCCTGAGCCCTAGAACAGTCTCCGTCTGTCCTCTAGCTGTTTTTTCTGGGAGAGAAGTGATCCTTCTTCCTCTCTAATCCTCCATCTTTCTGGAAGTCCTTGCAACTAACTTTTATTTTTCAATCCAATCTTTTTCTTTTATTATTATTTTTTTTTCTTTTTCCTAATCTTTTTTTTGAAACGAGAATTATTTTTAAGGTCCATCTTAAATTATCTACAAATAAAAGATACTTTTCCAACATAGAGACTAAATTGTTTTTAATTTCTGTACTGTAGGCTCCCAGGGCAAACCCCCATGTGGATTGGTCCGTGGGGCTCCACAGCCCAAATTTGTGGGTCAGAACCTGAGTCAGCCTTAGGCTGTGTCCCTCTCTCTCCCCTTTCCTGGGGTGGTAGATGCCTGGAGCCCCCTTTGTCTGTAGTTGCAGGCCCAGAGGCCCGAGAATTCTAAAGAGTGTGGGGGAGGGTACGGGCAGCAATCGCCGCTGCTGGTTCCAACTCATGGTTCTGTCATCGCGATTCCCCTTTTTGTCCCTCTCTCCTCTGGGTGGTATACAGCCTTCACCTGTTGTCCTAAACCCTAGAAGATCTTTTTCAGGGCTGTTTCAGTGTGTACTTTAGCTATTTCTCTGGAGAAGAGATTCGCATGTCTTACTAGTCTGCCATTTTCCCGGAAGTCCTCCAGTTTTTCTGGATAAAGTATTCTCAGCTGGCAGTTTTTGTCTTTCAGTTTCCTAATTGAATCATACTGTCTTCTTGATTCCATGGTTTCTGAAGAGAAATCTGCACTAAGTCTTACTGGACGTCCCTTGTATGTAATCATTTGCTTCTCTCTTGCTGCTCTGAGAATTTTCTCTTTATCTTTAACATTTGGCATTCTGAGTAGTATGTGTCTTGGCGTAGGTCAATTTAGATTTATTCTGATTGGGGTAAGGTGTGCTTCTTGGACATGTAATTTTATTTCTTCTGTAAGAGTTGGAAAATTTTCATCTATTATTTCCTCAACTACTCTTTCTGCCCCCTTTCCCTTCTCTTCCCCTTCTGGAACTCCCATGACACATATGTTGTTGCATTTTTTCAACTGTCTGAGCTCAATTTTTCCCATTCTTTTCTCTTTCTGTTCTTTTCTCTCTTCAATTTTAGCTGCTCTTTGGTATCACTTATTCTTTCTTCTATCACTTCGAGTCTGCTGTTGTAGGCCTCAAATGTGTTTTTGACCTCACCTATTGTGTCTTTCATTTTCATGAGCTCTGTCACTTTTCCGTTTAGGATTTCAAATTCTTCTTTGCGTTCGCTCGATGTCTTCTTTTTTTTTTTTAAAGATTTTATTTATTTATTCATCCCCTCTTTGCTGCTTGTGCTCGCTGGGTCAGCTAACCACGCCTTGCGGGCGGGCTTGCCTTCACCAGGAGGCCTCGGGAACTGAACCCGGGGCCTCCCATATGGTAAACGGGAGCCCTACTGATTGAGCCACAGCCGCTTCCCTCAATGTCTTCTTGATGTCAATTATCTCTTTAACCATATTGTCTTTCAACTCATTAATTTGATTTTGGAAATTTGGGCTCATCTTGCTGATTAGTTCTCTCAAATTCTGCATCTCTTCTGGGACTTTGATATATTCCTTTTCTTGGGCCATGTCTTCTATTTTCTTAGTATGTCTCGTAATTTTTTTGCTGCTGTTTAGGCATCTGGTTAGGATGTAGTTTACTCAGATGCTCAGTCTCTTTCAGTTGTATAGGAATTTAGTGGCAGGAGGCTGCGAGTTACCACAGCTCTTTGATTTTTGGCTCTACCTGGATTGTTAGGATTGTCCTGCTGGTTACTCAAAACTGGGCACTGGACCCAGTAATTGGTTGTAGAGTCATTTCCTAGGGCCTTGGGCAGAGAGGCTATAGAGGCCAGAAAAAACCTCTCCTACTTATCACTCTTTGGCAGCTCTCAATTCAATGCATGGTCTAAGTGTATTTGCTGCAACACAGGCCAGATCAATGTGATAGAGCTTCCTGTCTGGAGGTTAAGAGCCTTGTAATTCAAACTTTCTCTGAGACAGTTCTCCCGCCTTCTCTGGCAGGCCCCTCCCTTTTCCCAGGTAGAAAATATTTCCACTCCCCTCTGAGTCTTTAACAATCAGTCCCTGTTAGTAGAGAAGGAGATTGGGAGGGTTGTATATCTTTAGCCCCTTGCAGGCTTCAAGGCAAACAATGGCGTAGCCCCACCGGGCCTAGAAGGGCTCTTCGACACAGCAGACCACATTTGTAAGTCAAAAGCTGAGTTAACCTTAGGCTGTGTCCCTCTCTCTCCCCTTTCCTGTGGAGTCCTCAACAATTAGTCCAGGCTAGAAGAGAGGGAGATTGCAAGGGTCGCATTTCTCTAGTGCTACACAGGCTCCCAGGGCAAACCACTGTGTGTTCCCACCTGGCCTGGAAGGGCCCGTGGGGCACAGCAGACCAAATTTATGGGTCAGAGGCTGAATCAGCCTTAGGCTGTGTCCCTCTCTCTCCCCTTTCCTGCAGTGGTAGATCCCTGGAGCCCCCTTTGTCTGTAGTCACAGGCCCAGAGGCCTGATAATTCTAAAGAGTATTTAGAGTGGGGGAGGGTGCCGGCAGCAGCAGCAGCGTCCGCTGGTTCCAACTCCCTCCTTTGTCTCTCTCTCCTCTGGGTGGTGTGCAGCCTTTACCTGTTGTCCTAAACCCTAGAAGATCTTTTATTGGGGCTGTTTCAGCCTGTCCTCTAGCTATTTTTCTGGAGAAGAGATTCCTGTGTCTTACTAGTCTGCCATCTTCCTGGACATCTCTCCATCTACTCTTATAGTTTTAATTACTATCCAGATACAACATCTTCAGAATCTGTACATACTACCTAGATGTCTCTTTTTCTTAATTATAGATCAGTGTTTCCAGCTGCATATAGGACAGCACCTAGATATTCTAAGGAAAACTTTAGGGTTAAATGTGTAGAATTTAAATCATTACTTTGCCATAGGTGCCTATTCTCCTATATTTCTTCTTTTTTTAAATTTCCTCTTCACCTCTGCAGTCACCATTATTAGCTTATTACTTATGTTTTCCTTGGACTACTGCAATAACCTCCTAATGGTTTCCCTAAACTTCCTTCTATGTTACTATCATTTATGAGAAAGAATCTTATCCATGAGCAATTTCTGCTGATCCCATGGAAAACATTTCCAAAATGCCCAATTACAAATGGGGCCTATAAGAATTTTGTACATTAATCTTTGCGTAGCTGAAGACATAGAGCATTTACATCTTCTTTACTATATAATATAGGATAATAGTATGTGTAGCAGTTTGTTATTGTTTATGAATTCCAAAAATAGATATTGGATTATGTTTGTAAACTGATCTGTTCCTCTGGGCATATTAGATTGTATTAGATTCAGAGGTTTCACTTTTACTTGATTAAATTATGATTAAGTCTTTGATTCAGCCATGCCAGTAGGACGTTGAGTCCCCTTGGTGGGTGGGGATTCACAGAGAAAACAACATGGCAGAGGAGAGAGTTAGAATTTTTATGAAGGAATCCCAGGAAGTGAATACCCAGGAGAATAACACAGAGGAATAGAGATGGCTCCATAGACACGGCAGAGGCCCTGGGAAGAGAGAGAGCCTGATAGTCTACAGCTGATCTTGTGGAGAGAATAGAGCAGCTGAGCCCATAAAGAAACGAGCCCTGGAGGGAGGGAGAGACTTAGGAGGAAGAGGAAGGCTGAACCCTCACAGAGACTGGCAGCCATCTTGCTCCAATACATGGCAACAGACTTTGGTGAGGGAAGTAACTTACGCTTTATGGCCTTGTGACTTAAGCTTCTACCCCAAATAAATACTCTTTATAAAACCCAACAGATGTCTGGTACTTTGTATTAGTACCCCTTTGACTGACTAATACAGTATGAAATTGACAAAACTACTTTTTCTCAAAGAAAAGGCAATTAATTTTGGGAAGCGCATGTGGCTCAGGCGACTGGGCTCCCACCTATCATGTGGGAGGTCGCTGGTTCAGATCCTGGTGCTTCCTAAAGAAGACAGCGAGCTGGCATGAGAGGCAGGCGTGGCAAGCTGACACAGCAAGAGACACAAGAAGAAAAAACACAGTGAGAGACACAACCAAAGCAGGGAACAGAGGTTCCTGGTGCCTCCTAAATAAGACAGCAAGGTGATGCGACGGGCAGGTGTGGCGAGGTGATATAACAAGATGACGCAACAAGAGATGTCGGGAGGAAAAACAGAATGAGAGATATAACAAAAGCAGGGAGCGGAGGTGGCTCAAGTAATTAGGCACCTCTCTTCCACATCAGAGGTCTCGGGTTCGGCTCCTGGTGCCTCCTAAAGAAACAAGGAAGACGAACACACGGCAAGTGAAAAACAACAAGGGTGTGGGGAGAAATAAATAAAATAAATCTAAAAAAAATTTTAAAAAGTAATTACTTTCCAGTCTGCATTAAAAAAAGAAAAAAATATGCCTTCTCCTAATGTGTGTCTAGCTGTACCTGTGATGTTAAAATGTAAATAGAGGGAGGCGGCTGTGGCTCAATCAGTAGGGCTCCCGTTTACCATATGGGAGGCCCCGGGTTCGGTTCCCGAGGCCTCCTGGTGAAGGCAAGCCCGCCCGCACGGCGTGGTTAGCTGACCCAGCGAGCACAAGCAGCAAGGGGGGGATAAATGAATAAATAAATAAAATCTTTAAAAAAAAAAAAAAAAAATGTAAATAGAAAGTTCCTAGTATCTGAAGTTATCTCTAATTACTGTCGTTTTATAAACAATCTTGGTAATAAACAATTTTGGCAAGAGGATTTCTCAGTATGGACTTCTAAAATAATTTATATTCTACAAGATCAAATATTTTAAATTTAAAAACAATTTTAGCAACAAAATAAAAATAGATTTTTAAAGGAATAAGTCATTACAGACCAATTCTAAACACCTCATTGAATCTAAATTTTGCCCTAATTCTAGTCCTTGCCCTTTTATCAACTTTCTTTTGGCTTTATGACACCAACTACATCTACAAAAAGCCATGCTTCGTTGAGAAGATATTGGAGACACAGGTAATTAGAATAGGACAAGGGCCCTAGCTACTTACATCTCCAACCCATGCTATTTTTTTTTTTAATTTAATAAATTTTTATTTTTGAATCAAACAATATAAATTTTTTTTTTAATCAAACAATATGTTACACAATATATTTGGTTCATAGTAACGCATTCATACAGTATTTGTCCTTTTATGTCTGGCTTGCTTCACTCAACATAATGTCCTCCAGGTTCATCCATGTTGTCATATGCTTTACGGTTTTTTTGTTTTTGTTTTTGTTTTTGTTTTTTACCGAGAGGTACCGGGGATCGAACCCCGGTCTCTCCATATGGTAGACAGACGCCGAACCTCTGGAGCCACATCCGTTTCCCTGTCATATGCTTTACGACTTCATTTCTTCTTACAGCTGCATAATATTCCATCATGCCCATGCTATTTGTAAAACTCCTCATGAGAAAGGACAAATTGTATACCTAAATAAATTAGTGTCTTCTGGCATTTTATACTTAAATTAGATGTATTACCTATTTTTAAGATGGTTTATGTTTTTTTAGGCATCTGTGGGAAAACTAGAATTGCAGAAGTAGGAGGTGTGCCTTACTTACTGCCTCTTGTAAACCAAGAAAAAGTAAGTGTTATACTTTTGCTTTTCATATCAGATCAAGATGGTATATGGGTTGATTCATCTTATTATTATTAGAAAATCCTTTAATCAATGTGGCAAGAAAGTATTTTGGATTTAGTAATAAAGAGTAAACCAGGGAATTAGTATAGTTGTGATTTAACATACTTTTTCCTCCTGTATAGGTTTATGATCTGAATAAGATTGCAAAAGAAATCAAGCTGCCTGGAGCTTTTATTCTTGGAGCAGGGGCAGGCCCATTTCAGACTCTTGGGTTCAATACTGAGGTCAGCATATACAGCATGTAATTATTGTTATTTTATTGATTTGACATTTGGTTTTTCCTCACTATCAGAAAGCCTGCCTTCTGGGTGAATTGTAAGTAATTGATGTCATATCTCACCACAGATTTGATACTGTTTTATACAGATTTGGAGCTACGTCACATGCTCCAATTGGTTCAATTGTAATGGAGGACTAGCCTCTAGTTTGATTTTCTCTTAGGGTATAGGATCAGCCTTAGATGAGTCCAAGTTTCCATTTTGGTCTGCTGAGGACCCAGGATTATACAAGATTTTTATTCTTATATCAGAGGATGCCTAGCTCCTCTGTGAATCTTTGCTTTTGGTATAATGGCAGCTTTGAATCATAGAAAAATGGAATATTTAATCATGTAGTCAGGTCTCTCTTACCGATCAAATAATAGGGATGTACCAGAGTCATATGATGATTATTTACCAAATGTAATGTCTATTACTGTGTAAGTCAGTATATTTCCAACTTTAAAACTATCAAATCAATGTTTCTTGGCATCTCGTGAATGCAAGAATGGGTGACAACAATCAGTCTACCCATTCACTTACAATCTAGTTAGATGTGACCATTAGTCAGTGATCATACCATGTGTTTTGCAGAAACATTAATATAATTTGCCTTGTGTTCAAGATAGAAAAAAGTTTAAAACTTAAAATTAGACATTTTAAAGGAAATATTACAAATGTTATAGAAACACAGTAAGGGTCAGATGTGGCTCAACTGGTTGGGCGTCCGTCTCCCATATGGAGGGACCCGGGTTCGATACCCGGGACCTCCTGGTAAAAAAAAAAAAAAAAAAAAAGAAAAAAAGAAACACAGTAAGAAATTGTGTAAAGGTTTTCCCAATTTTTGATATTTGTAAACCTACTTCTTTAACATTTTGTATCTAAAGGTAAATATTTTAAGTTTCATATTTTCATACTGGGTTTTGAAATAAAATGTCTTAAAGTCTGTAATAAAATAACTTTGTTACATTATTCAAGATACTCTTTTTACATAGAGATACTAGGATTGACTAATTATTTTTTCTTTTCAGTTTATGCCAGTTATTCAAACAGAAAGTGAACACAAACCTGCTGTGAATGGAAGTTACTTTGCCCATGTTAACCCTGCAGATGGAGGGTGCCTGTTGGAGAAATACAGTGAGAAGTATCATGATTTTGGGTGTGCATTATTGGCTAATCTTTTTGCCAGTGAGGGCCAATCTGGCAAGGTGATTATCCATAAAAACTTTGTATGCTCTTAACTATTCTTTAAAATAGCTAAAAATTTGAACTTTTTGGGCCCCAAATATGCTTTCCTTAAACAAATCAGAAGTTACCTAAAGCAAAGTTCCATAAATAACCCCACTATGAAAGATTCAGACAGTACTACACTCAGAGTGAAAGACTTACTTAAAAATAAAATTAAGAATAATGCTATGGGTGGTCCCGGCTTCGGTTCCCAGTACCTCCTAAAAGCAAAGACAAACAGCAAGCAAACAAACGAAAAAACCAGCTCAGGGGAGCCAGTGTGGCTCAGTGGTTGAGCACCAGCTTCCCACTTAGGAAGTCCTGGATTCAATCCACAGCCCCGGTACCTCAAAAAACAAAAACAAAAAAAACCCAAATAAAAGAATAATACTCAGTAAGCAATACCTTGTTTTTTGATGTACAAAAAGGTAACAGGATATTAATTTGGAGCATGAGTGTATTAGTTAGCCAAAAAATTGCAGCAATAAGGTTAGGAGACTTAGTGCCTCTCTTCATATTTCCTTCCTGTTTACAAAAAGATGACTGCAGTGTCAGCAGTTGTGATGACTCTTAAATTTCTTAATAAATAGAGATAGCCACTTCTGCTACTCTGAGAATTGAGGTAGTGATGTCTAAATATCTACTAAAGTGTTGATAACAGGTCTGGAATTTTGTGGGAATGAGAAAATGTCATCCTTCCCCCAATACCAGGGGATTCTCACACTGCTTACACCTTGACAAAGCTGATGAGAGTCTCCAGAGTTAAATGCAGCATTTAGCTATAACTTTCTCATTCCAGAAAAGCATGAGTATTCTTATTGGAGTAAATTGTATATAACATATATATATGATCAACTCTCACTGAGTATTGAGACACCTCAGCTCAAATCTGGGTGTTCTAAATAAATAAGTGAATATTAGCATCATGGAATTAAATTATAATATTTCATTTTGGTAGTTATTTACATAAAATGTTACAGCTTAGAACAGTGGTATGTGTATTTATGTCTTCTGTAGATCATTGAAGTGAAGGTCAAAAGAAGGACTGGAAAACTTAACTTTGTGACTTGTATGAGAGAGACTCTTGAAAAACATTTTGGAGATAAGCCTGTTGGAATGGGAGGTACTTTCATAATTCAGAAGGGAAAAGTGAAGACTCACATTATGGTAAGGGCATGCATGTGTTTGTGTGTGTGTGTGTTTGTGGGGGGGCATGCACATCTACTTATGATTTTAAGATTTTTAAAAAATATACTTTAAGGGAGTGGATGTGGCTCAAGCGGTTGAGCACCTGCTTCCCACATGGGAGGTCCTAGGTTCGGTCCCTGGTGCCTCCTAGAAACAAACAAACAAAAAAACAAGCAGCAAGCAAACAAACCAAAAAAACAACTCAGGGGAGCTTGCTGTGGCTCAGTGGTTGAGTGCCAACTTCCCACATATGAGGTCCAGGGTCCAATCCCCAGCTCCAGTACCTCAAAAGAAAAAAAAAATTATATATGTATGCATATGTGTGTGCGTGTGTGTATACACTTTGAGAATTCTACCTTCAAAGACACTCTGAATAAAATAATTTTACCATGAGTATCTTACCTTAAAATTTAAATGACAATACTGTAAATCACATTATGAGATAATGTTTATGTGCTTGTAAGCCTTAGAAACTGTTTATTATTTTCATTGCCAGAATCCAAAATTAATACATAGTAGACTTTGCTATTAAGATGGCTGTGTTTTGGGGGAAAGAAGAAGTCATTATGAAAATTATAATCGTTCCTGGGCTAAATCAGTTTAAAAGACATCAGGGATAGAATACTATACAAAGAGCTAGGGCATTCAGAACTTTTTTTTCCCCAATCAAATTTTTTAAAAATTTAGAGATGTTGTGAGTTTATAAAACAGGACTTTTTATTTCAGAATTTTTTGTAGGTAAAGGAAGTACGGAAAAACAAGAGGGAGGAGAGGAGGAGGGAGAATAAAAATGATTTCAACTTAATTTCCTTTTCATTTTACTAGTGAAGACAAAAAATTGTAGTGTTTTAAGGCTTTATATCTTGATAATTTTAAGTGTCAAGCTGATCCTATGTAGAAAGAGTAAGCATTTGTGAACCTACTTAAATACTTCCAAATTATTAAGAGAATTAAAGATCAGTCTATTTGTAAATACCAAATGATGTGGAACTGAATCATAATGTTGCAGACTTCCAGATCAAGAAGTTTGTATTTTATTTTGTTCTTAATCAAAATAAAACAACTGTTTTCAAAGTACATAGAAGGGGACTTCCGGGAAGATGGCGGACTAGTAAGACATGGGAATCTCTTCTCCAGAAAAATAGCTAGAGGACAGGCTGAAACAGCCCCGAAAAAGATCTTCTAGGGTTTAGGTCAGCAGGTGAAGGCTGCACACCACCCAGAGGAGAGAGGGACAGAAGAGGGAAATCGCGACTACAGAACCGTGAGTTGCAAGTAGCAGCTTCTGCTGCTGCCGGCACCCTCCCCCACACTCTTCAGAACTCTCGGGCCCCTGGGGCTTCAGGGATCTGCCACTCCCGGAAAGGGGAGAGAGGGGCACAGCCTTAGGCTGACTCAGGTTCTGACCTGAAATTTGGGCTGCAGAGCCCCACACGGCGGTTTGCCCTGGGAGCCCGGAAAGGACTGGAGAAATCCGACCCTTGCAACCTCCCTCTCTTCTAGCCTGGGCTAATTGCTGAGGACATCACAGGAGAGAGGAGAGAGAGCCTGGGGCTGACCCAGCTTTGGACTCCGAGGTTAGGTCTGCCCTGTCCCGAGAGCCCTTCCAGGCTGGGTGGGGCTGCGTCATTGTTTGCCTTGGAGCCTTCAAGGGGCTAAAGATATACAAACCTCCCAATCTCCTCCTCTACTAACAGGGACTGATTGTTGAGGATTTAGAAAGGAGTGGAAATATTTCCTAGCTGGGAAAAGGGGGGCGCTACAAGAGAAGTTTGGAGAACTGTCTCAGAAAGTTTGAATCACAGGGCTCCTAGCCCCCAGACAGGAAGCTCTATCACATTGATCTGGTCTGTGTCACAACAAATACGCCCCGACCAGGCATTGAATTGAGAGCAGCCAACAAGCGCCATCTCCTGGCACACCAAGGAAGTACACATAAGAAAACTAATAAGTAAGAGAGTCTTTTCCTGGCCTCTATAGCCTCCCTGCCCAAGGCCCTAGGAAACGACTCTACAACCAATTACTGGGTCCAGTGCCCAGTTTTGAGCAACCAGCAGAACAATCCTAACAATCAAGGTTGAGCCAAAAATCAAAGAGTGGTGGTAACTCACAGCCTCCTGCCACTAAAACCCCATAAAAGAGAAAGAGATAGAGCATCTAAGTAAAATACAAACTAACCAGATGCCTAAGCACCAACAAAAAATTATGGGCCATACTAAGAAAATAAAAGACATGGCCCAAGAAAAGGAATACAGCAAAGTCCCAGAAGAGATGCAGAATTTGAGAGAACTAATCAGTGAGATGAGCACAAATTTCCAAAATCAAATTAATGAGATGAAAGAGAATATAGTTAAAGAGATCAATGACATCAAGAAGTCATTGCACGAACGTAAAGAAGAATTTGAAATCCTGAACAGAAAAGTAACAGAGTTCATGGGAATGAAAGACACAATAGGTGAAGTAAAAAATACATTTGAAGCATACAACAGCAGACTCGAAATGATAGAAGAAAGAATAAGTGATACTGAAGACAGAGCAGCTAAAATTGAAGAGAGAGAAGAATGGAAAAATTGAGCAGGGGCTCAGAGAGTTGAATGACAACACAAAACGCAAGAATATACGTGTCATTGGAGTTCCAGAAAGAGAAGAGAAAGGAAAGGGGGCAGAAAGAGTATTTGAGGAAATAATAGCTGAAAATTTCCCAACTCTCACGAAAGAAATGAACTTTCATGTCCAAGAAGCACACCGTACCCCAATAAGAATAAATCCAAATAGACCTACGCCAAGACACATACTACTCAGAATGTCAAATGTAAAAGATAAAGAGAAAATTGTCAGAGCAGGAAGAGAGAAGCAAACGATCACATACAAGGGACGTCCAGTAAGACTTTGTACAGATTTCTCTTCAGAAACCGTGGAGGCGAGAAGACAGTAGTATGATACAATTAGGAAACTGAAAGAGAAAAACTGCCCAGCAAAACTGTCCTTCAAATATGAAGGTGAATATAAAGTATTCACAAACAAACAGAAACTAAGAGAGTCTGCAAAAAAGAATCCACCTTTGCAGGAAATATTAAAGGAAGCCTTAGAACCTGAAAGAAAAAGACAGGAGAGAGAGGCTTGGAGGAGAGTATAGAAGAAAGAAAAGCAGAAAGGATAACCAAAAGAGTAAAAAGAAAGACAAAAATAAGATGACATATGAAAACCAAAGAATAAAATGGAGGAAATAAATAGTGCATTTTCAGTAATATCATTGATGTGAATGGATTAAATTCCCCAATCAAAAGATACAGGCTGACAGAATGGATAAAAAAAACATGAGCCATCCATATGCTGCTTACAAGAAACTCACCTCAGACACAAGGATACAAGCCGGCTGAAAGTAAAAGGTTGGAAAAAGATACTCCATGCGAATAGTAAACGGAAAAGAGCAGGGGTAGCTATACTAATATCAGACAAAACAGACTTCAAATGCAAAAAAGTGATAAGAGATGCGGAAGGCCATTATATATTAATAAAAGGGATGATCCTCCAGGAAGATATAACAGTCATAAATATCTATGTACCTAACCAGGGTGCCCCAAAATATATGAGACAAACTCTGGCAAAACTGAAGGGAGAAATAGACATTTCTACAATAATCGTCGGGGACTTCAACACCCCTCTCACATCATTAGATAGAACAACTAGACAGAAGATCAACAAGGAAAGAGAGAACTTGAACAATATGATAAACAAGTTAGACCTAACAGACATATACAGAACACTGCATCCAAACTCAGCGGATTATACATTCTTCTCAAGTGCCCATGGATCTTTCTCCAGGATAGACCACATGTTAGGTCACAATACAGTTCTCAACAAATATAAAAAGATTGAAATTATACAAAGCACCTTCTCAGATCATAATGGAATGAAACTAGAAATCAATAACAGACAGGAAAAAAGGAAATTTGCAAATGTGTGGAGACTGAACAACACACTCCTAAATATTCAGTGGGCCAAAGAAGAAATTGCAAGTGAAATCAGTAAATATATTGAGACAAATGAAAATGAGAACACAACATATCAAAACTTATGGGATATAGCAAAGGCAGTCTTGAGAGGGAAATTTATAGCCCTAAATGCCTATATTAAGAAACAATAAAGAGCTAAACTCAAAGATTTAACTGAACAACTTGAGAAACTAGAGAAAGAACAGCAAACCAATCCCAAAGCAAAAAGAAGGAAAGAAATAATAAAGATTAGAGCGGAAATAAATGAAAATGAGAACAAAAAAGCAATAGAGAAAATCAACAAAACCAAAAGCTGGTTCTTTGAGAAGATCAATAAAATTGACAAACCCCTCGCTAGACTAACAAAGAAAAAAAGAGAGAAGATGCAAATAAATACAATCAGAAATGAAAGGGGGGAAATTACAAATGACCTCACAGAAATAAAAGGAATCATAAGAGGATATTATGAGAAACTATATGCCAACAAACTAGACAACCTGGATGAAATGGACAAATTTCTAGAAACTCATAACCAACCTACACTGACACAACAAGAAATACAAGAACTTAACAAACCAATCACAATTAAGGAGATTGAATCCGTCATCAAAAATCTCCCAGCAAAGAAAAGTCCAGGACCAGATGGCTTCACAGGTGAGTTCTACCAAGCATTTCTAAAAGAATTAACACCAATCCTGTTTAAACTCTTTCAGAAAATTGAAGAGGAGGGAAAATTACCCAACACATTTTATGAAGCCAACATCACCCTAATACCAAAGCCAGATAAAGATTCCACAAGAAAAGAAAATTACAGACCAATCTCTCTCATGAACATAGATGCAAAAATTCTCAACAAAATACTTGCAAATCAAATCCAACAGCATATCAAAAGACTTATACACCACGACCAAGTGGGATTTCTCCCTGGCATGCAAGGCTGGTTCAACATAAGAAAATCAATCAATGTAATACACCACATTAACAAATTGAAGGAAAAAAACTACATAATCATCTAAATAGATGCGGAAAAGGCATTCGACAAAATCCAACATCCTTTTTTGATAAAAATACTTCAAAAGATAGGAATAAAAGGAAAATTCCTCAATATGATAAAAGGCATATATGAAAAACCCACAGCCAACATCATACTCAATAGGGAAAGGTTGAAAGCTTTCCCCCTAAGATCAGGAACAAGACAAGGATGCCCACTGTCACCATTGTTATTCAACACTGTACTAGAAGTTCTAGCTAGGGCAATTAGACAAGACAAAAAAATTAAAGGCGTCCAAATAGGAAAAGAGGAAGTAAAACTCTCACTGTTTGCGGATAACATGATCCTGTATTTAGAAAATCCTGAAGTATCCACAACAAAGCTACTTGAACTAATAAATGAGTTCAGCAAAGTGGCAGGATACAAGATCAACACGCAAAAATCAGTAATGTTTTTGTACACTAGTACTGAACAATCTGAGGAGGAAATCAGGAGGAAAATTCCATTTTCTTTCTTTTTTTTTTTTTTTTTTATAACTCATGTTTTTTTGTTTTTGTTTTTGTTTTTTTTTTAAAGATTTTATTTATTTATTCATTTATCCCCCCCTTGCTGCTTGTGTTCGCTGGGTCAGCTAACCACGCCGCACGGGCGGGCGTGCCTTCACCAGGAGGCCCCGGGAACCGAACCCGGGGCCTCCCATATGGTAAACGGGAGCCCTACTGATTGAGCCACAGCCGCTTCCCTCCATTTTCAATAGCAATAAAAAGACTCAAATACCTAGGAGTTAATTTAACCAAGGAATTATAGGACTTATATGCAGAAAACTACAAAACAATGCTAAAAGAAATTAAAAAAGACCTAAAGAAATGGAAAGACATTCCATGTTCATGGATTGGAAGAATAAATATCGTGAAGATGTCAATCTTGCCCAAACTGATTTATAGATTCAATACAATGCCAATCAAAATCCTAACAGCTTACTTTACAGAATTAGAGAAGGCAATTACCAAATTCATCTGGAAGGGTAAGTGCACCCGAATAGCCAAAAGCATTCTAAAAAAGAAGAGCAATGTGGGAGGAATTTCACTGCCTGACCTTGAAACATATTACAAAGCTACAGTGGTCAAAACAGCATGGTACTGGCATAAAGATAGACATATCGATCAGTGGAATAGAATTGAGAATCCAGAAATATACCTTCACCTATACAGTCAACTGGTTTTTGACAAACCTACCAAGCCCACGCTGATGGGAAGAAACAGTCTCTTCTGGGAAGCGGCTGTGGCTCAATCAGTAGGGCTCCCGTTTACCATATGGGAGGCCCCGGGTTCGGTTCCCGGGGCCTCCTGGTGAAGACAGGCCCGCCCGCACGGCGTTGTTGGCTGACCCAGGGGGGGATAGATGAATAAATGAATAAAATCTTTAAAAAAAAAAAAACAAAAAAAAAAAAACAAAAAACAGTCTCTTCAACAAATGGTGTTGGGACAACTGGATATTTATAACCGAAAGAATGAAAGAGGACCCCTATCTCACCCCCTATACAAGAATCAACTCAAAATGGATCAAAGATCTAAATATAAAAGCCAGGACCATAGAACTACTAGAAGAAAATGTAGGGAAACATCTTCAAGACCTTGTAGTAGGTGGTGGTTTCTTGGACTTCACACCCAAAGCACATGCAACAAAAGAAAAAGTAGATAAATGGGACCTCCTCAAAATTAAACACTTTTGTACCTCACAGGACTTTGTTAGAAGGGTGAAAAGGCAGCCGACTCAATGGGAAAAAATATTTGGAAATCACATATCTGATAAGGGTTTAATATCCAGGATATATAAAGAGATGTTACAGCTCAACAATGAAAAGACAAATGACCCAATTAAAAAATGGGCCAAAGACTTGAATAGACATTTCTCCGAAGAAGAAATACAAATGGCAAAAAAACACATGAAGAAATGCTCGACATCACTCATGATTAGGGAAATGCAAATTAAAACTACAATGAGATATCATTTCACACCTACCAGAATGGCCACTATTAAAAAGACAGAGAACTGCAAGTGTTGGAGAGGATGTGGAGAGATAGGAATACTTCTTCACTGTTGGTGGGAATGCAGGATGGTACAGCCACTGTGGAGGACTGTTTGGCAGTTCCTAAAGAAGCTGAATATAGACCTGCCATGTGACCCTGCAATACCACTACTGGGTATATACCCAGAAGAACTGAGAGCAGTGACGCGAACAGACATCTGCACACCGATGTTCATAGCCACATTCTTCACCATTGCCACAAGTTGGAAATAACCCAGGTGTCCATCAATAGATGAATGGATAAACAAACTGGTCTATTCACACGATGGAATATTATGCAGCTGTAAGAAGAAATGAAGTCATAAAGCATATGACAACATGGATGAACCTGGAGGACCTTATATTGAGTGAAGCAAGCCAGACACAAAAGGACAAATACTGTATGAATGCATTACCATGAACCAAATATATTGTGTAATATATTGTTTGATTCACACACACAAAAAAACAAAAAACAAAACAACAAAAAAATTTACATGTATCCATTACATTTAATTGAGAAATGTATATATTTATTAATCTGTGTTTACTTTTTAGTTTTTAATTGCTTATGTTTTCAATTATTAAATGTACAAAATAAAGTTAAAAAAAAAACAAAAAAAAACAAAGTACATAGAAGCACTCCTTTCTTGCACCTAATTCCTTGGTATATCTTTTTTATTTAGTTGAGATTTAAGCCTGTTAATCTTATTCTTGACTTTTTTTTTTTTTCCCTTTCCCTTCAGCTATTTATAATTTCTTCAGGTGCATTTAGTAGCTCTTATCAGGAGCAAACAGGAGAGTATAACCATGAATAATACTGTACATATACTTATACTTGTAAATGTACTTGAATTCAAGAAACAGCAAAAACAGAGGAAGGATGAAGTAATGCTTTCCTTCTACCTATTCTTTTTTCTTTATTTTTAAAGCCCCCCCCCCTTTTTTCCCTTTTATCTGTAGCATTTATGAGATTCAAGATTAGACTGGGAACATATTCAGAGAAATAGAAAATAGAAAAGATAGTAATAGACTCATCCCTTTATTTATTCATTCATCAGTTTTAGCTTATACACATTGGGTATCCTTTTGAAAACTAGAGTATGTAACTTCTTTTGATGCTAAAAATAGCCACTAGAATATATAAGAAGTGTTAAAATTTTTTAGCTTAATGAAATTGCATATATTTTTAAATTTTAGTTCTCAATAATGTTCTGTATGTTTACTTGTTTATGATATTTTATTGTAGCCCCCAGAATTTTCTTCGTGCCCTTTGAACACTGATGAAGAGGTGAATAAATGGTTGCATTTTTATGAGATGAGTGCTCCTTTGGTTTGTCTGCCAGTTTTTGTCTCCAGAGACCCAGTAAGTCTATGTCTTTATTATATTGCAGTATGCTAGAATGACAGTGCTTGATATTTTTTTTTAAAGGATATTCTTTTTGAATTGACGCTTCTTGTGTTGTTGTTTAAGAACTAGGATAATCTTTAGAATTATTTTGGAAGATAAGGAAGCAGGTGGCTAATCTCCCTATGAGTTAGGCAGGGAACTTTTTGCCTTCAAGAAAATGAAAGCACAGGCATTTTAAATGACTCCTAAAGTCGTGTTGTTAAATAGGAAAATCAGAACTAGGATTCAAATCTCCTATACAAATCTTATTTGGTGTTCATTAAATTGTAACACTATTCAAAAGCTTACTCTTAGAGAAATATATTACACTATAGACCAATTCAAAGCAAAAATCTACCAAAATAATGAGTAGTCTTATCTTTTGATCTAGCAGTTCTAAAGAAGCTGAGGAACTTATTTAAAAATATATGCATATATATGTAAAATAAAGGTTATTCATGACAGTATTATTGTAATAGCAAAAGAATTAGAAATAATCTAAATTTCACTTGGAAAGTGACGTTTTTGTAGGTATCAGAGAATAAGGAAATTCTTTTATGTTCTGATGTACAAAGATCTCAAGTCTGTATTGTTAAATGAAAAAAAAGCAGTATGCCTCACAGTGTGTACAGAATGCTATCATTTGAGTGAAAAAAAAAAAAAAAGGTAAAACGTTGATATATAAGAAAGTACTTATATTAGTTGCCTTCAAGGAAAGAAAATGAGTGGTAATGGCAGGAGATGGAATGAGACATTTTACTAAAAATATCCTTTTGTACCCTTTGCATTTTAAATCATGTTAATATATTACCTATTTTAAAATAAAATAAAACTATTGTCACATGCATAAAGGTCTCCCTCCCCCTTAAACAAATTCTATCCAAAATAATTTGAGTACTAACTGATGGCTTGTCTCTTTTCCTAGGGATTTGATTTGCGATTGGAGCACACTCACTGTTTTAGTCACCATGGAGAAGGTGGACACTACCATTATGACACTACCCCAGATACAGTGGAATATGTTGGATACTTCTTACCTGCAGAGGTTCTCTATCGTATCGACCAACCCAAAGAGACCCATTCAATTGGGCGAGATTAAGTCAGCTGATACTCATTTAGAGAAAGAAATAGTTAACTAAGGTTTACTTTTTAAATGATCTCTTTTAAATTAAGCTCATTGATTGATACTAACATAAAAAAAAAATCTAATGGAAATTATCTCACAACTAACCCCTATTTTTTTGGCCTCTAAAAGGAAGGGGTATGTTGGAATTATATTCTCTATTATTTTGTAAATCCATCTTGGAGAAACTAGTGGGAACAAAAATGCGTTATTGAGATATTCTTCATTTTTTCTATAATATCTGCAAAATCAATTGTGTGTTTATATCTTAAGTATAAATATGATCAGGAATCATGACATTATACCTAAACTATACTATCTTATAGTAATACCTTACATTTGTATAACACTTATTAAACTTTTTAAATTAGTTTCAGAACTGCTACATGAATTATTTCTGGGAATTAGAAATCAGTGTTTGAAATGCTGATAGGTATTGAATCATCATATGGAATTTTTAAAAATCAATTTTAGAAATTAGAATATACTTATTTTAATGGAACAAGTTGAGGGGGGCAGCTTTCCCCTTTGGGGAATGTTGACACAATCAAAAGTTTGCATTTGCACTTTACAAATAATAGCAACTAGATGGTTAGTCATGAATACTCCCTGGTTTGGATTAAAATCAGTTAGAAGCAGTTTGTACTTTGTTATTTGGAAGAAGAGAAGGAAGAAAAACAGCACTGAAATACAATTTTGAAGTGAGGCTATTACTAAACCTAACTTCTACTCTTCATGAAAGATAAAATTAGGGTCTTTGATTTTAGTGGTTGAAATTGTCCTCATTCTTCTTCTGTAATAATCATTAGCCAGAAATAAACTCTAATGCTATCAACATGAAGCACTAGGAGCTCTTTAGTACTAAGCATATAATAAATCTTCAAAATATATTTCAATTGTCTACTTTGGATATTTGCTATAACATGTCCTGGGTGTATAAATTCCTAAATATTTTTTACATACCTTATAAAGTTTTATTGAGATATATTCACATACCACAAAATCTATCCAAAATACACAGTCAATGACTTTTAGTATAATCACAGTGTTGTGCATTCATCACCAAAAAAATTTTAGAACAATTTCATTACTCCAAAAAGAAAAACGTCATACCCCTTTGCAGTCACCTCTCAGTCCCTCTATCCTTCCCAAACCCTACATAGCCACTAATCTAACTCCATCTTTATAAATTGATTTATATTTATATTTTATATAAATGGTATCATACAATATGTGGTACTTTGTGCCTGGTTTCTTTCAACTAGCATAATGGGTTTTTTTGTTTTGTTTTGTTTTGTTTTCCTAATACTAACATCTTGTAATATTAACATACATTTGTTCAGTTTCAAAAAAAAAAAGTCTTATATATGCAATATTACCCGTATTCATATTTCCCATGAGGTTTTACTATGCTATACAGTCCCATTTTACATTTTTTAACTTTCCTTCTAGTAATATACATGACCTTAGAATTTCCCTTTCAACCACCGCCATACCCATGTAATAGCATGACTAGTTACAAACAAATAATGATAAACAAAGCAGACAAATAAGAAAATTCTTCACCATTCACTCTATGTTTCCCCTGCTGTACCTAGCTGCTATTTCTGGCTATTCTTGCACAATTATTTATTTAATTAGCAGTTTTATTGAGATATATTCACACACTATATGATCTATCCAAAGTGTATAACCAGTGGCTTTCTTTTTTTTTTTTTTTTTTTTTTTTTTTAAGATTTATTTATTTATTCATTTATCCCCCCCTTGCTGCTTGTGCTCGCTGGGTCAGCTAACCACGCCATGTGGGCGGGCTTGCCTTCACCAGGAGGCCCCGGGAACCGAACCCGGGGCCTCCCATATGGTAAACGGGAGCCCTACTGATTGAGCCACAGCCGCTTCCCACCAGTGGCTTTCAGTATAATCACAATGTTGTGCATTCATCACCACAAAAAGTTTTAGAACCATTTCATTACTCCAAAAAGGAAAACTCCACACTCTTTGGCATACCTTCCCCAGCTCTACATAACCACTAATCTAATTTCATCTTTATACATTGATTTATATTTACATTTTCTATTAATGGAATCATACAGTATGTTACACTATTTAGTCATAGAAGCTCAATCATACAGTATTTGTCTTTTTGTGTCTGGCTTGCTACATTCAACATAATGTCCTCCAGGTTCATCCAGGTTGTCATATGCTTTATGACTTAATTTCTTCTTACAGCTGCATAATATTCCATCGTGTGAATAGACCACAGTTTGTTTATCCATTCATCAGTTGATGGACACCTGGGTTGTTTCCAACTTTTGGCAATTATGAATGATGCTGCTATGAATTTCGGTGTGCAGATGTCTGTTCATGTCATTGCTCTCAGTTTTTCTGGGTATATACCTAGTAGTGGTATTTCCGGGTCATGTGCCAAATCTATATTCAACTTCTTTAGGAACTGCCAAACAGTCTTCCACAGTGGCTGTACCATCTCTCCACATCCTCTCCAACACTTGTAGTTCTCCGTCTTATTAATAGTGGCCATTCTGATAGGTGTGAAATGGTATCTCGTAGTTTTGATTTGCATTCCCTAATCGTTAGTGATGTTGAACATTTTTTCATGTGTATTTTTGTCATTTGTATTTCTTCTTTGGACAAATGACTATTCAAGTCTTTTGCCCATTTTTTAATCAGGTAGTGTGGCAGTTTGAGATTATGAATTCCAAAAAGAGATATTGATTATCTTGTAAACTGGTCTATTTCTCTGGCGTAATACCCTTAGAATGTTTTAAATTCAAAGGTTTTATGTTTACTTAAATAAATCAAGATTAGGGCTTTGATTTGACCATGTCATTAGGGTGTGCAGGGTTGAGTCCCCACCCTCTTGGTGGGCTATATAAATGGACGCTCAATCAAGAACACAGAAGCAGATACACAAGAAAAGAAAGAAAGCTCCATAGACAAGGAGGAGGATCCTATGGCCCCAGGAAGAGAGTTGAGCCATTTCCTGATAGTTTACAGCTGATCTTGTGAAGAGACCAGATCAGCTGAGCCTGGAAAGAAATGAGCCCTGGGAAGAGAGACTACCTCTATACCAGCCTACAGTTGAGATAGGAAGAAGCTGGACTCATGAAGCCTTAAGAAGGAAGAGGAAGGCTGAACCCTCGCAGACATTGCCCGCCATCTTGATTCAACACACGGCAACAGACATTTGGTGAGGAAGTACCTCTTATGGTACCTTGAGTTGAACTCTCTAGGGCCTTGTAAGTGTAAGCTTTTACCCCAAATAAATACCCTTTATAAAAGCCAGCAGATTTCTGGTACTTTGCATCAGCACCTCTTTAGCTGACTAATACTGGTAGTTTGTCTTTATTGTTGAGTTGTAGCATCTCTTTATATATCATGGATATTAAACCCTTACGGGACATGTGATTTCCAGATATTTTCTCCCATTGAGTAAGCTGCCTTTTCACCCTTTTGGCAAAGTGCTTTGAGGGGCAAAAGTGTTTAACTTTCAGGAGGTGCCATTTCTCTATTTTCTCTTAGGTTGCTCGTGCTTTTGGTGTAAGATGCAAGTAACCACCACCTACCACAAGATCTTGACGATGTTTCACTATATTTTCTTCTAGTAGTTTTATGGTCCTGGCTTATGTTTAGGTCTTTGATCCATTTGAGTTGATTCTTGTATAGGGAGTGAGACAGTGGTCTTCTTTTATTCTTTTGGTTATGGATATCCCGTTCTCCCAGCACAATTTGTTGAAGATAGTGTTTTGTCCCATTAATATGGACTTGGTAGGTTTTTCAAAAACCAGTTGGGGGGAAGCAGATGTGGCTCAAGTGATTAGGCTCCTGTCTACCATACAGGAGGTCCCGGGTTCGATTCCCGGGGCCTCCTGGTGAAGGCAAGTGGGCCTGCGCAGAGAGCTGGCCCAACAAGACGACGCAACCGACACAGAGGAAAAAGACAATGAGAGACTCAACAAACCAGGGAGCTGAGGTGGCTCAAGCGATTGAGTGCCTCTCTTCCACATTATAATATCCTAGGATCGATTCCCAGTGCCTCTTAAAGAGAAGATGAGAGAAGACAATCAGACATAGAAGAACGCTAAGCGAATGGACACAGAGAGCAGACAGTGAGTGTAAGTGGCAAGAGGGGGATGTTGTTGAGACCAGCTCAACAAAGAACAGGTCAGAAAGGAAGGTACCACAGACCTACAAGAAAACAAACACACAGATAGAGAAAAGATGGGACCAGGGGACTAACAGTCTCAAGGACTGAGAGCCCAGATTCTGGTGTCACCACCGTGTTTATTAGGAAGCAGCCAAAGGGGACATGTGATGCAGGGAATGTCTGCTCAACTCTTTGCAACATAACAAGTTCTTTAGTCGTTGCTGTTCTATCTGCCCAGAACATGCTGCACAAAGCCGGAATGGTTCTAATCAGCATCAAGGACGCTTTGCTTCAGGGAAACACTGCAACTTTAGGCCGTTTTCCCACAGGGGGATAAATTTTTAAAATTTAATCTAAAAAAATAAAAATAATATATATATATAAAACAATTTAGACATTAAAAAAAAAAAAACGGAATTGGATGCAGATCAAGCGGTTGGGCCCCCGCCTCCCACATGGGGGGTCCTGGTTAGGTTCTCTGTACCTCCTAAAGAGAAAACAGACAATGAGTACAACGAGCAAACAGATGAGGGAGTCTTTGGGGCGGGCGCCAGTTGGCATGGGGAGCGGATGTAGCTCAGTGGTTAAATACCTGCTTCCCATGTACGAGGTCCTGGGTTCAATCTCTGTTACCTCCTAAAAAATAAAACAAATTGGGGAGTCAGATGTAGCTTAAGTGGTTGAGCGCCTGCTTCCCATGTATAAGGTCCTGGGTTCAATCCCGGGTACCTCCTAAAAACAAACAAATGGGAAAAAAAACTCTTATTGGGGAGCAGGTGTAGCTCAGTTGTTGAGTGCCAACTTCCCATGTACAAGGTCCTGGTTTTAATCCCTGGTACCTCCTAAAAAAAAAAAAAAGCAAAAATCCAGTTAGCCATAGAGGTGAGGGTTTATTTCTGGACTCTCCATTCTGTTCCACTGATCAATGTGTCTATCTTTATGCCAATACCATGCTGTTTTGTTTTGTTTTGTTTTGTTTTTTGAGGTAGCGGCAGCTGGGGATTGAACCCAGGATCTTGTATGTGGGAAGCCGGTGCTCAACCCCTGAGCCACATTGGCTTCGCTGAGTTGGTTTCTTCATCTGTTTTGCTTGGTGTTTTTTTGTTTTTTTCAGGAGGCACTGGGAACCATACCTGGGACCTCCCATGTGGGAGGCAGGAGCTCAACGGCTTGAGCCACATCCGCTTCCATGCTGTTTTGACCACTGCAGAACTTTAGTATGCTACAAGGTCAGATAGTGAAAGTCCTACATCGCTTTTCTTTTTTAGAATGCTTTTGGCTATTTGGGTACACTTTCCCTTCCAAATGAATTTGGTAATTGCCTTTTCTATTTCTGTAAAGTAGGCTGTCGGAATTTTGATTAGTATTGCATTGAATCTATGAATTGGTTTGGGTAGGACTGACTATCTTCACAATGTTTAGTCTTCCAATCTGTGAACATGAAATGTCTTTTCATTTGTTTAAGTCTTTGATTTCTTTTAGCATTGTTTTGTAGTTTTCTGCATATAGGTCCTATACTTCTTTGGTTAAATTGATTCCTAGGTATTTCAGTCTTTTTATTGCTATTGTAAATGGAACTTTTCCCCTGAATTTCTTCTCAGACTATTCAATACTCATGTACAGAAACATTACTGAATTTTACTCAGTCGTAAGAGTTTTACTTCCTCTTTTCCTACTTGGATGGCTTTTATTTACTTTTTTCCTATCTAATTTCTCTAGCTAGAACTTCTAGTAAAATATTGAATAACAGTGGTGACAATGGGCATCCTTGTCTTATTCCTGATCTTAGAGGGAAAGCTTTAAATTAAATTAAAAATAGGGTTCTGTAATATAAAATAATCTACCTTTCCATGTGGAAACATCACTAATGAAATTCTTTCTTGGGAATCCAGGGACCACTGCTTTTTTTTTTTTTTTTTTTTTAAATCATACATTTGGTGTATTTTTCCCTCAACCCATCCTATTATTATTATTATTATTATTATTATTATTATTATTATATCATTTATATATGAACTTACATAAACAAGTGTATAGTAAAAGTTGTGAACTTACAAAGCAAACATTCATAACCTCATACAGGGGTCCCATGCATCAACCCCCTACCAATACCTTGCATTGTTGTGAGACATTTGTTAAAAATGATGAAAGAATATCATCAAAATCTTAAATACTAACTATAGTCCTGATCTTAATTTGGTGTATTTTCCCTGAACCCACCCTATTATTATTTTTTAAATATATTCTTATGACAGAAGTTGTTAAACTTACAAAACAATCATGCACATGTGCAGGATTCCCATACAACAACCCTCTATCAACACACCACACTGTGTTGGAACATTTGTTATAGCTTATGAGATAATATCATCAGATTATTACCAGGTCCATAGCATACATTTGGCACACTTTTTCCATACTCCCCCATTATCAACACACTACATCTTTGGCTTAGACACATAAATATTACATTATTACTGCTAACCACAGTCCATAGGTCACTCCAGTGGTATTTTTCCCATGCTTCTCCACATTCCCACCGCCCTGCAATGGTGATTACATCTGCTCTAGTTCACAAAGGACACTCTTGCATCTGTACCATCAACCATAACTCTCATCCACCTCTGGGTTCACTGTGCTATTCAGTCCCTAGATTATTCTCCAGCTTTCTGTCAATGGGCATTTACATCCCTAGACTACCCTTTTCAGCCACATCCCATTTATTTATTTATTTATTTTTTAAACATACTCTTTTTTTTTTTTTTTAAGATTTTTATTTTATTTATTCATTTATCCCCCCCTTGCTGCTTGTGCTCGCCGGGTCAGCCAACCACGCCATGCGGGCGGGCCCGCCTTCACCAGGAGGCCCCAGGAACCAAACCCGAGGCCTCCCATATGGCAAACGGGAGCCCCACTGATTGAGCCACAGCCGCTTCCCGCCACATCCCATTTATAAACCAGCTTTTAATCACTGTAATGTGTTACCATCAACTCTGTACATTTTCACACTTTTACAGTAAAGTTAATTGAAACTTCTACGTACGTTAAACATCAGTAGTCCATCTCAGTCCTCCTCTTATCTCCTTTAAGAATCCACTACCTACCACCAGGTCTTGAAGATATTTTCCTACATTTTCTTCTTGAAGCTTTATAATTCTTGCTTTTATATTTAGGTTTTTGATCCATTTTTAGTTAATTTCTGTATAAGGTGTGAGATAGGGGTCCTCTTTCTTTCTTTGGCTATAGATACCAAGTTTTCTCAGCACCATTTGTTGAATGGACTGTTCTGTCCAAGCTGTGTGGGTTTGACAGGCATGTCAAAAATCATTTGACCAAAAGATAAAAAATAAAGAAAAAAGAAAAAAAAAAAAAAAATCACTTGACCATAGATGTGAGGGTCTGTTTCAGAACCATCAATTCGGTTTCATTGGTCTATGTGTCTGTTTATGCCAGTACCATGCTGTTCTTACCACTGTAGCAAGGTAATATGATTTAAAGTCCAGAAGTGAGAGTCCTCCACCTTCATTTTTCCTTTTTAAGATGTTTTTGGCTATTCGGGATCCCTTATCCTTCCAAATAAATTTGATAATTATGTTTTCCATTTATTTAAAAAATGCTGGTGGAATTTTTATTGGAATTGCATTGAATCTGTATATCACTTTTGGTAGAATTGACATCTTAATGATATTTAGTCTCCAATCCATGAGCATGGAATGTTTTTTTAATTATTTAGGTCTTTTAAAAATTTCTTTTAACAATGAGTTGTAGTTTTCTGAATATAAGTGCTTTACATTATTGGTTAAGTTATTCCTAAATATTTGATTCTTGTAGTTGCTATTGTAAATGGAATTTTTTTTCCTGACTTCCTCCTCAGATTGCTCATTACTCATGTCTTCTAAAATCTATTTCATCTAACATATGTATAGGTACTCCAGCTTTTTAAAATTAAAAAAAAAAAAATTTTTTTTTTGGATACTGAATGCTTGGAATTATCTTTTTCCTGCCTTTCACTTTCAGTCTATTGATATCATTGGGTCTAAGGTGAGTCTCTTGCAGACAGCATATAGGTGGCTTATATTTTCTTATCCATTCTGCCAGTCTATATCTTTTGATTGGGGAGTTTAATCCATTAACAGTCAATGTTATTACTGTAAAGGCAGTTCTTATTTCACCCATTTTGACCTTTGGATTTTATCTGTCATATTTTATTTTCACCACTCTTTTGAGACTTTTAGTTACTTTTACTGATATAATCTTCATTTCTAGACTACCTTCCAAGTCTCTCTCTCCTGTCTTTTGTTTTCAGACTGTAGCATACCTTTTAGTATTTCCTGAAAAGCCGGTCTCTTGGTTACAAACTCTCTCAGTTTCTGTTTATCTGTGAATATTCTAAACTCACCCTCATTTTTGAAAGACAATCTTGCTGGATATAAGATTCTTGGCTGGAAGTTTTTCTCTTGCAGTATCTTAAATATATTATACCACTGTCTTCTTGCCTCAATGGTTTTTGGTAAGAAATCGGCACTTAATCTTGGGTATCCCTTATATCTTATGTATAAGGGATGTATCTTATGTATAATCGGCACTTAATCTTGGGTATCCCTTATATCTTGTGTATCAGTTCTCTTGCTGCTCTCAGAATTCTCTGTCTTTGGCATTTGACATTCTGATTAGTATGTATCTTGGAGTTGGTCTATTCGGATTTATTTGGATGGGAGTATGTCGTGCTTCTTGGACATGGATATCCATATCCTTCAATAGGGTTGGGAAATTTTCTACCATTATTTCTTCAAATATTCCTTCTGCCCCTTTTCTCTTCTTTTCTCCTTCTGGGATACCCATGACACATATGTGTGCATGTCTCTTGCTGTCATTTAGTTCCCTGAGACCTTGTTCAAGTCTTTCCATTCTCTTCTTCATCAGTTCTTTTGTATGTTTGCTTTCAGAGGCCATTTCTTCAAGCTTACCAATCCTTTCTTCTGCCTCCTCAAATCTGATATTATATGATTGCAGTGTGTTTTTTATTTCATTTATTGTACCTTTCATTCCCATAAGATCTGCTATTTTTCTATGTATGCTTTCAAATTCTTCTTTGTGCTCGTCCAACGTCTTCTTAATATCCTTAATCTCTCTAGCCATCTCATTAAATTTATTAAGGAGATTTGTTTGAACATCTATGATTAGTTGTCTCAACTCCTTTATGTCATCTGGAGGCTTATCTTGTTCCTTTAACTGGGCCATATCCTGTTTCTTGGTGTGGATTGTAATTTGTTGTTGGTGTCTTGGCATCTGGCTTACTAGATGTATTTATTCTGGGTACAGTATCTATCTTTAGTTTAGGGATTTCTTGCCTTTTCTCCCTTGCTGGTTGTGTAGTAGGAGCCAAGGATATAGTTGGTGCTATAAGCTGTGGATGCTCAAGCTGTCCTCATTGCCCCAGGGATGAATGAAGATTCTCCTAACTCTCTCTTTGCCAGGGGTAGGGGCAGAGCCACAGTCGTGTGTAATAATCCAAGTTTTGCAGGCCTAGACTGTGGTTGCCAGAGAGACTGATGAAGCTCCACGTCCCTTTCTCCCCTGCCTGGGGTGGGGATGGAGCTGCAGGTATGGGCAGCAATCTACGCAGTGCAGGTTCAAGGTGACCACAGTTGCCCTGGCAGACTTCCGATTATTCAGCCTGTGCCAGCTAAATGTACCTGCAGTTACCTGGAGAGGCTGGTGCAGGGCCTGCCAGCCTCCTCCCCGCTAGAGGTGGGGCTGAAGCCTAGGCTAGGGCTGCAGGCCAGTCTGGGTGAAAGAAACCCGTCTCTACCATCACTGTGATTTTCAGTCAGCTCAGCTTCCCCTCATGCCAGGGGTGGAGTTAAAATGGCAACTAATGGCCTCTTTCTGACTTGGATAGGCTCAAACTTTAACTGTTCTTAGGATTATACTTTGGCACGCCAAATTTACTAATCAGTAGCTGAAGTTGGTGCCCAACCGTCTCCTCTTCCACCATTTTTGGGAAGTGGAGACTCCAATTCCAGCCACGGAATAGCTCCCAAGGCAGCTTGTGCCGCCAGTGGAGAATGGGCACTGGCCTCCAGGGCGTGGAGAGCTCTACTTACAAATCTTCTCTGCAAATGGGCAGTCTCCTCCTTCCATTCTTTCAAGGATATTGCAGGATACTCTTCTGGTGTTCTGGAGCCCCCAAACAGGTGCTTTAGATAGTTCTGGGTGATTACTAACTGCCCCGTAGCACCAGCTGACTCTAGGAGCTCCTTACTCTGCTGCCATGTTGCTGGTTGTCCAGGATCACTGCTTTTTAATCTTCTAATTGTTATTTTTCTTAGGCATGAAATTTCAATTTCCCTTGAATCCCCCAAATCCAAATCTTTGCCGGTTCTTCCATACTGTTCTTGACTACACCTTCCCGAACCCCACACCCAAAGCCACTGTTCTTGTAATAAATCCCAGGTGTTTCTTCTGCCTTTTCTTTCTTTTCCCGCTTCAAATCCATATCACAGATTAATCTTCCTAAAACTTAGCTCTCGTCAAAATCACTGTCAAGCTAAAAACCTTCTAAGGATCTACAAACATTTTAGTTTAGAAATTCAGTTCCTCCATGATCTAGACCCAAACGGTTTTCCCAACATTTTTTCTCTCTCACACTATGCACCTGCTCAGTGTTTCACCTATTTTCCTCTTATCCCCCATCAAAAAAGCTTACCTCTAGGCAACCAGATTTTGCATACCACCAGATTCCTGTACATCTTTGTAGTACTTACCATGCTATAACAATTAGCATGAATTAGTAGTATAATTATCTAAAGCTTGTTTTCCCCACAAGACTAAAATTCTTGATGGCAAGGGCCGTGTCTGTTCTGTCTTCTATCACCAGTGCCTTGCACAGTGCCTGGCTTTTCCTAGAAGTCCAATATGTTTTTTGCCAGAATGAATGAATATATTATATCTTCCTTGAGCTGCCCAAATAAGTGCTGTCAAATTTCTCCTGCTCATTTGTTTTTTAGAATCAGAAAATACTCTCTTCCTTTGTCAACACATTTTTTTTCGTGTTTTTTAAAATATCGCAGCTTTCTTTTACTGTATATTCATCCATTTATTTGTTCCAAAAAACCACACCTGTACATATATAAAATATGACAGCGTCTGTTAGGTTGGACATCATTGGGTTTACAGCTAACCGGGAAGCCCATGAAAACTATAAGCAGTGATAAGCACAGCGAGCTGCTTCCCTCAGACTAGCCCTTCACTGCTTTATCACTGTTCAGACTTCGGTGTAAGCCCGTCAGCGGGGCTCTCAGCGCTAGGGTGGAGGGTCCCGCTGGGACTCAGGCCGCCCAGGGGCCCTCTCTGCCTCCTCCTCCTCCACCCGCGCCGACCCGCGGCCAGGGGCGCCCCCTGCTGGCCAGAACCTGCGCACCTCCCCCGGCCCCGGGAGCGCGCCAAGAGCCCGCGCCTGCGCAGTGGTCCCGAGACGCCGGCGACACGGCGCTGCATTGTGGGAAGGCCGGGTGGTCCCGGTGGTCCCGGTGGTCCCGGCTCCGGCCCGAGCCCCGGGCCTGCCCCGCCGCCAGCATGTCTGGGGCGCGCGCCGTGCGGATCAGCATCGAGTCGGCATGCGAGAAGCAGGTCCAGGAGGTGGGCCTGGACGGCACCGAGACGTACCTGCAGCCGCTGTCCATGTCGCAGAACCTGGCGCGCCTGGCGCAGCGCATCGACTTCAGCCAGGGCTCGGGCTCCGAGGAGGAGGAGGCGGCGGCGGCCGAGGGCGACGCGCAGGACTGGGCGGGCGGCGGCGCGAGCGCCGAGCGCGACGACGAGGAAGGTGAGGCCCGCGGCCCGCGGCGGGCGCTGCTGGGCCTCCTCCTGCGGGCCCCTCGGCGGGGGCCTGGGGGCTTTGCCTCCCGGGAGGTGCTCACGTGAACACGGGGATGGCGGCACTTGCTGAACCTGAAGAGGAGGCTGCTGGCGGGAGCACAGAGTGTGCCTCAGGGAGGCTCGGGAGCCCGTGGCGTGGGCCTCGCGGGCCAGGATGGGCCCTCGGCCTTTATTGCCGGGCAGTGTAAAGCTTTTGGAGCGTTTTGCTTGAGACAGAGATGGTTTTGTTTTAAAAAGATTAGTTTGGATGCTATGTGGTAAATGAATTATAGCGAGCACAAAACCGGAAGCAGGGAGGTTAGAAGGCATTTGTAGAAGCAGTTTGAGTGATTTATAAATTCTCTTTGTCAGGAATAAAAAATACTCAAAATAGGCGATTTATTTATGCAACGGACCCTGCATAAATAGAAATGTAAAGATAACATTTCAAGTCAGTGGTGTTAGGACAGTTGTGGATCCATTTGGTGAAAAAGTGGTAAATATTACTCATTTCTCACAAAAAATAATTTCACAACGATGGAAATGCCAAATAGAATAAAACAAAAATATTGGAAGAAATATTAAAAGAATAATCATCTTTGAGAGAGTAGGCGAGATCTCCTTAAGCAAGACAGGAAACAAAAGGAATAGATGTATTGATTTTGTCAACTAAAATAATAAGAAAGATATCATAAATAAAAAGATAAATGGCAGACTGGGAGAAGTATTTGCAACACATGACACCCAACTAACATTCAAAGAGTCCCTTCAAACTTAAAAATACAGCTCAGTGGAGCAATAGGCCACAGATATAAACAGTGAGCTCACAGAGTAGAGCTTTCAAGTGCTAGTAAACATAAAATGTGCCCAGTCTCACTAATAGAAAGATGCATAAAATTAGCAGAAATATAAAAGATTGTTCATATCCAGTGTTGGGAATATGAAATGGTAGAGCATTTTTGGAAGAAAATTTGGCAGTTTAGTATGCATCAAAATTTAAAATTCGCATATCCTTTGACCAACTAATAGCATGGTTAAGAATTTAACTTGTAGGGAAGCGGCTGTGGCTCAATCAGTAGGGCTCCCGTTTATCATGTGGGAGGCCCTGGGTTCGGTTCCTGGGGCCTCCTGGTGAAGGCAAGCCGGCCCACACGGCTCGGTGAGCTGACGCAGCAGGACGACCCAGCAAGGGGAGACAAGCAGACACAGAAAAGTGCACAGCAAATGGACACAGCGAGGGGGGGGAGGGGATAAATGAATAAATAAATAAATCTTAAAAAAAAAATAAAGATTAAAAAAAAAAAAAAGAATTTAACTTGTACATGTACACAGTACGAACTCAAGATGTCACCATTGTTGGGAGCAATCTGCATGTCCAGTAAATGAGAATGGTTAAACTACTCTCCATCCATGCTCCAGAATATCATACAGTGCTAAAATGAAGTAAGTAGAACTATGTGCTGACATGGAAGTGTCTCTAGGATATAATGGGCTGGGGGGGGGTACAAGTGATAAAAAGAAATGGGGGTGTGTGTATGTAAATGCACAGAAGAACAGTGGGAAATGTGCACACCAGCATTTAGTCCTGATCACCTCCTAATCGGGGAGGAAGGAAGTGAGGAATGAAGCACGAACATTCACTTTTATTCCCTTCAATTCTATTTGAACTCCTGTGAGCATGTTTTAATATCTGAATGATGGCATAATAGGTCATTTTCATTTTTGTAACTTCTGTGGTTTGGAAATATTCTACAATTATTCAAGTTTTAAAAGCTGAGGGAAAAAGATAATTAAAAAGACTTCAATAAATTTAAAAAGGTTTTTGAATGCCTACCTATAATGTAATGATAGATTTAACCCATGGAAATGAGATGTGTTTGTTTTGCCATTGTAGGAATGCTAACTTAAATGTTAAAGATTCAAGAAAGAATGGAGGAAATGGGATAAAAGAAGAGGGAACAATTTGAAATAAAAATCATTTCTCCTTTTAGTGCTTTTAAGCCTCTAAATGAGCTTTCTATATTTTATTCAATTTAACTAATATTTGCCTTTTTCTTTTTTTCCTTTTTTCAGGGTTGGTAAAATTTCAGCCTTCCTTGTGGCCTTGGGACTCAGTGAGGAATAATCTGAGAAGTGCCCTGACAGAAATGTGTGTTCTCTATGATGTTCTCAGTATTGTCAGGGATAAAAAATTTATGACTCTTGATCCAGTTTCTCAAGATGCACTTCCTCCAAAACAGGTATAATAAAATTTGTGGGCTTTTTCAGTTGCATGGAGTATTTTTGCTTATTCCAAGACTTTTCTCATACAGCTTTTCATTTTCTTTCCCCAATTTCTTTCTCTGCCGTGCTCAATGGGTAGGGGAAAATGTCCAGGTCCCAGCCCAAAGCCTGGTTAATCTTCCCAAAATGCCAGCTTGATCAGATGGGGAAGCTTGTAGCCATATGACGTTGCGTTTTCTCCCCCGCCCTTCCTGCTACTTCCACCCCCACCTTGCAGCAGCATATTCCTGCGAACTGGCGACTGATCATTACATAGTGTAACGATGCATTCTTTAGAGGTCCTGCCACCCTCACTGCCTCCCCCAAATGCACGTAGACATGCATTATAAGAGACCCCCTCATTCTGCTGTGCGCATGGACGACCAAGCTCGGAAAATACTGTCTCTCCTTCCAATGTTGAGGATGAGGACCTCATATAAGACCCTAAATAAATGCTGATTACTCACCAAAAAAAAATTGCGGGCTTTAATTGAATAATGGTCTAATTTTATTAAGTCCCAGGACTATCTTTTAGACTGTGTGCCTGTTGTTCTCTTTTCCTTTCTTGCATAATCTTGCAGATTATGATTTAAAGACTAACCAGCCCAAAACCAAGGCATAAGCCTGTATCTCCTTATGTACTACCTATTATTTTACTATACAAGGTTCCCACATCTTAACAAGTTCTTTCAGCCTGGGTCCTTGGTCTGTAATATATTATACAAGAATGTGACGGTAAAATGCTTTTGAAGTCGATGGACCTGGGCTCAAATCCTACCACTGCTCTCACTAGCTGTGTGGCTCTGAGCAACTTATTTTCTCTCTCTGAGTCTCAGGTTTCCCCTCTATGGTGCAGATTTATTGTCAGGACTAGAGTGTAAACTCCAAAGAACAGGAAATCTGTTGGTCTGGTCTATCCCTGTAACCTCAGTGCCTAGCAGTGTGCCTGGTGTATCGCAGGTGCTCAGTAGGTAATTGAACAAATAAAGTGAGACAACGCAGTTACTGCCTGTAAAACCGTTAGCCTTGTGCCTAGCACATAGCTGCCCTATAAATATTAGCTGCTATCATATTATACTTAGAAATGACGTTGTAGAGTGAGGTAATGAGTAAGCAAAAGGAGACCTCCATGGAGGCTGCCCTTGACCCAGGCCTAAAATATGGTAGATTTTGGATTGTTGAGGAAAACCCACCAGCTCCCTGCTTGCTGGGAAGTTTACCCTTCCGTATCTTAGGTTCCTCTTCTGGAGATGATAGAGTAGGTTTTAAAAATGTTACATTTTGGGTTTTGTGAGCACTCAACGTGATGATCCATGTGAAGCATCTAGAACATCACCTAGCACACGGCAGGTATTGAGGAAGCGCCACGTTCCTGTTTATAACTCCAGGCAGGGAAGTGGTGAGAGCAGCCACAGGAGCGGTTTCCCTACCACTTTCAGGGCCTGGTCCAGGCAGCCGCGTAGAGCTCTTCTTCCTGCTCTAGCCCACGTTTCCTCCCTCACACACGCTGCTTTGCTCATGTAGGTTGTGAGATAATAGTGATGACAATAGCAGCTAATAATTGTAGAATAGCTGTATGCCGAGCACTGTTTAAGACCTTTGCATGTATTAACTCAATCCTTAAAATAACCCTCATTTTTACAGTTGAGAGGTTAAATAACCTGACCTTAATTTAATTACATAGCTAAAAATAGAGGAAAGGTGGCCTTTATCCCTTAATTATCAAAATTCTACGTTTTAAATTTTTCTTAAATGCCTGGTTAGAAAAGTTAGGTCAAATTTTGAAGGACATTGAAATATTTGTAGAATTGTTGAGATTTGATGAAGAATGTATTCAATATTTGAACATTGGAAAATGAAGCAGGAGAGGGATAGATTGGTGAAGAGTCTGAAATTAGGGAGGCCACTTGGGAGATCCTGACAGAAAACAGGTTAGAGCCATGACTGAGTTAGTGGCGTAGAGAGGAAGTGATGAATATAAGAAACCACTTGCAGATAAAATTAACTGAATGTAATGGCACCTTAATTTCTAATCTCAAAATCTAGAGTATTATGCTTTCAGACATCTGAGAGTTCAGTAAGTCTGCTTCCTTCGTTTTAGAGAGAGAAAACTGAGGCCCAGAAAGATTTATGATGCCTTCAGGTTGCAGTATAGCTGGTTGCTAGAGAGCTGGGTAGAGTCTGAGCCCCTCACTCAGTCCATGCCATTCTCACCATTATGCACTGTCCCCCAGTGAGGATTTCCAGGAACTTCCTAAGATCCCTAGGAGCTTCTTAAAATTGGTGTCATATGACTAGAAGAGTATTATGACATTTTTATGAAAAGGTGATTTTGTCTCTCATAGAGCCAGAAAACTTTTTAAAAAACATGGTTTTTGGAATTGTGCTGTTTAATAAAATAAATTAGTGTTGATTATGAAAATTTATGTATATATAACACATAGATTTTGAGTTTTGATCAGTTTTCCAAAAATTAGCATTCATTGAAGTACATTTAATATTAATGCTACATATTTTCGGTTAATCCCAAGGTACTTCAGTAGCATTCAATCAAACAAGATAATTTTACAGCTAAACTTGTTGGAGTCATTCATTTATTCATTAATCAAGCACAAAGTGCAGGCATTGTTCTGGGTCTGTGGCGATCGTGGTGAAGACCATTTCTGCATCCAGTGGGCTGCTTTCCCACAGGAAGTGTGCCGAGTGCCCCAGTGACTGGAGAGGCTGGAGATGAGGACAGCCTCACCACAGTCCTTTGTGCTGTTGGCTTTAGCAAAGAAATAGTTCAGCACTAGTATTTTTAAAAACCATGTTGTTATGTATACTTTTATCCCCTTCTTGTTAATTTTTAAATTTTGTTTGAGTTGGTATTTTATTGTTGAGAAAATTAGTAATATTAAAGTCATTTTTTAAAAATCCAGAACTATGCTTTTGTCTTGTCTTTGGTAGAACCCTCAGACGTTGCAGTTGATATCTAAAAAGAAGTCACTTGCTGGAGCAGCACAAATCCTGTTGAAAGGAGCAGAAAGATTGACTAAATCAGTTACTGAAAACCAAGAAAATAAGCTACAAAGAGACTTCAACTCTGAACTTTTGAGATTAAGGCAACACTGGAAACTTAGAAAAGTTGGAGATAAAATTCTTGGTGATCTGAGCTACAGAAGTGCAGGTATAGATAATGGTTTAAAAAAAAAACACTGCATTTTGTGGAAGTATATATAAGACTGATTATAGTATTACATATTTCTCTATAATACATCCTCAGTTACATGTTAGATTTAGAAATTTTAATTTCTGTACACATCAGTCTGAAGGACTCTTCTTGGAGCCTTATGTAAATAGTCTAGATTCAATTTAAAAACTTTTCAATTGATTCAAATAGAGAGTTCAGAGATGGAGTTTTTGTGCTCACACATCTGGAACCATAAATGCCCTTTTGGTCAGAAATAGGTAGGACAAGAGTCCTGAGCTAGGACCTTACCTGTAACCCTTAAAAACTGAGAACAAGGAAAGACAGGAACTATTCCTACCCTTCCTTGTTATTTCCTTTTTCTCCCCTTTAGCCTTCTGTTTCCAGCTCCTGCTGAAGGAAGAGGGGATGCCAGAGCACTTGGCCTTCCTTCTTCACATTTAACCAGAGCTGCAGTTGGATTATGTCAAAGTTTGATGATCGTGAATTGGTGTCTTAGCTGAGCTTTTAATTCTTTGTTGTTGAGCTGTAGTAGCAGGTTTCACAAGATAATGAAGGGAATGTCTTGTACATTGCTGAGTACTACTCAGAGGAGCTATAAATTAATAGTTTATGAGGGTCACAGTCTGTGGGGTAAAAGCTTTGAATGCCAAAGGGTGAGGAAAGGGCCCATGGCGTAATCATTGAGCTAACAGTTGTAGAGCAGCTCCTGCTCCAGCCTGGGGTTGGAGGCCTCTGAGCCCCTTTACTTACTATGTACTCTTTTTTTAAAAAATCAGATTTATTTTATTTATTTCTCCCCCACTCATTGTTTTTGCACTTGCTGTCTGCTCTCCGTGTGTTCTTTGTCTGCTTGTCTCTTTAGACAGCACTGGAAACTGATCCGGGACCTTCCAAAGTGGGAGAGAGGTGCTCAATCTCTTGTGCCACCTCAGCTCCCTGGTCTGCTGCATCTTATTTTCTCTCCTATGTCTCTTTTTGTTGCATCATTTTGCTGCATCAGCTGTCTGTGCAGGCCAGCACTCTGCGTGGGCCAACTTGCCTTTCACCAGGAGGCCCCGGGAATCAAACCTTGGACCTCCCATGTGGTAGACAGGAACCCAATTTCTTGAGCCACATCTGTTTCCCTGCTATGTACTCTTGGCATTTAGCTTTTGTCTTCTTAATTGTAAAAGGAAGTTGAGAGTACTTCCTGGCAGATAGTAAGGATTAAATGAGATAGTGCTTGTGAAAATGCTTTGAAACTTATTCTCAGAAGTTGGAGTTTTCTAAAAAGGGGTCACTTGCCAGAGCAAGCTATCATCCTAAAATCAAAGGACGGTAAATTGAGGTGGTGACGTCAAATACTGGAGACCCTAACTGCCTTAGCATTGACGTGAAGTGGGGAATTTTGATTTCTGAAGGTAAAATTCCATTACAAACATGAATTTAAGATGATACAGCCACTTTCATATTTTAATAGGTGATCTGTAGAAACAGTGTTTTCTGGCTCTGCACATTGTAAATTCTTTCCAGCAGATAATTAGGTAGAACTACTTTACCTAATCTCTGACCATAGGATGGTCACTCATGATTATGATAGGATTCGGTTACAAGAAGGTCTTGAACGTCTTCCCTCGCTATAAAAATTAACATTTATACATTTAGCCACCCCCTCGTGTAATTCAATGGCCTGGAGCAATGTACCCAAACTTCTGAACTGTACAAAAACACATCACAGAAATCTAGGAACTGGTTGAAAACAAAATGATGTGTGCACTATCATTTTTGTTTTTCTGTTCTTGGATCAGAACACTTCTCTTGTAACCTGTGACAGAGGCTGAGCTCCAGAGGTAATTAATCCCCAGGCTTTAAGTCTGAGAAGGTATTTTCTAGAAGTAGATCCATTTTATCAAAATTCTTGTCACGTCCATATTATGATGATACCATTAGACTAAGGAGTGTTAATTTTTTCTAGTTAAATAGCTCTTTTCCTCTGCCTCTTCCATTTGCTTACCACTCCTTCCCCGTCTCCTCTAACACAAATTTTTGGTGGGAACTTTTTATTTGTTCATTGATGTGTGTGTGAAGTGTTATGCATGTAATGTACACTAAATTGATGGAACTTTTTAATTTTTCTGTTTTTAATACTCCATTAGGATCTCTTTTTCCCCATCATGGGACATTTGAAGTAATAAAGAATACAGATATCGATCTGGATAAGAAGATACCAGATGATTACTGCCCCCTTGATGTCCAAATTCCGAGTGATTTAGAAGGATCTGCGTATATCAAGGTATCTGTCAAAATATTTTTCAAGCCCTGGATATCCTCAAAAGGCCTCACCGTTGGTCCCCTGAGAAATGACAGGTGGGGCAACCAATCAGAACAGCAAACAGACTTTGAAAAGCTGTGACCTAGGGCCCCCGTGGGTGCCACTCACCCTACAGTGTGCCCATGGTCCCTGCCTCAGCATGGACTGTGTACTTTCCTCATTTTCTTTTTCCTTTTTTTTTTTTTTTAAAGGTTTATTTATTTACTTTATCCATTTTAAACCCCCCCTTCCCCATTTGCTGTTTTGTGTCCATTCGCTGGGCAATTCTCTGTGTCTGTTTCCTGCCATCTCTTCTCATCCTCCTCCTCCAGTCTTCACCAGGATTCGATCCTGGAGACCTCCGATGCAGGAGAGAGGTGTTCTGCCACCTGCACCACCTCGGTTTCTGGTTTTCGGAGCTTTCAGAGCATCTCGTCTTGTCTCTCCCCTGCGTCTCTTTCTTGTTATGTCATCATCTTGCTGCCTGGCTCCCAGGGCCTGGTGGCTCACCGGCACACACAGCCTGGCAGCCCATGTGCCTTCTGTATGTATATATATATTTTTTTATTTCACCGGGAGGTCCCAGGGATCGAACCCAGGTCCCTCCATGTGGCAGACGGACGCCCAAGCATTTGAGCCACATCTGCCCCCCTTCTTTTTCTTAATAAATTTGTTACTCCCTTGCCTACCCTAAAAATATATATTTATTTATTTATTTCAGTAATTTCTTATTAATAGTCAAAGCCTAATTTACTAAAAAAAAATTTTCATGTTTTTGTTGTCATAGGTTTCAATTCAAAAACAGGCTCCAGACATAGGTGATCTCGGCACAGTTAACCTCTTCAAGCGACCTTTGCCCAAGTCCAAACCAGTTAAGTTAAGCTGTCTTCTAACTTCTGATCTTATTTGAACTTACATTTGGAAAGACCTGAAGATAAATATAGATAGGGAAAAATAGGTGCTTTGGAGTAAAAACTGTTGGAAATATACTTTTATAGCCTTTTGGAGGGTTGTGAGATGCTATAATTTGTTAATTAATGACTCAGCAAATGACTATGCAATTTTTTTTTTAAAGATTAAACTTACCTACCAGTTTTCTCTGTGTATAAGAATAAGAATTTAACATTTTGGAAAGGATCTACTGTAATAGAGTGTTTTATGAACTTCTGTTGTATGTATTCAGATCACCATTTAAGCTAGTTAATGCTCATCTATTTAGATAACTGATATATACATATATATATATTTTTATTTTTCAGGTTCCCCACATTGGCAGATGAAATTAGAAGCAGCACAAAACGTTCTCTTGTGTAAAGAAATTTTTGCACAGCTATCTCGGGAAGCTGTTCAAATTAAATCACAGATCCCTCACATTGTGGTGAAAAACCAGATTATCTCTCAGCCCTTTCCAAGTAAGAGAGACCATATCTTTTGAGGTTTTTAAACAAGACTTTGTGACTTGGGGAAAAGGACAAGCGGATTGTTTTAGGGGATCAGTAACAGTTGTAACTCCTGGGTTTTAGAAAAAATATATGTTAACATTTTTCACTGGCATGGCTACTATTCAGCAACAGCTGCTTTGAAGCATCTATGCTAACATTGTTTGTGGAAGATTTTTCAGGGATCTTGTCTAAATGAGATGTCAGTAAGAAAATACCTATGATCCTAAATTTGTGGAAATAGGATTTTAATTATATTGTTCAAATGCAGTTGGACTTACTCTGGAGATCAGTTTGTAATTAGCTGTTTTTTATTTATTTATTTTTAAAGATTTATTTTATTTATTTCTCCCCACCCCCTCCTTGTTTTGCGGTTGCCGTGTCTGTTCGTCTTCCTCGTTTCTTTGGGAGGCACTGGGAACTGAACCCAGGATCTCCGATGTGGGATGGAGGCGCTTAATCGCTTGAGCCACTGTGCTCCCTGCTTTGTTGTGTCTCAGTGTTTCCCTTTGTTTGTCTCTTGTTGCGTCATCTTGTTGCACCAGCTTGCCATGTTTGCCCATCTTACCAGTTCACTGTCTTGCTCATCTTCTTATAAGAGACACCGGGAACCTCTGCTCCCTCCTTTTGTTGTGTCTCTCGTTATGTTTTTCTTCTTGTGTCTCTTGTTACATCATCTTGTTGTGTCAGCTTGCTGTGCCTGCCGGTTGGGTCAGCTTGCTGTCTTCTTTAGGAGGCACCGGGAACTGAACCAGGGACCTCCCATGTGGTAGGCGGAGCACAGCCGCTTAAGTCACATCCGCCTCCCTGTACTTGTTTTTTATAAAAAATTCTGGGGATTCTTTTTTTAGGTCTTGTCAAGGGCATGGGTTTTAGAAGTGAAAATTCCATCCTGGCTCTCATGGGAGCAGGGAAGAGTATCTGTCTTCTGGTCAGTAAAGCCAGATAGCAACTTTGAGTTTTAAAAATAAAGTTTTTTTGTTTGTAATTCTAAAGGCAGGAAGAAACATATTAACATATAACTTCTCTTCACCTGTCTTTAGCTTGCCATAGCGCAAGGGCAATTGCCACATTGTAGATCACCTGAATTGAATTGTTAAAGTACATGGTAGTATTTATATTCATGAGCAGTCATTTTGTTATACAAATGTTGATCATGAGGTCTTGATTTTCACATTCAGAATGCATCTAATCGACTCGGATTATACTTTATGAAGACAGTTTGTGCCATTTCATATTTTTAATTATTTGCATCTGTTGTACTTCTTTTTATAAATAGGCTTGCAGTTATCTATTTCTTTGTGCCATTCCTCAAATGATAAGAAATCCCAAAAATTTGCTACTGAGAAGCTAAGTCCAGAGGACCATCTTTATGTCCTGGAGCATAATTTGCATCTGCTGATTAGAGAGGTAATGAAATGAAATTCTTCCTTAGGTTGTCAGCACATCCAGGGAGAGAGTATACAAGCCTCCTCCCTGCTGAGTCTTGATTACTTGTTTAGCCACAGTTTTGGCGACTCTGTGTGCCTTGAAAGAGCCTTGTTGTGTGCTGGGGGTGCCGCATGCAGAGGTGATGAGAACACAGTCCCTGTCCCCCATACCACGGGGCACGGAGGAAGAGGGATTTTGCTTGGAGCATCAGGAGGGTCCTGCCTGAGACTGTGAGTGAGCTGATGGTTGAGCTGCTTGAGGACGTACTCTGCTGTTAGGTCCTCCAGGCCTGTTTCCAGAGGCTGGCTGAGAGTTTAGGCTAATTTCACAATTTCAGGACTCCCTTGAGTAGCTTAATAGGAGTCCTCCTGCAGCCTCATCCCACCTCCACCCCAGTTCTGTTTCGTTTGATTGCCTTTGCGCCTGAGTATCTGTATGTTTAAAAAGCTCCTCAGGTGGTTTTGATAGGCTGCCGTGTTTGGAAACCTCTAGTCTGGGGTGCCGTGGAATAACTAATGACTGCATGTGTTTTGTTGATGATAAGTATATTTATGTATTTTTAAACTTTTAAAGTGAAAACAACCTGAGAGGAACCTTTCTCTCAACAAACTCTCATGCATGCATCTGTGCCTGGATTGCCTTTATTTGTGGTTCAGCTGTGCTAAGTTGAGTGTTGAGTAGCATGTACTATGTGGTATCGGTCATTTAAAATGGTTATTTTTCTTAGTTTCATAAACAGACCTTGAGTTCCGTCACGATGCCTCATCCAGCAAGTGCACCTTTTGGCCACAAGAGAATGAGACTTTCAGGTCCTCAGGCTTTTGATAAAAATGAAATTAATTCATTACAGTCCAGCGAAGGCCTTCTGGAAAAAATAATTAAACAAGCAAAGCATATTTTTCTGAGGAGTAGGTAAGAATGAACAGCATTGCTGTCTTTCTTGAAATTGATTCTTCCATTATTTATCTCCTGTATTTTTCTTTTTGGATGCTTTAACCTTTTTTTTCCAGGGAGAGGAAAGGGGCTGCAGTGGAAGAGTTTATGGCCACAGCCTGGGGCCTGTCGGGCGCTGACCTAACTGTACTGTCTCTCAAAGTTTGAGGTGGTGACTGACAGGGCTGTGCCCTGGGCCACCGCAGCTTCCTCAGTCGCCTGTCCTGGGCTGATTTGAACCCGCCTTATGGCTTAACATCTTGGGGCTTTGGAAGGAACTTCCTCGCACGCTGACCCATTTAGTCCACGCTCTGTGAGCTGTGGAGTGTCAGCCTCACTTTACTGACGAGGCAGCTTGCTCAAGATGGCACAACTAACAAACAGTAAGACCAGGGTTTCTGCAAAGCTCGTTTTCCTTCTTCCATACACATTGCTGAAGTAGAAACTGGCATGTTTGGCTATAAGTGTATCTTTTCCAAATGTTAAAGGGTGCTCTATTTTATTATTGGAACTTGGTGAATAGGTCTGTTTTTACTGATTGATAATTGTGCCTAATATTCCTGAAACCCAAGAATTTTAGGCATGGGCCCACTGCTGTTTTATGGATATTTCCCATTTTTTTCCTATGGTCATCTATTTATCATATTAGCCCGCAGTCTTAGAAGGAAATCAAGGTCCTTCAGGTTTTTATAAAATGAGTTAGGAAGACATGTTAGAAGAAACAGTGTGGTGCAGTGAAGGAGCAAGGAATTTAAAGTGAAAGATGAGCTTAAGCCCAGGCCCAGCCCCGTGCTTAGTAGCTCTGGGGAGGTCTCCCCGTGTCTGTGGCTCCCGTTTATCCTGTCAGCTGGGGACATAGGAAACTTGTCTTGGGGTTGAATTAAAGTACATAGAAGTTCTCTGTAAGCAATAAAATGTTATATGGCAGGTTAATGCTGTTACTTTCCATTTATACATTTCAATTATAGAAGCTGTTAATTTGAGTATATTGTTAGTCTTGGAAATTTCTGATTGACCATAAAATTAAATATTCCCCGAAGTAACTGAGGGGCAAGAATTACCTTCAGAGCATTATAAATTTCAGGGTAGTAGTTTATAAGAGTACAGTTTTGAAAGCACAGAGCTTTTAAAATGTTTCTTTTTTTCCCTCTAGTTATAGAAATATTCCAGTATGTAAAAAGTGTAATGAAGATAAAAACATGTTATCACACAGCAGGAACTACAGTTAACATGCTAATATATTTTGATGCATGTGACAGAATGGGTGGTGGTTTTTTAGGGCTTTTTTTTTTTTAAACAAATCTGGAATCATGCAGTTTTATATCCTGCCTTCTTCACTTAACATTACATTGTGAACTATTTTAATCTTTTATTAAAAGCTTTTTAAAAATATTTTAATAGTTATATAATATACTATTATGTGAATATTCCATGATTTCTTAAAACCAGTTCTTCATTGCTGGATTTTTTTCATTTCCAGCTTGTTGATGTATGTAATGCTGAGATAAACATTCTCTTATACATACCTATCTGCTGTAGGAAATTCAAAGACTTAGGAAAACAAATTGAGGATAGAGAAGAAAAAGTTAAGAACAGATTGAAAAAACCAGTACTGGGACAGAAGTGGTGTAAAAAAGGGAATCCTAAGCCAGTTTATGTAAAACCCCTTGTCCCCAGTGGCTGTGCTCATTTCTTCCCATTTTCCTTCAGGTTTTTCCATCTCTTTCCAGTGAAGTGCTAGAGTCAGATCATTAGAAACTGAAGGCCTGCAATAGTTTGGTTAATTTGGGTGATTAATGCTTTGGTTCAAAGGGGTGGCTGTTGATGAGCACAGATAAGATAAAAAGGCACGATTACTGGCTCTGGAGTAGACTTCCAGGTTTTTGTACCCCAGCTTACATATGTGACCTTGGGCAAGTTGAAAGTTGCTAAACTTTTTTCTTTTCTGAAAAATGCAAATAACAATAGTACCGATCTCACAGTTAGTAAGAGTAAATGATATAATTCATGAAAGCACTTATTACAGTGTTTGGCACATAATGAACCCTTGATAAATCTTCTCATTTGTATTTATCATATTTGTAGTCTTTGGAGTATAAGGTTTTAATTGCACAAAAGGTCTCTTTAGTGTCTCCTGGACATGATTATGAGTCAGTTACAGTAATGGGTCTCAGTAATATGTCCCAGGTCATCTGCTACCAAGGATCAAGGACTAACATTTATGAAAGATTTGTGTCCTCTACCTGAATGAGAGATGAGGGTGGAGTTTAAAGGTAATACACCTGCCCTGAGTTTGTGCAGGAGTGTGAGTCAGTGCTTTGGAGCAGCTCGGAAGAGCTTCTCCCACCACACCTTACTTTTCTTTAAAACTTTGCTTTTCAAATGGTGCTGTTTTCTAAAAATAGCCACCTGGTTTTCAGATCTTCATAAAATTGATTAATGATTATAATTCTATCATTTTAGATGGTAACTGAAACAATTCTTTTCTTTAAAAGAACTGCTGCAACCATTGACAGCTTAGCAAGTCGCATTGAGGATCCTCAGATACAGGCTCACTGGTCGAATATTAATGACGTATATGAATCCAGCGTGAAAGTTTTGATCACATCCCAAGGTTATGAACAAATATGCAAGTAAGTGTCAAATTTAAAAGTTACGCATTTACATGCTTTTTACCTGTTGATGATTGCTGAGTGATTATATCAAGCTTTTGATTTTTGTTAGGGTGTCATAATATTCCAGTAACTTATAGCAACTATAGAATATTTGTAAGAACCAGAGGTAAGAATATCTAAAATTGTCTGTATTAGGTAAATGTCAATTATTTGAGCTATAATAAAAAGGAACCATAGCATTGAACAGAAAACTGCCTAGGGAACGGATGTGGCTCAAGCGGTTGAGCGCCTGCTTCCCACGTGGGAGGTCCCGGGTTCAGTTCCCAGTGCCTCCTGAAAACAAAACAAAACAAGCAAACAAATGAATAAACCAACTCGGGAGCCGACGTGGCTTAGTGGTTGAGCACCAGCTTTCCACATATGAGGTCCCGGGTTCAATCACCGGCCCTGGTACCTCCAAAAAAAAAACTGCCTCAACTTAAACTCTCTTAATTTCTTGCCTAAAAGCAGGGGAAAGTCTAGATTATTTGCATAAGTAGGACCTTTTCTATTAGAACCTGTACCCTCCATATTGTGCCTGAAACAGGCTGGGTTTTGTACCTGTCCTAACACAGGCTGATACCTGTCTGTGCAGAGGAGAAATGGCTTTTGGCCCCAACATTCACAGAGATGGAGTCGACTTGATTTGTGTTCACAAATCACAATTGAATATAGTTGGCTAGCAGCTATGAAAGAATGTTTTTGAGCCTCTCTGAAATTTAACACCTGGTGGGATGTAGCTGAGTCCCCCTCCCCAAGTCAGTCTGAGAAAGCTGTTAACAAACATTTATCAGGGTCTGTGATATTGCTTGTTTTTCAAGCTTCAGTCACTTTATTTCAGACAGACCTAAGCAGTTCAGTGGTCTTCAGTAAGCCAAACACACCTCAAAACACAAAATTACCATCTTTAGGAATAGAGGAGTTAAATTACATACATAATGCTATTTTCTAATGTGGAGGTGTTAATTCACTATGTTCTTTAGATGAAAAAGTAGATGAACATGGTAAAAAAATGAAATATAGGGAAAAAAAGCTTCCACAATGGAAAGAAAATAAGTCTTTAAATTTTCAGGAAAAAAACAGTGGACCATAGAATTTTCTTCCCCTATACCTAAAGAAATGATAAAATAACAGGTCAGTTGGCAAGGGGATTGGGAAGCGGGTGTTGAATATAGATGAACTAAGTTTAGCTTGATTACTTGACTCTTAAGGTCAAGGGATTATAGGAACTGTAGTGTAGGGTTGTATTTAAAATTTTCCATAATAAAAAGTTGAGAGAGGTAGTGCAAAGGAAAAGAAAAAGAAAATAAATATCAGCATTTAATTGTTTGTTTACCTCTAGAAATAAGACCAGACAACTGGGAATTGTAGTTGCAGGACCCAAGGTAAATGTTATTTATAAATGTGTATGATAAAAGGCTAGCGATACATAGCCTTGCATCAAGAAGGGGAAGCAGAAGGCAGTGGCAGAATGCCCTTTTCCTCACCTTTTACAGCTGGAAGCAGCTGATGCCGTAACCTACCACCCAAGCAGTCGTTTAACAGTTTCTTTTACACTCTTAGGAAATTCCGTGCAGTTACCAGAATGTATCGCCTACCTCCACCTGCCTCTTTTATATACTGTTTTGTGTGCTTTTTTAAAAAATTGAGATACAATTCAGATAACATAAAATTACCATAGAAGCATACGGTTCTGTCACCCAGTAAGAAACACCACACCCATTAGGAGTCAGTTCCAATGTGTTATCTTGATGAATAAGCTTCCTGTCAGCACACAACGCATCTATCCTATTCTTTTATACAGCCTTATGGTGTTTCATTGTAGATACCAATGCTTTTAATCTGCCTTTGTTGGTGAACCTTAAATTGGGTACCAGTGAAACGATTGTGCACAAGTGTGCGTAACTCTATAGGATAAAGTCTGCAAGTGGGATTTCTGGGTTGAAGGGTAAGGACATTTTAAAATGCTGCTGACGGGAAACGGATGTGGCTCAGGAGGTTCGGCGTCCGTCTACCATGTGGAGAGACCGGGGTTCGATCCCCGGTACCTCCCAGTTAAAAAAAAAAAAAAAAAAAAAAATGCTGCTGGCATTACCAAATGGCTCTTCGAAGTGGTTGCCACAAGTAATGTTTCCACCCATAGTGATAAGAATTCCTGTTCCCTCACGCTTATTAAAAAAAAGAATTTAAAAAATTGTTTAGATTTAAGTCCTGTGAGTTTTGTAAGATGGAATATGTAAGCTTTAATCCATCAGAATTACAGTTCTATGTAGACGGTTGCCCAATGTTTACTGTCGAATCTAGTGAGAAATGCGATTCCATCAAGTGTGGACACAGGCAGTGCTGCTTTTCTGCCTTTGTTCCTCTAGATTCTTTGATTTGGGGGATTTTGAGCTTCTTGTAATGACATGCTAAAAACCAACAGGCTGATTCGGAAGCGTGGTGATTGGCATGGTCTTCAGCAGCCATTTTATGAGTCACAGGGTGTACATATTCTGATGTGTTTGCTGCTTATTTCAGGAGGAGGGGGCAACACCTTTTCTCTTTCCACATGAAAATCTGACCTTTGGTTGACTCTTTAGCTCTAGTCCCTGGTATCTGATAAGGAAGACGCCCTGCATCACGAGGCAGTGTTGCTTACAGTAGAAGGGATCCCGAGTTGGCCAGGTGCATCTGGACTGAGGCATGCAAACGCTTTGTGGGGACCCTGGAAGCCAAGCCTCGGGGGTGTTGGTGAGCCCCTGGCTCCTACGTACAATGTCTCCACTCCTGCCTGCTTGCAGTGACAGCACCACTGCTGTGACCACTGCAAGGACTGCGTGGGCAGGAGCTCATGGTGCCTGCTGGCAGCCCGGTTCCTGCCCTGAGTGCTTCACTGTGGCCTGCAGCCGTCTTGCTCGTGGGATGGTTTAGCTGAGCCCAGGAAGGCCCCGCCGTGAGCACTGGAATAGATTATTAAAAGTGCTGATGTTCTCTTTCTCTGGTGTTGAGACTTAGTGCTTGTGCACTAAGTTATTTTGAGCATTTCTGATTTTCAGTGTCTGTGTATTTGTAAAGGTCCATTCAGCTGCAGTTGAATATTGGAGTCGAGCAGATCCGAGTTGTACACAGAGACGGAAGAGTGATTACGCTGTCTCACCAGGAGCAAGAGCTGCAGGACCTGCTTCTGTCTCAGGTGAGGGAGCAGCCCCAGCGCAGGCCTTGAGCCCCCATCCTCATGACCTCCTTATGTGCTAGCAAAATAGTTAAAATGCAGCAAATAGCCCAAACTAAAACTAACTTAAGTTAATAAAGGGTTTCAATAATTATATTAATATGAGGAAAAGTCCATTTTGTTAGAAAGTGACAAGAAGTAGGTGAGGGGTACAAGGGGGGGCTCGACTGGTGAGACCCTGAGCACGTGCCAGGTTGTCTTGTTCAGTCCGCCCTTCTCCGTGGCAGCCTGGTGGTGGGCTGCCCTGAAGCCATTCTCACACTTCCAGTGATTTGTGACGGAGATTTATTTAGGAACCAGCCTGTGTGAGGGGTGGGCTCTGTTTCTATATGAATTTTAAACTCATTTTGTCACATAGTCCTGTGGGTGTCCAGCACATGAGCTGTTTGTCTTCTGTTGCTCGTTCTGGCCCTGCCCTCAGACACAGAGAAGGGCAGAGTGGAGCGCGTGGACCTGCCGTCCCACAGGTGCACCAGCTGACACCGCCTCGGGGGTGTGCGTGTCCTCTTGTTCTGAATACATACATGTGTGTAGCTGTCCTTTGCAGACAGTGTAACACTTCACGCATGTGACATTTCACCCCTAAATACTTCAGCATCTTCTCTTAGTAAGGATGTTTGTCCGTGGATCTTAATACCATTGTCACATGAAAGAAAATTCACAGAAATTCCTTCTGTGGAAGGCTTTAACTTCGTTTTTACAGTGTTAGATTGTACTGAAGAAGAAGAAAGTTTTTTCTGCCGTTTTAATTTCTAGTGCACATTTTGTAACCTGTTGGTTAACTGAAAGTGTTGATAAATTGTCCTAGATTTACTTCTACTTAGTTTGTATTTAAGGTGATGAGCCAGTTCTGACTAGCAAATTTTGTTTTTCTCATGTTTGCCAAGGTTTACAGCTGCTCCCCTAAGTGGGAGTAGAGAAGTGTTAGCCCAAGGAAACCAAAGAAAAGGGGATCAGATGCAAAATTATAATGGCCATTCTCCATAACAGCAAATGGAATATTTTAATCTTAAACCCTGAAAAAACTCCTCAAATTAAGGGACAGTATAGAAAGTGCCCTGGACTAGGTGTGAGGTGATGGGTTTTAGTTCTAGCTCTGCCCCAAACTTGTTGGGCAAATCCTGGGCTTTTCTTTCCTCATCTGTTAAATAAGAGCAGTATTTTTCTAGCCTTCGTGGAATTGTGATGACCCAGGGAGATACTGAATCATGGGGAAAGGTTAGGTGTTTGAAATGGTAGTGTTGTAAGATACTTTTTTTTTTTTCCATACTTTTTTTTTTTTCATGGAAATTTTTAAAAATTACCAGTGCTCACCACCCCAGAAACAATAATCTTTTATACTGATTTGCTTCTTTGATGTCAAGTAAATAAAATGTATCTGTGAGGTGTGGCAGCCCAGGCTTTGGGTGATGACATCTGAAATGGCTTTGCCCACATGAAGCACATACAAAAAGGTATCGGAAGGATATTGGGTAGCTTCCATCGATGGGAAGTCTGGAGAGCAAGGCTTGGAAAATGGATTTAGGACCAGAGGAAGCTAGATGGCGAGAACCCCAGCCGGGGCCGCTCTCGCCGGCCTCCCCACTACGGAACACGTGCTCAGGAGCCCCGTGTGTCAGCCGGGTCTTAGTGGGGAGCAGCTGGCACGCTCGGAAGGCCAGTTCCAGGCATGTGTTTACAAAGGAGTGTGTACGGTGACCTGGGGCTTAATCGACTCAGTCCTAGGAGAGGGAGAGGCTACGGGAAACTCAAGAGCAGAGCCGTGTGGAGCAGGCCAGTGGCGTCACCAGCTGAGAAAACCTCTTGGGGAGGGAGCCAGGGCAGTAGGCAGCCTCCCTCCCTGTTAGCAGAGCCCAGCCTGAAGCTGAGGGTACCATGCAGCTCAGCCCCCTGCAGCAGCATAAGGTGGAGCGGAGGTTCGGAGGGGCACATGGAGGACGCTCAGCACACCTTGCTACTTAAACCCTGCCCCAGGTCCGGCGGCACGGGGGCTTCCCTGGGTGGCCGAGTGTGGGTCACCTGCCTGTCGGGCAGGGCTGTTGTAGCGTCTGCAGCGGGAGGCGGGTCCCACCCCTCCCCCAGGAGTCGACTGATACCAAAGAGGGTCCTGTGCTGGGCAGGGAAATGCCAGCAGGCGTTTGCCGGCCGATGGGCAGGCACCATGCGGAGGCCACTGAACGCTCCTTCCCACCCACAGATGTCCCAGCACCAGGTGCATGCGGTCCAGCAGCTGGCCAAGGTCATGGGCTGGCAGGTCCTGAGCTTCAGCAGCCACGTGGGCCTCGGGCCCGTGGAGAGCATCGGCAACGCCTCCGCCATCACGGTGGCCTCCCCAAATGGGGACTACGCCGTCGCAGGTACTGCCCGCTGCCGCACATGCGAGGGTGATGTCGGGGTCTGTGCAGCTACACAGCTGAGGTTTACCTGCCCGCAGTAAACTGACGTAGCATTGACCTCGTCGTAGCTGTCATTCAGAGCCAAGGTTATTGCTTCTCTTTCTAGTAGTTTTAAAAAATGTTCTGCTCAGCAACATGTTTTCTTAGGAGATAGTCTGAAAAACTGCCAGCAGCATTATTACTGCTGGAGTTCCAAGACACTAATTGGTTAAAGATAATTAACTTTAAAAATGTACTGCTGCAGGAAGCAGGTGTAGCTCAGGTGGTTGCTTTTCAATTTCAATATGCAAGGAAATATTTTTTAATGCGTTCATTTGATAATTCAATAATCCAATGAGTTAGTTATCAACCCTGCAGATTCAAAAGCTGTGATCTTGCAGGGAAAAATTCCTAACCATCTACTCTTTCAATATTTTTATTTAGAAAAGAACATCACACTAAAATCATAAGCCCTCCAAATGTAAATTTAAACCAAATGTCTGACTCATAGTAGGTGCTTAATAAAATACCTTTCTTCACTGTTCCATCCCTTTATCAACTTTAAGATGAGCTATTATTCTTCCCATGTTTGCAGCAGTACATTTTTTTTTTGAGGAGGACGTACCAGGGATCGAACCCAGGACCTCGTACATGGGAAGCAGTTGCTTAACCACTGAGCTACAACTGCTCCCCTGAAAAGCACTTTTAAAACAAGAATTTTTAAGTAGGAAGACAGGCAAGAATTTTGTACTCATGGTAGAATGAAGTTGTGGAATTTGCCTTTGCTTTTTTCTCGTCTAGAAAATGAATGGATATTTTGGTTTTGCTTCACAGTTCGTAACGGCCCTGAAAGTGGCAGCAAGGTCTTGGTTCAGTTTCCCCGTAACCAGTGTAAAGACCTTCCAAAAAGTGACGTTTTACAAGATGGCAAATGGAATCATCTTCGTGGACCCTTCAGAGAGGTGCAGTGGAATAAAATGGAAGGGCGAAACTTTGTTTATAAAATGGAGCTGCTCATGTCCGCACTTAGCCCCTGTCTACTATGACTTTTTCCAGAGCATTAAACTTCGACTTGACATATTTGCAGCATCAACTATAAGCACAAAGAAGAGGAATCTTCTAAACGAATATTGTTTAAAAACATAATTAGCAGATGTTCACCTAACATTTTGAAACCTTTCACTTTATAAGTGACACGTGCTTTGAAATACGGAAGTTTATATAGAGTTATAGTGTTGAGTGGTATGGAAAATAGAAAATAATAGTTTTTTTGTTTATTTAACTTGGAAATGTTATGACTTTGCTTTTTTTTTTTTTTAATATTCTTGTCTTTGCTGTTGATATCAAAGTACATGGTTAAAAATCTCCAGGTACTTTCTGAACTCTTAACATCATCAACTGTGTCTTTACTCAACTGGCCTTACCGCACTGTCGAGGAAAACGACTGCTAAGAACAGTTAACAGCTAACACTTAGGGCTACGCTTTCATCTGGACTCGAGCACCCCGAGTCAGGCCTTTTCCCTGGCTGCAGCAGAGTGCATGCCAACACAGGGCCCTTCCTCCCTCATGGACCAGAGCTACAAAAGCAAGTTCCTTTATTCATAAATGAAGTTGTCTTTAAAATGCCCAGTGTGACCTCAGCAGGCACTTTGAGAACTTCAGCGGAAAGGACCAGTTGGGGCCTTCTTGTGCCCTCCCTGCCCGCCGCACTGCCCGGCTCTCCCGGGGCTCCTCCTCGCCAGTGTCCACTGGCCCTGGATCGCTGCCAGTCCTGAAGCATGCCGAGGGATTTCCATTAGCAAGGTGGTGCCACAGAAAATCCTACCATTTAGGTGTTGTCGTCTTAGAGTAGGGCCTTCAATTTAAAAACAGACATTTTTATAGCTCACAAAAATGACTGTGTGCAGTAATGAAAAAGACCTTTAAGAGGAAAATGGAGCTTGTAGGCCATGAAAAATATCATAACCCCTTGCTGAACTATGCTTCCTGCCCATGTGATAAAGATCCTGCGTATTTTTATCTATTGAAATGAAAATAATTGGTATGAATCTACAATTAGTTATTTTAAATTTTTCTTCAAAAACTATGATGGCTTACAAAATTTGCCTTGGCTAATTGTACTAGGCTAAATCTGTACAGTTCTCTTCAAATGAGAAATGACTTAGGTGATTTCAGAGGCTCACACAGTACACAGCAACCCAAACTTTCAGTGAAGGATCAATTTCTGGTCATTTAAATTTCCATCTATTGCAGATTGAAACTTTGATAAAATACAATTTTAAAAAGTCCTTGAAAAGTGAAATTTCAAAAATGATACAAACCAAAATCCCTCTTTTATTTAAGAAGCATAAATTACTGTCAACTTGATAGAAAATTGTGTACTATTTCTGAATGCTTTATTTTCTGTGCTTATCTTGCCATGGACCAGTAACAGAGAATACGTGCACACATACCACATCTGTTCTTTTTACACCCATCTGGGAGGAGTGGGATAGCTGGAAGTGGCCCTTTCCCATTGTCGTGAGTCACTGTTTGGGGTGGTCCGGCAGCCGTGTGGTTTGTTGCCCTTTTCCAGCTGCAGGCAGGAGGATGTGCTGTGGAATGTGAGAGGCAGGGTGAAGAGGATGTTAGACTCTCAAGTGTTAGGCATGTGTGCAGCATTAAGCAATTGTTTTCTAAGGGTCAGTTACCTTACCACTAGGAGGGGGCATTTCAGAATGTCATGTATTCAGATTTTCAGGTGTCTGATATATGGTGAAAACAGTTCTCTTGGTATGAAAATTGTAGTTTTTGCCAGTTTTTATTTATTTATTTTTTATTTTTACCAGGAGGTCCTGGGGATCGAACCCAGGTCCCTCCATATGGCAGACAGACACCCAACCATTTGAGCCACATCCGCGCCCCCCCCCCCCCCAGTTTGTTTTTTAAAGCCACGTTTCCTCCGTGCTCCTTGCTTGAGTTTTTTTTTGAGGAGAAACCAGGTACTGAGCCTTGAACCAGGACCTTCTGCCTGCGAAGCAGGCGCTCAGCCACTGAGCCGCTCTGCTTTAGTTTTCAGCCTGCCTGATTGTCTAAACTTCTCTACTCCCATTCATCCTTGATGCGGTACATACTTGGGGTTGAAGTCCCTTTGACTCTCACTTTAGAACGGATCTTGTTGAGGACATTCACAGCTGAAAACTCCTCTAGCACAGCAGCACGGCGCAAGTACTGCTGAGCAGGCAGTGGCTGTCGCTTTGACATCCTGCAGTTCACTTTTTTCTTATCTGCAGGACCACCTCTTTAGAGGTTTATTCTACAGAAATACTGGCACAGGGTCACAAACACTGTGCAAGGGCCACTGGGACAGTCTGTAAAGTGAGAGTAGTTGAGGCCCATCTAAATGTCCTGCAACAGGAGAATAGCTAGACAAGGTCGAGTAGAGGAGCACCCGATGCCCACACCTGTTTGTTTTATAAAAATAGAGCTCGTATGTTCGCCTCAATGCAGCCACCAGGACCTGTAGAGACTGGGGGTGGGGGGAGTGGGGGCATGTCTGAGGGCCCCGCAGCCCTCCCTGCCTCAAGGCAGCACCCCAGAGAAGCCTCAGCTCCCTCCCACCTTTTTTCCCCTTTGCTTTTCCTGGCTTGAGAGACAACTGCTCCAGTCTTCCCCCCACCCACCCCCGACACCAATTTCCTGTGCTGTGGCATGCCTCTGGGCTTCATCCATGCTATTCCCTCTGTCTGCAACACCCTTCCCAGCTTCTTGGCCAGGCTCCCTCTTCTTAACTCTTCCAAACGCGGCCCATGCACCTGCTGACTTCAGACAGCCTTGAAGCCCACCTGACCCAAGGTGCTCTCTGTGCTGCCCGTGGCTGCCGGCTCACCGAGCCTCCTTGCCATTCTGGGCTTGTGCCTCCGACCTCCCCACCACCTGGGAGCTCAGCGCCTAGCCCAGGCCGGCCCAGGGGTTCATTAGAAACTGTTCATTGGATAGATCCCAGCCTTCCTCCTCGCACCCCGAGGACGAACCCACCGGGGTCCAGTGGCCGGGGGGCCCTGGGCCAGCCTCCCTGCCCGCTCGCCCTGCTCGGGCCCCCAGCTCCCCTGGCCCGGGGCCGCCGCTGGTGGTGGGGGGGAGCCACCCCGGGCACAGGCGCCCGCAGCTGCCTCACTTTTGCCGGGACATTTATTCAATGGGGTTCTCGGGAAATTTTCATGGGAATAAAAAGGACTCTGCTGCTAAAAAATGGCCGAGGCTTTTTCTACTACCCCCTCTTCTGGCTCCCCTTGCCTAGGAGCCAGAATAACTCCCATGTTCTGCTCTCTGAATGTCCCTTTTTACCAACTGCGATTGAGCCTCTTGCTGATACAGAACTATTTCTTGTCATAGAATAGCCCGTTTTCAAAGTGAAGCTTGAAAGATGGAGATGTGAGATATAAAAGTAACATACCATCTGATAATTGAGTGAGGACGTTAAGGAGATAAGGCCAGTGGCAGAATCCCCTCTTCCCCCCAAATCTCTATTCTTGATTCCTCTTAACTTTTTTTTTTTGCAAAGAAAGTTCCTTGGGCCACCTGTAACCTGTGTTTGGTGTCTGGAAAACCCTGATGGAAGCCACACACTTACCCTCGAAATCCTTACCCGGCACCTGCAGGCAGCGCGATGCCTCTGGTTAGCGCACGTCGGTCAGTAATTTTAGTTGGCACTTGCTTCTTGCTCTTGAATAAAAACAGGAAAGTGAACTATTAATTCATAAATTCACTTTGCTTAGTTGGAAAAAAATCCTTCCAAAACATGAGGTACCTGAGGGAATAATACTGAAAGTGACCGAACCGCCTGAACACTGGTCTGTTGCATCAAAGGAACTTAACAGGGAGTGGATGTAGCTCTGGCTGAGTGCCTGCCTCCCATAAAAGATGTCCTGGGTTCAATCCCTGTACCTCCTAAAACAAAACAAAAAAAAGCTTAGCATACCCATGTTGTACTTTATCAGCTCAAATAAAAAAAGATTCAGTTTTCATTAGCAAGCTTCTCTCTGCCACCACCAAACATTAAATCTCCGATAAAGTTTACATGAAACCTTGATGTGCCAAACCCATCAATATTTTTATAAAACACTGACTCTGAATCCCTTGAAAGAGGAAGATACTCATAGAAGATAGAGTTGAATGCATTGGCTCATAAGAGGAAGCCCTCTTGATGGAAGGAGCTAGTCTGATGTGATAGAAAACTTGCCCAAGACTTTTATTTATGTATCATTTGAAATAAAAAGTAATTTTTTCGACAATTATACTGTATTCATGCTGTGGATTGTATTGTGAAGGCATTAAAAAGAATGAAGTTTAGGAATAGGTAGAGACACTAATTCCAAACATACATTAGGAAAACAAGCAAGTTGTAGGATAATATGTATAATGGAATCCCATTTGCTGAACAAGAAAATATATTAAATATATGTATGGTGTATAAAAACAAATATTTTCATATATGCACAGCCTAGAAGATAAATGCCAGATTTAACCATTGTTCCCTCGGGAGTAGGGTTGAGGAAGAAAGGAGACTCATGTTTACTTTATACATAGATTTAAGTGCCCTTTGAATTTGAAGGTTGTGTCACTGATGTCATGAAACCAAAACTACACACCTAATTTTTAAAAGGCAGAAATAGTGACCTCAGCAACTATGATTTCCTCCTCATGAGGATGGGAAGAACTGGCAGCTGGGATGGAAGCGGAGTTACAGGCAGTGACGAGAACCACAACCACGGGGATTTGTTCTGCTTCTAATAAACTACGGCTGTGTCTGGTGCTTCCCTGGTAACTGAGCAGAGTACGGAAAGGCTGATGCCAGCCAGAGGGTTTCCCTTTTCCCCTAAGTCCCTCCAGTGCCGACAAGGTCACGGCCACCCATTCTATTCTGCCGCTCGTCCTCTGCCCCGACGTGGTGTCTGAAGAGCCTCCCCGTGCCAGCTCTGCACTCCGGCAAAGCGAGGCATCTGGACAAGCATTCTTGCCTCTGGTGGTTTCGGATCAGCAAGCGCGAGGCGCTGACTCACGGTGTACCCTCAGAGCAGGCCTCGGCCACAGGGCTCAGGAGTTCCTGCTGAGAAAGAACCACTCGCGCCTTTCGGGTTTCTCCCATCTCCGGGCGGGCATTCTTTGCAAAGCCCACGTGTGCCCCACTGAGCTAGAGGGACAAGTGTCCCAGCAGCGGGAGGGACTACTCAGCTAACTGAAAGCGCACGTTTCACGCGGCCTCCTGGCTCCAGTGCAGGGGAGACGCAGGAAGCAAACGCGGGGCTGTGAACTGCGGGAGAATGAGCACTCCGCCAGCGGGTGAGTCCGTGGTTTAAAACGAGCCAGGCCTGCGCTCGGCCGCGTTTCTGCTCATACCCAGAGCCGTGCCCCTTCTCAAGTAGGCTCGAGGGCCGGGGCCTCATTTTCGGGTGTTTTGTCATTCTTTAAAACACTCTTCCACAGTCTGAAACATGAATTATACTTTAACATTTACACTGGTCAGTCTACGGGTTAATATTTTCTTTTGAAAAAACTGCTGGAATGTTCAGGGTAGAGGGAGCCGTGAAAGTACAAAATAAACTTGTTTTTTAAAGGGGAAGCTCTTGATGCAATAACTTTTCGTGAGTTTTTTTTTTTAATTTACATCAGAGTTTGCCCGTGGAGGCCCCGCAGCACTGGCGTTCTCTTCTGCTGCTCCTTTTATTACGAGGACCACCACCCAGCTTCGGGCAGCCGAGGGGCAGGGTCAAGAGTGTCCCCACTCCTCCTCACTTCCTTCCCGGCCCAGCGGGCTGCTGGGGAGGGGAGGGGGCCAGCCCGGCGGGGGCCACCTGCTCTTTTCTTTCCCTAACTCTGGCAGTGCCTTCGGGGCTGTCCACATGGCCGGCTGGTTTGTCTAAATGGACTGGAAGAGCCTGTGGAGCTGGGTCCGCTCAGGGAACGGCCTCACGCCACCCTCTGCAGACAGGAAGGGATCCGCCGCGTGGCTAATGACCTTCGTTTCCATCCTAACTGGGGCGGTGCCTTCCCTGGATCTGTAGCTGAGGATGTTGGAGAAAGAAACGAGAATTGAAAACAGTTGTTGCCTGCTTTACAGCTTGCCAGAGAAGCGGGGATGTCGGATAAACAAGGTGACCAGCAGCTGGACAGACGAGGGCCCCGCCCCTGAGAACACGGCGCGGGGTGCTGTCCTTAAGCTGCCCGTCAAGTTCGCAGGCCGAGTGTGCTGCTCTGTGTGGGGGTGAGGGCCAGTGTTCTCAGCCCACTAGGGAGCCAGCAAGGGCCTGGCCCGAAAGCTGGGGCCGCAGCGTCAGAGCCGAGCCCGGCCTGCTGACTGCTGCACCGCCACCCAGGCCACACCCGGGCGGTGAAGACGAGCTGCTGTTTCACTCACACTGGCTACCGCTGGAGCCCGGGGAGGGAAAACCCGATTCATGCTGGAACAAAGAAAGAAGAGAAGGGTCTTTTCTATCTCCTGGACTCAGAGCTGGCCCCTCGGACCCCCTGAGCTCCCCTCTCCAAGCTCCAGGCCGCTGGCTCGCCCCGCTCCTGGCAGTTCACGGCAGCACCGTCTAAAATCCCCCAGCTCTTCACAGGAGCCCCCACAGCGGGGCTTGTGAGCCGCCACGTGGGGGCTGGAGCGCAAAGCCTCAAGCACCTGCTCCTGGGAACTGCCTTGTTCAGTGGGTGCCCTTCGGCTCCATGCGGTCCGGCCTGCTGACTTCCTGCTGCACCAGGACAACAGCTCTGTGTGCGCTTCTGCTGGAAAACGCTCCTCTCGAGGTGGGAGCGTAGCCGCGCCAGCCTGGGCTAACACTCAGCGTCCTGCAGCTCCATCTCCTCCGCTGTACTTTCTGCAAAGCAAAAGACAGTGGAGTTGGAAATCAGCCACATGCTGGTTTTCTAGCAAGAACAAGATGCCACCAGCCGCCTCCAGCTCAGAAGCCTCAACTGATGACCGTGGGGCCCAGAATTACCTCGGAGCTTGTGCCGCCGCCTCTGAAATTTATACACACACTTATCACAGACCCACACGAGGCTGATCAGCACTGCGGCCACCGCGCCGAGCAAGGCCAGGAAGACGGCGACAAAGTGGAGGTCTTCGTGGAGGAGCTCTGGTGCCGGGAGGGAGAGAGCGGCTCGGCATTGCGCAGGCGGCCCCACGCACGGGCTCGCGGCGCCGCCCGGGGCAGGCTTACCGGACACACGCAGCACGATGGTGCCAACCTGGCAGCTGCCCCGGCGCTCCGTCACGGTGACCACGTAGTAGCCGGCATCCCGCACGCCCACACGGCGCAGCTGGAGGGAGCCGTTGTCGAAGGTGCAGACCCTGTCCCGGTGGCTGTGTGAGACGTTGGCCCGGGACCCCGGCGCCCACGCCACAATCCTCTGCGCGCCCCAGCTGGACGTGTGCGTCCACTCGATGGTGGGCGCGCCGAGGCAGGCGCAGTCGACCGACAGCAGGACGTCCTCCTGCGCGGTGGCATTGATGGTGGCCTGCGGGATGTACAGCGACACGCCCTGACCTGTGGGAGGGACCGCGGGACATCGGCACGCTCAGGCACGCGCGTCCAAGGAGGCTCGGCCATTCCCCGATTTTCCTAACAAACACCTAGTGCCTCTGCCGTGCCCGGGCTCCTGGGGTTCTGGTGCCGACGCCACAAGGCACAGGACGCATCCCCAGAGCTTACACTTACATTCCAGGGAGGGAGACAAGTGCGGGACAGACGGGCGGTGCCAGGGAAGGACGAGTGCTTTAAAGCCGGGCCCGGCTGCCGGGGGAGGTGGGACACACCACTGCAGGCCTCTCAGGGACCTCACGGAGGAAACGACATCCCACCCGAGACCCAGGGCGGCCGTGCGAAGAAAGGGGCGTTTCAGGCCAAGGCAGCCACGCAAAAATCGGGTGGCGCGAAGGAGCCTGGCATGGCTGGAATGCAGGGAGCAGGGGGCAACCAGGGGGATGCAGGCAGGGGTGCGGCAGGTCTGTGAGGCTTAGGTGCTGGGTCCGGGGCCAGGGCAGGGCCACTTGGGGTTGCTGCGGGGCCGAGACCAGCGATGTGGAGAAGGGAAGCCAGAGCAGGACAAGCTGACAGAGCGGACGTGGTGGTGCTGGGCAGGAGTGGACGGGGCAGAGGTTTCTTCACACAGGTGGATGACAGCCCTGTCGCCGCTGGGACCTCCACGCCTCCACACGTGATGACAGCCGTGTCACTGCTCCAGGAGTAACTCAGCTCCGTCCTGGCCTCGGCCCCCTGCTCCAGCCCTGGCCCTGCCGCATCTGCTCCAGGGGTAACTCAGCTCCGTCCTGTCCCGAGGCCCCTCGTTGCTGGGCTCAGCTCGCTGACCTTCCCATGCTCATTCCCGCACAGGACCTTGGCGCCCGCTTTGTCCTTCTCTGTTCCTCCCTTGTTTGCCCTTAATTTTTGGGGGAGGCGAGGTTAGGGGGGTTGGGGGATTGTACCTAGGCCGGCGATTGAACTCGGGACCTCGTATGTGGGAAGCCGGTGCTCAACTGCCGAGCCCCCTCCACTCCCTGCCTCAACCCTTCCTCTACCTGCCGCACTCCACCTGAACCTCTTCCAGGATGCGCACCGGCCCTTAAGGCACGTTACCGTCATGGCAACGGCAAAGCTCACACACAAGCCTACTTGTGGCGACTGATGCCTGTGCGCCTAGACTCCTCAGTCCTGTGGGGGCAGGAGCTGCCCACCTGGCCCCCAGAGCAGCCCAGCGCCCTGCAGCGCAGCCCCCTGTGGGTGACGTCATCGTGGGGCGGGGTCGAGGGTCCCCCCACCTGAGCAGGTGCGCGCAGGGACGGCCCGGTGCCTGGGCCTCGGGCAGTCGGCAGGCTTGTCCGGGGCAACCGTCTGTCAGCGGCGACCGTGGCAGTTACCTCAGAGGCCCTGGGCCTCGGCCCCCGCTCGGCCCCCGCTCGGCCCCGCTCGGCCCCCGCTCGGCCCCCGCTCGGCCCCGCTCGGCCGCGCTCGGCCCCGCGCTCTTCTTAGAGCCCCTGCGGGGAGGGCGCCCCAAGGCCACAGCTGATTGGACCGAGGGGGGCGGCGGCTCGCTGGGTGCGAGGCTCCGCCACTTCCCCCCGAAGGCGCTTCCTTCCACGCGCCTCGGCCTCCGCGAGTCTGCCTTCCCCTGGGACGTGGGCCTGTGGTAGCACCTGCTTGGCTGCTGGTGAGGACCCCGCGCCTGGCGCACAGTGAGCGCGCACCGTAAGGTGGGCTGAAATATTAAGGACGCGTACAGTTCAGTCCACCAGTGCTCGCGTGAGGACTTGGAACAGTTTAGGGTCAGGGGCCGGTAGGACGAGGGTGGAATCGAGGCTCAGCCCACCCAGCCCTGCTTTCTACCCACAAGGGCCCCACCCTTTTCCCAGCCCTTCTGTGCTTTATTCCCAGGAGTAGCTGCTCTCAGATGTCTAGGGTTCCAACTGGAAAGGGCAGAATAAGCTAATCTAGCTGTTGTCAAACTTTGATTGCACATCAGACCACGTGGGGAAGCTTTTAGAAATCCTACCCTGATGAATGACTTCAAATCTGTAGGGGTGAGAACAGGGTCTCTGTGTTTTTTAAAACTCCCCTTGTGATTGCAATATGTAGCCAAGATTGACAGCCTCTGAGCTAATCTGCACTAAAATGCTAGCAGCTGAAGACCTCTGTGTGGGCGAGCCATGCTCAGCCGCCCTTTCTCACAGAACAGTACTCCTCCTGGCAGACCCCAGATTTCCCTCTACCTGGCAGGTCGTCTTACCGGTGATGCTTTGGGGTCTGGGAGGAAGAACAGGCAGGATAAGTGATTCCCTTTGCTCGCCCCCATGCGCTGTGCAGGGCACTCAGCGCTGAGCACGCATCGGAGTTACCTGGAGGGCTTGGTGAACCACAGCTTGTGGGCCCCGTCCCCAGAGGTTTTGATTCAGTAGTTCTGCAGAACCAGCATTTTGCCAAGTTCCCCTCGCTGCTTCTGGTCCCAGGACCACACTTTTAGACTTTGGCAGTAAAGGTTCTCTAAGACCTTACAGCAAAGAGCAGGCGGTGAATGCTCCCGGGACCCCCTCTATCTTCCTCAACACTGTGGCACCACTTCTGCCAGGCAGGGGACCTGGCTCTGGTGCAGAATTTATTTCAGCCTGAGGTCATTGCCAGAATGAGGGCCGATAGGACAAGATGGAAAGGAGGCAGCATCTAGGGAACAGGACTAAGGCCGCGTGTGTATGATGGACGAAGTCATGGACTCGAGCCAGCAGACTTGTGTTCAAAATTAGCTCTCCCTGTGACTGTGTGATCTGGGTCAATTAATTTCTTTCGGCCTCAGCTCGTACTTATGAAATAAAGCTATTAAAGTAGTGCTGTACCCACAACTTGCTGCAGAATGAAGTTTAAATGAGATAATACATGTAAAGAGTATCAACTTCTAACACTTGGTGATAACTCAGCGCAAAAAAAAAATATATATATATATATATATTTGAGGTACCAGGGCTGGCGATTGAACCCAGGACCTTGTATGTGGGAAGCTGGCACTCAACCATGGAGCCACGTCGGCTCCCCTGAGTTGGCTTTTTTCCATTTGTTTCTTTTGTTTTCAGGAGGCACTGGGAACTGAACCCAGGACCTCCCGTGTGGGAAGCAGGTGCTCAACTGCTTGAGCCACAGCCTCTCCCCACTCAGTAGATATTAGCTATCATCAGTCAGAACTCTCTGAAACGCCACGAAGGTGAGCTCTCTAAGCCAGCGGCGGGAGCAGGAGCTGGAGCTGCACCAGGGATTTAAGCAGTATTTATGGGCTAAGAACTGGAAGGCTGGGTGGCAGGGGCTGGTCATGCCAACCCAAAGCACATAGGAGGTACAGAAATGCAGCGAGCATCTCTGGAAGTGCGGCGAGAGACCTGGTGATCTGAAGTGGACTCCCTATGGAATTCCTTCAGGCATCTCTTTACCACGCCTTTCCGGGCACAAGCAAGAGCCAGCCTTGCTTGTAGGTGGCCCCTCTTCTGAAGGGCCACAGGCTAGTGAAAGCTGCTGCCATGCTCCTACTCAGATGCCAGGGGTGCCAAAGAAGTCAGGCGTGGCGGAGGCCGCCGCCTTGCCCTGCACAGCCTCGGGGCGGCGACGCGCTGGCCAGGGCAGGCGTGCTGCGACCTGAGCCTCACGCAGGAGGTGGGCAGGCCTGTGGCTGTGCCCTCTGCACACCTGGGCTGCATGCAGACTTACAGCCGGGCCTGCGCACGTCTTCAGACACCCCTGACGTGGGCGTGTGATGAGCTGAGCGGGGCGTAAGGGGCGCAGGTGGGGGATGCCGGGGATGGACCCCCCCAAAGCCATGCCAGGTCGTAGCCCCTGGTCCTGTGGTGAGAGGTGGGCCGTAGCGCACAGGCGCGATCCTCGCGAGCCACGGGGCGCTGCTGTGGGCTCTGGAGGAGGCACGGCCTTGCCTACGCCTGGATTTGGACTCCCAGCCCCTAAACCGTAAGTCACGCTGCTTAAGCCAACCAGCCGTGGGGTGTGTTACGGCAGCTGGGACGGGGACCCAGGCAGTGCTTTTTGGGGGGACCTTACAGGATGCCTGAAGACACTTGGAAAAGGAGGACAGTGATCAGAAGACAACTAGACACGTGACTGGGTCCCAAGCTCCGCAAAGACCACGGTGCCCCCAAAGGTCTTAGTTTAACCGTCACTTCTTCCAGGAAGCCTCCCCCGACCGCTGCGCTTCCTAGCTCCTGGCTCTTCTCCTGCAGTGCCCTTATCACCAGGTAGCGAGATTCCTCTCGACTAGTGGTTCGTCCTCCTAGACCAGCCGTCAGCCGTTAGCTCCGGGGATGTGTCCTTGCTCACCATGGAATCCCAGGGCCTAGGACTGTGCTGAATGAATGAATGAATGAATGCACACACGGCAGGCACGTCCCTCAACCTGAGTTTGTTTCCCCATCTGTTAAATGGGGACTAATGACACGATGACTGTGAAATGCGTGGAAAGCAGCTGCTACGCTGCCTGGCATGCAGGCCAGTGCCACTGCCACGCACCATTCATGTGATGACATTATTGCCACAGTAATTAGATTGCATTATTCATTTCTGAAACCAGGAGATGCTGGTTCAACGCTGTTATTAATGAGCTTTCTAAACCATCCATCTGGCCCTGTCCCCGCGGACACTGGAAGAGCCAACGCTCTTTTCATCCCGTCCCCCACCACTCCTCCCCAGCACCCAATCCCACTGCACCAGGCTCTGGCCGGCTCCCCAGACGTGCCCAGCCTGCCTTGCTAGCCCGGCGTCTGCCGCTTCCCCTGCTAGAGGAGAGGGCACGGGAACCCTGCTGTTTAGCTCTGAGTCAGGGTGACAGGAGGGGTGGGGCTGCTGAGCTGAACTGACAGGTCTGTCTGACAGAAAGGGGCACGTTCTGGTCCAAGAGCCTCTGAAATCGCAGCCCAAAGTTAAATGGAAGGCCTGGCTGATGGGGGAGGGAGGAAAGAGCACATCGGGAGTGCCCTTGTAGGCCCTGGCTTGGCTCTCTCCCAGCTCCGCCGCCGGCGGCCCGGCCGTCCTGTGTCCAGGGACCCTCCCAGCCTGGTTCTTCGGCACTAGTGAAAGGGTCGATCGGAGGATGCCAGGATCCTCCACTCGGGACCCAAGATCTTCCCAAACTCCGTTCCCTTGGAGACAACTTGTCAGATTTAATGTTCAGAAACTGGCAGGACAAAGACTTGCTTTGACTGCAGAATGGCCACCCCTCCACCTGGCTCCCAGGGAGAGAAGGCGCAGCTGCTCGGAGCTCCCTCCCTCCCTGACTCCTTCTACTTGGCCTTCAAGGCTGCTTCAAGAAGTCTCCTTCCAAGGTCACACCGGCCCCAGTGCCCTGATGGCACGTGGCACTGCAAGCATCTGTTTAGGGACCCAGTTCCGCTCTCGACTGAACAGTCCCCGAGTGCAGGGACTGGACGGTGCCGAGTGTCGCCAGCCCCTGGCGTGCAGCCTGGCACGGAGGGGGCTTGCGGGCTGTTGCCTGAGCCGAACCATGGCTCAGAGCAAAGCAGGCACGTCTCCTGGCCGCAGCCTGGTGAGAAAGGGCCTGCAGGCGCAGGGAGACGCTGCCACACCAGAGTGGGGCTCTGAGAACAGGCAGTGGGGGGCACAGCTGCCTGGAAATGGTCCGCCCGCCGCGGAACCGCCAGAGGCGCCTAAAAGCCGAACAGGCCGCGCGGAGGCGCACCTTCCCAGATGCCGGCGCGGTGGGCTGGGGGGGGCGAGGGCGCTGTGCCTTCTAAAGGCTTCCAGGTGGCTCTCCCCAGCCAGGTGGGCCTGCCCCCGCCCCACAGCAGGCAGCGGAGGCTCTCCCAGGCTGTGGTCCCGTGAATGGGACCTTATCTGGAAACAGGGTCGTTTCAGAAGGAATTAAAGTGAGGCCATTTGGGTGGCCCTGGTCCAGCAGGCCCCAGGCGGAGGGCGCCGTGCGAGGCGGAGGCAGCGCGCCAGGAAGGCTGCTAGCCGCTGGCTGGGACGCCACACTGCGGGCTCCTCTGGGTCAGCGTGGCACAGAGCCAGGCTCCCTCAGGTGCCTCGGCAGTGGGACCGGCAGTGGGACCGGCTGGCCCCTGAACAAGGACCGTCCCTTCACGGTGCAGTGCGTCCTCGGGCCTTCTCAGCCCAGCAAACCAGGTGAGAGGGTCACTGCCAACCCCTCCCTCCCACTCCTGTCTGCACCCCAGGCTTCCGAGGAAATGCCAGGAGCAGGGAGACGGGAGGGGTCCCGTGTCAGGGGCTCTCAGCAGCGTGGCCAGGTTCCCAGCAGGCACGGCCAGGCGACACCCCACCGTGCACCTGTTTGGGGCCCTGCCACTTCCCTGCAGGCCTCTGCTGTGCACACTCGCTCGCTCATTTTGACCCTCAGCTTCTCCCGGAAGCCTTTCCCGGCTCCCCAGCTGAGCTGCCTCCATTTCTCCGACTGCTCAGCGACTGGCAGGAGCAACACCTCCCCTGGGGAAGGCTCCCCAGGGACCCCCGGGCTTCCAGAGGCCGCGCTCCCTGGGTCTCCAAGGGACTCGCTAGCCACAGTGTCCCTGGTGCCCTGTGGGCAGAGGGTCAGCCGAGGAGCAGATGGCGGGCGGATGAGTGGACGCGCCGCGCCCAAACGCCGGTGCCTGGGTGCCAGGGGCTTCCACACGGCCTGCGCCTAGCAGTGGTGCCTGGAAGTGTGTGTGGAGGTCTGCGGACAAGAGGGCACGGCAGCGCCAAGCTCCCCTACTTCTCGCGTCTCGGCCAGAGGCACTGGCGCCAGCCGGTCTGGGCAGCCTCAGAGCTGCGTGTAGCGCAGGGCGCAGTGCTCGTGCGAGATTCCTGGGCGGGAGCTCTGGGTCCACCACCCACGGTCGTCCACCCCGTGCAATAACAGAACCTCTCTGCCTCAGTTTCCTCCCCTGTGCGACGGGCCAGGGCAGCACATTCCACTCGGCCGCCCTGAGTCTCGCAGTGCACGCCGCGCGGTAAGGGGCGCCCCCGGCCCCACAGCCCCCGCCCACTGGCCGGAACCGTGGGAGCGGCGAGAGCGCTGCGCTGTTACCTGCGACGGTGCATCGGTGTATCGAGGGCGGGGGGTCCTCGGGCCGCCCCCTCCCCGCGATTCGCACCTGGGGGTTTCAGAGCCCCAGGCCCCTTCCCCCCGGGCGCGAGCTGCCGCGGGGTGGTTTGAATGGTCTGAGGCCCGCGGAACTCGGGGGCGACCCGGGAAGCCGCGGGCGATGGAGGGGCCCACAGCAGGGTCTGGGCCCCTGGGGTCGTGGACACCTGGGCTGCAGCACCGTTATTCAAGGGAAAGGAGCAGAAGGTGCTCCCGGGCGGGGCGCGCAGGGCTGACGCCCCGAAACGTCCAGGGCCCGCTGCCCGACCCCAAGGACGAGCGGCGGCTCCCGCCCGCGCCCCTCCCCACTCCTCGTGCGCCCCCCTCCCCGCGCTTACCCTGCAGGCAGCCGGCCAGGCAGACGGCGAGGAGCCCCAGGGCGGGGTCCCCGCTCCCGCTCCTCCAGGGCGGCCTCATGGGCGAGCCCGGGCGGCACGGGCGGGGCCGGGGCTGCAGGGCCGCCTGTGCTCGCCGCCCCTCCTCCTCCTCGCCGCCCCTCCTCCTCCTCCCCTCCTCCCCCCTCCCCTCCCCCTCCCCCTCCTCTTCCCCTCCCCCCTCCTCTCCCCCTCCCCCCTCCTCTTCCCCTCCCCCCTCCTCTTCCCCTCCCCTACTCCTCCTCCACCTCCCCCCCCCGCCTCCCCCCCCTGCGGGTTCTCCAGGGCCTGCGGGAGGAGCTGGGTGCCTGTGGGCGGGGCTCTGGATGAACCAGTTCCCAAGGGGGTGGGGAGGGAGCAGAAGCCCACACTCAGAGGCAGTGGCGGAGCAGCCCCCCGCCCACCTCCGCTCAGGCAGGTTTTCAAGTTTACAGGGGATGGGGGAGGCAGAGGGCGGGGAAGTGCGGGCTCGTCTGGCCCCCTGAGGGCTCCACGGGCAGTGGGAAGGCCCTTAGGAAAGGGGCCTCGCGGGGGGGGGTGAGTGGGTGAGCGAGGGAGCGGACTCGGGCTTCTCCGGGGGGAGCCGTCCATCCCTCTGTGCCCGAGACCCGCAGACCCGCAGAGAACGCCTGGGGGGGGCAACTAAGACAAGCCAGGGGTGGGGGCGGAACCCGGGCAGCCGCCGGGTCCGTGGGGAGGAGGGGCTGGAGGAGCCACCCCCGCAGGAGCGCGGGCCCCAGCTGCAGGCCCAGGCCAGGCGTTCGGGGGGGTGCTGAGGGCGTTTCCGGAGGAGACGCTGCGCCGCCCCCTGCCTGGAAGGCGCGGGGCGAGGACCTGGGCGTGCCCCCTGCAGCCGTGAACTTGCGGGGCCGGAAGGGGGGCCCAGCACCCCGCCCTCTCCCTCCTTAGAAGGTTCCTAAGGGCCTTCTTGCCAATTCCATGGGCTCCTGGTGACGCTGGCCAGAGGGGAGCCCCCTGTCTTCTCCAGGTGGGCCCGTGACCCCGACCGACCAGGCAGCCCACGTGCTGGGGTCAGGGCTGTGCGCGTGCGTGGGTTGCTCAGGTCGGGAACCTGCGTGGGAGGCCCTGGGCGAAGCCGGGAGGACACAGGCTGAGCTGGGAGTGGCAGAGGTAGGGTTTGAGCCCCGAGATGGCTCGGACCCTGCGCCAGTACTGAATCGTGTTTTTGGGGAGCGGGGCCCGCTTTAATTGGAGCGAGGCCTCTCCAGAGTAGAGGCTCCCTGTGGGCATGCGCTGTGGCGCTCAGCTTTGCAGGTAGCAGATGCTCTTTAGTGCAGGAGTCCACGATGCCTGTGCGCTAGACCTCTGGATCATTCTCCCCTGTGCTCCGCACAGATTTCGTTAGCTGCAAGAAGCTGTCGCTGACCAGCTAATCCAAAGTAGCCTTGCCCCCCCCACCCCTTGTTTTAAAATCAGCTTTATTGAGGTTCATTTACCTGCAGTGCTGAGCACGAGGGGGCCACGGGGGGGGCGGTGGACAGAACTGGGTTAGCTGCCAGGAGCCCTGCACCCCCGATGGAGCTCAATGCTTGTCCCTGGGTCTGAGGGCTAGGAAGCGGTGACAGGCGGAGGCGGGGCCTACGGGGAGGGGCTGCCACGTGCTGGCACTGAAGCAGCTGCTTTAGAGAAGATACTTCCTTTACCTACCACAACAGATGTGAACTGGGAATTGTCATCCCCATTTTCAACTTAAGGAAAATCGAGTGGCTTGTCCAAGGTCAGAGCTAAGATTCAAACTGGACACATTGGACTTCAAAGCTCCTACTCTTCCCATTGCATCATGGTTATCTGAGAAAACTTCGGGGAGGTGGGGGTGGAAGTGATGGCATCCAAGTTCCCGAGACTCTTGCAGTAAGTCACCATCGCTCTGGGGTGGGGTGGGAGTAGAAGGTTGGAGGCTGTGCAGGGTCACACAGAGGTTGGATTTTTCTTCCCTGAGCAGTGAACACACTGGATCTTATTTGGCTTTTTTCCAGAGATATGTGTAGTGGGAAGTCCTCAGTGGTTGGGATAGTTGGACTTCCAGGCAAATTCAGGGAAAAACCAAACATGACTTTAAGCGACAGAGGGTAGGGGAGAGGTCCCCAGCAGAAGAAAAGAATTTGTGGTTTCCTCAGATGGACTTCTACCTCACGCCTCACCCAGCTCAGATCGTTTCCTTGTCCTGGCTGTGCATCAGCCTCTCAGTTCAGCCTTCTCACCTTCAGTTCCTCTGCTTCAGCCCCCTCCCTGCACCCACCCCAAGGCCTTGCTTTTGCCAGAAACAACCGTACCTCTGAAATCTTAAGCTTCATCCCAGCCTTCTCAGCTCTTAGAGCCTCCTTCCCACAGCCGGTAGAATTACGGTCGCCTCGAGGTCCTGGAACCCTCCATTCTGTTAGTCAGTCTATTATTCCTTTCAGTGGCAAGTGACAGAAACTCATTTTAAACTTGCTTAAGGGTAAAAGATTTGTTGCCTTTTTAACTGGGAAGGACAGGGATGCAGAATCCAGAGTGGCTGTTGTCAGACTCAGGGCTCTGTAAACAGTTGTTCAGGTTGTACACTGCACAAGGCACTGCACCTAAGAGCAGGCCGTCCCCAGCATATTATATATGAAGTAGGTTCCACTCAAACGCTAACCTACATGAGCTCTGGCGGGCAGGCGAGGAGGTTCCTGCTGTCTTGGGTTCCCTCTTTACTGGCCCACACTGGCACATGAGGCACGACCGTGCCCAGGAAAATAGTACCCACAGACTCACCTACTCACAGGTGCGTGCAGCTCTGGCCCAAGCCCTCCCTGGACCTCTCCCGAGACTGACTGCTTCTCTGACGTAGAGCTCAGAGGCGCGGTTCCTCCCCCACCCGAATCGTAGCCTTCCTAACCTGGGTGGAGGAGAGGACAGGACAGCCCTGGGGGCTAGACAGCTCCCTCGATCCTGTCACACCAAGCCACCTAACATAGCAGGAGACATGGTGGCCAGTTCCTGCTTTTAGGGCAGTGACTTAGGGTTATAAACGCTGAACAGGGGTATGTTCACAAAATGTTTAAAAATGTTTTTTATTGAAGTATGTCACTCATACATACACATAAGTGTATGGTAAAAGTTGTGAACTTAGAAAGCAAACATGGGTCACGTCACATAAAGCTCCCATATATCTCCCCACCACCAACTTGAAACAATTATGAAAGGGCATCGTCAAAATATTACTGCTAACTATAGTCCGTATCTTTCACATTTGGTGTGCACTCAGTGGCTCTCACTTTCTTCGCAGAGTTGTGCTGTCTTCACCTCAATTTTAGAATGTTTTCATTACTACAAAAGGAAAAACCCCTCACTCCCTTGTACACCCCTATTGTTGTCCCTCAGTATTGAAAAAATATCTTCTTGCCATTGCTGCAAAATATTACAGTATTTCTGCTAACTATTGTCCTTAAGTTACATTAGTTGTAATTTTACCATGTATAACTATATTCCTAACACTTTGTACAGGAAGAACATTCTTTTTTTTTTTTAAGATTTTATTTATTTATTCATTTATCCCCCCCTTGCTGCCTGTGCTCACTGGGTCAGCCAACCATGCCGTGCGGGCGGGCCTGCCCTCACCAGGAGGCCCCGGGAACCGAACCCGGGGCCTTCCATATGGTAAACGGGAGCCCTACTGATTGAGCCACAGCCACTTCCCAGGAAGAACATTCTTAAATTTGTACTATTAACCACAATTTTCATCTACCACCGAAATCACTGTGTTATACATTCCCTAGATTATTCTTTAGCTTCCTTTTCATTGACATTTACATCTGCAGACTATGCCTTTCAGCCACAATCTTATTTATAAATCAGGAGTGTTTGTTAATACTCAGTGCAATGTATTACCATCAACTCTATTCATTTCCACAGTTTTATAATAAATCTTACTAAAAATTGTACATGCGTTGAGCATCAGCTCCCATCCTCAACCCACAGTCTATCTCCTAGTAACTGCTACTCTAGAGTTTCCCTCCATGAGTTTACTCATCATATTTAGTTCATATCAGTGAGACTATACAGTATTTGCCCTTTTGTGTCTGGCTTATTTCACTTGGCATAATGTCCTCAAGATTCATCCATGTTGTCATATGCATCCCAATTTCATTTTGCTTGCAGCTGAATAGTATTTGCTTGTGTGTATACACCACATTTTGTTTATCCATTCATCAGTTGATGGACACTTGGGCTGGTTCCATATTTTAGCAATTGTGACTAATGTGGCGATGAACATCAGTGTGCAAATGTTTAGCAATTTTACTTCCAGTTCTTCTAAATATATTCCTAATAATGGGATTGCTGGCACTTACAACAGTCCTGTATTCAGCTTCTTGAGGTACCACCAAACTGCCTCCAACAGGGGCTTCTCCATTCTCAATTCCCATCAGAAGGGAAGAGTGTCCCTGTTTCTCCACATCCTCTCCGCCTCGTGTGGTTTTCTGTTTTTGTTTTTTTTAAGGTGTGAAATGGTATCTGATTGTAGTTTTGATCTGCATTTACCTAATATCTAGTGATGATGAGCATTTTTTCATCTGCTTTTTGGTCATTTGTCTTTCTTCTTTGGATTAATGTCTAGTCAAGACTTTTGCCCATCTTTTTAATTGGGTTGATTATCTTTTTTTTTAACTTTATTTTATACATAAATAATTGAAAATATAAACAATTAAATTGAAAAGTAAACAAAGATGAATAAATATAGACATTTCTCAATTAAATGTACTGGATACATATAACATTTCTTTTTTGAATCATACAATATGTTACACAATATATTCAGTTCATAGTAACGCATTCATACAGTATTTGTCCTTTTGTGTCTGGCTTGCTTCACTCAACATAATGTCCTCCAGGTTCATCCATGTTGCCATATGCTTTACGACTTCATTTCTTCTTACAGCTGCATAATATTCCATCGTGTGAATAGACCACAGTTTGTTTATCCATTTGTCTGTTGATGGACACCTGGGCTGTTTCCAACTTTTGGCAATGGTGAATAATGTGGCTATGAACATCGGTGTGCAGATGTCTGTCCGTGTCACTGTTCTCAGTTCTTCTGGGTATATACCCAGTAGTGGTATTGCAGGGTCACGTGGCAAGTCTATATTCAACGTCTTTAGGAACTGCCAAACAGTCCTCCACAGGGGCTGTACCATCCTGCATTCCCACCAACAGTGAAGAAGTGTTCCCATCTCTCCACATCCTCTCCAACACTGGTAGTTCTCTGTCTTTTTAATAGTGGCCATTCTGATAGGTGTGAAATGATATCTCATTGTAGTTTTGATTTGCATTTCTCTAATCATGAGTGTATTAGTCAGGGTTCTCTCGGGAAATACAATCAGCAGGAGATACCTGTCAATAATATGAGATTTTAAAAGAGTCCTTCATGTGACCGTTGGGATGCACAAGTCCAGGTTCTGCAGGCAGGCTGCAAATCAGGGGCTCCGATGAAAGTCCGATGAAAGGTCCTTGATGAGTTTCTGGGGGAAGTTAGCTGTCCAACGACAAGGTGGGAAATTCTCTCTGAATGTTGAAATCACTTCCCCTACATTCAGAGAAATGTTTTATCCAATCACTGATTGGATAAAAGCGTCACCCATTGCTGATGCATTCTCCCTGACTGATGCAGATGTAATCAGCCATCCACGCAGTAAACTCACTGGTGATCGAAGTCCATAAATGCTCTTGTATTACAATTAGCCCAGTGCTTGCTGGAACAAACACCTGGACACAACTACCTGGCTGAGTTGACACATTAGCCTAACCATCACAGTCCACCCCTTGTCAACTCAGCAATCATACACATTACCCTAAACCATACCTAGTCTCTAAGTAAAAACAATAACAGACAAGCATATTTCCGCCTAACAATGTTCAACTCCTCTGCGTACAACTGGAAACGCATTAATTCCCCACAGAATAAGGTGCAAGTCCTTGGGTAATATTCACTCTTAAACTTGACATCCTTAAATATTATGATGTGGAATTAATACAACTTTTCATATGATAGTGGAAAAGGTTGGGGAAGAAAACAAAGAAATTCATTTTGTGTACATATACTATCATACTCATAACGAAACAAGGAAGAAGGGTTCATGACTATTACAGTCCTCGTTTCTGTAACTGGTCACGTGGTTGAAGTTCATATTTATCACTACCTTCTTCCACTACCCATTCCACGTTCCCGTTACCCTCAGCAAGCACTTCATCTGGCCATGGTTCTTTGCCTGGTGGGGTGACCCAAACTTTCATTCCCGAAGATTCTGGGCCATTGTTAGTCCTGCTTGGATTGGTTTGCTGGAATTTTCTATTGACTTTAATCACAGGGCATGGCAGGACTAGGAGATGCTCTAGAGGATCCCCTGCATTCCAGGCAAACTCTTCTTAACCTTCATTATGTAGATGCAGGCCTATTTCCCCTTGATAGTCAGGATCAACCACACCAGCCAGTACAGTAATTCCCTTCTTTGCCTGTTGATTCACAGGTAAGAGGAGCCCAAAGTGGCCAGGTGGCAGGCTTAACTTCCAGTTCAGTGGAACCATTGTTGTGTTCCCAGGTGGCAGCACTACTCCTTTTGGGACTGAAACCTGTAGACCAGCAGAGCTTAAGGTTTCAGGGACAGGAAGCAAAAATTTTTCTAGTGGGTCCCTAGGAGTAATAGTGAGTGGTGCCACTCCCATTTCCACCCCTTGATTCCTGGACCCGTGAATCCTGGCTATGGGAGAAACAGCACCATAGAGAGGACACTGATTCAGAGCATACACAGCCTCCTGGAGAACACTGCCCCAGGCCTGCAAGGTACTGCCACCTAGCTGGTGCCGTAATTGAGTCTTCCAAAGGCCATTCCACCATTCTATTAATCCAGCTGCTTCAGGGTGATGCGGAACATGGTAAGACCAGTGAATTCCATGGGCATGAGCCCATTCCCGCACATCATTTGCTGTGAAATGGGTTTTTTGATCAGAAGCAATGCTGTGTGGAATGCCATGGCGGTAGATAAGACATTCAGTAAGTCCACGGATGGTAGTTTTGGAAGAAGCATTGCGTGCCGGAAATGCAAACCCATAGCCAGAGTATGCGTCTATTCCAGTTAAAACAAATTGCTGCCCTTCCATGGTAGAAGTGGCCCAACGTAGTCAACCTACCACCAGGTAGCAGGCTGGTCACCTTGAGGAATGGTGCCATATCGGGGGCTGAGTGTGGGTCTCTGCTGCTGGCAGATTGGGCATTCAGCAGTGGCTGTAGCCAAGTCAGCCTTGGTGAGGGGAAGTCCATGTTGCTGAGCCCATGCATAACCTCCATCCCTACCTCCATGGCCACTTTGTTCATGAGCCCATTGGGCAATGACAGGAGTGGCTGGGGAAAGAGGCTGAGCATTAGCCACAGAGTGGGTCATCTTATCCACTTGATTATTACACTCTTCCTCTGCCGAAGTCACCCTCTGGTGAGCATTCATGTGGGACACAAATATGTTCATGTTTTTTGCCCACTCAGAAAGATCTATCCACATAGCTCTTCCCCAGACCTCCTTGTCACCAATTTTCCAATCATGTTCCTTCCAAGTCCCTGACCATCCAGCCAAACCATTGGCAACAGCCCATGAATCAGTGTACAAACGCACCTCTGGCCATTTCTTCTTCCAAGCAAAATGAACAACTGGGAGCACTGCTTGAAGCTCTGCCCACTGGGAGGACTTGCCCTCACCGCTATCCTTCAAGGATGTCGCAGGAAAGCGCTGCAGTGCCGCAGCTGTCCAATTTCAAGTGGTACCTGCATATACCTATAAACCAGGCCTGAGTTTTCTCTTCCTCAGTCAACTGATTGTAAGGGACTCCCCAAGAGGCCAAAGCTGTGGGCTGGAAAAGAGAAGGTAACATGGCAGGGGTGGAGACCATGGGCATTTGGGCCACTTCCTCATGTAACTTACTTGTGCCTTCAGAACCTGCTCGAGCCCTATCTCGTATATACCACTTCCACTTTATTATGGGGTGCTGCTGTGCACGCCCAACTTTATGGTTTGGTGGGTCAGACAATACCCAGCTCATGATAGGCAACTCAGTTCTCATGATAACTTGGTGGCCCATGGTTAAGCGTTCAGTCTCTACTAAGGCCCAGTAGCAGCCAAAAGCTGCTTCTCAAAAGGGGAGTAGTTATCTGCAGAGGATGGCAAGGCTTTGCTCCAAAATCCTAAGGGTCTGTGTTGTGATTCCCCTATAGAGCCCTGCCAAAGGCTCCAGACAGCATCTCCATTTGCCACTGAAACTGCCAGCACCATTGGATCTGCTGGATCATATGGTCCAAGTGGTAGTGCAGCTTGCACAGCAGCCTGGACCTGTCGCAGGGCTTCCTCTTGTTCCAGTCCCCAATCAAAACTAGCAGCTTTTCTGGTCACTCAGTAAATGGACTGGAGTAGCACACCCAGATGAGGAATGTGTTGTCTCCAAAATCCAAAGAGGCCAACTAAGCGTTGTGCCTCTTTTTTGGTTGCAGGAAGGGCTGATGCAACAGCTTATCCTTTACTTTAGAAGGGATATCTCAACAGGCCCCACACCACTGGACACCTAGAAATTTCACTGAGGTGGAAGGACCCTGTATTTTTATTGGATTTATCTCCCATCCTCTCTCACGCAAATGCCTTACTAATAAATCTAGAGTCTTTGCTACTTCTTGCTCAGTAGGTCCTATCAACATGATATCATCAATATAATGGACCAGTATGATGTCTCATGGGAGGGAGAGACGACCGAGGTCCCTGCGGACAATATTATGACACAGGGCTGGAGAGTTGATATACCCCTGAGGCAGGACCGTGAAGGTATACTGCTGCCCTTGCCAGCTGAAAGCAAACTGTTTCTGGTGGTCCTTACTAATGGCAATTGAGAAAAAAGCATTTGCCAGATCAACAGCTGCAAACCAGGTACCAGGGGAAGTGTTGATTTGCTCAAGCAATGATACCACATCTGGGACAGCAGCTGCAATTGGAGTCACCACCTGGTTAAGTTTACAATAATCTACATTCACCCTCCAAGATCCATTTGTTTTCTGCACAGGCCAAATAGGAGAGTTGAATGGGGATGTGGTGGGAATCACCACCCCTGCATCCTTCAAATCCTTGATGGTGGCACTAATCTCTGCAATACCTCCAGGAATCCGGTATTGCCTTTGATTTACTATTTTGCTAGGCAGGGGTAGTTCTAGAGGCTTCCACTTGGCCTTTCCAACCATAATAGCCTTCACTCCACAATTCAGGGATCCTATGTGGGGATTCTGCCAGTTACTGAGTATGTCTATTACAATTATGCATCTGGAACTGGGGAAATAACCACAGAATGGGTCCGGGGACCCACTGGACCCACTGTGAGACGGGCCTGAGCTAAAACTCCATCAATCACCTGACCTCCATAAGCCCCTGCTCTGACTGGTGGACCACAGTGATGTTTTGGGTTTCCTGGAATTAATGTCACTTCTGAGTCAGTGTCTAATAATCCCCGAAATGTCTGATCATTTCCTTTTCCCCAATGCACAGTTACTCTGGCAAAAGGCCGTAGGTCTCCCTGGGGAAAGGTGGGAGGAAGATAAACAGTATAAATTTTTGGCAGTTTAACAGGATCCTTCCCCAAGGGGACCCGGCCTTCCCCTCATTCAAGGGGCTCTGGGTCTGTAAACTGTGTCAAGTCTGGGAATTGATTAAAGGGCTGTGATTCTCTGCGTCTGTAAATAGAGTTAGGGTTTTGTTCACTCGACCTAAAACTCTTCTCCTTATACAGATCCAGAAGAAATTTAGTAGACTGCCCATGTCTTTCACTTGTAGGTACCCCATGATCTATTAGCCAACACCATGACTCCATGCAACTCAGATTATTCTGTGTGCTGTTTTGAATCTTTCATTGCAGTAGCCACGCCCACCTTACCTTTGGCAATTAACTGCCGATACTTGACTTTTACCGAGCCAGCTGAGATCCGATCATCCCAGTAATGTTTAAGGATTTCAATTCCATCACAGACCCCTTACAGTAATATCTGGACTGCAGAGAAGAGCAACCACAAGTAGGTTGGTTGTGCGTTTCTAGAAATTTGTCCATTTCATCTAGGTTTCTAGTTTGTTGGCATGTAGTTTCTCATAATATCCTCTTATGATTCTTTTTATTTCTGTGGGGTCAGTTGTAACTTCCCCCCTTTCATTTCTGATTGTATTTATTTGCATCTTCTCTCTTTTTTTCTTTGTTAGTCTAGCGAGGGGTTTGTCAATTTTATTGATCTTCTCAAAGAACCAGCTTTTGGTTTTGTTGATTTTCTCTATTGTTTTTCTGTTCTCATTTTCATTTATTTCTGCTCTAATCTTTATTATTTCTTTCCTTCGTTTTGCTTTAGGATTGGTTTGCTGTTCTTTTTCTAGTTTCTGTAGTTGTTCAGTTAAATCTTTGAGTTTAGCTCTTTCTTGTTTTTTAATATAGGCATTTAGGGCTATAAATTTCCCTCTCAAGATTGCCTTCGCTGTATCCCATAAATTTTGATACATTGTGTTCTCATTTTCATTTGTCTCAATATATTTACTGATTTCACTTGCTATTTCTTCTTTGACCCACTGATTATTTAGGAGTGTGTTGTTAAGTTTCCTTATATTTGTGAATTTACTTTTTTCCAGTCTATTATTGATTTCTAGTTTCATTCCATTATGATCTGAGAAGGTGCTGTGTATAATTTCAATCTTTTTATATTTATTGAGAGCTGTATTGTGACCTAACATGTGGTCTATCCTAGAGAAAGATCCATGAGCACTTGAGAAGAATGTAAAACCTGCTGAGTTTGGATGCAGTGTTCTGTATATGTCTGTTAGGTCTAACTTGTTTATCATGTTGTTCAAGTTCTCTGTTTCCTTGTTGATCTTCTGTCTAGTTGTTCTATCTAATGCTGTGAGTGGGGTGTTGAAGTCTCCAATGATTATTGTAGAATGTCTATTTCTCCGCTCAGTTTTGCCAGAGTTTCTCTCATGTATTTTGGGGCACCCTGGTTAGGTGCGTAGATATTTATGACTGTTATATCTCCTGGTGGATCATCCCTTTTATTAAAATATAATGGCCTTCTGTATCTCTTATCCCTTTTTTGTATTTGAAGTCTGTTTTGTCTGATATTAGTATAGCTACCCCTGCTCTTTTCTGGTTACTATTCGTGGGAGTATCTTTTTCCAACCTTTCACTTTCAGTCAGTTTGTATCCCTGGGTCTAAGGTGAGTTACTTGTAAGCAGCAAATGGTGACTCATGTTTTTTTAATTCATTCTATCAGCCTGTATCTTTTGATTAGGGAGTTTAATCCATTCATATTCAAGGATATTACTGTAAATGCACTATTTACTTCCTCCATTTTATTCTTTGGTTTTCATATGTCAT